>OW964194.2:6732444-7344485 GCA_943136025.2 Agrotis puta
GGTTCCGCACCCGCATATTTAGATAGTTACTCAACTGTGTCACACTGTTGCACTGTTGAACCGCCGTTGGAGTCTACCATTCGCAGGTTTTGGGAAATTGAAGAGGTTAATGTCCCGCCTATTCTAAGCCCTGATGATAAGGTGGCTGAAGAGATTTATTGTCGCACGACTACTCGAGATCACGAGGGCCGTTATGTTGTATCACTTCCATTCAAGGGTGATATTTTTTCGCTCGGTGACTCCTACGCTTCCGCTGCAAAACGCTTTACTTGTTTGGAACGTAAGATGCAAGCATCTCCGAAGTTGAAGCAGGCCTACGATGAGGTGGTTACCGAATACCTAGCTAAAGGATACATCTCGCCTGCGCCTACCGCTGACGAGACTCGCGATCATCCATCTTACATCATTCCGCACCACGGAGTTGTTAGAGAGGACAAACTTACTACCAAGCTCCGCGTGGTTTTGGACGGCAGTGCTAAGACTAGCACTTCTGTATCGCTCAATGATATTTTGTATTGTGGTCAAAATCTCCAAGGTAACTTATTTGACATTATTGTAAATTTTCGCTTGTTTGCTGTCGCGCTTTCCGCCGACATAAGGCAAATGTTTCTTTCTATTGGTATTCGCGAATGCGACCGCAAATTTCAACGTTTTCTGTATAGATTTTCGCCTCAAGAACCTTTGAAGGTTTACGAGTTTAATCGTGTTTGTTTTGGGCTTAAGTCGAGTCCTTTCCATGCACTTCGCACTATCAAACAATTAGCCGCTGATGAGGGTGAAAGATTCCCGAAAGCGAAAGAAACTATTGAGACTGGGCTATATATGGACGATTTTGTTTATAGCGTAGCCAGCGAGGCAGTGGCCGTGGAGACCGCCGCTCAAGTAATAAGTCTTATGAAAGCCGGTCAGTTTGATCTTGTGAAGTGGACAAGTAACTCGCAAACCGCTCTCGATTCGATTCCACCATCGCATCAATTATCTTCGGTGAAGGAATTTGATGGTGATGATACGCACAAGGTTCTAGGCTTGAGTTGGTCACCCGCGTCTGACTTGTTTAGTCTTAAAGTTAGTTCGACTCCACAAATTTGTACTAAGCGCATTATCCTATCGTGTGTAGCACGTATATGGGATGTTATGGGATTTGTAGCTCCCGTCGTTTTATATGCCAAGTTGCTTATAAAGGAACTTTGGCTTTCCAATAGTGATTGGGATGACCCCGCGCCCGACAATATTGCTAAATTGTGGGCTCGCTTTCGGAAAGAGCTTCCATTGCTCAATCAAATAAAAATTCCACGACATGTTGGTATATTGTCAGACAGTATAGTTACTGTCGTAGGTTTCGCAGACGCCAGTGAAAAGGCTTACGGGGGAGTAGTTTATTTTCACGTGTTGAATGCTGACAAGGTCTCGGTTAGTCTTATAAGCGCAAGATCGAAAGTTTCCCCTCGTAAGGTCGTTTCTCTAGCGCGCCTGGAGCTGTGCGCTATACTTTTGTTAGTGCAATTAATCAGCTCTATTGTCAGTGCTTGCAGGCACCGCATTGTTATTGATAGAATTATGGCTTTTTCGGACTCTACCGTAGCTTTGTGTTGGGCTCATTCTTCGCCCCATCGCTGGGACACATTCGTCGCCAATAGGGTGTCGAAAATTCAGTCCGAATTATCACCGCAAAATCTCTTTCACGTTGCTGGCACAGATAATCCCGCCGATTGTCTCTCCCGTGGATTGCTCCCTTCGCAAATTTTAGACCATCCGTTGTGGTTCTGCGCTCCGCCTTGGATTCATGGTGTGCTCGAAGAATGGCCGGTTAAGCCCTTTAACCCAGCTGCCGTTTCAGAACCACCCGAGGAGAAGAAGCATTCGCTTGTAATATCGGTTCCACGTGAAGAGTCGATTATTTTATCGTTGTCTGATCGCGTCTCGTCTTGGTCGAAACTATTGCGTTGTGTAGTGTATGTCTGTCGTTTTCTAAAACTATTACCCACGCAGGGTAATATCACCGCAGCTGATCTAGATAAAGCTGAGTCAGTCGTGCTTCGTGAATTGCAGAGGTTTTATTTCGCATCAGAATTTAGTAGTTTAGAGTCCAACAAGCCTTGTAGTCGCGCTTTTCAACATTTGAAACCCTTTTTGCAGAATGGCCTCATTCGAGTAGGAGGTCGATTGAGAAATTCCGATTTAGGATTTGAGCAAAAGCATCCAGTAGTTTTACCCCGCAAGGACCATATTTTAGATTTGATTGTAGATTATCATCATAAGGTGAATTGTCACGCAGGTCCGGATTTGTTGATGTCTATCCTTAGACAAAGGTATTGGATACTTTCCGCTCGCAATTTGATTCGCGCTAGAGTGCACAAATGTGTGCCCTGTTTTAAGCTCCGTCCGCGCTTTATCGCGCCTGAAATGGCCGATCATCGCGCCTGTCGTGTTACTCAATCCGCTAAAGCTTTCGTACACGTCGGTACAGACTTCGCCGGCCCGTTTAGGGTAACTATTGCTCGTGGTCGTGGTATACGGTCCACAAAGGCTTATGTTTGTTTATTTATTTGTATGACAACTCGTGCGGTTCACATAGAGTTGACCGGTGATTTAAGTACGCAAAGTTTTATGTCCGCGTTTAAGCGTTTTTTGTCACGCCGCGGTCCCGTCAAACATTTATATTCGGACAACGGTACTAATTATGTTGGAGCTCGCCGTAGTATCTCGGAGTTACACGCATTCTTGCGGTCAAAGTATTATAAGAGTGAATTCGCTCACGTTTTGGCCGAAAATCGTATTCAATGGCATTTTAATACACCCGCTGCTAGTCACTTTGGTGGCAATTGGGAAGCTAATATTAAGAGTCTCAAGTCGCATCTGTTCCGCGTTGTAGGTTTACAGATTCTCTCTTATGAGGAGCTGAGTACGGTACTCGCTCAGATAGAGGCAGTATTGAATACTCGTCCGCTGTGTCGGACGCTGTCTAATGACCCGTCGGAGTCTTTAGCTTTAACGCCGGCTCACTTCTTAACGACGACTCCTCTTAAGTATTTGCCCGCTATGGATGTTGATGAAGACAGGCTGCATCTCCTAAAGCGTCACGCTCTTTTGGATAGATTAGTTCAATCTTTTTGGAGGCGTTGGAGAACGGATTATTTGCACACGCTGCAGTCGCGTCAAAAATGGAATATCCCATCGAATCCAGTTACCGTTGGCACTGTAGTAGTTTTAATGACCGAGAATGCGCCCCCTCTACATTGGCCTCTAGGTGTAGTGGAGGAAGTTTTTCCCGATTCGAATGGAGTAACGCGTATAGTAAGAATTAAAACCGCGACCGGGTCGTATTTACGTCCGGTTATTCGCCTCTGTCCTCTGCCTAATCAGCAGCAGGTCTCTAATTAGTTTAGTAGTTGTAGCAACTCTTTATATGTTAGTTTAGGAATAGGTTAGAAGTTAGCACCAGAATTTAGTTTGTTTCGCTTATTGTTTTGAAGGTAACCCTTCAAACCCGGGGGGAATGGTTGCGCCAACATTCAAATAATTATGATTGACATCAGCTAACTTCCCTATACCCATCTCCTTCCCGCACATACCTCGCGAGTGAATAAGAAGATTCGCGCGCGATGTCTTGCAACGGACACTTCCGATTTTGAACGCGTCAAGTGACGAATGGCGTCGACTCGCTCCGCTAAAAATTATTGCTAACTGTGGAATCACTAAGTTTTTGGATTTAATAGGCCTTGAGAACAATAGTTTGTGCTTGTGTCTACTGGGTGAGGACATTAATTCGAAGCTCAGCAGCCCCCTGAACCAGGAAAGTGAACCGGTGCACCGGCGACGACGAGCACGTGGCTTTCGTAAAGGTTTGTGCTTTCCTTTCCTGTTTATATCGGGTTGTATTCCATTGTTCCACAACCACCGCAACTCGAAATTACCTAAACAACACCACAGCTTTTGTCATTCGTGTAGTCCGCAATTTCGCAAAATACAGTCCACTAATAAAGTGGCCGTTGGCGCCACCAGTTACGTTCGTCCATCTGTGTCCGTTCCAGTGTTTTTGTTGACGGACTTAGAAAGTAGACACTATACGGCACTCGACAACAACCCGGGATTTTATGAAAATCAAACAACGTTATTCCATTTGAGCAAGTTCTAATATATTTTCTAAATCAAATTGAGGTCGTTCATCGGCGAAGAATCTTAAACATCTAGAAATGGGAGCTAAATGTAGAACGCCATCTAGTGGAAGATTCCTAAACTAATACACTTTGTTCTGGAACATACAGCGCCATCTAGTAGAAAAATCCTAAACGAATACTTTGTTTTACTGTGAACAGACACCGAGTTCCTTTTAGGTGAGCTCTTGACGAGCTAAGGCCTCGAGTTTTTGGCCTAGATTGTGGTGTGAGATTTTTGAAGTGAAAACTTCTTTAGCGGCGTTGTGCACTTTTTTTGGAATGGGTTAAAAATGTTAAACTTGCGTCAGGACACGTGACCTGATCGAAAATTCGTAAGACGGCACAGGACGCTTGCGCGAATGTTCGTGTGTGTTTATTACTATTGAAGTTTTCACTTCTGCCGGCACTCCCAGAGTGCAACCCTTCGTTTTTTTATTAATACTCACAGATACAGCACAGCCCTTTCTTGCCCAATCCGACCAGCATATTGAGACACAGGTTGCAGTACGCCGGTCTACTGAAGTGCTTCAGTCGCCACGCGTGCTCTCCATCTTCTTTAACGTTTGTGTCCAGTCCAAGCAGAACCAGCAGGGGTATGGTGGTCATGCTGTGGGGGTAAGATGCAGTAGGTAACAATTTAGTAGTGTGAAATAAATCCGGGACGAGTTCACCACATTATTACGTGCACCACTGCCACTTCTGTGCGCCAATCAACAGTGGCGATTACCAGAAAAGTCTGCGATGGTATATACAGGCGTGACGAATGCGAAGCGTGACTTTTTTATATGGAATTGTTTGAATCCAGTCACATAGAAAAGCGAAAGCGATCCGATAGCGTGACAGAACTATCGGACTGACGTATCGGTTCGGTATCGCTTTGGACTCGCCTGTCTGTTTGACAAAGGCATTAGGGATAAACCAAAATAACAATTTTTATCCTTTACTCTTTACGAGAAATAATGGCTTAATTATTGAGCGATTTAAAGTAATTAATGTAGTGTTATTAATCCTTCTCCAATTAACCGATTTTCATGCTGGTTTCACTTATTGGAAAAGTGGTTCTCGAAGCAGGTTTTAAATTTCATACATATATGGATGTGTATATAAATTGGAACCAAGCGAAGCCGCAGCGGGTCGCTAGTACAACCTATATCTAGATCTCAAAAGTATTCTATAAAAAAGCTTTTACCGTAAACTATTATTAACGAAAACAAAGTGATTTTACTGACCCTCCTCGTTTCCATTCGTCTAAAGATACGGTTCCATCTGCATCGTAATCTATCTCCACCATCATGTCTTGTAGGATCTGCAAAAACAGACAGAATAATGTAAAGCGTATCGGTTTCTATAAATTGTGTTATTCATTAGTTTGGTCGGTTATCTGGTTTGTGTTTGGTCTAGAAAGTAATACATGATAGTTATTGGTCTAGTCTAATACTACATGATACTCACTGGTCTAGTCTAGTAATATATGATACTCTCTGGTCTAGTCTAGTAATAAATGATACTCTCTGGTCTAATCTAGTACTACATGATACTTACTGATCCAGTCTAATTCTACTGGATACTTACTGGTGTAGTCTAGTAGTAAATGATACGCACTGGTCTAGTTTGTTCCACATAGTGTAGTCTAATCACTACATAGTATAAAACAAAGTCGCTTCCCGTTGTCTGTCTTTCTGTCTGTCTGTCCCTATGTATGCTTATATCTTTAAAATTACGCAACGGATTTTGATGCGTTTTTTTTAATAGATAGAGTGATTCAAGAGGAAGGTTTATATGTATGTAACATGCATAATATAGTAGAGATAGCACCCGTGTGGAGCCGGGGCGGGTCGCTAGTACTACAATAATACTCTCTGGTCTGGTCTCATACTACATGACGCTTACCGGTCTATTCTGCATGATATTATAGAGTATCTTGTTTAGTCCAGTACTACATGATACTCACTGGTCTAAGCTCTGAGGTTTCCCAGCCCAAGTATTCCGCTACGGTCATCATCTGGTTGACGATGCAGTCCATCTCGTTCGTATCTAATACGCCGTTACCGTCAGTGTCGTAGAGGCGAAACATGACTGGAATGAAAAAAAAAATTGGTACACAGCTAGTAGACCGTAGGAGGAAGCTGTCCTCTCTTCTTCGCGTAGGTTACAAATCTCTTGTGTCTGATAACCTTTAGCCCAGTCACTTTCAATTTTTATATTTTGTAGAAACGAAGTTAGCGGGAATTGTGACTGTACATATGAAGACGCTGATCTATGTTAGATAATGATGAAACTGAGATCAAACAGGAATCAGTGAACGGTTTCATCATCTGAATTTACAAACCCCGATTCGGGATCTATGGTTATCACTGTGGCAGTTCTCAATCGTTTAAACATTGCCATGCAAACCGTTGACAGTTGAGAAATAGTGAGTGTTGAAAAATGGCCACATCTCTCGCAAGACTAATTACCGTTGAAGTATACGAGTCCCTGGGTGGAGACCGTGACTAGGCAAACGTAGAGTAAGGGCCTGCAAGTCAGGTGGAGCGACCACGTACGAAAGGCAACCGGCAGAGTCTGGAAGCTCTGGACCGGGCGCAGTGACGCATATTGTAAGCGGCTAAATCCAGATGTGGATCAATACTCCTGTATTGATGATGATGAAGGAAGATGCTAATAAAAAGTATACTCACATTCCAATTTGTCTTCAGGTCTACCGGCTTCCAAGAGCGACAGGTAACATACGATGTCCTTGAGTGAAACCCTCGCCGTATGGACTTCTAGAGTCGAAGACCGCCGCATTAGGTGTCTGAAGTCTGCAAACAAAACCAATGATAAGTTTGTCTTGCTTGGTATCCTTATCTTGGTGAGAGAGACCTGATGCAGACTGGTTTCCAGAAATAAAATGTAACCAGGTTGAAACTACTACTACCGCGTTTTTATGTTGCTCGAAAAATCTTTGGCCACTTACTAGACGGAATCTTTGATTATAGATCATCATAAACCTTGGTCTTCCAAACTTGTGGTTTAGGTCTATATTCTGCCAGCGTTCCTTTAAATATACCTATGTTCATGACCTATTCGGAACAGATATTTTCAGGTGATGCTTGTTCCATTTCACTACTCCTGTGTTTCCTACAAGTCGTCATTGAAATCGAGAGCATAATATGCAATCAGGATTATCATGTGCTAAAAATGCATGGAAATCTGCCATTATGCCTTTGGTTTTTGGTAGACTATTTGACCCTGAGCGAGTTGAGTGAGCAGTGGTGACCCAATGGTATAGGCCTACTTACGAGTTGTGAGACGTAGGTTCGAACCCAGCCAGGGGCATTACTTTGTGTAATTTATTTCATCACCACTGCTCTCAAAACGGTGAAGGAAAACATCATGAGGAAACCGGCATGTCCTAGAGCCAAAAATTCGAAGACATGTGACATCTACCAACCCGCACTGGGCCCGCGTGGTGGATTATGGCCCACTTCCCCTCACAGAGAGGAGGCCTGTGTTCCAACAGTGGGAACATTTATAGGCTGATGATGATGAGTTGATTGTGACTGGTTCAGTAAGATCTGTGAAGATAGCAAGATGCTTCTCATCATACCTTCAATCTTCGTAGACTGGTTGACCCTAAGAGAATTGCTGCTCTTTCTGGAGGAGTTTCGGGACATCTGACTGTGGCTGGGGCTGGTCTCGTTGCGTCTGTCCAGACAGAGCTCGTGCGAGGAGTATGAGGGGTGGGTGGTCACTGTGAACATCGGGTGGACGCTTCCTGGAACGAAGAATAGGAAGATGAGTTTCTTGATGACTTTGCCTCGTAACAGAAATTTCTCTTGCATCGTCGGTCTCACATACACAATTGGACGGCACGATTGGCGCAGTGATCGAGTGATCGACCGCTGCGCTGCGTATCACGGTTTCAATCTCAGCATGGGACAAATATGCCTTGCAGGCAATTGTTCCAAGTTTTCCTGGGTGTTTGTGTATGTGAGTTAAAATGTTTGTTTGATCGCAGGACTCTCGAACTACCGTGACCCCGGTACGTAAAAGGCTATTGAAGGACATCGTGAGTTTACTCAGTACGAGTCTGACAGTCCCTCCCGCTCTGCCCTGGGTGGGAGGACTCATGTGATGATTTTACCACTAAAAAAAATGAACACACTGCACAGGAGATATTTGTAGTTTGGGGAAACATTATGATATTAAAAAAAAAAATATGATATCTTACCCGTTCGACTTCTAGATCCCTTATCACTGCCATCGACGGAATCTCCCGAACTCTTGCCAAGCTGTTGCAACCTTTCCGCCAAGCCGTGGATCTTGGACGCCAAGCTCATCTTGCCCTGGAAGACGAATAAATCTCTCATGAGATATTGGTCATCTAAAACCACCAAGTTTTTTAATCCAGCCAATAATGAAAATAGCTTAAATAATGTAATTTGCATTAGCTGTAAGCCAGTTATAAAAGGAGTAAATGGAGTTTGTAGGCAACTGCAGACAGCTGGCGACATTACGCTGTGACATGTTGGTGGCACTGTACTTATGTACTGCCATTTCGTTACCGGTAAATTGTAAGAAATAATTTTAGCTATAAAGTTTGTTATTTTGTGTTTTTTAATATAACGCCATTTAGTGACAAATATAAAAATCATATACGGCCAGTTATGTTTCGGCGGTCGGGACTTTAGTTAAAAAATCTATATATATAAAAATGTTATGTTGGTTTGTGTATGCTTTAAAAACTCAAAAAGTACTGCACTGATTGAGCTGAAACTTTAGCATGATATGTAATCTGCATCAAGGATTGTTTTTATCTATTTTTTGCATCAGTCACATATCCGCAACCGCGAAAAAACAGTTTTTTTAACGATCAGCTCTGTACCAGTGACCGCGCCATCTACCGAAAGCGAGGATAACACTCGCTGACAACCGCAGACGTAATGACGCTGTCACATGAGAAGAAATTTTAGCATGATATATAATCCGTATCAAGGATTGTTTTTATCTATTTTTTTTGTTGAAAAAACAGTTTATTGTGCCACAGCGAAGCGGGGCAGGGAACAGCTAGTATTTATTTATAAAAATAGTAATTTAGGTATAAAAACATACAGGATATCGAGCTGGTGGTTTCTTCATCTTATTTCCAGTAAATGCATAGTTGCAAAATGACGTATGGTGATGGTGGCTGCTTACTAGCGTAAGCGCGTGATACGATGAGTTAACTAGGTTTTTTTTTGTGTTTTTTACAATTTACGACAATTTACCGGTAACGAAAAAGGAGTACATAATGAGTACAAATTATTAGGCATACTCTTGTTTCATCAACTTTAATGACAGCTAGATTTTTTGCGTTCAATCTTGCCAGCACGACCTGCATATCTACGGTAATTGAGAGGCACAACACTTCTAATTAGTAGTATATAATAGTACAAATTATAAGGAATTTATTACCATCAAAAGTCACCATTAATATGTTCACAGTCGTGCTACGAAGTACAACACGAAAAACTTTGAAAAGAAGAAAAGAATCAAATTCACCGATGTTGTCATTTTACAGAACCCTTTATAAATAATTAATCAAGCAAGCCTGTTATGCAACGTACATGCGTAATAAATATAGGAAAAAGAATTCAGAATCAAGCATAATTATATGTTTTTTTAAATACATAAAATATTACATATCATACCATCCAATCCTGTTTGTTTTAAATTGAGAGAGAGTTTGTGGTACTACATTTTTTTTAACGCAATTTTATGTAATGATATAGACACTAGCGCCGCGTCAAAATGACTTCACTCGTGTCGGTATTTTCCGTCCGCAATTTTATTTTGACTTTAGTTACGTTCGTACATCTAAATCCGTTCCCGTGTTTCGTTGAAGGACTTAAGCCTTTGTCAAACAGACAGGCGATAGTGAACCGGACCGAGTCCGAAGCGATAACGAACCGATACGAGACGTCAAACTGGTTGCAGCGAACCGAGGCGTGGCTTTGTATTAGCTGGCTTTTTATGAACGACGTTAAACAGAACAAATTCGACTTCGCCACGTCTTCGCATCGGTTCGGTCACGCCATCTGGATTCAAACAATTCCATACATAACAAATAAAAACGCATCGCTTCGCAATCGCCACGCCTGTCTGTTTGACAAAGGCTTTAGAAAGAAGACACCAGGTGATACAGACGGGATATCTGCAGTTCTGCCATTAAGATTGGGCCAGTTCTGGTATGACTTTGACGTTAGTTACGTTCATACATCTGTATTTTGTTCCCGTATTTTCGTTGACGGACTTAGAAAGCTGAGACCCAGCGGCGGATATACGGACGGGACATAATATCTGCAGTTCTGCTTTCAAGATTGTATCTTTGATACTTATAACCAGTCACCTCGAACAGTCGCAGGGGTCGAAGGTCAAGGTAGGGCTGAGGCCGAGGTCGGTTTGTGGATGGGTGGCGATCATATTTTTTTTTTAGCGTGGTAATATCATCAATTGAGTCCTCCCACCCAGGGCAGAGCGGGAGGGACTGACAGACTCGTACTGACTAAAATCCACGGTGTCCTTCAATAGCCCTTTACGTTCCGGGGTCACGGTATTTCGTGCAGTCCCGCGACCGTGGTTCTTCTATAGACTAACTTCGGAGAGTGTGCGCAAGACACCGTCTACCATCGGACATGAAGACGTATTGTTCATTCAAAATCAAAATCAAAATCAAAAGCATTTATTTCAAGTAGACCAGTTACAGGCACTTTTGAATTGTCAAAGACATAAAAAATATAATAAATACTACAAAATTAGGGTGCTACAGTCCCAGTCACAAGACATAAAAACTGTGAAAGTACCGTAGATGCCCGTTCCAAGAAGTAGATCTCTATGGAGAAGAACGGGCAAGAAACTCCATGGACACTCTTTTTAGATCGCCAAAATTATTACAAAACCTTTGTTACATCATTCATTTTTAGATGGTACATTATGTGAGAACGATGTAGCAAGTTAAAAGTGTCCACAGTAAAATACAAAAAAAAAAACAATTCAGAAACAAAATAATCAATAATTAAAATAAACCGTGGCAGCTAAGAGATGACCAGTCTCAACTGACAGCGCCCGTTCACGAACATGACACACGTATCAGCACCATTCAGCTCAACCATTTTGGAGGGAGCTAAATGATCCGACACACGTGCCACCATCAGCGAGACATTTGAGTGAGCATGACATTCTCTCAACCACCAGGGTAAAATCGAGTCAATAATAATTAATAAGTAGTACATAGTACTCACACATGTGCAATAAAATTATATAATACTAAGAAATTGAATCGATACAATGCAAAGATAATCTTACAATCTTCTGCAGCTTCCTCAATATTTATGCGAGTTACCTAATTAATAAATTTACCCCCATTGTTGTGGAGTGGAGCAGGACCAGCATTGAGCCAAGCATTTTTATCATTAATATAATCCTCCAACTTGTAATATGCTTGCCTACATAGTGTGCGTTTTATACATGATTTGAATTTTGTTTCATTCAGTTCTATTATGTGAGGAGGTATTTTATTGTAACATTTTAGGCAGTACCCCATGAAAGATGTGTCTACTTTAGCTAGCCTGAAACCTGGCTGAACTAATTGGTCCCTATTTCTAGTATTATAGTTGTGTCTGTCACCTCTTTTACTGAATAGATGCAGATTTTTTCTAACGTACATGATGTTTTCATATATGTATTGACAAGGTACTGTCATGATGTTGATATCCTTAAACAATTCCCGGAGAGAATCGCGCCTACATAGATTATATATGGCTCTGACAGCTCTTTTCTGCAGAATAAATATGGACTCGATGTCTGCAGCCCGTCCCCATAGCAAAATACCGTATGACACAATACTATGAAAATAACTAAAATAGACTAGCCTCGCGGTATCTATATCAGTAAGTTGGCGGATTTTTCTAACAGCGTATGCTGCTGAACTCAGCCGTCCTGCAAGAGATGTTAAATGAGGACTCCATTGTAGCCTTGAGTCGAGCGTGATTCCTAGGAAAACCGTTTTATCGACGAATTCTAGTTTCTCTTGATTCAATACAATGTCATTATCATTACTTTTGACATTTGGTAGAGAAAATCTTATGCACTTAGTTTTCTTCCCATTTAATACTAAATTATTAGCGGTGAACCACTTGTGCACCTGCAGTAGAGCGCTATTTACGTCATCAAGGTGTGAGGCGCGTCTATTAATCTTAAATATTAAAGAAGTATCGTCAGCAAACAATACCATTTCAGGTTGATTTTTGAATAAATGGGGTAGATCGTTTATATAAACTAAAAAGAGAAAAGGACCCAATATTGAACCTTGTGGTACACCCATTTCTACCCGTAAGCCCTTTGAAGTGACACCATTTATTTGTACTTGCTGTTGTCTATCATTTAAGTAAGATTTCACTAAGTTAAGCGCGAGTTTACTGAGGCCATAATGCTCAAGTTTTAAGAGCAAGGTTTCATGATTTACACAATCAAATGCCTTTGAGAGATCGCAGAAAATTCCTATGGCATCTCGAGCATCTTCCCACGCAGTATATATGTGTTTTAATAAGGTAACACCGGCGTCAGTGGTACAACGTCCTTTGGTGAAACCATACTGCTGCTCGTGTAATATTCTATTGATGTTAAAATGATTGAGCATCTGATCAAGCATTACTTTTTCAAACACCTTACTGAAAACCGGCAATACGGATATAGGTCTATAGTTGTTGGTGTCTTTACTGTCCCCGGATTTAAAAAGCGGTATTACTTTACTGTGTTTCATTAGATCTGGAAAGACCCCTTGATCCACACACAAATTAAATATCGAAGCTAAATACGGTGCTACAGTCTCAATAATTGAAGTACAAACTTTGATAGACATACCCCATAGATCTTCAGTTAATTTGATCTTAATTTGCTTGTAAGCTTTTATGACGACTAGGGGGTTTATATGCTTAAATTTAAATTCGTTCGGGCAGGCTGAAACGTTCGCTTTTAATAAATCAATAGAAAGCCAGGGAGATGAGTTTAAAGTTTCAGTTGTTTTAATTGGGATACTGGTAAAGAAATTTACGAATTCTTCAGCAATTTCTTTGTCTGAGCTTATGAGACCACGTGAAGTCTCTAGTATTAAATTGTTACTACGTTTTTTATTTTTATTAGTTTCAGTATTAATTATTTTCCAAACTGTTTTTATTTTATTATCGGCCAATTTTATCTTCTTGCTAATGAAGATGGATTTAGCTACCTTACAAGTGTTTTTGAAAATTTTGGAGTAAGTAGCAACATATCTGTTAAATGTTTCTGAGTTAATAAAAGGCTTAAGGCCGTACAGCTCAAACAATCGTTCCCTACTTTTTCTAATACCCTGCGTTGCCCAGTCACTAAAAATAAACTTTGGGCCAGTCGTTTTCATTTTAATTTTTAAAGTATTATTGAATGTGGCACGAACTACTGAAAAAAAGTCTTCATACAATTTGTTTACATTGTTTAAACTAAAAATATGGTCTGAAATATTTAATCCATTAATTAGGTTATTATTAAATCTATCTAAGTTGCTGGGAGTTATTTGTCTAGTTTGTATTTGAACTTTTTCTAATTGTATATTGGACTCGAAAGTAACCGTTTGACCGCTGTGATCCGAAGGAAGGTAATTTACAATAGATTTATCTAAGCATTCGCAATCGCAAAAAACATTATCAATACATGTGGCAGTATTTAAAGTAATTCGGGTTGGTTCATAAAACACATTCGACAAATTAAATGATTTAAAGAGATTTAAAAACCTACTGCTATATACATTATTTTCTAAAATATTAACATTAAAGTCACCACAGATAATTATTGTTTTTTTACAAGTTCCAAGTTTCGCCAAAACATCTTCCATTACTGACTCAAATATAGAGTAGTTTTGATAATTAGGGGGTCGGTAAACGCACACTATTACATGCTTATCTAGCTCAACACAAGACAATTCTACGCTATGTTCTACCGATAGATCAACTATGTCCTTACGAGACTTAGCTTTTAAACAATTTTTAACTAAGATTAGTGAACCCCCACGCATCTTAGATTTTCGATTATAACAACTGCACACATTGTAGTTTTCGTAATAAATTATCATTTCATAGTCTTTCAACCAATGTTCAGTGAAGCAAACAATATCGTACATTGTCCTTTCTAAAAACAATTCAATTTCTAGTTGCTTTGAAGAGAAACCTTGAATATTTTGATGGAATATTGTCAAGGAATTCTGCTTAGCCCCTTTATTGCACGTATATATTTCAGAGCAAGAAGGTACCTTGTTGTTGAATAAAACCTCTGTTGTCTTACTAACTAGTTTAAAGAAAAAAATCCACTATTAACACTACTGCTAAAGTCAGTGGTCACCACCCTAATACTAGTATCATTACTAATATTTTCGGTGTTAATTATACTACTACTAAACTTAGACATACTATTTATGTCTGTGTAAATATAAAAACCTAATAGCCTAGCTATTTTGTGTCTATATACAAAAGGCAGATACACTGTATCTCGTGTTGACCTAAGTTTATCTATAAAACTATTGGTATCAAAAAAGCTTAGTTTGTCACTATAGTGTATATTGTCATTACCATCCATACTTAGTTGCCATTCCATCAACTATGCGCTTCCAATGAAGCTCGACGTGTCACGTCGAGCTTCATTGTCTCGGCCCTTTTCTGGTTGGTTGCCACTGTTGATTCTGGCGCACAGGAGTTGCAGTGGTTAGGGAATAGTGTGGTGGGTTTGTCTCAAAAAAAAAAATCGACGGGTTGCACTCTGGGAGTGCCGGCAAAAGTGAAAACAAAAAAAAATGCGCTTCCAATTGATCGCGGGACTCACGAATTACCGTGATCCCGGTACGTAAAGGGCTATTGAAGGACACCGTGGATTTGTCAGTACGAGTCTGACAGTCCATCCCGCTCTGCCCTGGGTGGGAGGACTCATTTGTTGATTTACCACGATAAAAAAAAAACAAAAGGTTGCCTGCTTGTGGGTTTTCTGTAGACTAACTTCGGAGAGTGTGCGTAAGACACCGTCTACCATCAGACATGAAGATGTATTGTTCATTACCATCCATACTTAGTTGCCATTTCATCAACTAAGCGCTTCCAATTATCCTTCTTACGCGCCCGACAAAAGAGTGTAACTCATTACCTACGTCTGTGTTTCCGAACGCATACAATCCGAATCTCTTTAAAATCCTGAACAGGCTTCTTCTGGGTAAACTCACTCCATCTTAGACTTTGTCTCTGCCACCACCACGGCGTCTTAAAACAAGAGTTTTTCCAGTGTGGGAACAAGATGGCGCTAGACGACTTGTATAGCTCTGTCTCTTTCCAACACTGGAACAACTCTGGCTTTAAGACGTCAAGGTATATCACCTAATCTAGACTAGAGGTAGACCCTCCTTGATTAAAAAAAAATCCCGCAATTCCTGCTAGTTCACGTATTATTAAAGACTCCCTTGCTTGATACTAGGGAAGAAGTACGGTATTAAGATTGATACTGTTTCATATACCTGCCGTACCTGATGGTCGGCGTGGGCGGTGACGGCTGCGCACGCGGCGGTCGAGCTCGCTGCTGCCATCTCGCGGAGTGCTGGCCTCCGGTCGCGGCGGACGAACGAGAGAAATAGGTGTCTGGAATATGAAGTTAAAAGAGTTTTTTTTATAATAAAACGTTGCCACACACTAAGAATTTCTCCTGTCTCATGGCCCCGTGGGTGCGCTAACAAACATAGAAACTCACATTAGAAGAACTACTTATACACATCTATACATATAATAAATCTGTAGAAGGGTCAATTCTGTACATTGAAAATATTGAAAAAATAAATAGCGTGGGGTGTTACTGGATCGATACCAAACCCAAATATGTGATTAAATTTTTTTTTTCTGTCTGTCTGTCTGTCTGTCTGTATATGCAGGCATCACGCGAAAACTAACGGTTCGATTTCGATGAAACTTGCTATAATTATACCTTATTATCCTGGGCATAAAATGGGATACTTTTTATCCTGGAAAAACACGTAGAAAAAAAAAAATCTTATTTTTCAGTTACCTACTACAGAACGCGAGCTCAACAGCAGTAGCTCAATAGAGGGATCTCCTTAATTATTATAGGCTTAGCCATCCACGCGAAGACCGACATCCGCGCGGACGAAGTCGCGGGCGGAAGCTAGTATATCATATAAATATTTTCTGGCTGGAGGCCTTAAAATCTTAAGGCATCCACAGAAAAGTCCAGTTGAGCAGTACATAACCTACTAGAGGTTGACCTGCGAGATGCCATACAAAAAAAAAAACAAATATTTTCTCCGCGCGGGAATCGAAAGGGTTTTGATGTACCATACCTCCTCTAGATTCCGAATAGGAGGGAACATAATTAATTTTGCGCGCCACACGTCAGTGCATTTGCATCATGAGCCGATGTCGGTAGAAACATTACGTTGTTATTTTTGCTCCTCAGTTTTTAAATAAGTAGGGTGGTAAAGAGTGGATATAATAACAAAAGTATACTGTTCACGTGAAGCTAGTGAAGTGACCTATCAAACTGTGTAATTTTTATGATGATTCCGTTGTGTAACACAAAGTTATATCAATATTAAACTGTGGTGATAAGAAAACGTTAATTTGAAAAGTGTATAACGAACTCGGACCCTGACCTAGGGCAACCCGCAGAGCGCTCGATACCTCCCGCGCGTACCTCCGCGGTCCCCGCCGTCGTCTGCTTGGCCTGCGTGTGATTCATCGGACAGCTTATAGTTACCACATACTTTAAGAAAACATTTATTGCAGCAGCTATATAGCGGAGTTGTTTACGCGGCTAAAGAACGGTTAGAAACGTTTTCAAAACGTTATTTTAAATAACATTTCCGAGCTGGTCGCTTGCGAGTCATGGCTGAAAAAGCCGCACAGTGGGGTTGCTGCTCTAATAATACTGACGTAGATGGGACATCTGTAAAGTGCCTTACCTGTGGAAAGCTTTTCCACTGCGGCTGTTTACTCATTACAGATCCGACCAATGAAGTAAGCGCTTGGGAATGTTCGACATGTCTCTCGCCGAAAGCATGCATGGACGACTCAACTCCAGCACGTAATATCTCCACAGGTAGAGGTTCCAAAAGACAAGCTGTTGGTTCTCCCTCTCTATCTCCTCCCACCATGCTATATGATGTGGACGAGCTCCGCTGTGTTATTAAACAAGTAATTAAAGAAGAATTTAGGGAGATGTTAGCTGTGTTTAATAACAATATTGTCAGCACTGTTAACCAAGAATTGGCGCCAGTAAAGAAGAAAATGGAAGGGATTTCGGAGTCGATCTCTTTTATGAACGAAACATTTGAAGTCATAAGGAAGGAACAACATTTGTCAGGAGAAACAATAAAGAAACTGGAAATCAAGAATGCAGAGCTAATGACCACTGTCAATGACCTTAGCGAAAGACTTTCCAACTTAGAGCAGCAGACCCGTTCCAATAATATTGAAGTGCAATGTGTGCCGGAGAGTAAAAATGAAAACCTAGTCAGCACTGTTTCCCAATTAGGACGCGTCGTAAAATGTGAGATAAACGAAAGAGACATATTGAAGTGCTCACGTATCGCTAAGACTAACCCGTCGAGTAATCGCCCTCGTTCCATTATTGTACAACTAGCTTCTCCTAGAATTCGGGATCAGATACTAGCAGCAACAATAAAGTACAACAACCTCAACCCTCAGGAAAAGCTAAACAGTACTCACCTTGGTTGCGGTGGACCGAAATCTGCTGTGTATGTTACTGAACATCTGTCCCCATCGAACCGAGCCCTTCATGCAGCTGCAAGGATTAAAGCCAAGGAGAACGGCTACAAATATGTCTGGGTCAGAAGCGGTAGAATATTTGTGCGAAAAAACGAGGGCGAAGACTCTATTCAAATCAGGAGCAAGAACTCCCTCAGTAAAATTGTTTAGCAAGTAAGGTCTATTTATAATTAGTTTAATTCAATGCATGTTATTTGTACTACTATTTATAAAATTCAAGGAAATCCTAATTTATTATCAAAATTGCAGAGGCTTGAGAACTAAAACCAATATGTTTTATTGTAATTTATGCAGAATGAATTATGATGTTGTGATATTAACCGAAACCTGGTTAAACAGCAATATCCTGAGCAGTGAGCTTTTCGATGATCGATATGAAGTCTACAGACGTGATAGAGAGTCTACTGGGTTCCACTGCAGTAAAGATGGGGGTGGAGTGTTGATTGCTGTCAAGAGAACTTTCAATTCCTTCATTTTCATAACTTTCATAACTTACCTGGACAGCTCATCAGGGGCGGACACCTCGAGGAAGGTATCCAGGAACCAACGGAAGCCTTCATAGTCGATATCCTGGAACAATGGACAACGCAGTTATTAGATAGGAAGATTAAAATTGAGGTTTAGGCATTGCCTCTCGCGGTCGCGGGTCTGTCTCCGGGGTCGCGAGACTATCTCCGGGGTCGCGGGACTGTCCCCGGGGTCGCGAGACTACCTCCGGGGTCGCGGGACTGTCTCCGGGGTCGCGAGACTACCTCCGGGGTCGCGGGACTGTCCCCGGGGTCGCAGGTCTGTCTCCGGGGTCGCGAGACTACCTCCGGGGTCGCGGGACTGTCTCCGGGGTCGCGAGACTACCTCCGGGGTCGCGGGACTGTCTCATCGGGTAACCGAGACCCTGGGACCAAAAAGGCTATTGAAGAATCACCGTGGATTTTAGTCAGTACAAGTCTAACAGTCCCTCACGTCCCGCCCTGGGTGGGAGGACTCATTTGATGATTTTACAACGATAAAAAGAAAAGGTAAACCACCTGTTATCATTGCTTGCAACCTTCTGTATAACAACAAAGTTGTTTACAAACTCAGACAGTATATTTCTGAAGCAAATCGATAAATTTTGTCTTGGCACATGCTGCGCGGTACGCGAATTGTGTAATTATAAATAAAATAAAAATTTACGTTTCTAACTTTCAATATTGATCTTAAACATTAAGGCTCACTTGCATCACAATCACTTAACGGGTTTAGCGCTAAACTGCCTTAGAATATCACTGTATCCCTGTCAAATTGTTTGAAGTTGACAGAGACAGAACGATGTTTTAAATCAGTTTAGCGCTAAACCTGTTTAGTGATTGTGGTGGAAGGGGGCCTTAAATTACCTCTAGAAACAAAATTAAATAACGTTCCTAGAAAAACAAGCAAAATATTGTTATTTTCGTCCCGGTGTCCTCCACAATCGTACCACTAATACCCAGGTGGTTGCCTAGCAACGCACATTGCGTCTTTAATAGCCGCCATCTTTGATATCGACAACAAACGCACTGTTGTGTGAAAGTATAATGGGGTTGTTTTAAATTCGCTAGAAAATTAATTCCCCGCGAAAAAAAGTATCGATCCTGTTCTCCTAGTACTTTTTGTTCAGATTCCACAATGTGTCCTCATTTTCGGTAGTTTTGTGCTGGATTTTATTATTTAATTGTTTTGCTATCCGTGCGGAAAAAGAAATGGGGCGAATTTACAATAATCAAAATTAAAAAAAAAAAAAAAACAAAAACCTTTGGCTAAGATAAACATACTTATTTTATGCGGGAATTTAAGTATGTGGCTTTACAACAATCCGTGTTATGGTATATAAGCTGCTTCTCGCGGTTTTACCCGCTTCTCGGCTGCTACTGGTCCTTTTTTTTATCGTGGTAAAATCATCAAATGAGTCTTCCCACCCAGGGCAGCGGGAGGGACTGTCAGATTTGTACTGACTAATAAAATCCACGGTGTCCTTCAATAGGTCCTTTTTTGCTACTGGTCCTAGCGCACTTTTATTTTCTATTAATTTTTTCACTATTATTTTCTGGTTAATTTCGTTGCAGGATCCAAGATAGGTGAATTCATTCTCTGGGTCACGTGGAGCTTCATTGGCTTCTTTCTCAGCGCTTTCTGGTGGTTGCCATTGTTGAATCAGGTTTTCAGGAATTGCAGTGGATTGGGAATAGACCACACTATGGGTTTATCCCAAAAAAAAACGCACGTTAGGGCTGGGCCCCACACAATTATTTCGAGCTGTACGGTGCAGTGGCATCATAAAGAACTTAGCGGTGTCGCCCGGGTGCCGCGCTCTTATGGGCCTACCACACGCACAAGCTTCACCACAGTTTTGCCTGCGCAAGCTTCTCACTTGAAAAAACAATACATGGTCGGCAACACTGAACGCCCAACCACACACACAGGCAAGTACGCGCAGGCCGGGCTTGCGCAGGCAAAACTATGGTGAAGCTTGTGCGTGTGGTAGGTCCATTAAGCAGTGTGGCCTCCACAATAATTGTTCCGCTAATACCCAAGTGGGTGGGTGGTTGCCTAGCAACGCTCACCGCGTCTCTAATGGCAGCCATCTTTGATACCGACAACAAACAAATAAAAAGAAAGAGCAGACTTGTGTTACGTTATATTAGGATATTATGGTATTTTAGCTGTGTATTATGTATTACTGTTATCTCGTGGTTCCATCTAAGTAAATTGTTTATTTTTTCTTAGTTTAACAGCTGGAATAGTTCGGGCTTTCAAAAAATTCGTTACCTATCTGATAAGTGCCACCGACATCTTCTTCATAATCCTGTTCTCCTAGTACTTTCTGTTCAGATTCCACTCGTGTTCTTATTTTTTGTACATATTTTGCACAATTATTTGTACCCTATGTCTCCATTCGGATGAAATGACCACATCGATATTAGCTATGCGGCGGCGACTCATCCGAACTTAAGGATTAGCCCTTGCGTTTTTTGAAGAGTGATGTTTCATCCTCGGATGAAATATTTTGCGAATGAGTTGACACCTAAGTCAAAAAAAAGTATCCTGAGAGGGACGCCCTCTACGTCGGCCAAAATCCGCTATTTTTTTTTTGAATAAATCTAGTGACACATACGTCAGAGACGAATCTAATAGGCGCGTCCACACAGAGCGAGCAGCCTCGCGAGGCAGTTTCCTCGCGCGGCATGTGCCTCGCGAGGCTGCTCGCTCTGTTGACGCGCCTTTGAGCAAAACAAAAAACCGGTACTGGATGGCTCGGCCAAAGCCACGCTAACCGACCTGCTTCGCGCGGCAAATGCCTCGCGAGGCTGGTCGCTCTGTGTTGACGCGCCTAATGACGTATTTTATTTAACTAAATCGGTGTACAGTTGAGTAGTTTCAACAATACAAGTTTTCTGATTTTTACTTAAACATAATATAAATAATTACCTATTAAGTTATTATTATTTTCAAAAACAGTTTCCAACCTAATTTAATATCAGAAAAAGTTTTAGATATTTATGGCAAAACTAAAAAAAAAAATTCACCTATTTTTAATTTTTTCATCTATAAAAATCTATAATTATTATCAGCAATGACATATTTTCTTTTTCTTTTTTAGTGACGCAAAACCACCTATTTACTCGTAGATGCATGGGTAAACACAGGATGAATTTTTCCAACAGGACCTGGATGGCCAAATCCGAAAATATGACAAAATTCCCCCCGAAAAGATAGTTAAAAATACTGAAAGGAGTCTCGAGACGGATTTTGATGAAAACTCATTGGAACTAAAGAAACACATTCGAACACACAAACATGTACAAAGTATACGGGTTGGTGCCAATTTGCTACGAAAGCGTAGCCTCGTAGCCGTGACGTCACGTCGCTTGTTACGTCGTAGCACATTTTATTGCAATCACTTTTATAATGATCGAAATTTTATTCTCTTGCTATAGTATTAATAGCTTAGATGTGAATGCTTGAGTCTTGTGTCTTTTCTTGAGTCATCATCTGCCTAGCCTTTTCCCAACTATTTTTGGGGTCGGCTTCCAGTCAAACCAGATGCAGCTGGATATCAGTATTTTACATGGAGCGACTGCCTGTCGGACCTCCACAACCCAGTAACTTGGTAATACGATACCCCATGGTAAGACTGGTTGTCAGACTTTAGAGCTTCTCACTAACAGTAACGACTGTCAAAGATCTACAAATGACAGCCGGACCCAACGGCTTTACGTGCTTTCCGAAGCACGGAAGAAACTCCCTATTACAGATGGTCACCCATCCACAGACCAACCTCGGCAAGCGCGGCTTAACCCGGAAGATCGGCCTGTGCGGCTGTATTTATTTAGCCACGAACTCCTTGAATGGTACTTCTTGAGTGTCGATGTTAATCTATTAAGTTGGTCCAGTTATGCTGTTTCGAATAAAAGAAATCGCAACGCTGGACTCTCATCGACGAGCTCATCGACGGGACAGCTTTGAGACCGACCGATTTGACACATATAATCAAGGCTGTTTGTGCCAAAATCCAAATGTAAAATAAAACATTTACACAAATAAAAATTCAACCAATTGAGAGCCCCCTCCATTTTTAAGTCGGAACTATTTTATTGTTCTGTATTATATTTTTCAACAAGGTAAAAAACTTTATCACTCAACAGGATTTTGTCTGAATAATTTTCGTGAAAATTCTGAGTGAAAACAAAGAAAACCTCTTTTGTAAGAGGTCCCCAGATAGGGCCGGAGGGCAAACTATTAACCCTTCTGCGTAGGGATGTGAGAGAGGGCGTATCCGAAAGTTTGCGGATATTTTTGAGTTCGGATATTATTTGAGTGTTGGTGTTTTCGTATCAGAATTTTGTTTTGAATTTATTATTACTACGATATCGAAGTTTTGAACCAAAAAGTTTTATTGTTCGAAAGTTTATGAATACATTATTTTGGCTTGAATTTTACCTACTTCATTAGCTAAAGTTATTTCTTCTATAATATAAAAGGGTTCAATCAGGTATTTATATACTCGCAATAAATAGTACTTACTAGAACAATTTTATATTTATTGAGATGACCACATCTTAGCGGGTTTTTTTTTGAACGTGGTAAAATCAACAAATGAGTCCTCCCACCTAGGGCGGGACGGGTCTGTTAGACTTGTACTGACTAAAGTCCACGGTGATCCTGATGATCCTGACCCCGGAAGGCTTTGGCCCTAATGGGGGCAGTTTGCTGACAGCTTCGCGCCGTTGACTCGGTCATGGTCCATGATCGGACGGCGAGTCATACTTAGCAGGGATAAGGTGTGGAGAACTTTTTGTTACCAATTGACCAATAGAGACTGATTTAAAAGAACTTATGTTACTCATCATAAACGGAGAGCAGTGGTAGCGCCCAGTAGTGTGGGCCCAAACTAATTTGTAGGTTCGAAGCCAGCCGGAGTATAACTTTGTGTTTATGGAGTTTCTTGCTCATTCTTCTCCATAGAGATCTACGCTTTGGAAAGAGCACCTACGGTACTTTCACAGTTTTTATGTCTTGTGACTGGTACTGTATCACCATAACTATTTTGTACTAGTTTCGTTTTAACATCTTTTGATAATTCAAAACTGCCTGTAATTGGCCTAGTTGAAATAAAATTATTTGATTTGTAATTTATTTCATCGCCACTGCTCTAAAAACGGTGAAGGAAAACATCGTGAGGAAACCGACATGTCCTAGAACCAAAAATTCGAAGACATGTGACATCTACCAACCCGCACTGGGCCCGCGTGGTGGACTATGGCCCACTCCCTCTCATAGACAGGAAGCCTGTGACCAGAAGCACGAAAATTTTTTATAGGCTGATGATGATAACCTCATAAAATGAAAGGGAATCGTCTATCTTGGTATGTCATGTGATGAGGAGGGATGACACTCATGTGATTAAGAGAGTGATGAGTATGAATGTTGATGGATGGAAAGGAAGAAGAAGGCCAAAGAAAAGATGGATGGATTGTCTAAGGAATGTTTTGAAAGAAAAAGAAGTAAATGATACTGTGACGATTGATACGGGAGAATGGAAGAAAAAAACATGTTGCGACGACCACATGTAAAGAGGGATAAGGACAGGAAGATCATGATAATGATTACCTCATCAAAATTCCCTGCTTATCAAGTTTTATCCGCACAAAACAACGGATACACAAATATCCGCATTACACGCACATCACTAGTCATAAAATGGGATTAACCATGGTTTACGATGGCGCAGAGTTAGGATTGCTTTGTACCCCCATGGGGGACTTACATGGGGGTCCCACAAAGTGGGTAGTTCGACATAAGGGCACGTTTAACCCGTTATAGTATAATGTAGTTAATGAACTTAAGTAAAGTATTAGTAATTAGTTTTTGCCCGCTCGCGTTTATTTAGAATTTGACAACATGTATACCTGTATCGTTGTTTTTCTCGGGACACATACAAGATTTATAGAAACCTGTTGCAAATTGGGTACCCCTAGTTTGCAAACTGGGTACCCCCAGTTTGCAACACCTGAAGTCACCGCAACACAAGACAAATGCTTGCTCAGCACTATGTACCCCAATCGTGCCCGCCACCGCGCCCGCCACAGGCGGTTCTCCGCGCGTTCATTCTGGACATAAACTTAAGAGAAGAACCCTTTGCCAAGTACAGCCCAATAAAACCAACATTTCTACCCCCATTTCTCAATAAACAACCCCTGAAATATCAAATAAACAAACCCAATAACACCCAGAAGATTCTTGCAAACCTTTTGTGTTTATTCCGAAATTCAATATCTATTACATTTTTAGAATAAGTGGAGGAGGAACGCCCACTTCTGTTCGGCTGTTCGGGGAGGTTGGAAACGAAAATAAAGGGTTGATTAACTAGTTTGGGGGTGAAATAAGCCAGGCAACGTTGACCGGTGCTTTTTTTTTCAATTTGTTTTTAGTTTACTTTGTTTTATCGTTCGTTTATCATCATAATAAAGCCGTAAGACGTCCACTGCTGAACGTAGACCTCAATAGACTTAATAAGATCGGTTGGCAGCGGCTTGCATCCAGCGTGATCTTGATCTTTATAAGAACTTCTACAGCGTCCACCCACAAGGCGGACGTCCTATGCTTTTTTTTATCGTGGTACAATCATCAAACGTACCCACATCACGTTGAAAGAGTTTTGTGTAAGAAGCAACGTTTTTGGGCAAGGGTTTTTCCATTTTCTTTAAAATCCTCTATGTAACGGCGCGGTGGGATTATCGGCGGGCAGAGAAATGAGACTCACTAGTACTGTATACAATAATCAGTATACTTTTGGTACAACATAACGCTAGATACATTTAGATTACAGTATAACTAAGGCTCGCGTACATTAGTTCATTTTTTTAAACGCAGTTTGGGGCATCCCACACTTTTTTTTTTTTTTTATCGTGGTAAAATCATCAAATGAGTCCTCCCACCCAGGGCAGGGCGGGAGGGACTGTCAGACTTGTACTGACTAAAATCCACGGTGTCCTTCACTAGCCCTTTACGTACCGGGGTCACGGTAATCCCTTGGTCCCGCGACCCCGGCAGGCTTTGGCCCACTACAGGCCCCGTCTCTATGGGGCATCCCACACTTGGAATGTCTCCTGTGTCGTGAGTGCGTTTACAAACATAGAAACTCACACAAACACCCAGACTTGAAACAACTACTTGTAGGTAAAAATAACTTTCCCGTGCGGGAACCGAATCCGTGACACGCTGCACAGCAGTCCAATAGCTCAGCCACGGCGCTAACCGCGCCGTCAATTTTCAAAATGTTCCTGGTCAACCGTGGTGTCACACTACAGTCGCACAATCGTTTGTCGCACCAGCGTGATGTCGATCTTCAGTCTATCGCACAACCGTGCATTCGAACTATGATGTGTCGCAGTACAGTTTTGTCGCACAAGCGTTCATCGTACATCCATTTGCCGGACTAGGGAAGTACGCTCGTCGCTTTTTTTACAGGCCTTTTTTTTTTGACAGGCCTGTTGGTCTAGTGGTTAGTGACCCTGACTGCTATGCCGGAGGTCGTTGGTTCGATTCCCACCCAGGACAAATGTTTGTGTGATGAGCACGATTATTTGTTCTGTGTCCGGGTGTAATTTATCTATAATATGTATGTATTTAGAAATATATAAGTATGTTTATCAGTTGTCTAGTACCCATAACACAAGCTCTGCTTAGCTTGGGACTAGATGGCGTTGTGTGATAGTTGTGGAATATTTATTTACTTTATTATTTATTTTTCATTTCATCGACTTTCAAATCACTACGATTCTAAAAAAGTTTTCACTTCAGTAAAAATTTCCGCTATAATGTCGATAGCGTAAACGGCACCTTAATACATTGTTATAACTCTCATTATACATTGACTAAGAATAGGAAATTGTTGAAAGGAAACACTTGGTACCAGGGTTGTCAGATGACTAGGAAATCTGGGATTGTTCCGGAATTAAGAATCTTGTCTCGTGTCCAGGAATTGCGGTTTGTTGTTCCGGATTTCGAATACCTTCGTAACACTTGTTTTTTTTTTCACCATGTTACGCGTAGGTGAACGTCCGTACGGTTAGCTGTCTGTGTTTCACGTTGTTTATCACTATTGTAATAAAGTTTTATTTAATGAATAAGTAAAAAGTAGACATGCCTGTTGGTCTATTGGTTAGTGACCCTGACTGCTATGCCGGAGGTGGGTGATTCCCACCCAGGACAAATGTTTGTGTGATGAGCACGATCATTTGTTCTGTGTCTGGGTGTAATTTATCTATAATATGTATGTATTTAGAAATATATAAGTATGTTTATCAGTTGTCTAGTAACCATAACACAAGCTCTGCTTAGCTTGGGACTAGATGGCGTTGTGTGATAGTTGTGGAATATTTATTTATTTTATTTATTTAAGTAAAAGCGAGACGCGGTGCTCAATTTTTGATTGAAATTTGCTTTTCAAAATTTTATTTAAATACACTGCGAAAATACTGCCTACCAAGACCTACATTACTCATAGAATGGGTAGGTTTGTTTTTTTTTACCTGGTAAAATCATCAAATGAGTCCTCCCACCCACGGCAGAGCGGGAGGGACTGTCAGACTCGTACTGACTAAAAATCCACAGTGTCCTTCAATCGCCCTTTACGTTCCGGGGTCACGGTAATTCGTGAGTCCCGCGACCAATACAATGGGTAGGTAGTTAGTTTTTAGCATAATAAAATACTTGCAAAATATTAGAAGTAAAGCGATTTACAAAGTTAATTAACAACTTTTGTAAATACCTACCGAACTAAGTAACCCCCTCGAATTGTCAAGGAAATAAATTTCATAGATCTGGCAACCCTACTTGATACTGAGGTATTACTGTTTCCCACAAATTATGTAACAATAATATTGTTGCTGTATATTGTGTTTTATTATATTGTTGTTCTATCGGCTCGTGTTTCTAAGTATCGGTTTCGCAGTATCAAGTATTATAATATTGTTATGATTTGTAAAAGGCACGTTTTTACGCAAGTCTTGAATACAAGAAAGATATTAGATTTGATGATTCATTTGATGATTTTACCACAATGAAAACAAAAAAATTGAACCCGTGAAATGCAGCTCGGCAGTCACTCATCCACTGAGTCAAGTGTGTCGTTTTTCTTGTAAATTTGACTAAGAGCCGAAAAAGTGCGCGGGCAAGCGGGCGGCGAGTAATGGGCGACTCGCTGTCCGACCAAGGACCATGCCCGGGTCGACGGCGCGTTGTGTTCCATGCGCGCTTCAAAGAGTGTCAGCATAGTGACGGGGCCTGTAGAGGGCCAAAGCCCGGTACGTGAAGGGCTATTGAAGGACACCGTGGATTTTAGCCAGTCAAGTCTGACAGTAATGGGTGGGAGGACTCATTTGATGATTTAACCACGAAAAAAATAAAAAGAGCCGAAATAGTTTCCACATTTACGAAGCATAAAGCAATATTTAAGCAATGTCTAGATGAATAAAAACATTTTTTTATAACGACCAATTTTACGTAGTTCACACATGGTATCCTATAATTTATCAGAATCGTCAAAAAAATATTAAAATGAACGGTTGAAGTGCTCCATAAATTCGTACGAGCTATTTCATATGGTCCTAGAAAATTATGAATCGTGAAAAATTATGATTTGGATCTTATAGCATCGCCAGTATAAAGAAAAATTATGAAGGTCGCCAAAGCGATGGTTATAATTACGAAAACTTAATATCCTAAGGGTTTTTGCAAAGTCGGCATGGTACGCGAATCGTACGCTTGTAGATAAGGTTCAATGGGCTCATGCATTTCCGTAGTAATAATCTTTTTAAATTCTACTAACATAGGTATAAGTATCTGCCTACTAACATAATATGAACTTGTGGCTGGTCGGATATAAATAATTTCAATTTCAATCATCATCATCTTCATCACATCAGCCCGGGATCACCCACTGCTGGGTATAGGCCTCCCCCTTTTTATGCCATATCTCTCGGTTCTGTGCGTCTCTTATCCAACTATTCCCCGCGATCTTGACAATATCCCACCCAGGACAGAGCGGGAGGGAGTGTCAGACTCGTACTGACTAAAATCCACGGTATCCTTCAATAGCCCTTTACTTTTCGGGGTCACGGGAATTCGTGAGTCCCGCGACCCTATAAATGGACTACCCAACACTGAAAGAATCATCCAAATCGGACCAGTAGTTCCAGAGATTAGCGCGTTCAAACAAACAAACACTGCAGCTTTATAATATTAAGTATAGATTATTTTTTATTATTATGTTTGTTTTTGTTTATTTGTTGTGCGTTTTTTCTTTTTTTCTTTTCTTTCCAAGTGAATGCATGCGGCAACCGAGTGGGTTGTGATTCTCAAACATTCATTTGCACATATTCGGTTTACCCCATGGCTGTGCCGATTAATATCGGCTCTCTTTATTTAGCTATGAGCTCCTCTAGGGTAAAAATGGGAATTACGCCCTAGTTGACTAAACGCCCCGTCGTTCGAGCACTCGATCTTAAGCCTTTGTCAAACAGACAGGCGTGACGAATGCGAAGCATGAAGTTTTTATTTGTAATGTATGGAATTGTTTGAATCCAGTCACATATAAAAGTGAAAGCGATCCGATAGCGTGACAGAACTATCGGACTGACGTCTCGCTTCGGTTCGGAAACGCTTCGCTTTCACCTGTCTGTTTGACAAAGGCATTACTGCTAGGAAACACATGCGAGTGTGGCCGCTGGTGGCGTACAACATGGCCCTTAGCCTCGGCCATGGCCACAATAGCGTGTTGTTCCATGCAGTTTGAATGTTAAAATGATGCGGTTTTTTATCAACTAGGGGAAAATTACGTTGTTTTACCCTAGTATAATTTAGAAAGCATGTTTTCTATTTATCTCCAAGACTAAAGTCCAACCTAACTTCCACCATACTTTAGCACACAAGTTCACTGTATTTCATTGAAACTAAGCTAATATGGTGGGGTTAAAATAGAGTACGGCTGTGCTTAGAACTCATAGAAACAAATTACGACGGCTCTTCGGCTCGAACGAACACATATCTTCATTACTGGTAGTAGAGCCTGTGTTACACCGAAGTGTAATCCCCTTCGTACGGTACACTAGGCATCGCAAGTCTCCGATAAGTTACGACTTTAGTATTGTTACGAGCTTTTTTTTTTATCGTGGTAAAATCATCAAATGAGTTCTCCCACCCAGGGCAGGGCGGGAGGGACTGTCAGACTCGTACTGACTAAAATCCACGGTGTCCTTCAATAGCCCTTTACGTACCGGGGTCACGGTAATCCCTTGGTCCCGCGACCCCGGCAGGCTTTGGCCCTCTACAGGCCCCGTCACTATGCTGACACTCCTAGAGGCGCGCGTGGAACACAACGCGCCGTCGACCCGGGCATGGTCCATGGTCGGACAGCGAGTCACCCATTACTCGCTGCCCGCATGCCCGCGCCTACGGTGGCCGGAGATCGTCTTGCGACGTCCGACGCCGTGGGCGTCTACCACTGCGGCTGGGGTGGAGGGAGGACGCTGTTCTCTCCCTCAGGCGGCCCGCCTCCTCCTTCACGAGCATGACTGCTTCGCAGAAGGAGGCGACCGCTTCCCACTCCGTCTCGCCCCGCAGCATGGCCTCGACCAGTGCCGGGCGCGAGAGTTCTCCGCCTATCGCCGTCGTGAGGACACGGCGGTGCTCTGCCCAAGCGGGGCAGTCCTGCACCGTATGCTCCACCGTGTCCTCCGGATTGTTACGAGCTGGGTATAAATTAACTCAACAGCAATTAAAATAATCTTTTATGACACACAAATCACTAATTAAAACAAACACTAATTACACTACTCAACCTACATAGGGACCTAAACCTTACATAGCGAAATGTAGGTTTACGTACAGGGTATACTTATGCCTGGCTCGTCCGGAATCCCAAGTATGAGGATACTTTATAATTCATTAAACGGACTTCTAAGCTTGACCGTTACTTGAAGGGTTAAGCTTCTTTAAGAGCGACAGGAACTCGTCATCACGTGCGAATGAGATAGACGCTGTGATGAGCAGTAAGGAGCTAGAACGCTCATAGACGCATCATAAAACGTACATACATACACGCGTGATGTGATTGAAGAATTGACGACTGCAACTTTTCAAAAAGATCTTTAGGAATATGGATATTATGAAAAAACTACTAGATGTATCTGTTACGATCTCCGGCCACCGTAGGCGCGGGCATGCGGGCGGCGAGTAATGGGCGACTCGCAGTCCGACCATGGACCATGCCCGGGTCGACGGCGCGTTGTTTTCCACGCGCGCCTCAAGGAGTGTCAGCATAGTGACGGGGCCTGTAGAGGGCCATAGCCTGTCGGGGTCGCGGGACTTTCCCATTACCGTGACCCCGGTACGTAAAGGGCTAGTGTAGGACACCGTGGATTTTAGTCAGTACAAGTCTGACAGTCCCTCCCGCCCTGCCCTGTGTGGGAGGACTCATTTGATGATTTTACCACGATAAAAAAAAAAAGAGATGTATCTGTTCAAAATGAAATTATTTGTATTTTTGAACAAATAATTTACCCCTTTATGGTATTTTTTTTGCAACTTCCGTCTTCTTTTGTAATTTATTTCCCCCTAAAGATGCGTTAAAATTAGTGTTGAAATAAGAAAGTTTCGACACCTATAACTCATATTATATGTTTTTTTTTTACTTCTTTGTTTCCATACAGGGCTAGATAATGATGAGATGAATGTATATCATTTTTTACTTTGAATGTATACCGTGAAACGGTGGAGTAATCCCCATACTACGTTTGTATGGAAGAATGACAGACTAAACCCACCACACTATTCCCAAATAACTGCAACTCCTGAAAGCCAGAATCAACAGCCAGAATCAATCAATCAACCACCAGAAAAGCGCCGAGACAATGAAGCTAAACGTGTCCTGGAGAATGAATTTACCTGTCTTGGATCCAGCAACGAAATAAATCAGAAAAGAATAGTGGATGAGTAGGAAAAATATGTTTCCACTTCCCTCCATGCAAGCAGGAGACAGAACAAAACAAGGCCAATAGTCACAAAGGGACATTACAACTGGGAGTAGCCCAGTTGCCTAGCACCACAGGTAAAAATGACTACTAATATTAATGGGTCCTAAATTGTGAGCTGCTATATTTGATTCCAATAATAGGAATGACGGACTAGCGTAACCTTAAGTACAACGTGTAAGAAGCTAATGGCTACTTACTTTGGTCGATGTCTTGCAATAAGTGTGCCTTTCTACGACCACCCGATACGATAAAATCTTATATTGCCTTTTATGGCCACACCTGGTTAGTAAGTGTGCCGTAAAAATGGCACAGCCCTTATATTGATGACACGTAATTTTCTTTTTAACTAGCTTTTGCCTTTGACTTTGTTCATGTCAAGTTTTGGCCCTCAATCCACCGCAACGCATTCTATAAAACACATGCAAACTATGGAGAAAAATTCGAACTGCGATTGGATTTGAACCTTCGGATTCTTTCCACAGATTTTTTTTTGAAATTCGCGACGCATGCGTAAAGCCTTTGTCAAACAGGCAGGCGTGGCGAATACGAAGCGTTTACGTTTTTATTTGTAATGAATGGAATTGTTTGAATCCAGTCACATAGAAAAGCGAAAGCGATCCGATAGCGTGACCGAACCGATGCGATGACGTGGCGAAGGCGTATTTGCTCTTTTTGACGTCGTTTATAAAAAGTCAGCTAATACAATTGTCACGCTTCGGTTCGCTGCATCCAGTTTGACGTCTCGTATCGGTTCGGTATCGCTTCGGAGTCGGTCCGGTTCGTTATCGCCTGTCAGTTTGATAAAGGCTTTAATGCTTTTTATAAAATAATATGGTAGACGAAGAGAATTACTCTGCAAATAGATGGTGGAGAACGTCACCGTATGACGTTAGGAATGGATTGAAGAATTCAACGCTTGTAGTTAAGAGCCTGTGGCTCGGTTGGTGAGAGCCTTTTTTTATCGTGGTAAAATCATCAAATGAGTCCTCCCGCCCAGGGCAGAGCAGGAGGGACTGTCAGACTTGTACTGACTAAAATCCACGGTGTCCTTCAATAGCCTTTTACGTTCTGGGGTCACGACAATTCGTACAGTCCCGCGACCCCGGCAGGCTTTGGCCCTCTAGAGGGTGGCCCCGTCATTTTGCTGACATTCTTTGAGGCGCGCGTGGAACACAACGCGCCAAGGTTGGTGAGAACCTGGAATGTACTGAATCCCAATCAAGGTTCGAATTTTTCTTTCCACAGTCATTCTTTGAAATACGCTTATAAAATGTAAAGATAGGGTCCCGTCATGTTGCTGACTGCTCTTTAAGGCGCGCTTTGAACACGACGCGCCGCCGACCCGGGCTTGGTCCATGGTCGGACAGCGAGTCACCCATTACTCGCCGTCCGTCCGCATGCCATCACCTACAGTGACCGGAAATCGAAGCCTTCGATACGGTACGGTGTAACAGGCATTCAATAGAAGTACATAGTGACTCCCACTCTAAGCCTGTTCCCAGTATTTTACGACCTCGATAGAAATTTATTACAACGATAGTATTTTCGCTCTTAAAAATAGGGTCCTTTTTGTCCTAAACAACTTTTGTAATACGAAATTATTAGGAGCGTTGTAAAGAGGTTAGGATACAAATAGTATTTGTGTGGCTGCTTTTTTTTTATCGTGGTAAAATCATCAAATGAGTCCTCCCAACCAGGGCAGAGCGGGAGGGACTATCAGACTCGTAGTGACTAAAATCCACGGTGTTCTTCAGTAGCCCTTTACGTTCCGGGGTCACGGTAGTTCATGAGTCCCGCGACAGCATATAAGGCTTAACCTGTAAAATCCACTGGCTAATCTCTTAGGACACACCCTTATGTGCCGCGCTGCCCCAGCGTCAAAATACACAGTTTCGTATTCACTGTCACAAGGCTTTGCATCGACGTCGAGCTCGTCGAAGCGCATAGCCTAGAAACTGTCCTTTAATAATAATAGATGATCAGCTGTTATATTTACCTACAAGCTCCTCACGAGTTCTGGGGTACTACTATCTAAGGACGAAACTCGTACTTCGGGCGAAGTTTTGGTCGTGTCTTAAGGTTTATCACTTATGAACACACGAACTATTTTTTTTAACGTGCTAAAATCATCAAGTGAGTCGTCCCACCCACGGCAGAGCGGGAGGGACTGTCAGAATCGTACTGACTAAAATCCACGGTATCCTTCAATAGCCCTTTATGTACCGGGGTCACGGTAAATCATAAATCCCGCGACTCCGTCAGGTTTTGGCCCTCTAGAGGGGGGCCCCGTCATTTTGCTGACACTCTTTGAACACACTAATTAGTGGTACAAAATAAAAGTTTATGACAACGTGATTGGACAGTTGTACCAACTCTAAATTCGTTGTCGGAACTTACAATTTAAAACTAAGGCTCAACTCACACCAAAAGAGCGGCGAAGGGCAACGAAGCGGAGCGCAGTTTCAGTGTCATATGAATTTTAACTTTATTTTCATTACTATAATACTCACTCGTATTATCGCACTCATTACTCGAGTCGCGCGAATGCCCGCGGCGACTCGTTCGAGTTTCTCATGCGATAATAAACATTATGTAAATGAAAATAAAGTTAAAATTCATATGACACTGAAACTGCGCTCCGCTTCGTTGCCCTTCGCCGCTCTTTCGGTGTAAGTTGACCCTAACAGGGAGTAGGGTTACTTTGTACCAGCCCGTAATTTCGTTGACGGGCTAAGAGAGTAAACCCCCTGACTCCGAGAGTTTACGAGAAAAATCGAATGTCACATTGTCTGACCTTAGTTACATGTCCTTTAGTTGTACTTTTAATTAATTTAACTCACAGCTCACTTACGAAGGTCGCTCTATAATGGCCCTAAATGTCTATGGTATAGCTGTTTTGTTTTTAGCTTTAATGGTGTGGGGTGGCATTTATTTGAAACCAGGGTTCGCAATGTTAATTAATTAAAAAGTCACACAGTTTTTTTTTAACGTGGTAAAATCATCAAATGAGTCCTCCCACCCAGGGCAGAGCGGGAGGGACTGTTAGACTCGTACTGACTAAAATCCACGGTGTCCTTTAATAGCCCTTCACGTTCCGGGGTTACGGTAATTTGTAAGTCCCGCCACCCCGGCAGGCTTTGGCCCTCTAGACGGGTCCCCCGTCATTTTGCTGACAATATTTGAGGCGCGCGTGAAACACAACGTGCCATCGACCTGGGCATGATCCATAGTCGGACAGCGAGTCGCCCATTACTCGCCGCCCTCATGCCCGCGCAGACCGTCTTACTACAAAACAAGTTAAACATCCGTTGAACACCTATCTAAAAAAAACTGTCAACTGCAAAAGGCGTTTGACGTTGATATAAGGGTCGTTTTGCAGTTACACTTTTTTTAGACAAGTGTTCGACAGATGTTTAATTTGTCCCACGCACCGGCAAGCGCAGCATTGGACGTCACCCCACAGACGTCCAGATGAAGACTGCAAGATTGCGCTGGATGCAAGTCGCTTCCAACCAGTCCATGTTAGGTTCAGAAGTGAACATCCAGCGGCTGATAAGATGATATAAATTAGTCCCAAAGCGCACAAGCCACCTTCTATTTGCATAACCTCAAAAAGTGCACTGACGTTGTACGGTACAAGTACATTCAATATGCAAAATAAATGCATACTGCGAAGTATCCTGAACTGTATCGTATGCATTAATTTGCATATAGCTCCCGTGTGCTCGTTTACTTTAGAATATTTTAGTACTTGTTGGTGGGGAAGTCAAAAAGTTGCTTTTATTTGGTTTTCAAACGTGAATATAATAGGTTCTTTTTGAGGGTATATTTATTTTGTCAGTCTATACGGTTGCATTCGAATAGATTATATTTACATGGAGGGGTTGCCCGTCAGAGCATGATTTTTCCCGTTTTTGTGACGTAAATAAATGACATCGTCAAAGTTCCAGACTTTGACGATCATTTGATGTTTTTTTTTTTATCGTGGTAAAATCATCAAATGAGTCCTCCCACCCAGGGCAGAGCGGGAGGGACTGTCAGACTCGTACTGACTAAAATCCACGGTGTCCTTCAATAGCCCTTTACGTTCCGGGGTCACGGTAATTCGTACAGTCCCGCGACCCCGGCAGGCTTTGGCCCTCTAGAGGGGGGCCCAGTCATTTTGCTGACACTCTATGAGGCGCGCGTGGAACACAACGCGCCGTCGACCCGGGCATGGTCCATGGTCGGACAGCGAGTTGCCCATTACTCGCCGCCCGCATGCCCGCGCCTACGGTGGCCGGAGATCGTCTGGCGACGTCCGACGCCTTGGGCGTCTACCACTGCGGCTGGGGTGGAGGGAGGACGCTGTCCTCTCCCTCACGCGGCCCGCCTCCTCCTTCACGAGTATGACTGCTTCGCAGAAGGAGGCGATCGCTTCCCACTCCGTCTCGCCCCGCAGCATGGCCTCGACCAATGCCGGGCGCGAGAGGTCTCCGCCTATCGCCGTCGTGAGGACACGGCGGTGCTCTGCCCAAGCGGGGCAGTCCTGCATTCTTTTTGAGGGTATATTTATTTTGTCAATCTATACGGTTGCATTCGAGTAGATTATATTTACATGGAGAGATTGCCTGTCAGAGCATGATTTTTCCCGTTTTTGTTACGTAAATAAATGACATCGTCAAAGTTCCAGACTTTGACGATCATTTGATGGTGCGAATTTGTTTTTCGGTTACAACTTGACATCCCCTAGAGGGAGCCATAATGGATTTGGTGACACATCACCTACCCTATAATCAACAACTGAGACGCTTGTAACGACACCTCATTTGTCATTTAATGATAAGTAGTTTAGAAGTTATGAGGGAACAAACAAACGTACATACATGCCGGTGAAAATCATGACCCTCCTTTTAGCTTTGCCGTAGTCGGGTAAGAAATAGTTCCTCTTTCGTACACTAGAGGCGTTTATTTCATTTTTCCATAAAATAATCGCAGTAAATACTTCAAATACGCTGTAAACAAAGTGTAGAAATATTGTGACAAGTCCTCCGACCTCCACAACTCAGTAATTAGGTAATTTGATACCCCGTAAGACTTTCAAGCTTCTAAATTGAAGTAACGACTGTCATTTATTTACAAATGACTGCGGGGTCCAACGGCTTTATGAGCTTTTCGAGAAACAGACGAAACTCGCTATGATAAAATGGTGGGCGATCATTTTATCGTAGCGAGTTTCCTCCGTTTTTTCGCATCCTAAGATCAACCTTGGTAAGCATGGTTTTACTTTGAAGGCCTTACATTTACAAGAATTTTACACCTTTTTTTTATACGTGGTTAAATCTTTAAACGAGTCCCCCCACTCAGGGCAGGGCGGGAGGGACTGTCAAATTAAATTAAAATAAATATATTTTATTTTATTGTAAAAATCCAGCCAACTGCGAATTGGGATCGCGCACCAACGGTTCCGTATTATTTTCTACAAAAACGTTCAAATAATCACGTTTTTTGTATCAGAGCCCTTCTTAAAGTTTAATTTTAATTTAGGAAAGTCTCCATTTTAAAATTGAAAATGTAACTAAATATTCTGTGAATATTTCAAGTGTTTACCCTCTAAAAAATCACGTTTATTGTGTGGGAATCCCCTTCAATAATTATTTTATTGTGTTTTTAGTATATTTTATTATAGTGGCAGTAGAAATATATAATCTGTGAATAAAACATTTCAACAGTCGAACTATGACGGTTCATGATACAGCCTTGTGACAGTTCGTCTGTCTGTCTTCTTTTTTTTTATCGTGGTAAAATCATCAAATGAGTCCTCCCACCCAGGGCAGGGCGGGAGGGACTGTCAGACTTATACTGACTAAAATCCACGGTGTCCTTCACTAGCCCTTTACGTACCGGGGTCACGGTAATGGGTAAGTCCCGCGACCCCGGCAGGTCGTCTGTCTGTCTTAGAAATAGGGTCCCGTTTTACCCTTTGGATACGGAACTCTAAAAAGAAAACACGTAAGAACCTATACATACTGAACCCATCCACATATACACTCGACATCTAATCAATACATAGATTGATTTATGTAAATCAACAGGGGAAAGTGGAAACTTTCCGTGAACGAGAAGAAATAAGGAACACGTGTCAAAGACCGTTACTATAGACGGAGAGTTTTCGATCGTATTTGTAAATACATAAGGGTTATTATTGGTTGTAGATTGCGTGATTTTCTTTCTTTTTTTATAGCTTCTGATAAATGAAAGAGGTTTGTAAGATCGGTTTGTTTGCTTTGGAATTTGTTTTGGTATATATTCACGACTTTTTCCTTTTTTTATCGTGGTCAAATCATCAAATGATTCCTCACGCCCAGGACTGAAAAGGAGGGACGGTCGGTCTACTAACTAAAATCCACGATGATCCTCCAATAGCCCTTTACGTTCCAGGGCCACGGATACCTGATAAAACAGTCTCGCGACCCCGGTGTCTGTGCCCTTAACACAAATCTTTGGATGCCATAAAGCGATTTAAATGATAATATGTCAGATAAATATCACTGCAACCAGATGCAGCTGAATTCCAGTATTTTACATGGAGCGACTGCATATCGGACCACCACAACCCAATAACTGGGTAATATGATACCCCATGGTAAGACTGGTTGTCAGACTTATGAGCTTCTGACTAACAGTAACGACTGTCAAATATCTACAAATGACAGCCGGGACCAACTGCTTTACGTGCTTTCCGAGGCACGGAGGAAACTCGCTATGACAGATGGTCACTTATCCACAGACCAACCTGCGGCTGTAATAGCCTCGAGCTCTGTCGCATTAAAACCTTTACCTTGTAAGTCCGTAGAGCAGTGTCGTGACGTCAAACATGAATCAGATCCATGTCTTAAAATTACCATTTTTTTTTACGTGGTAAAATCATCGCATGAGTTCTCCCACCCATACTGTCAGACTTGTACTGACTAAAATCTACGGTGTCCTTCCATAGCCCTTTACGTACCGGGGTCATGGAAATTCGTGAGTCCCGCGACCCCGGCAGGCTTTGACCCTGTACAGTGGGCCCCGTCACTATGCTGCCACTCCTTGAGGCGCGCGTGGAACACAACGCGACGTCAACCCGGGCTCTTAAAATGACTAAGGATTAATTAACTGTCATTATGACCAGGACAGTTGATAAGGGTAATTGACCTGAGTGTTTGACACCAAAGGTCAGTTTGACCTTTACCGTCACCTTTGGCGTCAAACTCTAAGGTCAATTAACCTTGCTGATTTGCCGTTATTTTAGTGACGGCATGAAATATTGTATAATTGGCTATTTGACAATAGCTATAAATTACAAATATAATTAGTCCGTCATTTAGAGTTTAAAAAATAACGGAGACATATTTTTTCTTTTGTAAAATCAATGAATATTTACCAAAATATAACGCATCGAAACTCGAGAGTGGGGGCTCGTGACGTCAGAATTCAATAGAATTTGTACTAAATTGTGACGTATTGCCAATTTTGAAAGCGTCGTATCCCCGTCAATTTTGGTTCACGAAACAAAAGAAAAAGTACGGGTCGAATATTTTTTGATAATCTAAGCGACGGACTAATTATAATTTTTCAGTCAAATAGCCAACTATAATGACTGCCTCATTGGTTGGTTACAAATGCGACTGCTGGGCATGAGGTTTTTCATTAGAATTTCTCACTAGCAGTTACAGATTTTGGACAGCCCCGGTTGGTGGCAATAAGCTCGTTCCCTTTTATATGGGTCACAGATCTCGGGTCTCACTAAAGCCTTTGTCAAACAGGCGTAGCAAATGCGAAGCGTGACGTTTTTATTTGTAATGTGTGGAATTGTTTGAATCCAGTCACATAGTAAACCGAAATCACATATCAACTCGGATTTTAAGACCCATTAATAATCCCCTGGCTGGAGGCCTTAGAGTAATTTAAGGCATCCACAGAAAAGTCCAGTTAAGCAGCCCACAACCTCTTCTAGGTTGACCTGCGAGATGCCATACACAAGAAAGCAAAAAAAGAAAACATTAATATTAGTAGTCATTTTTACCCGTGGTGTTAGGCAACTGGGCTTCTCCCAGTTGTAACATCCCTTTATGCCTATTGGCCTTGTTTTGTTCTGTCTCCTGCTTGCATGGAGGGATATTTTGCCTACTCCTCCACTATTCTTTTCTGATTAATTTCGTTGCAGGATCCCAGACAGGTAAATTCATTCTCCGGGATACGTCGAGCTTCATTGTCTCGGCGCTTTTCTGGTGGTTGCCACTGTTGATTCTGGCTTTCAGCAGTTGCAGTAGTTTGGGAATAGTGTGGTGGGCTAGTCCCAAAAAAAAATTATTAACACGGAAAGGGATCGTCACTGTTTCGAAAAAATACGTTTGCATTATTTTTAATATTCTAACTGACGGACTAAACAGATTTTTAATTTATTTATGCAGTAAATTACGCTATTGTCCATCATGTAACGATGGCGCATTGCTGTACGTCTTGTAGTCCGATGGTGGAAAGGGCCAGGCGGGATCAAGTTGTCCAGCTCCATCGCACACTCTCCGAAATTTACTGATAAACAACTACTTTTTTTTTTCGTGGTAAAATCATGATTTGAGTGCTCCCACCCAGGGCAGGGCGGGAGGGACTGTCAGACTTGTACTGACTAAAATCCACGGTGCCCTTCACTAGCCCTTTACGTACCGGGGTTACGGTAATGGGTAAGTCCCGCGACACCGGCAGGCTTTGGCCCTCTACAGGCCCCGTCACTATGCTGACACTCTTTGAGGCGCGCGTGGAACATAACGCGCCGTCGACCCGGGCATGGTCATGGTCGGACAGCGAGTCGCCCATTACTCGCTGCCCCTGATAAAGAACTACTAAGGAAAAATATTTTTGACAGCAATCAGAAGCTCTCTGCCTATACTCTGACGTCACATCCGCAAACTCTGAGCGCCATTATCACGATGACGTAACTTCCGTGATGTATTAATGTCGAATAGGCAGTGACGTATTACCGGGTATTAATGGTATAATTTCGTGAGACGCGACGGTATTAGGCTTAGGTATTAGTACTTTTTCCTATTAGAAAGGGAATATATGGAAATACTAAATGTTGCCAGGGGTTTCGCAATTCGGCAAAGAAACTTTTTCGCGTTTCCAAAGCGATACCGAACCGAAGCGAGACGTCAGTCCGATAGTTCTGTCACGCTATCGGATCGCTTTCGCTTTTCTATGTGACTGGATTCAAAAAATTCCATACATTACAAATAAAAACGCCTCGCTTCGCATTCGTCATGCCAGTCTGTTTGACAAAGGCTTAAATCTATATAAGTTATAAACCTATCAAAATCAAAGCAATTACAGTACTCCAAAATTAATAATGCACATAGAAATCTTCGTCACTGTTCGGCAACAGTCGTATTCCCCGAGCGTCGGAAGACGATATGTATATAGAGTGGTTAAGTGCATTTTCTTCGTGCATAATTTAGTAGAATTATGTGTTTTGTGCTAAAAGAGATAAATATTGATTTATCAGTAACGAAATTGATTCGATAATTCGATGTAAGTAAATAGAGGGGAAAACGAATTCACCTTTGAAAACAAAACCAAAAAGGGTGTGTAATAGCAGCTCTATATAATTCCACACAGAGAGAACACGTGCAGTCACCACCAATATATAAAGACGACTGACGCAACTTTGACTGACCGGCGACAGCCGCCGACCGCCCGAATTATTTTCAATTGTTTCACATGATTCGACATGTGACTCCTGTTTCTTTCGAACAAGGTGCAAAATGCAAGTGCATTGTTTAGGGCTCTCTCCGATTCAATGATTCGGGTGTTTCCGGGAATACGACAATTGGCGAAGATTTGCATGTGCTTTATTAATTTGGGAGTACTGTACTTCAAGTAGTCCATTATAGGCGCTTTTGAATTGTCAAAACACTAAAATTTAAACTATAATTTGAAATAATTATGGTGCTACAGTCCCATAATAATAATAAGTGTGAAAGTACCGTAGATGCCCATTCCAAGCTGTAGATCTCTTGGCCGCGGGACTGCGAAATACCGTGACTCCGGAACGTAAAGGGCTATTGAAGGACACCGTGGATTTTAGTCAGTACGTGAGGGGGAGGACAGTGTCCTCCCTCCACCCCAGCCGCAGTGGTGGACGCCCACGGTGTCGGACGTCGCAAGACGATCTCCGGCCACCGTAGGCGCGGGCATGCGGGCGGCGAGTAATGGGCGACTCGCTGTCCGACCATGGACCATGCCCGGGTCGACGGCGCGTTGTGTTCCACGCGCGCCTCAAAGAGTGTCAGCATAATGAATAACCGTGACCCCGGAACGAAAAGGGCTATTGAAGGACACCGTGGATTTTAGACAGTACAAGTCTGACAGTCCCTCCCGCTCTGCCCTGAGTGGAAGGACTCATTTGATGATTTTACCACGTAAAAAAAAAAGGTGTAGATTTCTATGGAGAAGAACGGGCAAGAAACTCCATGGACACTCTTTTTCAATCGCCAAAACTATTACAGAACCTTTGTGACATCTATCATGTTGAGGTCTCTCTGGTATCTGTGTACTAAATCTCTCAAAACGGTAGAAGAAAACATCGTAAGGAAACCGTTATGTCCAAGAACCAAAAATTCGAAGACATGTGACATCCACCAACCCGCACTGGGCTCGCGTGGTGGATTATGGCCCGATCCCTCTCACAGAGAGGAGGCCTGTGTCCCAGCAATGGGAACATTGATGGTGATGATGATAAAGCCATTGGCAACAGCTAGTTAAGCTGTAAAGTAAGTAAAACGTTGCCACACACTAGGAATTTCTCCTGTGTCATGGGTGCGTTTACAACCATATAAATCCACATACACAAACGCCCAGGCCCAAAACAACTACTTGTAGATCATACAAATATTTGCTCCGTGCGGGAATCGAACCCGCGACACCCAGCGCACCAGACCAATCGCTCAGCCACTGCGCTAACCGTGCCGTGTGCATAATTTGAGCTCCCTTCCCTGCTTACTTATCTTAACGTTGTGATATTACCCACTTGACTCGCTGAATGTCATCTCAGGCCGATCTTAGAAGGAAATGTGCTGAAATAAGTGGTCGGGTGACGACACACGCTATTGTGCTTGAAGTTTAGAAGGATGCCCATGGCTTCTGTGGTAAGACGGAATACGCTATTTTACTCAAAACAATTAAATTAGTCCGAAAGATAAGCGATCGTTGTTATTTAAATCCGAATGTTGCAGTACTTTTAATAGGCGCGTTTCATGAGAAGGACAAACCAAAATGGCTACCATTCAGGAGGTGGTTAGGATCCGACCCAACATGTGCTATAATTTTATTCACAGAACTGAGCAAGCTCCCTCCCCTCTAAGTTTGTACAAATTGACATCGGACATATTGTATAATAAAACTGCGATATTTCCGTAGCCCTACTACTAACCTAATTTTAACTATAATTTAAAATTATAATAATTATGGTGTTACAGTCCCAGTCACAAGACATAATAACTGTGAAAGTACCTTAGATGCCCATTCCAAGGTGTAGATCTCTTGGTCGCAGGACTGTACGAATTACCGTGACCCCGAAACGTAAAGGGCTATTGAAGGACACCGTGGATTTTAGTCAGGACGAGTCTGGCAGTCCCTCCCGCTCTGCCCTGGGTGTGAGGACTCATTTGATGATTTTACCATGATAAAGCCCTGGTAAGACTGGTTGTCTAAAAATTCTCTCTTATGTCTGCCTCTAGAAACTCGAGATAGATCTTGATTAAAGTAAGCATCCTGACCTACCTACTCTTAATAAATTGCCTTTATGTTCAAAAAATTTCTAGAACCTACAGCGAAACTCATTTTACTAAAGGTCATTTTTGGTTGGCAACACAAGTTATCACGGCGAATCTATCTTTAAAAAGATCAGGTATCTTATCAAGATTTGATCTTAAAAAACATCAAATGAGACGAATCCGGATTACTGACTAAATAACGAGATTACTCTATGAAAAATAAAAAAAGAGAAAAAATATTTTTGTAAAAAATCTTGGCTTTGTTTTTTACTTAGTCGACTTTTGCCACCGACTTCCGAAAGAAAAGTTATTTAACGCTTATTTTGATTGTGTTTGTAACGAACACTTTTCTGAAACCGCATCACAAGCGGTTCAGCCAAACGCGAGAATACCGCAGGCAAACACACATACAAACTTAATGGTCGACTGAGAACCTACTTTTTTTTAAGTCTGTTAAACAATGGGAGATAATGCTCTCAGAATGGAACTGAAATGAATGGACTCAGAAATTACCGTAAAACCCCGGTACGTAAAGGGCTATTGAAGGACACCGTGGGTTTTAGTCAGTCAAGTCTGACAGTCCCTCCCGCCCTGCCCTGGGTGGGAGGACTCATTTGATGATTTTACCACGATAAAAAAAAAATCAGTTAAGCAATGGGAGAGAATGCTCGTTCTATGAAAATCTGTGATCATTTAACATTGGGGTCGTTCCAAAAATATTTTTCTTTGCAGACTTTAATTGAGGAAAATTTTTGTACCCTGAGGATAATGACTTTCGTTTTCTGGGAAAGGGAAAAATATAAAAAAAAAGAAATAGATAAAATTCACGTAATTTATTTTTCGAAAAATTCGTAGAAAAATAAATTTGTATTTTTTATATAAAAGGCAATAAACCTTTTTTTTGTTTCAGTTAGATATTTTTATCCTGGTTACACAATCCAATAATTGCCAAGCGTACCTATAGTCGACGCCTCGCGTGACCAGAGGGCTGGCCTATTTCTTGGTCAAAGGATCAGCATTGCCATCCAACGTGGCAATGCTGCCAGAGCGTTCTGGACGCTTTCCCCATTGACAACGATGTGGATGAATTTTTTGATGCCCTATAATTTTTTAATTTTAGTTTTAATTTAGTCATTTTTGTAAATATTTTACTTTTAATTATAGTTTTTAAATGTAGTATGTAGGTAATTGTTTTCTTTTTAAATAATTAATTAATGATTATGTAATAGTTGTATTAAAAACCAATCAAAACGAAATATTACAAATCCAATAAGACATTAACTGAACTCCAAGTGAACCAGGGAGGCTAGCCTACATAATAACCCCAGCATTTTTGAAAACTGTCGTTTTTTATCCCGAATTTAATTTTCAACATCATGGTAACTCTCCGCCGTCGTGTCGGCGCCTCATAATCACAGCACACTCATCCCCCACTCGAGTAGGCGGACCACATCGTCCATATTAATACGCAGGACATTTCCCGGAGAGAAATTTGCAAGTTAAGTAATAGACCGCTTGCAATATCCGGGTGTCAAGGTCAGAGATCGTTGGAATTTCATGGGGATTGTGGGGGACATGTGTTTAATGTTTTCTTCTAAGATTGGGTGTAGCAGGTCGCGGGACTCACGAATTACCGTGACCCCGGTACGTAAAGGGCTATTGAAGGACACCGTGGATTTTAGTCAGTATGAGTCTGACAGTCCCTGCCGCTCTGCCCTGGGTGGGAGGACTCATTTGATGATATTACCATGTTAAAAAAAAAGATTGGGTGTAACAAATAAATGAAATCCTTTTATTGTTCTCCAGAAACTAGTTATTTTGATGCACAGCTCATGGGTTTGCAGTAGACTGGGCCGGCTCAGACCCACTGCAGTTTAGCGGCTTCTTAAGTACTGTCAGCATTATTGTTTTATTTAATGAAAGAAAGAAAATAACCAAGTTTAAGGCAAAAAGTAAACACACATATATATTTTTTAATTTAGTCTCTTTCGTAAATATTTGAGAGGCACAGTGGCTGGGCGATCGATTACTGTGCATTAAATCGCGGGTCCGATCTACGCACGGAGCAAATATTTGTATGATCTACAAGTAGATGTTTCTAGTGTGGGCAAAGTTTTCTATCATTATTTTTAAGAAAAAGAAAGAAAATGAAATATTTAGTTTGTTATATCTGTGGATTAATTACGAGTATTTTCAAAAAGAGAAAACAAATCTCTGAACTATCCAAACGCCTGGCTACCGTACACTCATCAGCTCTTGAACCAGAAATCCCCTTTCGAGGTTCATTCGTCTGAAGTTATGCTGTTTAGTTCAGTTGGTGTACAATGCAGTCGTTCTGTTCCATTCACCATCGTACGAAATAATTAAACGACATGTATAGGGATTTAGATTGGGTTTTGCTAAGAAACATCATTATATTCTTCATGCACTCTTGGGTCGGTCAAATTCTAGATGAACGTGAAAAAAGAAAAATAACAAAATACCGACTCGACTAATTGTGGTAGAGACTTGATAGTACACTACTAGTACTGGCATGACAGTGAGAAAAGGGTGACTCGCCGTCGGATCATGGACCAGACCCGGGTCGACGACGCGTCGTGCTCCACGTGGACCTCAAAGTGCTGTCAGCAATATGACAGGGCACCCTTAAGCCTTTGTCAAACAGACAGGCGTGGCGAATACGAAGCCAGACGTTTTTAATTGTAATGTATGGAATTGTTTGAATCCAGTCACATAGAAAAGCGAAAGCGATCCGATAGCGTGACCGAGCCGATGCGAAGACGTGGCGAAGGCGTATTTGCTCTGTTTGACGTCGTTCATAAAAAGTCAGCTAATACAACTGTCACGCCTCGGTTCGCTGTACCCAGTTTGACGTCTCGTATCGCTTCGGACTCGCTATCGCCTGTCAGTTTCAGAAAGGCTTTAAAGGGCCAAAGCCTGCTGTAGTCACGGGACTGTCTCGAATATTTTCCCAACCAGTAACAGTATGACAGTAAGAGGTGTTACTGGACAGGAATAATCGGTTTTCATTAGAGTATCGAGAAACACTATGTTCCTCATACCTTCAAAATAGTTAAAAAAAATAATTAATAATGTTATTCCGCCATTATAAAGCCGGTTCGACTTTCGCGAACGGCCGCGAACGCCCGCGTACAATGCGAATCGCGATTGTAGGTGTTGTTCGCGCTTCGCGTTCGCGCTTCGCGCCTTTCCCCGATCAGTGTCGGTTTTTAGCCCGCGACAAAGGGTTTGCGGCGTACGAACGCGAACGCATCTAACAAGACTGTGAAGCTGTACGAGTGTGGAGGGACACAGTTCGCGCGCGGATCACTGGCGTTTTTCACGGCGCGAATTCACGGCGAGACTTCACATGCGAGTGTAGAGCCGGCTTAAGAAATGTTATCGTTAGAAGATATTCTCTTATAAAATGTTGAGAGTCGAGAGATGTTCCACAATCTCTTCCGACAAGGACCATTAAGCAGGCACGGCCCGGAAGATAAGCGTTTTGCTTCTTAAACACAAAAGGTTTTAGCTTCAAAGGTTTCTTTCTAAGTTGAAAATCTTCAACATAACTTTCTTTGACGACGTAAATTGGCTTAAGGTCAGGGGTCTAATCTCTAAGCACGAAAACTGTGGTTTCGGCCTTAGTTACGGACGTTTTGACAACGAGCCCGACCTAAGATTGAATGATATTACGATTTGACAGATAGCTCCTTAGAGTCCGCGCCACAACTCATGACCTGCGGAAACTGATACTACTTACATTGTTATAGTGCAACATGATATAATGACATAGACACTAGCGCCGCTTCTCATTAGCTACGGAAACGAAACTAAGTGTAAATTAACTAAAAATGTAAGTCAATGAAATAAAAACACAAAGCCTTACTTATTTTACCCCCTTTTTTGGTTGGTACTGAAGTCGGTATGAAGTTGTTACATCAAAAATTTCTTTTTTAATGTAATTTAAGGGTCCACCGATGTTTTCCTTCACCGATTTAGGAGAACACGACAATCACTTTCGTACTATGCAATTTAAACGATAAATATAGGCCTCAGGGGACTAATGTGTCGACAAACGACTCAGGAGGGAGGGATTACGATGTTTTCGTAAAATTTATTGGTTTGTTTATATTGACTGTTGTCAGGGAAAGATTTTTCCTCTTCCAGTTGAGAATTTCATCGACTTACCTGTTTTTAAAAGATATATCTTACTAGAAGAATTTGAAGTCTATCACTAAAGTCATGACGCAGAGCAGGAGGAATTTCGTACTTTAATCCGTCATTACCCACACGCGGCTCTGTGCGAGCGAGACTCATTATATTTACGCGGGAGTGACAGAGACGGGTAATGACAGGTTAAAGTACGAAATTCGCATTCTGCATCGCGTCCGGACTTTACCACCTAATAACAGACGGTAGATGGAGCAGACAACACCATCTAGTCCCAAGCTAAGCAGAGCTTGTGTTATGGGTACTAGACAACTGTTAAACATACATATATATGTATTTCTAAATACATACATATTATAGATAAATTACACCCAGACACAGAACAAATGATCGCGCTCATCACACAAACATTTGTCCTGGGTGGGAATCGAACCCACGACCTCCGGCATAGGAGTCAGGGTCACTAACCACTAGACCAACAGGCCTGTCAATCTTCCTAAGAAGGTACAATTTTCGCCAAAATTAGTTCGTTTATCTTTCCACGATAATTTACTTGTGATTTTGGGTTTAAAAACTCATCTCTTACACATCATTTTCACTTTCCAAGTAATTCTAACTAATATTATAAATGCGAAAGTAACTCTGTCTGTCTGTCTGTCTGTCTGTCTTTTCTTCACGCCTAAACTACTGAACCGATTTGTGTGAAATTTGGTACAGACATAGTTTGGAACTTGAGAAAGGACATAGGATAGTTTTTAACCGACTTCAAAAAAAGGAGGAGGTTATCAATTCGACTGTATATATATTTTTTAATGTTTGTTACCGCATTACGACCGACTGGGTCAACCGATTTTCATGATTCTTTTTTTGTTTGAAAGCTGGTGCTTCCCGTGTGGTCCCATTGTCACCAAATCAGGATCTGATGATTGGATCTTGGAGAAATCGAGGGCAACCCTCAAATTGTATAGGCCCACGCATCGTTTTTCGTAAATCTTATGAAGTAATTTAAGTTCTTGCGTATGGTAATCATCATCTTATGTAGCTGAGCTGATGATGGAAGGTACAACTCCTTAACAGTAAGGAGTAGGCATCAACTGATTCATTGTCGCATATCTCCGGAACTTCACATCCGATTTAAATAATTCTTTTTTTTTGTGCTAGGTATCTATCTGTTAGGGAATACTGCAAGTTTCATCAAAATCGGTTCAGTAGTTTTTGAGAACAACAAAGCCATCGACTTCCGAAATAAAAGTTATTTTGTAGATTATTTAACCCTTTTTAATGGTTCTTTTTGAAGGCGGTTACATTTTTTTTTGAAAAAGTTTTTCATTGAATATATTTTTACGGGTTAAGCCGCGCTTGCCGAGGTTGGTCTGTGGATGGGTAAAAAGCACTCGGAAAGCACGTAAAGCCGTTGGTCCCGGCTGTCATTTGAAGATCTTTGACAGTCGTTACTGTCAGAAGCTCTAAAGTCTGACTGGGTAATACGATACCCCATGGTAAGACTGGTTGTGTTACCATTACCTTACCATTGTTCTATTATTATTATTTTTTTATCGTGGTAAAATCATCAAATGAGTCCTCCCAACCAGGGTAGGGCGGGAAGGACTGTCAGACTTGACTGACTAAAATCTACGGTGTCCTTCAAGAGCCCTTTACGTACCGGGGTCACGGTAATCCGTAAGTCCCGCGACCCCGGCAGGCTTTGGCCCTCTAAAATAATGAGCACTTAGAAAGGAATTCAGATAATTCCACCCTCAAGAGATTCCCTCTAATTATTAGATATAGGTGTTCAAAGATTGTATAAAAACTAATTTTGAAGTTAGAAATCTGGGATGTACGATGTGAAGTTACATTAAAAAAATATAAGTATTTAAAAAAATGTCACGTAACTTAATGAGGCAGACCAAATTCTACGCGAGCGAAGCCGCGGGCAAAAGCTAGTTCTAAGTAATAAAAGTCTATGTCAAGTACCTACGTACAGTTTTTTTTTTAGCGTGGTAAAATCATCAAATGAATCCTCCCACCCAGGGCAGAGCGGGAGGGACTGTCAGACTCGTACTGACTAAAATCCACGGTGTCCTTCAATAGCCCTTTACGTTCCGAGCTCACGGTAATTCGTAAGTCCCGTGACCCCGGCAGCCATGTCAAGTAAGTATTTAATGTATCTTTAACTTACAATGACAATTCGACCTCTACTGACCCCGGAAGATACAAAACAACCCCCCCTAAATATCCCATTTCACCCCCTTTAATACCCACGTAGGTTTTTACAGGGGAAAACACTTAATGCCAAGCAAATAGGTCTCGGAATCCTTGGAACAACTTTAGTGGGACATCAAATTTATTTATAGACCGCACACAAAATCGAACCTTATCACGAACGCAATAAAGTTCACTGTGTAATCGGTGATGAACATTTATTTTTCTTCTTTACACCCCTTTTTCGTGACGTCATGGTTCCTTATCCAGACATTCCCATTCGATTTTGAACTCTATTTCTTTCCACCATAAAGTCAGATATTCCATGCACTTGCAAAAGGTTATCATCGATTGTCAAGCAGCATGTGACGTCATTAAGAGAGAGGGAGAGAGGAGATATGACGTCATATTTGCTGTCCCGCTCACAGATTAGGAGTACGTAAATCGTAAATAGATGGAGAGTCCATAAAAAGTTTTTGTATTATCATAATAATGACTATTTTGATGGCCGATGAGCTATCGGGGATAAAAATAGAGTTTTCCTCCCTTATCTTACGTCCCCATGTCGTAAAAGCGCATTATTATGAGAGCTTGTGTGTTATTGTGGTTTATGAGGTTTTTGGTTTCTAATATCAGACTGTAAGATATATTGTATGGAGGAAGATTTCGGCTTAACTGATTTTTTATAAATTTTTGTTTTACGTTGTAAAATCATCAAATGAGTCCTCCCACCCAGGGCAGAGCGGGAGGGACTGTCAGAATCGTACTGACTAAAATCCACGGTGTCGTTCCGGGGTCACGGTAATTCGTACAGACCTGCGACCCTGCTTAACTGATAATTGAATTATAATAATTATTGTTATAATTAACTTAATTAACTTTGACGACACGGTTAGAGCAGTGGCTGAGCGATTAGACTGCTGCGCTGCGTGTCGCGGGTTCGATTCCCGCACGGAGCAAATATTTGTATGATCTACAAGTAGTTGTTCCGGGTCTGGGTGTTTGTGTATGTGAGTTTATATGTTTGTAAAGGCACCCACGACGCAGGAGAAATTCCTAGAGTGGGACACCGATAAAAAAAAAAAACTTACTACTTACTTATTTTTTTACAATTTTTTTTTATATTACAATTTTAAATATTTTTGCAATATGTCCAGGAATACATCTACTTGGGCCAGATAGTCTCTTTCCAGTCCAGACAAGATGCGGAAGTTGCAAGACGAACCGAAAATGCCTGGAAGAGCTACTGGTCCATGAAGGAGCTTATGCATTTTGACCTATGGATCCCAGACTTGGTCTTTGACAAACATTCAAAAGTCCAAACTCAAGGTTTGCCAACGTGCAATGGAGCGTAGTATTCTAGGCGTAAAAATATCAGACCGCGTACGCAACACAACACTGCGCTCCAAAACACAAATTGCTGACGTTGGTCAAAAGGCCGCTACACTGAAATGGGCTTGGGCCGGCCACGTCTGCCGCATGCCCAATGAGCTGTGGGCCAAAATCACCACTTTGTGGAGCCCTGACACAGCCAGAAGGCGTCGCGGCAGACCTCGTAGAAGATGGCGGGACGAGCTTGACAAAACCGATGACCAGTGGCCCACTTTGGCCCTGGATCGTGAAAACTGGAAGTCATGGGGAGAGGCCTTTGCCCAGCAGTGGGATGATGTAGGCTAGCAGTATCAGTATCAGTAAATATTTTTACCGAAAAACACATAAAGAGTTTAAGAATATATGGTGTTCAGGGCTCTTAAGAGGGTAACCAACCCACTAACTTTAACTATTATTATATTTAATTTTGGCTTGTGTTTTAACGCCTCCCAGAAAAAAACCTCTTTTAAAACCTAAAAATTGAAATACCTGCCAGAATGGATAAATGTGCACCAAAGATAAAGATAAAAGTATCGTTTATTGGCTCAATTAAACGGGTATGCAACTTATTGGCATCAACATTTTATTTTCTTTCGCCAGTAATGACCAACATTTCTAAAATTTGTAAAAAATATTTAAAAAAATCTAAATCGTAACCAAACAGAGATATATCGGATTTTATTTTGTTGTAATCGGGTGTAAATCACTCCTGATTATAACAAAATTAAAACCGCCATATCTCTGGTTGGTTGCGGTTTAAAAACTTATTTTTTTTTACTATGGACTTCTTAGGTAGTAGTCTAATTGTGGCCAAAATTTATCAATGGCGAAAAGAAAATAAAATTGATGCCAAGGTCCATACTAAAAGTTGCATGGGCCTTTGGTTAAAATTTTTTAACACTGTCACTTAAACTAGTCCCTGCCGCCCTGCTCTGTTCATGAGATACAACCTGGTGACAGACGGACAGACTTCTTAGTAATAGGGTTCCCCTTTAACGTTTGGTTATGGAACCCTGAAAATATTCAAATGTTTCAAATGGTTTTTTTTTAAACGTTGCCCCACACTAGGAATTACTCCTGTGTCGTGGGTGCGTTTACAAATATATAAACTCACATACACAAACGCCCAGACCCGAAGCAACTACTAGTAGAACATACAAATATTTGCTCCGTGCGGGAATCGAACCCGCGACACGCAGCGCTGCAGTCCGATCGCTCAGCCACTGCGCTAACCGTGCCGTCAAATAATATTATTTTACTACTCACAACCTGCGCACACAGTCAGTATGTAATACAGCAATTTATCTCATAAAATGAGGTGCCAGTACGAGTGGCAACAAATAATGATACCGCACTCGTATTAATTGAGGACGCCACTTAATCAGATATAAAATGATCACATTTTCAAGTTGATACTGAAAACCGTTCGCTGGGAAATATTGGTTTTGTTATACGATATGATTTTATGATGAAAATACTATATGTTTTTTACTCATTTACTTGATAACGACTGGACGAATCTTAATGAAATTGGATTGGTCGACTAATGCCAGATTCTAGAAGGTCAGACGAGTTTGAAACGCCAGATTCTTTGAATGCTAGATTCCACAAATGCCAGATTCTACAAATGCCAGATTTTACAAATGCCAGATTTTACAAATACCAGATTCTACAAATGCCAGATTCTACAAATGCCAGATTCTAGAAATGTCAGATTCTACAAATGCCAGATTCTAGAAATGTCAGATTCTACAAATGCTAGATTCTACAAATGCCAGATTCTACAAATGCCAGATTCTACAAATGCCAGATTCTAGAAATGCCAGATTCTACAAATGCCAGTTTCTAGAAATGTCAGATTCTACAAATGCTAGATTCTACAAATGCCAGATTCTACAAATGCCAGATTCTACAAATGCCAGATTCTACAAATGCCAGATTCTACAAATGCCAGATTCTAGAAATGCCAGATTCTAGAAATGCCAGATTCCACAAATGCCAGATTCTACAAATGCCAGATTCTAGAAATGCCAGATTCTAGAAATGCCAGATTCTACAAATGGTAGATTCTACAAATGTCAGATTCTACAAATGCCAGATTCTAGAAATGCCTGATTCTACAAATGCCAGATTCTAGAAATGCCAGATTCTAGAAATGTCAGATTCTAGAAATGCCAGATTCTACAAATGCCAGATTCTACAAATGCCAGATTCTACAAATGCCAGATTCTACAAATGCCAGATTCTACAAATGCCAGATTCTACAAATGCCAGATTCTACAAATGCCAGATTCTAGAAATGCCAGATTCTACAAATGCTAGATTCTACAAATGCCAGATTCTACAAATGCCAGATTCTACAAATGCCAGATTCTACAAATGCCAGATTCTACAAATGCCAGATTTTACAAATGCCAGATTCTAGAAATGCCAGATTCTACAAATGCTAGATTCTACAAATGCCAGATTCTACAAATGCCAGATTCTAGAAATGCCTGATTCTACAAATGCCAGATTCTACAAATGCCAGATTCTAGAAATGTCAGATTCTAGAAACGCCAGATTCTAGAAATGTCAGACGAGTTTAAAACGCCAGATTCTTTGAATACCAGATTCTACAAATGCCAGATTCTTTAAAAGCCAAATTCTATTAATGTCAAATTTTTGTTTTAGTTGCAATATAATATTTCTTTACGTGCATGTATGTATTGTTTTTTTTTTTATCGTGGTAAAATCATCAAATCAGTCCTCCCACCCAGAGCAGAGCGGGAGGGGACTGTCAGACTCGTACTGACTTAAATCCACGAAGTCCTTCAATAGCCCTTTGCATTCCGGGGTCACGGTAATTCGTAAGTCCCGTGACGCCGGCAGGTTTTGGTCCTCTAGAGGCTCCGCAGCATGGCCTCGACCAATACCGGGCGCAAGAGGATCGCCTATCGCCGTCGTGAGGACACGGCGGTGTTCTGCCCAAGCGAGCCAGTCCTGCACCGTATGCTCCACCGTGTCCTCCTGTATGTATGTATTGGCTTGGCTACAATGAGCAGGCGAAGACGCTGGCAAAATTAAGCTAGTACTTTCTAAAATCAAAATAGGCGACGTTACATTTTGACCACATAAAATCGTTGTACTTACAGCTATTAGCCTAAATCACCAGGATCCCGTAGAGACTCCTCGAGCCTCCACAAAATTGAAAAGCATCATTATACTAAGTAAATAAAAAAACCCAAATTGGTTTTCGTGCTAACTATCTCTGTATACGTCTATTTGCTCTTATAAAAGCTGAAAACCACTTTGTATAATCATTGGATTGAAAAGTAACTTCGCAATTACACGAGGTCAAACTTAGGGTTAGTGCACACAGGAACGCGACGCGACGCGACCATACTGGAAATGTGTGTCATTTAGGTTTTTTTTTTGACGTGGTAAAGTCATCTTATGAGTCCTCCCACCTAGGGCAGAGCGGGAGGGACTGTCAGGTGTCCTTTAATAGCCCTTTACGTTCCGCGACCTTTCGCGTCATTTCGGATAGTAAAATTTAAGTTAATAAATTAATAAATATTCCACAACTATCACACAACGCCATCTAGTCCCAAGCTAAGCAGAGCTTGTGTTATGGGTACTAGACAACTGCTAAACATAGTTATATTTCTAAATACATACAAACCTATTATAGATAAATTACACCCAGACACAGAACAAATGATCGTGCTCATCACACAAACATTTGTCCTGGGTGGGAATTGAACCCACGACCTCCAGTAGACAGGGTCACTAACCACTAGACCAACAGGCCTGTCAAGTTAGAAGGACTCGGACCAGGCTGTGGTCCTTAGACATGCGAACGGTGAGTAATGGGTGGATCATGTACCATGCCCGTGTTGACGGCGCGTCGTATTCCACGCGCGCTTCAAAGAGCTGTCGCAATCTGACGTGGCATTCCTTAAGCCTTGTTCAAACAGACAGGCGTGGCGAATGCGAAGCGAGGCGTTTTTATTTGTAATGTATGGAATTGTTTGAATCCAGTCACATAGAAAAGCGAAAGCGATCCGATAGCGTGACCGAACCGATGCGAAGACGTGGCGGAGGCGTATTTGCTCTGTTTGACGTCGTTCATAAAAAGCCAGCTAATACAACCGCCACGCCTCGGTTCGCTACACCTAGTTTGACGTGTCGTATCGGTTCGTTATCGCTTCGGACTCGGTCCGGTTCGCTATCGCCTGTCTGTTTGACGAAGGCTTTAGAGGGCCAAAGCCTGCCGTGGTCGCGATACTAACGAGCTACCATGACCTCGGAACGTAAAGAGCTATTGAAGGACACCGTGGATTTTAGTCAGTACAAGTCTGATAGTCCCTCCTGCCCTACCCTGGGTGGGAGGACTCAATTAATGATTTTACCACGTAAAAAAAAAACTATCAATCTACTCTAGTTGTCTAGGTAGACTATGATATGATTATATGATAGTTCGCAATCCACTTTAGATAATCATTGGAGTGAGTGAGCCCTCGCAACAATATGAGGTCAAACATAGTCGGGAACTAATATTAGTTTATAAACTTATTGCGGTATAGTGCTGTTTGTTTGAAGTTTGTAGGACATTCGGCATTGGATTCTATTTATGGCGAGCTAGCATTTGCTCGCGGCTTCACTCGCGTTTATTTCAAAGAAAAATGGGCACCGTACCTTTCCTTGTATCACTCCCATCTATACAGGGTGTAAGAGACATCGACGCACAAACGTTTACCATGGGTCCAGGACATGAGGCTGGACGCCCACGAGTTGGAATTTTTCGTCGGTAATTTTCTAATTTTAACTTTTTTTAATAAGTATTTGTTTTTTTTTTTTAAATAGTGTGCCGCGCGTTATGTACAACATGTACTGCGGTACTGGACACAGTATTTAAGTATACGATGACCATTTATTTGAACTTTTATAAACAGCTGAGAAATCACCATTTCTAGTATTATTTACATTGCTACTTTTAACGAAAGTAGCGAAATAATTACTATTTTATTGATAACCTCATTGGGTTAAGTAAGAATAACGATTATGAACAGACTAAATTAAAAAAAAAAAACTTTTTAAAAAAATGAGAAAATTAGGAAAAAACCGACGAAAGTAGAATCAAGTCCTGAACTCATGGTATCCGTTTGTGCGTCGACGTCTCTTACACCCTGTATATCAAATGAAAGTACGTGAAAGGTGAATAATTTCATTGTATGGCAGTTTACCTGTAAAACATGGGAGAATCAAGTTACTGATAATTATGTCATCGCTCGCTACAACTCGAAACTTATCCCATGGGAACATAAAATCGGGATAAAAACTATCCTATGTGTTAATCGAGATTTGAAACTATCTTTATACTAAATTTTATCCAAATCTGTTCAGTGGTTTTTGCGTGAATGAGTAACAAACATCCATCTATCCAAACAAACTTTCACATTTATATTATTAGTAGGAAGTAGGATCCTACTTTTTTTATCGTGGTAAAATCATCAAATGAGGCCTCCCACCTACGGCAGGGCGGAAGGGACTGTCAGACTTGACTGACTAAAATCCACGGTGTCCTACAATAGCCCTGGCCTTTTTTATTTGACTGGCCTGTTGGTCTAGTGGTTAGTGACCCTGACTGCTATGCCGGAGGTCGTGGGTTCGATTCCCACCCAGGACAAATGTTTGTGTGATGAGCACGATCATTTGTTCTGTGTCTGGGTGTTATTTATCTATAATATAATATATATGTGTATTTAGAAATATATAAGTATGTTTATCAGTTGTCTAGTACCCATAACACAAGCTCTGCTTAGCTTGGGACTAGATGGCGTTGTGTGATAGTTGTGGAATATTTATTTATTTATTTATAGCCCTTTACGTACCGGGGTCACGGTAACTCGTAAGTCCCGCAACCAGGATCCTACTCCCTAGTAGGATCTATAGGATAGAAGGATTAGTAAGATTTTTTTTTTTTTTTTTTTTATCGTGGTAAAATCATCAAATGAGTCCTCCCACCCAGGGCAGAGCGGGAGGGACTGTCAGACTTGTACTGACTAAAATCCACGGTGTCCTTCAACAGCCCTTTACGTACCGGGGTCACGGTAATCCCTAGGTCCCGCGATCCCGGCAGGCTTTGGCCTTCTACAGGCCCCGTCACTATGCTGACACTCTTTGAGGCGCGCGTGGAACACAACGCGCCGTCGACCCGGGCATGGTCCATGGTCGGACAGCGAGTCGCCCATTACTCGCTGCCCGCATGCCCGCGCCTACGGTGGCCGGAGATCGTCTTGCGACGTCCGACGCCGTGGGCGTCTACCACTGCGGCTGGGGTGGAGGGAGGACGCTGTCCTCTCCCTCAGGCGGCCCGCCTCCTCCTTCACGAGCATGACTGCTTCGCAGAAGGAGGCGACCGCTTCCCACTCCGTCTCGCCCCGCAGCATGGCCTCGACCAATGCCGGGCGCGAGAGGTCTCCGCCTATCGCCTTCGTGAGGACACGGCGGTGCTCTGCCCAAGCGGGGCAGTCCTGCACCGTATGCTCCACCGTGTCCTCCGGACGATCCTCGCAGTGGTGACACCCAGGCGTTTCTTCCCTCCCTATCAGACACAGGAACCTCCCGAAACTTCCGTGTCCGGTGAGGACCTGCGTCATGCGGTAGGTCAGGACGCCGTGACGCCTATCCAGCCACTCCTCAAAGAGGGGTCTTACCGCCGCGATTGCGGCGTGCCCGAGGATTAGTAAGATAGTAAGTAGTTGGTTTAGGACGAGTTGTTGTAAATTTGCCACAGAAATAATTATCCCCACGAAAAAGAGTATAAATAAATTAGCCAAAGGTTTTTTTTTCAATTTTGATTGTTGTAAATTCGCCTCATTTCTTTTTTCCGCACGGATAGCAGAACAATTAAATAATAAAATCCAGCACAAAACTACTGAAAACGAGGACACAACGTGGTATCTGAACAGAAAGTACTAGGAGAACAGGATCAATACTTTTTTTCGCGGGGAATTAAATTTGTTGAAAATTTACAACAACCCCATAGGACTACCCTTTATTCTCACACACAGTTGGGTAAAACGAAAACACTCAAATAATAACATAATAATAGAAACTTTTCCCTCAAAGGTCAAACAATAAATTGTACTGGATCAAAGTTTATACAATACTGATGCATTGCAATATTAGTTTTTGCGGGAACAAAGTTTTGTCCCACAAACTTTTATTATCGCTTTAAACCGCTTACACTTCACTTCCCACAAACTTTTATTATCGCTTTATCGCTTTATTGAACATTGCTGGGGACATAACAATTATTTTAAGGGAAAAAAATGATTATAAACATCTGTTTCTATCATCATCTGCCTAGCCTTTTCCCAACTTTATTGGAGTAAGCTTCCAGTCAAACCAGATGCAGCTGAATATGAGTATTTTACATAGAGCGACTGCCTATCGGACCTCCACAATCCAGTAACTGGGTAATACGATACCCCAAGATAAGACTGGTTGTCAGACTTTAGAGCTTCTGACTAATAGAGTAACGAGTTTCAAAGATCTAAAATGACAGCCGGGACCAACGTTGTTATTGTTAGTTTTTTTGTTGTACCTAATATCTGTTTCTATCATTATCTTACGGCTACTTTTTTTGTCGCGGTAAAATCATCAGACAGACCGGTCCCCGTTTGACCACTATCTCGCCTGATGGTAAGCGAAGATGTGGTCGATGGTGAAGCACGCTTGCCTAGAAGTAACTTATTCACTCTTGACTTGAAGACCTTAAGGTTATAGCTGTCAGGAAATACAGACCCCAGCAGCTAGGTAGCTGTGAGTAAAATAAAAGTATTGGCAAAACTCTTTGCACGCACCGGAGGGATATCCACCATGTAAAGATGGCGCATTGTCGTACGTCTTGTAGTCCGATGATGGAAAGGGCCAGGTGGAGTCAAGTTGTGCAGTTCCATCGCACTCTCACGATAGGCTGGCACCTCGGTAACCCGTAAATGTGTTATATTTTGATATACAAAGAGATAGAAAGATACTCACCCCATCAGAACTCTGCTTCTTGACTTCACAAAACTCTTTGAGGACATCTTGAAGCTTCTTTGTTGAATCTGTAAAAAAAACCTTTGGTTAAAATAGGAATTTAAATAAAATACTGATATTCAGCTGCATCTGATTAGACTGGAAGCCGACCCCAATATACTGCCGTCCTCTAACTAAAAGGCCGTTAAGTGCAAAATGTAGTTTTCGAGAAAACGCTAAAATTGTGAATTGATGTGTCTTGAAAAATATGCTGTCTAGGAACAAGGCTGCAAATTATATATGTAGGCATAGTGTTATTGCACAATATGTTATATGTTTAATTCATTTATATTTATTTAAATTTATTTAAATTCATTTTCTAATTTTTAATTATGCATTTTATGTGGTTTAACTGCACAGCAATCTTCCTGTATCTCCTAAACTATTAATCATAGAAAAATGACTCTTAGACCAAAAGATAGAGCATTAAAAGTTGTATAAGACTACATTAAAAAGTGAAAAACGAGCAACTGTGGCTTAACGGCCTTTTAGTTAGAGGACGGCAGTATAGTTGGGAAAAGGCTAGGCAGATGATGATGTTAAAATAAGAATTTATGAAAAAGGTCGCCAAGCGATTCCCAAGCCACGGTCGCGGATGGCGATGAGCTCGCCGTTCGATCAAGAACTATGACCGAGCCAACGGCGTGTCGTGTTCCGCGTCTCATGGAGCTGACAGTAAACTGAAAGGGTGTTTTTAGGGCCAACGCCTGCCATGTTCAGAGATTTCTTAAAGGGGTACTATGGTCCTGGAATGCAAAGGGGAACTGAAAGAACAGGGTGGATTTTTGTCAGTAAGAATCGACAACCCCTGCCGCTCCACACAGGGTGGGAGAAAACTTTTTAAAAACCATGGTTTCCCATTTTAAGTTTTTTATTTTACTATTTTTAGCTCAGATAGATATTTAACAAAAAATGGCAGTCTTTTAATAATCGGCGTCTTTGAAAATCCGCTATCCAAGTGTACAACATTATTTTAGTACATATTTTGCGAATTTTTTTTTAAACGTTTGGTTAGTGGTTGCGCGGTCACTGAGGAGCTATTGTAAGATTTGGCCCCCAGTCATGAAATATTGTAAAAAGGCGACGTGTTATAGCGTTTTTTTTCTTTTTACCCTGCAGCGAGTAATGGGCAACTCGCTGTCCGACCATGGACAATGCCCTGGTTGACGGAGCGTTGTGTTCCGCACGCTTCAAAGAGTGTCAGCAAAATGACGGGGCCCCCCTCTGAAGGGATTTCAGTCAGTACGAGTCTGACAGTCCCTCCCGCTCTGCCCTGGGTGGGAGGACTCATTTGATGATTTTACCACGATAAAAAAAGTACTTATTTTCAAAAACAAATATCATTTTTTTTCATGATCATTCATTTCATTTCATTTCTTATCTGCCTTAGTGGCACCCCTATTATCTAAATTCACTAAGTGCAAAAGTTTAATTTGCTAAAACACACTCCCTCGTTGCTAATGTCTAATTGAATTGGTTCAGAACCGGGCCAATACAAAAGTGGTTTAATATGATCTATATTAATCAGGTAAAACGCAGGTAAATTTTACCTTGGGGAAATAGGAATTTTTCGGGCAAGTTTTGGTTAATTTTTTGCCTACACCGTTAAGTGAGCAATTTGGAATTCATATCCTATGTGGATTGTTTTATTATACAAGGTGTCCCTAAAAGTGCGGCTCAAATCGAATAGGAGCGTGGGAGAGATCATTTCAAATATTTTTACGCTATGTCTTAATTTACTTTTTTTTACAAAAAAAAAAAACATTTAAAATATAAATAATAGTGGCTAGCTCAGCGACCCCAAAAACATATAGTACACATAGTGAGACCTCCAGGTCAAAAATTTTTTTTTTGTGTGTCTGTGGTACAGAGTATATCTTATGAATAGGGTGACACAATGGGCGGTCTTATCGCTAAAAGCGATCTTTTGAAGACAACCTTTGGATGGATTTATGAAAAAGGAGAAACAACAGGTACTCACATGAGGTCAACTCCTGCAACTGCTGGAACTCTGCGGGCGACAGCTTATCCCACTGGAAGCTGCTGCCCGCGTGGACCATTTCCGGCTGAAACAATACAAACGATGCATTAATATCAAGCTACCAAAGGGTCACGGAACTCACGAATTGCCGTGACCCCGGTACGTAAAGGGCTATTGAAGGCCACCGTGGATTTTAGTCGGTACGAGTCTGACAGTCCTTCCCGCTCTGCCCTGGGTGGGAGGACTCATGTGATGATTTTACCACGTGCAAAAAAGTTACCAAAAACTTCCTTTCCTTGGATGTTTACAAAAATTATTACTAGACGGTTGGAAGATCGATGATCAGCCTATAATAAACCTACTTCTGGGAGACAAGCGTACACTTTGTGAGAAGGGGTGACCTGTAAGTCACTACGGGCTGGTAAATTACATGTTTCAGATTGTATGGGCCTAGGATATGTCGGCTACAAAAACTACAACAAAAAAAGTTAAAAAAAAGTTATCTTTCGGAAATCAGAAAATAATAGTTATTTTACACTTTTCAATTCTAATATTCAACTCAAACTCTTGTCAAATACGTAATCCGTAGTACAGGTAATAACATCGTCCAAGTACACAGCGAGAAATGCTCATAAAATAAAAATTACTGAACCAAATTGAAAGAAATTTTTGGGAGACCTAATGATAGATATACTGCATTCAACAAAAAGAAATCATCACCCCATCAGTTCACCCAGTCGTTCACCCAGTCATGAGGCAAAAACCAAAAAAACATGTGTGGCTCTCGGGGACTGCCGCGGTAAAGCTACTGCATAGTATTTTTATCAACTTATGCAATTATAATTATTTATTTATTTTATTTATGAAAACAAATAAAAAAATTATCGCCTACCGCGAATATTTAACGAGAATATCATCCCATCGTTGCTCTATGGGAAGTTACTCTACTAATTAGGCTATGGTCAGCTACGTCAATCAAGTAAAACGTCAAGAAAAAAAATCATTCAATCAAATTTTATTCATTCACGTTAAAATGACAGTGACAGTGTTTGGTTTATTATCGTTACGGAATTTCTTGATTCGGTCGCCGCTCTTAAACCCCCCGATAAAAGCTATGCAATAGATTAAAAAAAACAGTAGATGGATTGAGAACGCCTCATTTTTTTTCTTTTTTTGAAGTCGGTAAAAAAAACTCGAAGAAAGCTAGATATCACACGAAGGAAGTTTAATACTCGCAAGTGGTACATCCTTACCACCGGCCGATATGATGGATTGAAGCTTTCACGAAGTTATGTGAGCTGACAATGTACTGGCGATTATGTCATAAGTTGTCACGAGTTCTTATATCTTGAGGCGAAGTTTGTTGTGGAAAAATATCGTGGAAATGGGTAAGATGTCGCGAATAACAGAACTGGGTGTCTACTTTCTAAGTCTGTCAACGAAAACACGGGAACGGATACTGATGTACGAACGTAACTAACGTCAAAATCAAATTGCGGTCGGATAATATCGCCACGACTGAAGTCATTTTGACGCTGCGCTAGTGCCTTTGTCATTACATCAAATTGCATTAAAAAATTGAGTACCACATTCCGCAGATAAAAATGTGGAACACTAAGGAGCTATCTGTCAAATCGTAATATCATTCATTCTTAGTTCGGGCTCGTTGTCAAAACGTTTGTCACTAATGCCGAAACTACGGGTTTCGTGCTTAGAGATTAGACCCCCTGGAATTATCAAGATAGATAAACATAAGTGACCGGGTCAGGTAGAACCAAAAGCCTGCGAAATCTGTCGGAATATTGTAAAAAGTTGCAGTCAGTGTAAAATAGTTTTACATTCCAGATGTTTTCTCTATTTATTTTATTTTGATTGCTGCTCAGCTCCTATTGGTCGTAGCGTGATGTTATATAGCCTATAGCCTTCCTCAATAAATGGACTATCTAACACATAAATATTTTTTCAATTCGAACCAGTAGTTCCTGAGATTAACGCGGTCAACCAAACAAAATCTTTAGCTATGCAAAAAGAAATATAGATTCGACGTTTATTTCGCTATTTTAGCCCCCTAGTTTGTGTCCCACTGCTGGGGAAAGGCCTCACCTTTTCCTTCCTAACAATAAAAAAATAAAAAAGGAAAAAAAAACCCAATAAAGTAAAAACGGGCCAATAGTATCAGTTTTTACTAATCAATAAAAAAATCATTGTTTCCCCATAAATTTCGGTTTTACCCTTCAAGGGGCAGGTTAAAAAAAAATTATAAAGTTATCTAAGTTTCGTTAGTCGCTTTATGCGGTAGATATGCTGTACTAACCATGTTGAACACCTGTACACCTATATCCTACGAATAAATATCTTTTTCTAAAAGTCCATGTATCATATTTACAGCCTACTATTATACAAATATACACACTTCGCTAAGTAAAGTAATTTATTAGAATTTGATTCACACATACCGTAGGGAAATCAGAGCTCTTTTGATCCGAGAGTGTCAGCCGGGGCGTGAACCAAACACATTCACTTCAAAGCAGTAATTCTAGTATTTTAATAATGTTTCTTAAAGGGGTTTGACGATTTTTGTATGGAGTCTAACGGTCGCCTGCCATTTTGTTTTTATTTTTAGAATGGCCGTGCACAACGAAAGTTAAATATTTAAATAGAGAACACATAAACAAATAAAGAAAATAATAATGGAGATAATTTAATGGATATAACGTCTTTTTCAATAAACTTGAGTATTTAATTGTACTAAGCATTCTTTCCAATGACGCATTACAGAAAATTAACGAGAGTGTTTTAGCGAGCATTGTAACGAACGTACTGCGGCCATATTATGACGTCTTAAAACCAGGCTTGTTCCAGTGAGTGAAAGAGACAGAGCTATACAAGTCGTCTAGCACCACCTCGTTCACTCACTGGAACAAGCCTGGTTTTAAGGCGTCATTCTACTGCCCTAGACGAGCTTTTTGCTGAGCTGACTGCCAAGTTTGACATTTTCATGAAAAATAAATTATATGACAAAGATCGACGAGAGCGTTTTCTAGAAAGATCGTCAAAATGTTCGTAGCGATATTTGGCTCTGTACTTGGCTCTGTAGATTATTCAGATTGAGAAAATTTAAAACCGCGAATGCTCGATGGTCTGTTACAAGTGGATGCTCAAGTCTGTCAGCACCTTTAAACTATTTGATCATTTTATCACACCTGTATCGAAGGTGTGATACAGTTGTGTGATTTTGTGTGTTTTAAGTGTATGTGAGTTTATGTTTGTGAAACACACCCACGACACAGGAGAAATTCCTAGTGTTTTTTTTTTAAGAAAAAAAAAGAAACTCACAAATATCCGAACCGGAAAAACTACTTGCAGAATATATAGCTCCGTACGGAGATCGACCGCGCGACACGCTGCGCAGAAGTCGATGGCTCAGCCACAGCACCAACAGTGACGTAAAAGAGGTGGACTGAGTAAGTACAGACGCCATCACGCCAGCAGATCAACGGGGTAGGTTGTCAAATTTGACCAATCGAATAGTTACTACACCACTATTGTGATAAGGTTGAAAATCTATTAATCACTTTTTACTTTGTTACATCGTTCTCACATAATGTACCATTTCAAGTTGAATGATGTTACAAAGGTTCTGTAATAATTTTGGCGATTTAAAAAGAGTCCATGGAGTTTCTTGCCCGTTCTTCTCCATAGAGATCAACGCTTTGGAATGGGTACAGTGAACCTACAGTACTTTCACAGTTTTTATGTCTTGTGACTGGGACTGTAGCACCATAACCACTTTTAAACTATTTTATTTTACTTTTTGACTTTTAACAATTCAAAAGTGCTTGTAACTGATCTACTTGAAATAAATGATTTGTTAATTCAATTTAAGTTAATTCTCTTCTCGCACAGAAATAGACCGTGTAATAAAACAACAGTCTGATTTATATCTCCATCTTGAAAGCAATAAGAGTCAGAGTCGTGACGTCATGCACGATTTAATGCGATCTCCTCCGGATAATTGCGGGGGGCCCCTAACGGATGAAAAAGGTTTGACCTTGATTCTTAAAGAAATATTTAAGATTCCACATCAAATACGGTAATTTCCTTACCGTTTTTAGGGTTCGGTACACAAAGGGTGTCAATCTGGGGGTCTAATCTCTAAGCACGAACCCGTAGTTTCGGCCTTAGTGACAGACGTTTTAACAACGAGCCGGAACTAAGAATCAATGATATTACGATTTAACAGATAGCTCCTTTGTGTCCGCGCCACCACTCATGACCTTAATAGCCCTTTACGTACCGGGGTCACGGTAATTCATGAGTCCCGCGACCCCAGTAGGCTTTGGCCCCATCACTATGCTGACACTCCTTGAGGCGCGCGTGGAACACAACGCGCCGTCGACCCGGGCATGGTCCATGGTCGGACAGCAAGTCGCCCATTACTCGCCGCCCGCATACCCGCGCCTACGGTGGCCGGAGATCGTCTGCCGACGTCTGTCGCCGTGGGCCTCTACCACTGCGGCTGGGGTGGAGGGAGGACGCTGTCCTCTCCCTCACGCGGCCCGCCTCCTCCTTCGCGAGCATGACTGCTTCGCAGAAGGAGGCGACCGGTTCCCACTCCGTCTCGCCCCGCAGTATGGCTTCGACCAATGCCGGGCGCGAGAGGTCTCCGAGCCCGATACACTTGGTCAATTGTAAAACATTTTAAAAAAAAGAGTAAGTGTGGAGTTTCTTGCCCATTCTTCTTCATACAAACATACCCTTGCGAGTGGGTGTAGAATCAATCCTATCCCATCCCATTTCCTTTTATGTTAATATATTCGACGTTTGAAAGTGCCTCTTTTTTATCGTGGTAAAATCATCAAATGAGTCCTCCCACCCAGGGCAGCGGGAGGGACTGTCAGACTTGACTGACTAAAATCCACGGTGTCCTTCAATAGCCCTTTACGTACCCGGGTCACTGTAATTCGTGAGTCCCGTGGCCTTGAAAGTGCCTCTTTGATGGCCTAATTGAAATAAATGATTTGACTTTGACATTGTCAGTTTTTCTTAAAGGTTTACCGTTTCACGGATAAAATCTTGCCGTTTATGTTTTGACAGGTCTTTCCTTTGCACGCAAATCTTTTTAAGGAGCGCGTTTGATCTTTGTTCATCACAAGCACAAATGTAAGCAATGAGTTATCTCATTTTCTGGAGCATTTGAATTTGTGATGGATCCGCTTAACTCTTTTAAAGGCTTATTAATTCTCTAAGCAATTTTTTTTGTTTATTTTAGCGCGGTAAAATCATCAAATGAGTCTTCCCACCCAGGGCAGACTTGTACCGATTAAAATCCACGGTGTTCTTCAATAGCCGTTTACGTTCCGGGGTCACGATAGCTCGTCTGTCCAGCGACCAATTCCTCAAGCTTAGATTATTAAATGTCCTTTTTCCGTGTTCGAAACAATACTTAACGCTTTTCGTGAAACTAGTTTTTATAAATGTGTGAGTGAACGCCACGCACACATTTAAATGATTTCCTTGGAGATGTTAACTTGTTTCGTAGGAATCCAATGAAGGGGATAATTTTTCTCCCTTTTGTGATTATACCTATTCAATGTTTATACCTTGAAAAACTCGTGTAAAAATTAATAAGCCAGATCATTTAGTTGCTCATTACTTCTGGGCTAGATTTGGCTCTAAAGTAATTACACCTCATTTTTTAAAGGCTTTAAATAGCAATGATTTAGATCTAAACTTGAACCCGTATTTAACTATGTAGCCAAAGCTTTTTCCACCAATCAGAGTCCAATTTCACGCCATTCTATTTTTAACCGCCATTTATTTGAAAATAGAACTTTGTTGCTGGCCAGTACGCCCACACAATTGCTGATATTACATACTAGCAGTGCCCTACGATTTCACCTACTTTTTTACTGTTTATTTTTTTGCTACAACTGTTATTAATTTTATTTTACTTGTTTTAAATAAATTGCTCAGGTCATCTGGACTCAAAACTCGTCTCGACTCAAGTCTTTTTAGCTGACGGAACGGTTGGCGCAGTGGCTGGGCGTTCGACGGCTGCGCAGCGTGTCGCGGGTTCGATCCCCACACGTAACTAATATTTGTATGACCTACAGTAGTTGTTCCAGGACTGAGTGTTTAAATAAGTGAGTTTCCATATTTGTATAAGCATCCACGACGAAGGAGATATTCTTAGTGGTGGGAAAAGTTAAAAAAAAGTGGCGCATAAACAACCAAAGCTGAGTCGTCAACTTGTGCTCAATTCAAGCTCAACACTCCAAAATCCGTCAGCGGTCATGACAACTGAGTCTACTTGAGTCGAGCAATTAACTCAAGAATCATTGAATATCAGTGTAAGAAAAACCTTTGTTTTAACCTACTTCAAAAAGGAGGACGTTCACGTTTATGTGTGTACACCGATTACTCCGAGATTTCTGATTCTCCGATTTGTATGATTCTTTCTTATTCGATGCAGTATACTTGCCATTTGGTCCCATAAAAAATTCATTCAGTTTGGTTCAGTAGTTTTTATTTTATGAGCATTTTTCGCTTATTGTGTACTTGGACGATGTTATTACCGGTGTTACGAATTATAACATTCTTGTGCACGTGTAAGAAAAAAATATGTACCTACGAGTACCTTTACACTTTACTATTTGACAAGAATTTGGGTTGAAAATTTGAATTAAAAGGGTATTAGCATAAAAGTAAAGAGAAATTGGTACTGTTTATATTTCATCTCCAATAAATCTCGTTCTAAATGGCGATCAAGGACTTCGACGCACTTCGGGAACCTTCGAGAGGCTTCGACATCCTTCGGGAGTCTTCGTAAATCCTCGGCGAAGGACATATTTATTTATAGAGTATAATAAATGATCTTCGAGAGCCTTCGGCTCAAGGGCTGCTCTGGATATGACGTCATGAAGAATAGTAATAAAATAAAATAGCGTACTATCGAAGATTCTTGTACAATCGACAAATTAAAATGATGACCACCATAAGCTTATTTTCTGACAGACATTCAACAGATGTTCTTGACGGCACGGTTGCTGCAGTGGCTGAGCGATTGGACTGCTGCTCTGTGTATCGCGGGTTCGATTCCCGCATGGAGCAAATATTTGTATGATCTACAAGTAGTTGTTCCGGGTCTGGGCATATGTGTATGTGAGTTGATATGTTTGTAAACGCACCCACGACACAGAAAAAAAACCTAGTGTGGGGCTATGTTTAAAAAAAAAGAAAATTAAGTCCGTATTCGCGTAAACATACATGTCTGATACTTTTACGAGTATGGTATCCATATTTGTTATTTTGACGGATTCAAACGATTTATTGTCAAATGTATCATCATTCAAATTTGTCGATTGTACATTATAAACTGTATTAAAATTAATACAAGCACGCATAGCATGCATGCACGAGCGGTGGTGGCTCAGTGGTAACGGCATCGACTTACAAGTTGTCGGTCGTGGGTTCGAACCTAGGCAGGCGCATTACTTTGAGTAATTTATTTCTTCACCACTGCTTTTAAAATGGTGAAATTTTTGGAAAAAAACATTAAGTTCGATATTTTTAAAATCGGTCAGTTTGGACGATAATGTTGTCGGGGTTAAAGTTGTTTCAGAAAAAGGCTAGTTTCACTCATTTCAAGGAATGCACGTAATTACAAATCACCCTGTTGCCTTTGTCAAACAGACAGGCGAAAGCGAAGCGTTTCCGAAGCGATACCGAACCGAATCCGATAGTTCTGTCACGCTATCGGATCGCTTTCGCTTTTCTATGTGACTGGATTCAAACAATTCCATACATTACAAATTGAAACGTTACGCTTCGCATTCGTCACGCCTGTCTGTTTGACAAAGGCTTGTATGTGCACGGGTGATGGCAATGGGGTCGCCTTCTTTTAAATAGAAAAAAAAAACTAGCGAAATGTGTGTCGTTTCTGTTAAATCTTTAGAAAGCTACAAGTATGGAGTTACATTCCAAATAAATAAAATAAAACAAATCAGTAAATAAAATATACACCAGTATATTTTTTCTACCAGGGTGTCATATTTTTCGATATACCCTCGTTTGATGAAGGTCGCTTCATTCGATTTTCCTCCACGTGACATGGGTGTACTTACGACGAGCCATCAAGCTATAAAAACCAGTATATGCTGACCTCCCTAGACCAATAAAGGCGTTAAGTCTTTTATTACTATAGTGTCAGAATGGTCTATCATTGATTTCATAATTGTTGATTTTGACAAGTCTGGTAAACAGTAAACTACTAAAATAATGGCGTGATTATGACTTTCCAATGGTCAACCATACCATATGCTGGCCGTTCATTGTACGCTAAGATCATTCAAGCGAGTTCAAGTTATATTGGTTATTTAAAACTTCATGTATCGCGGAATGTACCTACCCGGAAAGTTGTCGACAAAAATAGCAATATGGTGGCAATTGAATAAATGTAACGTGTCGGTTTTTATCATATGTTTCGTGTTGTTACTACAAGTACTTCGACGTGACTTGAAAGTTTAGATAAAAATGGTGCGATGTCACTTTTCGTATGTCTTGTGAGAATCAGTGGTAGACGCCCACGGCGACAGACGTCGGCAGACGATCTCCGGCCATCGTAGGCGCGTGGGCCATGCGGGCGAGTAATGGGCAACTCGCTGTCCGACCATGGACCATGCCCGGATCGACAGCGCGTTGTGTTCCACGCGCGCCTCAAAGAGTGTCAGTATAATAATATCCTTTGGCCCCCTTTTAGAGGGCCAAAGCCTGCCGGGGTCGCGGGTCATGTGAAAATACATGTCGCGGAACTGTCTGATTAGGTATCTGTGATCCTGGAAAAAGGACTATAGAAGGATCACCGTGGATTTTAGTCAATACAAGTCTGACAGTCCCTCCCGTCCTCCCCCTGTGAGGAAGGACTCATTTGATGATTTTACCACGATAAAAAAACTCAAGTAGGTACATCAATCTGAATCTCGCAACACCCACATTGTCTATTTTTAACTAAAGGCAGCACAAATAAACTTTCCTTCCACTAGGAATTTCTCCTGTGTCGTGAGTGTGTTTACAAACATATAAACTCTCATACACAAACACCCAGACCCCAAGCAACTGAAAAAAATATCAGCTTATGTTAGTGATCCCAAACAGTTTTTGATGTGTGTACATAAACTCGCGCCTTTCTCCCATGGGGATAGGTAGAAATTGCAAACCGCGATAATCTGAATTGGTACTCACTTTAGTTGCAGTCATCCTGGTGACGTCAGTATCTCATGTTGCTATTAGATCTGCCATCATCTGGAAAGAAGAGAAATACAGTTTAGTAAAGGTCATCTATATATATAAAAGGAGAACTGACTGACATATCAACGTACAGCCGAAACTACTGGGGCTAGGAATGTGAAATTTTGCACACGGCTTCCTATTATAATGTAGAGGAGCACTAAGAAGGGGTTTTTGGAAATTTAACCTTTAAGGGGGTGAAAAGGGGGAATTAGGAAAGTACGTAACCCACGCGGACGAAGTCGCGGGCAAAGTGCTAGTGTTTTATAAATCGGCTAAGAGAAGATTTTCATTATTATCTTTATTTATTTTTTATATGTATAATAAAAAAAAATGTAAAAAATAGTGGCCCACTAGCATCGGGAACAGGGTTCAAGATGCCGGTGGTGAGGGCTCTAGAGAGAGGAACCTCCTCATAATGCGCGCCGTATCGAGAGCCTCTTATGGTGTTGGTCGAGGCTCTTCGCAATAAGTCCATTGATCGTAACGACTATCGGTACAATGACTGCTGAGACCACGTCCCACGTGTCGACAATCTCGTGAGCAAGATACTTGATTTTTTTATCATTTTCAGTTTGCATGAGATTCTCGTCATGAGGGACGGTGACATCAACAATCATTGCATGGAGCTCTCGGTGATATTTCATAATTATTAAGTAAAAAATTTTGATTTCAAAGATAATCAGGCAGATATTGCTGTAAAGTTGGCTGAAAAACAGGAATTGTTTTACAAAAAGTATTAAAATTTTATATTTTATCCTTTTTATTAGTTTAGACATTTAACAAAAATCTTTGTATACGACCATATGTTGTACCAAAAAGTATCACGAAACAAGACTATCGATCTATAGCAATTATTTTCATTTTTTTCTCGACTTTATGCGTCAGGATTTTGATTTTTGAACAAGGAATCTATTTTTGATTATGGAAATAAATTATGTTATGGTAAAATTCACATAATAAAACATTCTTTGAAGAGCCATCAGAGCATGGAAATGATGCTTAAATTATCAAAAACAAGACAACCATTAAGGAATGTTTAATGAAGATTATATTATACATAAATAGCTACTTTCCCATCCCGTACCTTTTCAAAAACGGGCACTCAACTCAAATTTAAGCTTACCATTTCAAAGTTTGAAATATCTGAAATTCGTCTTAATATAAAAATTACAGATACCGTTTTTACATAACACATAACTAGCTTTTGCCCGCAGGTTCCGCAGGCCCGAATTTTTAATTTAGAACATGTTGGTTTCCTCACGATGTTTTCCTTTGGAGAGCAGTGAAGTAAATTACACAAAGTAATGCACCTGGCTGGGTTCGAACCCACGACCTATAACTCGTAAATCCGGGCTGATACACCATCGTGGCAATACCATCGAGCAATCTTGTCCGTAGCAACTCGCCTCGGCTTTTTTATCAGGTAACCGTGGCCCCAGAACGTAAAGAGCTATTGAAGGACACCGTGGATTTTAGTCAGTACAAGTCTGACAATCCCTCCCGTCCTGCCCTAGGTAGGAAGACTCGTTTGATGATTTAACAACATAAAAAAAAACCTCGATCAATTCAAAATAAGCTGACAGAACTTCCCATTTAATACTCGTACCTTGAACAGCAATGAAAATGTATCGAATTGTGAGCTCTAAACAAACCCTGTTTACTTACAAATTAGTAAATATTTACTGAGTAATCTCGTAAACTGTGGACACTCCAGAGATGGATTGAAGGTGCGACGTTTGTTTTTAGGGCTGTCAACAATATTATGGTCCAAAATATAGCCCAGAATTAAATTGTGGTCGCGGAACTGTCTCTTTATGTAACCGTGACCCTGGAACGTAAAGGGCTATTGAAGGATCCCCATTTTAGTCCGTACAAGTCTGACAGTCCTTCCCGCCCCGCTCTGGGTGGAAAGACTCATTTGATGATTTTGCCTGAACCATCTAAGCATACCTTAGTTTGAGTAACTTAAGTGGCCTACACAAGTGTCCTTTCTTTGGTATTGTTCGTCGTGTCGTTGAGCTCCTTGAGTTATGAGTCGAGCTACACGATAACTGACGAATGCTTGCACTGACTCGACAGGTCCACTCGAATTTGTGTGGTTCTTTCTTAAAAAGACCATTTCAGACATTGACTTGCATGGTCCTCGTATAGCCTGATCTACATATAATGTCTGGACTTCAAAAGAGACTGCGACCTCTAAGTTTGTTTCGGCTGTTTCTTCTCAGAGTAGTCAGGTACGAAACACCGGCCCCTCCTAGTTTTATAAAAAGACGTGTAAAAGTATTGATATAACCTACTTGCATAAATAAACATCATTTCATTTCATTACCCTTTTCAATACTCAACTTAAATATTTGTTTTATTTCCATTAAATTAATTATTTATAATTCTATTTTTGTAAAGTATTTGTAGTTACGACGGCAATCAAAATCAAATAGAATAGCGACAATAGAAATACATCACCTGTGAAAAATTTAGCTGTCTGACTATCACGGTTCATGGCATACAGCCGGGTGACAGACGGATACACAGACAATCGGACAGCAAAGTTTTTAGTAATAGGGTTTTGGGGGTAGGAGGAACAGAGTGAAAATTTTCTCACTATCACGGTGAAAAAGGAGGTACCTTCCGACCAGACGGGTGTCGTGTCTGGTGGGCTTTCTGCCCGACATTCATAGTCGGAATGTTCTATGTGTTCTAAACTCGCGGATAACTTTAATTGCGCGATGTAGACATCTTTCTGATCTAGTTCTTCCATCGTTGCATAGATGGCGCTAGTTTAGTTTTTGTTGACGGGTATGTACGCTGCGTATATGGAATCTATACCTTCACACAAAGCTCTATAGTGTTGAGTTCGGGTATACCATAAAAATATGTAACGCCGTGTTGAGGATTTTAAAATATACCCAACTCCAACATTCGTTTTCGGTATAGTATACAAATATTAACCGTCGTGTTAAGGATTTCAAAATATACCCGACCGCAACATTCGTTTGGGATAGATATCAGATAAAGGGACGCATGTCGACGGAGCCCCGCTTCGCGGTGCTCCTACTTCTGGGTGGTTTTAAAAAAAAATAACCACGAAGAGGATGGCGGGGTCTTTCAGACCCCGCCATCCTCTTCTAACTTAAATTGTCCGAGTCGGGGTGCCAGCAAGTCCCGAGCTCGCTTCGCTCGCTCTTAGTACCGAACAATTGCTTCGTTGCGGTCGGGTATGTTTTAAAATACTTGCAGGGGCGTATACTAAATCTGAATGTATACCCGATATCAACACGCGCCAGTGACGTCACAAATGTTAGGTAAAGGTACGCTTTATTGAAATGATTTTTGTTTACTGGATTTGAAAATATACCCGAAGGCAACGCGGTTTCTGACGTCATGACCGTTATGTGAAGGTATAGATTCCATATACGCATGTACGCTACAGGGTCATGTTTTACCCTTTGGGTATAACACCATAAAAAAGGTATCCCGTAAATCTTCCACTCTATCTTCTTACAAAGGTGTTACATTCCAGTACCCCACAAATCATTGGAACTTTTGTCAACCCTATCTTGCCCGTACTTTTTCACATTCTACCCGTTTTGTAACCCTTGTCACGATCCGTTTGATTTGATCTATGAATCGAAAATAATTGCCCTGTGGGGTAGTGATGACCAGGGCTTTTTTTTATCGTAGTAAAATCATCAAATGAGTCCTCCCACCCAGGACAGGGCGGGCGGGACTCACTGTCAGACAGACTTGACTGACTAAAATCCACGGTGTCCTTTAATAGCCCTCTACGTACCGGGGTCACGGTAATTCGTTAGTCCCGCGACCCCGGCAGGGTGGGGTTGTGATGACCAGGGCCACATTATTTTTTGATATTTTTTTGTACGTGGTAAAATCAACAAATGAGTCCTCCCTCCCACCCAGAGCAGGACGCTTCCGTACTGTTAGACTTGTACTGACTAAAATACCCGGTTTCCTTCAATAGCCCTTGACGTTCCGGTGCTACGGTTACCTGATAACCACATGACATGGCATGTTAAGGCCTCCTTTAGTTTGCTAGAACCCTGAGCACTTTAGGGTTACCTAGTCCACGTTGAATGCAAAAGCAAGTCAAGTGAATCGAGTTCAGATTCGTTATTTATGGATGAATGAATGTCTGTTACTGAATCCATTGAGATCCAGCCTGTCCCTTGCTGCCCCCCCCCAGCGACGCCCTAAGCCGAGGTCCGTACCCCACAGGGGGTGCCCTTAGCGTGTGGTCGCTTAGTTTTTAACAAAGTTTGTTGCCCTGGCTGGAGGCCTTAAAATCTTGAGGCATCCACTGAAAAGTCCGGTTGAGCAGTACACAACCTACTAGAGGTTGACCTGCGAGATGCCATACAAAAAAAAAAGAACTGTTACTGAATGACGCCATGCGGCGTTCAACCGTTATGAATGAATTTCCGCTACCTTTAAAACCTGTAAAAACTAATACAAATATATATAATATACGAAATTCAGACTCACATTCACAAACAGCCAGAGCCGGAACAACTACGTCTTGTAGGCCTCAAGTTTTATTTATTCATATGCAATATAGCCGCGGTTTCGTAAATATTTTGAAGACGAAAATTCGGGGAGTGGGTCTCTAATTTCCATTCAATTCAGCTGCGTTACCGTAACACGTCCAAACAAGGGAATGAAAGATTTAGTTTCAAACGACTATATGCGATAGCCTTATTGGTAAAGCGTCATCATCTGCCTGCCTTTCCCCAACTATATTTGGGTCGGCTTCCAGTAAAATAAATAAATAAATATTCCACAACTATCACACAACGCCATCTAGTCCCAAGCTAAGCAGAGCTTGTGTTATGGGTACTAGACAACTGATAAACATACTTATATATTTCTAAATACATACATATTATAGATAAATTACACCCAGACACAGAACAAATGATCGTGCTCATCACACAAACATTTGTCCTGGGTGGGAATCGAACCCACGACCTCCGGCATAGCAGTCAGGGTCACTAACCACTAGACCAACAGGCCTGTCAAGTAGAACCAGATGCAGCTGGATATCAGTATTTTACATGGAGCGACTGCCTGTCGGACCTCCACAACCCAGTAAATGGGTAATACGATACCCCATGGTAAGACTGGTTTGACAACCAGTCTAGAGCTTCTGACTACCAGTAACGACTGTCATAGATCTACAAATGACAGCTGGGACCAACGGCTTTACGTGCTTTCCGAGGCACGGAGGAAACTCGCTATGACAGATGGTCACCCATCCACAGACCAACCTCGGCAAGCGCGGCTTAACCCGGAAGATTCAATAGCCCTTTACGTAACGCGACCCCGGCAGGCTTTGGCCTTCTACAGGCCCCGTCACTATGCTGACACTCCTTGATGCGCGCGTGGTACACAACGCGCCGTCATGCCCGTTGCAAAAGATTTAGTTTCATTTCTTACCGACTTCACAAAAGGAAGAAGTTCTCAATTCGTTCAAGACGATGTTTTTACCGGTACCTACTCAATTACAAAATTCTAGTGCAGATGTAATTATGTACTTTACAAGAATTTGGGTAGAATATCTACACCAAAAAAATGTTTAAATATTTATTGATTAAAAATAAATAAATAAGTGTTCATTATTTTTCAATATCCTGAATGACGAACGGTCTGAACTGATGGTCCCTCCCGCTCTGCCCTGGGTTCCCTGGACTCATTTGATGATTTTACCAAGCTAAAAGTAAAAAGGGCGGGAGGGGAGGGATTGTCAGACTTGTATTGACTAAAATCCACGGTGATTTTTCAATAGCTCTTTACGTTCCAGAGGGATTAGACCGCTATACTTTCGCAATATACTATCCCACAACACTTATCTCCTCCTTTTCTCGAACACTATTTCACTACACTCGACCGCGCTGGTCGCGGTACTGTACCAATTACCGTGACCCAGGAACGTAAAGGGCTATTGAAGGACACCGTGGATTTTAGTCAGTACGAGTCTGACAATCCCTCCCGCTCTGCTCTGAGTGGGAGGACTCATTTGATGATTTTAAAACGAGATAAAAAAAACACCCGACCGCGCTATCCCACAATCCTGTACATAAATTACGAAAACATCATACAATACCGGCCATAACTGGCGACAAGGATGAACCGGGTGAGTAAGCGATAGCGGTAACCAGATATAACCGGTTTAAACTAGCTACGGGTTGTTGTTCTGACGTCAGGAGCCGGGTGAAGCGGTAATGGACTGAAGACTGCTGTTTTGAATTTTTGAATGAACTTTTTCTTTACGCGAAAAAGAAAAAATTCAACAGCATGATTTAAAAATGCAACCTCCGGACAAGTTATAGAGTACAAGCTTTACCAACTAAGCTATTCCCCGCTGCGAATGCCTCACGTGGATAATATACCTATAATCTACCGTATTACTGCATTAATAAATTGAAAATCTGTTTTGTCTGTCAGTTAGAGTATTGTAAATAATGTGTGTCTTAGTTCAATAATCATTGACAAAGATAAAATGCATCGAAATTCGGGGGAGGGGGTTTGTGTCGTCACAAAGCCTGTAAAATTATACCGACCGAGAGACGGTATGTGATTTTTAGAAGCGTTGTATCTTCGTCAATTTTGGTTTACGTCACAATAGGAAAAATAAGGTTCATATTTTTTTGGAAAAATAACTATCAGAGTTTTTTTTTTTTGAGTAAAATAGCTTGTTACTTTTTATTCTCAAATACATTTATAGCTCATCACTACACTCAATGAAAACTAAACACACACAATCCACACACACACACCAATGCAATATTATTTGCATTCACTGAACACACTAAATTGAAAACACCGTTCAATGTTGTCGCATGGAAATTAAACTTCACTCAGTTCCATTTCGAGGTGTAATGAAACATCAGCTGTCATTACATTATACATAATTGTTCAGCGCATTTTTCAATAAGTAAGTTTAATTAAGCGTCGGATAGCGTACGGCGATTTCTGGCCACGGAAAGCATATCAAATCAAACAATCAAATCATTTATTTCAACTAGGCCAATTACAGGCACTTTTGAATTGTCAAAAGACATAAAATAAAACTCGTACTGAAAAATAGTTATGGTGCTACAGTCCCAGTCACAAGACATAAAAACTTGTGAAAGTACCGTAGGTGCCCATTCCAAAGCGTAGATCTCTATGGAGAAGAACGGGCAAGAAACTCCATGGACACTCTTTTTCAATCGCCAAAATTATTACAGAACCTTTGTTACATCATTCATATTCAGATGGTACATTATGTGAGAACGATGAGGCAAGTTAATAGTGTACATAGTAAAGTAGCACAGGCGGTGAGTAGTTGGTAGCTCGTGATTAAGGATCAGGGGATCTACTTACTCTCTTGGTCCATCAACGAAAATACGGGCCCATGCGAAAGTATGTAAATCGAAACTTTTGAGTTAATCCTACTCCTTATTCGTTCTGAATTCAGTTCTAACACATCGGGAGTTGGGACAACTGTCCAATCATGTAGGCACCAGTTTTTAGTTGTTATCACTAATTAATCTCATGTCCGTTAGTGATAAAGAGTAGGAATCGCCCGAAACTTAGGCTTAAGCTACGGTTTTCGTGCTTAGAAAGTAGTATCCCTGGCCCATGGTACTTAGTGATGGGACATGTGAAGCAGCCACCTCCTTCTAAAAGACGCTAAAAATCTTATTAACACATTTATAGTATTGCAAAGGATTTGGGCGACTCGCTGTCCGACCATGGACCATGCTCGGGTCGACGGCGCGTTGTGTTCCACGCGCGCCTCAAAGAGTGTCAGCATAGTGACGGGGCCTGTAGAAGGCCAAAGCCTGCTGGGGTAGCGGGACTATCGGATTACCGTGACCCCGGTACGTAAAGGGCTATTGAAGGACACCGTGGCTTTTAGTCAGTACAAGTCTGACAGTCCCTCCCGCCCTGCCCTGGGTGGACTCATTTGATGATTTTACCACGATAAAAAAAAAAATATATTGCTAAGGATTAGAAAGGATGAAATTTTGTATAATTTCTTTTATACAAAATAACAACAACACTATCAAGAAAAAAGCGATTGAAACCGGAATCATCCGGATTGATCCAGTAAATTAACAGCCGGAGCTCGTCCAATAATGCAGGGACACGGATTAAAGCATCCACTGAGGACGATAGCGGCACGGATACCGGATATTATCGGATATAACTAGTTAGAACTGGATATAGCTGGTCTTTTACTCAACGCGCCGTTGAGTTTTTTATTTATTTAGCGCGGTTAAATTATCAAATGAGTCTTCCCACCCAGGGCAGAGCGGGAGGGACTGTCAGACTCGTACTGACTAAAATCCACGTTATCTTTCAATAACCTTTCACGTTTCGGAGTCACGGTAATTCGTGAGTCCCGCGACCCCGGCTGGGACTGTAGTATAGCTTAATTTTTTTGACAAATTTTAATGACAAAATGAAAAGAAATTGAGAAGAGCTAATTGAAATAAATGATTTGAGTTAGAGTATTCCGGCGACGGCGGATAGGCAGCAGTTTATTACGAAATTCGGAGATTTTTCACATTCTGAAGTATCAATTTCGGTGTCAGATAGAATGTCACGTACTCCAGGCCCCTTGATACAGCTATTTGATATGCAAATGACGGTTTAACCCTTAAAATGATCGGTTATCAAATAATAACAGCCTCTAACTCCAAACTGTACCAGTTTGATCGTAAATGTCAAGTAACATGACCCTTTTGGAAGTTACGAAGTTGTACTCGTATAACCGATATACGATGAATATATTTTAAAGGGATGTTGTAAATCGGTCGCGGGACTCACGAATTAACGTGCCGCGAGATCGTGGAGCTTGGCACAAGCAAAGATTCAAATTCAAATTCAAATTCAAATTATTTATTGTTTGTTACATGTCGAAACAGATCTTAAAGTAAATGTATAGTAGCAGTGTAACATACCTATAAGGTGTACAATATTTTTAGGGATGCATGGGTTACATATTATTTATTAATTTATGTTAATATTACTAGCAGTCGGTTATATTATTATTTGGTTCAGTCACTCTTTCATTGGTCAAATATTACATTAAATTATACACTAAATAATAAATGAATTAACTATAGATTAAAATATACATTCAATAGTCCTAAATTGTCAATTAAACCTGATACATTATTACAATTACTTGTCATTAAAAAATTCGTTAATTGTGTAATATGCTTTATCTATCAAAAATTTCTTAAGCTCATGTTTAAAAATATTGAGTGCTGAAATATTTTTTATACAATTTGGTACTTTATTATAAATTTTCACTCCAATTCCAAATATACTAGATTTAAATTTAACTGTTCTACATCTGATTCCGGACAGTACATTTTTGTGTCGTGCACTTCTCAGTGTTTCGTATTTACCAATATCACTTTTTATCATTATTGCCGCTTGATAAATGTACAGTGAAGGCAGAGTTAAAATTTTTAACCTCTTAAACTCTTCCTTGCATGAGTCAGTCTGTTTTAGTCCACAGATACTTCTCACACATTTTTTTTGGGCTTTAAAGGCATTTTCTCTATTTGAAGAGTTTCCCCAAAACAGAATGCCATAATTAAGCTTAGAACCCACATACGCGTGGTAGGCACTTAATAATGCACTTTCGTTTACAACTTTCCTTAGCATGTAAAGTGCATATGAATGTTGGTTTAATTTTTTACACACCTGATCTACCTGGATCGCCCAATTCAGTCCATGATCAATATATAAACCTAGAAATTTTGTGTTATTGACTTCTTTTATTGTTTCACCCATATAACTTATTTGCATTGTTTTATGTTTTGTGTTTTTATTAGTAAATGTCATGTAATTTGTTTTGTCAAGATTGATTTTAAGATTGTTTTGAGTTAGCCAGTTAATGATAGCTTCCAATGATTTATTAATATTTGTATCATATTCCTCTTTATCCTCATCAGTAAAAATGGCCGTGCTGTCATCGGCGAATAATATCATTTGGTGGTTTATTACTTTTGGGAGATCATTTATGTACACTAAGAACAATAAAGGTCCAAGGATGCTTCCTTGGGGCACGCCATATTGGACTATTTTTGGATCTGACATATAAGTCTGTTCGAACCTTGTATCACTTGCTATTCGTTTTATTTGTGTTATTTGAAATCTATTTGTTAGGTATGATCTTATAAGGTTTAGTGCATTTCCTCTTATTCCATACTTTTCTAACTTAGTTAATAATATCTGATGATCCACATGATCAAAGGCTTTAGACATGTCCATAAAAACCGCCGTTATCTGTTGTTTGCTATCAAGTCCTGTCATTATTTTCTTTAAAAAATTAAATAGTGCGTCACCTGTTGACCTGCCTGTTCGAAAGCCAAATTGCTCATTAGCGAATATGTTATTAACTTCGAAGTAGTTGTATAAGTTGTTATAAATGACCCTTTCAAAAATTTTAGCAATAACCGGTATTAAAGCGATTGGTCTGTAATTTCTCATGTCATCTTTATTTTCTTTTTTAAATAATGGATTTATAACTGTAATTTTAAGTTTTGAAGGAAATACTCCTTGTTCAAGACAGAGATTTATGATGTGACTGAGTATTGGTGCAATGAGATGAGCCACTCTTTTAATTATCTTTGTATTTATGTTATCATAACCTGTGCTATTAGTGTTGTTAAGTGTTTTGATTATCTGATAAATATCATTTGGGTTTGTCGGTTTTAAAAATATTGAATTGGAATTATTGTATGTCAGTGTTCTTAGAAAAGAATTATCGTCCTTTATCGTCGGCTTAATGTCGTCAATAAAGTAATTATTGAATGCTTGAGCTATATCTTTCGGCTTTGTAACTACTTTGACATTTACTTTTATTTGGTTTATATTCTCTTTTGGTATTTCAGTCTTATAATTGTTTATTATTTTCCATATCGCTTTGCCTTTGTTTGTAGCTGAATTTATAAAGTAATTATTTTGTGCTTTTTGAGTTTGTTTAATAATTATTTTTAGTCTTCTCGCATAGTCTTTAAAATGTAATTTGTATTTTGGATTTGATTTTAGCCGATATTTCCACAGTAGTTGACGTTTTCGTTTAGCGCATAACCTTATACCTTTACTTAACCATTTAGGCTTCTTAGAAATAGGTATTTTGAGTTTAATGTTAGGGAAGCATAAGTCGTAAAATAGCTTAAATAAATCGTGAAAGGAGTTATAAGCGGTTTCCGGATCTTTCTCAAGGTAGCTTTCCGTGAAACTAAGAGACTTAATACAATTTATAAATTTTTTAACATTTTCTTCACAATAGTCTCTTTTAGTTTTAAACCAGTGTGTAATGAGGTAGCTTTTATTTACTGGGCATCTCAACAATTGTGCTGTATGGTCCGAAAGTGAAAGTTCCAGAACAGTAGATTTAGATCCTCGTATATTATGGGCTATGTTGTCGATACAAGTCATGCTGGATAATCTGGTCGGTTGTTTTATTGCTAATTTCAAATTGTAACTTGCGAGTAATTGTTCAAATTGTCGAGATGTGTTATTACTTTCTAATATATTAATATTAAAGTCACCACATATTATAACTTTTTTTTGTGAGTAACATATTTTGTTTAGTAAACTTGCCAATCTAGTCAAAAATAACTCGATATCGTCCTTTTTGTTTTTAGGTGGTCGATAAATACATAATATAATTATTTTGTGGTCCGTAAGCTCAATGCCACTACACTCAAAAATACCATTTATACTGTAGCTTTTGGCTTCAGCGATAGGTTTAAATTTATGGATTGATTTTAATAATATACAAGATCCCCCATGTCTTTTTTTTCGTGAGAAACTATCTCCTAATATAAAATTGGGTAGTTTAAGTAGTTTGCTATCTTCAACGGTCATGTTATGTTCAGTTATGCATAAAATGTCGATCGGGTCGCAGCTATTAATTTTACCTTGTGAGTGTAAGTGTACTGATAATTCATCTAATTTATTCATCAAGCCATTTATGTTTTGATGTAGTAGGTTTATGTGTTTATAAACGAAAAAAATCATTATTTGAGTGAGAATTTCCTTTGTCTTGATCATTGAGTTCTGTCTGAGTACATTTGTCATTATAGATAGCAGTTGAAATGTCATGGTTGAGGTTGTCTGCGGCATATTTGTCATATTTTTGTTTGTAAACGTTCCTTAATATTTCTTTCAAAGTTAATTGGGATATATGTAATGGTAAAAAGCGATACTTAGGGATATACACTGAGTAATTCATGTCTACGTAAGTTGAATGATTGTAGTGAGAACAGATAAATTTAAGTTTATAATTTAACTTTTTTTCATTTAAATGAGCATTAAATAGTACCTCAGAGACCATCACATTAGTATTCCTCGTATTATTCAAAAAGTTACTAAGACATAGTTGTGCCAGTTCTGGGTTGGTATCATTTACTCCTCCCAATACAATTACGAAGTCATTTTTATTTAATAAGCTTATTTCTGCTTTTTCTGTTGATAAAATTTCTTGAAGAGTCGCACCTGGTTTCCAGAAAGATTTTACTAAAAAGTTTTCACCTATAAGTTTTTGAAGAATTCTCTGGATATAGCAGCCCTGTTGATCAGCGATGATAATCACTTTCCTTTTTTGTACCTCCGGTTTCATTGAATGTTTATGTAATTCTATTAAAGTAGCCTGTTCTACGATGTCAGCCTGAACGCCATTGTTTTGTAAGCGTAGAGTATGATTCAATTCAGTGCTTGTTTTTTTATTATTTACACAGTAATTAGTTGAAATATTTTTGTCAGAAGTATTAGCTGGTAAGTCAGTCTGCATGAGGCTTTGGGTAGGTATTGAGTTCATTCCAATGCTTGGTGTCGGGTTGCATTCTAAGTTTGTGGAATTGGTCAATTTTATGGGTGTAGTCCTGGTGATTTTAATTGGTTCGTCGCAGTTTGTATTCTGTATCGATGTGATTGATTGCTTTTCATTGCTTGCAGGCGTTATTTTAGCGATGTTTGATTTTTGTAAACGTTCTGAACATGGAGACAAATTACTTATGTCGATGTTATTCATTTCCTCGTAGTCACTTATTTTCTTTATATATTTTTGGACGTCAGTTTTCAGTCTAGAGTTTTCAGAATTTAAGTTTTCAATTTCTAGTTGAGCTTCTTTTAAATCACTAGACAATTGTCTGACTGTTTCTTGTAGATCTAATATTGTTTGACTAATATTTAATGACGTATTCGGTAGACTCATCATAGTTTGATCGAAAAGATCCGAATTATCTGAAGTTACATCACGTAGTGAGCTTGATCTGAATAGATTATGGTTACGGTAGGTTATGTTTTCATTCATATTTATTTTACTTTATAGTCCCAAAAAAATAATATTTTTCTACCAAATAATTATATATTTTTTCCTGTGGTATCACAATTCACGCCCTCTGGTGGTGAGTAGCACTATTTTTTTGTTCATCTATTCACCGCTTGTGGTCTTATTAGCGCCAGTTGTCGTACATTATGTCGAGTCCAAAGGTCATGTTTTGAATATTTTTTCCAAACGGTATTTGTTCTTACGATGTTTCCAAAGTAATTCACTAACCTTGATGGGAAACTGTACAGGAGCTTGTTGTTGAGTTGCACTATTTTGTGGTAGTATGTTGCAAAACAATGAGCCCAGATTTCTTGTTTACAAATCGTTTTAACACTGAATTAAGTTTTTCTTAGAAATCTTGTAATAGTTGATATCACACTTATCATAAATGGTCACAAACAATATCACTTGTGTTTCAAAGTTGTTAAAGTCCATCGCACTACTATTTGTAACAGTTTCGTTGTTTTATTATTTATTTACGAGATTTTAATACGCGGGATATGTAAACAGCGCCAGTGTTGCCAGCGTCTCGCTTCGCGTGGATGAAAGAGAGGCCTATACCCAGCAGTGGGTGAAGACGGGCTGTGGATGATGATGATGATGATGAAAATCATCACGTCATGAGTCCTCCCACCACCCAGGTCAGAGTGGGAGGGACTGTCAGACTCGTACTGACTAAAATCCACGGTCTCCTTCAACAGCCCTTTGCGTACCGGGGTCACGGTAATTTGTGAGTCCCGCGACCCCGGTAGGCTTTGGCCCTCTACAGGGGGCCCCGTCAAGTGCATGCATAAAAAAAACGACGTGTTGCACTCTGGGAGTGCCGGCAGAAGTGAAAACTTGAATAGTAATAAACACACACGAACATTCGACATTTGCGCAAGCGCCCTGCGCCGTCTTAAGAATTTTTGATCAGGTCACGTGTCCTGACGTGAGTTTAACATTTTTTACCCATTCCAAAATAAGTGCACAACGCCGCTGAAGAAGTTTTCACTTCAAAAAAAAAAACAAAGAATAAAAGAAGTAACAATAACATTCTTTAAGGAAGTAATTACCAGGATATTATTACCATAATAAAATCATTTGTAAGGCGACGGACGAGCAACGCATCCTGCGTAGCGGTCATGGCTGACGTCATGCTACGCCGTAGCGCTCGTAGCCCGCCCTCTACGGCTACGCGTAGACGCACTTTTTATTTTGGATATTATTTTTTTCTAAGGCTTTATCACATAATTTCTGTACTTCATTTACAACTGGTATCAGCCCGATTTCCGAGTTATGGGTCGTGTGTTTACCCCTGGACCACAAAAGGTACTAACCAAACAAGGCAGAAAATTCCCTTAAAGCCTTTGTCAAACGGACAGGCGTGGCGAATGCGAAGCGTGACGTTTTTATTCGTAATGTATGGAATTGTTTGAATCCAGTCACATAGAAAAGCGAAAGCGACCCGATAGCGTGAACGAACAATCGGACTGACGTCTCGTATCGGTTAGTTATCGCTTCGGACTCGTCTGTCTGTTTGACAAAGGCTTAAGCTTTTGTTCCCAAGATACCCCTAACCGCATGTTAAATTAATTATTATCGATATTAAATTCCCTCCACGCTGCAGGTCATAGGATCCTAACTCCTAACGAGATCTGGTAAACCAGTACTTAGGGGCCGTTCAAGTATTACGTCAGCACTATGGGGGGCGGGGGGGGTCTTTACTTTGCTTATTTTGGATGACATGGGGGGTAGCGGAGTCTAGATGATGATTACGTCATCGGTTGTTATTTACTTTTTTACACGAATGGCAACCTTCATATTGTCTTTGGTTGAAAACGCAACGCATTTTCGGGGATTCCCGCAAATAATGCATACCTACCTACGTTTAGGCAAAAACAATACATAAATTGAAAAATGTTTACGTAAGCAGGGGGGGAGGGGGTAAGTGATTTTCTTACTTTTGCTGATAAGGGGGACGGGGGGGGGTAAATAATTGTAATAAATCTGCTTACGTAATACTTGAACGGCCCCTTATAGGTATCAAAAGTTTGTTGTGGTAGCGACACAGTCGGTGCAATGGCTGAGCGATTGGACTGAAATGAAATGATATGATGAAATGGTGTTTATTACTGCAAGTAGGTTATATCAACACTTTTACACGTCTTTTTATAAAACTAGGAGGGGCCGGTGTTTCGTACCTGATTACTCTGAGAAGAAACAGCCGAAACAAACTCAGAGGTCGCCGTTTCTTTTGAAGTCCAGACATTAAATGTAGATCAGGCTATACGAGGACCATGCAGGTCAGTGTCTGAAGTGGTCTTTTGAAGAAAGAACCACACAAATTCGAGTGGACCTGTCCAGTCAGTGCAAGCATTTGTCAGTTATCGTGTAGCTCGATTCATAACTCAAGGAGCTCAATGACTGCTGCGCTTTTGAGAAATATTTGTATGATCTACAAGTAGTTGTTTCGGGTCTTGGCGTTTGTGTATGTGAGTTTATTTATATATTTGTAAACGCACCCACGACACGGGAAATTCCTAGTATGGGGAAACGTTTTTAGAAAAAGGAAAAAGAAAGGTACCCAGTATGTTAGGCTGTTGGTCGAAGCTATGTAGCTAAAATGGTTATGAATTTTCGAGGTGTCACAAAATCACCCAAATCTGTTGCTTTCACTCGGCCCTGCGCATAGATGGCTCGGTCATGAGCATGTTTTAAGTGGAAGCAACTGGACACAATAGTACATTGTTATCGGGTTTGGCATCCGTAACGTAGTGAGTTCGCTAATAGTTCGAGGGACTAAATAAGTAATTTACCCGAGGAAAACACTGTGCTTTTCATTATGAATACAAGGAAATTAAAAATAAGAACATAAATTAATGAATTGTCACTTTCACGCTTATTTAAAAAAAATGGCCTGTGTTCATCTAGCTATACAGCCAGTATTTTAAATGTTTGTCATCAAAAAAAACCGGCAAAGATTTTGTCGCAATCTATGTTATTTTAAGGAAATTGTTGAAACTGAATTATATTAAAGTCATAATATATGTATAATCTTAATACTTAATTGTATGTATTTTTATTGCGCTATAATTTAGTGGCTGTATATAGTCTATGTCTAAATAGAAATAGTTTTTTTTTTTAATTTGGCAGCTGTCAGTTAAAAGCTATTCTCCCTAGGCCTGCTCTACCTCGGACCAGGAACATTTCACCCAGGAAAATCTATAAAACTTACCTCGGCCCAAAAGTATCATGCCGTTTATAAGAACAGAATCCATTTTAATGTATAAAGTAGGTAATGGACTTAAAATAACTTCGAGAAAGTTGGAAACTTTAAAACAAAGCAGACCCCGAGAATGCCGGAAACATTTGTATGAAGAAGTTTCTTCATATTTGAATAGCATTGAGATGGTAACTGGGTTTTTTTTTTGTTTTTTTTTTTTATCGTGGTAAAATCATCAAATGAGTCCTCCCACCCAGGGCAGGGCGGGAGGGACTGTCAGACTTGTACTGACTAAAATCCACGGTGTCCTTCAATAGCCCTTTACGTACCGGGGTCAAGGTATCCCATAGTCCCGCGACCCCGGCAGGCTTTGGCCCTCTACAGGCCCCATCACTATGCTGACACTCTTTGAGGCGCGCGTGGAACACAACGCGCCGTCGACCCGGGCATGGTCCATGGTCGGACAGCGAGTCGCCCATATGGTAACTGGGGTGGAGAAGGTCGAAGAGCTGGGAAAGTGTAAATTATGATAATACGAGTAATAATAAAAGTCGCTAAAACGATTAATCATCATATCAGCCCGGGATCACCCACTGCTGGGTATAGGCCTCCCCCTTTTTACGCCATCTCTCAATTCTGTGCGTCTCTTATCCATCTATTCCCCACGATCTTGACGATATCGTCAACCTAACACGATTACGTGATGAAAATGTAAAGGGGGCGTATTCCTGCGCCATCCCATCTTCCAAGTTCATCGTGCTCTGCTGGTGCTCCTGCTGCAGTTGCTGAGATCCTCAAGCGGTGTAAATATAATGGCTCAAAAACATATTTGCCTTAGTGGTTATCTTTTGCGGGAAGCGAGTAATGGGCAACTCGCTGTCCGACCATGGACCATACCCGGGTCGACGGCACGTTAGGTTCCACGCGCGCCTCAAAGAGTATCAGCAAAATGACGGGGCCGCCCTTTAGAGGGTCTAAGCCTGCCGGGGTCGCGGGACTGTACGAATTACCGTGACCCCGGAACGTAAAGGGCTATTGAAGGACACCGTGGATTTTAGTGAGTAAGAGTCTGACAGTCCCTTCCGCTCTGCCCTGGATGGACTCATTTGATGATTTTACTTAAAAAAAAAACATTTTTTACTTTTCCCACATTTTTTTTTGTTTTATTCCTTTGCTGTGTACGACATTTAAGACACTTTTTATCCTGATTTAAGTTCCCATGAGACTTTTTCCGACTTCCATCTCAATTTGAAAACAAATTGATCGACAAACCACTTATTCAAATCCCTAAGCGCATCACTATACTAACAACGTCTAAAGTTTAAGGAAATATTTAAATAGCTGAAGTATTTTCTTAATAAATAAATAAATAATAACTATTCCACAACTATCACACAACGCCATCTAGTCCCAAGCTAAGCAGAGCTTGTGTTATGGGTACTAGACAACTGATAAACATACTTATATACACACATCAAAAGTGTCTAGGGATCAAGCATTTTTATGCGGATTTCTTGAGATTGAGATGTGGCTTTGTAATAAATTATTGATTTTATAAATTTATATGGATCCTTTTTGGTGCATTTCATCATTTGAATCAGGAACTGTGAATCAAATTCGAGTAAAAGATGAAAATCAGCTGTCAATATTTTCCCTATAAAAACATACAACGCATTGAAGACATTATTAGTGCTACTGTTTCCCTACTACTGATTAAAACCAACGTTATTATGGAGCGGCGACGTCATTTAAGCAGGGAAGAAATGCTCAGAGCCGTGGGAATGATAGAAGCTGGTTCCCGGCAACGTACTGTGGCTTTAGCTCTGAATACAAGTCAGAGTATTATCAGTCGACTTTGGACACGTTACCGAAGCACTGGTACCGTGGCTGAGCGCCATGGAGGAGGGTATCGCTGCACCACACGGAGACAAGACCGATACATTCAAATTTTAACTCGAAGAGCTCCAACAATAACCGCCATGATGTTAGCCGTGAGGCTTCATCACTCTTCAGGGAACTTAATTAGCGACCTAACAGTCAGAAACCGCTTGCATGAAGTGAACCTTCATTCCCGAAGACCGCTACGGGTACCACCTATAGCAATGCACAATCGTAGGATTCGATATCAATGGGCTCTTGAACACAGAAATTGGGCAGAAGAACAATGGCGTTTCGTGTGCTTTTCTGATGAGTCTCGTTTTGGTATGAAACCGGATACAAGACGTATACGACACTGAAGAAGCCCTGGACGCCAACAGCGATTAAAATCCTGCCAGGAAGTCCATCCTTATAGTGGTGGAACCATCATGGTATGGGCGGGTATTTGGATCGGCGGAAGAACTGAGTTGATTTGGATCAGAGGCAACCTCAACGCTCAAATTTATGCTGAGACGATTGTATCAGACGTCATCGTTCCTCTACAAGTGCAAATCGGTCCCTTATTTCAGTTAATGCATGATAATGCACGACCGCACACCGCAAGAGTTGTAAGACAGACTCTCGCCGCAGCTAACATCAATGTCCTGCCCTGGCCTGCTCAGTCGCCAGACTTGAATCCGATTGAGCATGCATGGGATATGCTACAAAGAAGAGCTCTGCCAAATATGGAGGGTATCCAGTCGCAAGAAGACCTTTTTTTGTTGTTGCAACGAACATGGGCGGCCATTCCACAGCGTGATTTGGATGAACTCATTTTGAGTATGCCAAACCGATGTTCTTGTGTTGTTAGTGTTCGCGGTAGAAACACGGATTATTAATTGTTTAAGTTACCTAATAAAATTTTAAAGAAAACTTTTATTTCAGTCTTTTTTTCGAACTTTTGTGTTAGTGGTTCAAATGTCAAAAATCCCTTTATTAGGAAAATGGCAAATTTCTTTATTAATGCATAGGTGACTTGGTTTATCGTTACTGTGACAAACGAAAACACTTTATTTGATGAATCCTTAAAAAAAAAATTAATTAATATCAATCAGGAGAAAAGTTATTGCAAAAATATATGTTGATCCCTAGACACTTTTGATGTGTGTATTTCTAAATACATACATATTATAGATAAATTACACCCAGACACAGAAAAAATGATCGTGCTCATCACACAAACATTTGTCCTGGGTGGGAATCGAATCCACGACCTCCGGCATAGCAGTCAGGGTCACTAACCACTAGACCATCAGGCATTATCAAGAATAAATAATGCGATGATGGAGTTTCTATTTGTTGATATTTGTTGTAGTTCGGTGTAACATTGCGGTGTATCGCCGGATGTCGATCTTAATTCAATCTTCAAAGCCTATCGCTATCCACAGTTTTAAGGAACCCTAAAAAAGGTCTTCTAAAAAGGTGTACAACTTAAAGATACTCTCGGAACGGCATAGTGGCAATCCGAACTGAAACTCAACAAGTGGGTATTCTGACACCGCATTAATTGCTCTTAATTATGAAAACATGGGAGCTAATTTAAATATTTTCTTTAAGAAGAGCTCGTGGGTAAAACGATCTTTAAGATAAGCCGCGCTTGATGAGGTCAGCCTTTGAATAGGTAATTGGTAATCTACTGCATAGAGAAGCTTCTCGTGTCTGTAAGTAGGTAAGAAGTAAGGTGGTTGGCAGACGGGAAAAAGTATAAGAGCTATCCTGTAGAAACTGGGTAAATAGATGTATTATGTGAACCGCATTAGGATTCACACACAAATAATAATGGGGGTTCCCCATATACTTTTTTTCTTTTTTTTTTTGCGTGGTAAAATCATCAAATGAGTCCTCCCACCCAGGGCAGGGCGGGAGGGACTGTCAGACTTGTACTGACTAAAATCCACCGGGGTTACGGTAATCCCTTGGTCCCGCGACCCCGTTCCCCATATACTTAGAAATACTTAGAATTGAAGTCCAAAATTATTTTTTCACCAAACCCATACTTGTGGGGTATCTATGGATAGGTCTTTAAAAATTATATGGAGGTTACTAGCATCATTTTTTTCTAAACTGAACGGTTTGCGCGAGAGACACAATAACTTTAAACCCCGACAGCTCGGACCGCTCCCACATCGGCGAACCACTATTTTTATATTTTTTAATGTTTTTTTATCGTATTGCTTTTTTTAAATATTTAAAAATGTAAAAATACATCATGTATAATTAAATTTACATTACATACTTGCATAAATAAACATCATTTAATTCGATTTCATTTAAACGTAATAACTGCTGCAAATAAAAGTTAGCTTTTAGAAATCCGGAAGCTACGGTCGAAACGTCGCAAACAAAATGCAATTTCAGTAATAAAAGCCTAAAAGTAAATCCAACACTTTAATTTAACTCAAATCTCCAGAAGCAAAAACAAAGCTCTCGTAAGGAAAATAATTTAATGGAAAGGAAAAATAATTTCTTTCCCTTTTTTCCTTATTTTCTTTCATAAGCCGACGCGAGTACTTAAAAGATCCGCTTTCTACATCTACCACAAAATGCGGTTACCGCTTTAACTTTTGATTTTTTAATCATACCGTCTTTGTCTGGGTGATAAATTATCACGTACAGTTTGGTAAATTTTGATTATACATTGCAGACCCTAAAGTACGAGAAACATTAGTATAGTAAAGGTTATGATTCGACTGGACTCAGTTCAGACAATTAGGGGAGGGCTTCAGAAATGTTGGGTTTTATCTTACATTTCTGTTCAAGGAACGTTTTATATTTAATCTCATTAGTAGCTTGGATTATGAGCCCTTTTAGGGTTCTGTGTTCAATCTGTAAAAACGGTACCTTTAAAATTAGTTACTTAATTTAATACAATAGTCGATTCGGTTCCCTGGGTTTTTTTTTAGGGTACCGCATCAGCTTAAAGAATACTTTTCTTTAAGAAACGTCCGTCTGTTCTCTGTGACTGTGTACTTGCATTTTCCTTTGTTTTGCTTCGTCATGTTCTATCCTAGATTTCCAGCTTTTTTTTTACCGGAGTAAAACCAAATCTTTGAACATTTTGTTTCGTCACATGACAATGTATATTCTAAATCTATATGTTTAAATAAAGAATCTAAAAAGAAGAAGAAATCATAATAAAAATCTACCGTAACAAAAAACAATTCGATTTTTCAAAGTGATCGCAATTTTTTGTTATTATGTATAATTCGAGAGAATATCACTTGGCCAAAACCATCTGATCTCCTAAAACATAACTTAGTCCTCCTAATTCACTCCCCCGATCCTCTACGATAGCGTAATCCCCGAACGCGTGACGTCATCATTCCTCGGTGACGTCACACGGGCTGTGCAAAAACCGTGGGCCTTCATAAAACTCGGAGAGAGCCAAACATAATGCCATTTAGGTGGTGTGTGGCGCAAGTACTAGGAGACCTCGGAGAATTTTGCCAAATTGCTTAAGCAAAGATATATATATATATATTTTTCTAATTTAATTTTGACGTTAGTTACGTTCGTATATCTGTAACTGTTCCCGTGCCTTCGTTGACGGACTTAGAAAGTAGACACCCTGCTGCCCACCTCCCGGGACGGAAGAACTCATTTGATGGTTTTATCACCCACAAAAGGCCTTCGATTTTTCCCCCTACAACTGTATCTTTCGCGGCGGTATGACCCCTCTTTGAGGCGTGGCTGGACAGGCATCACGGCGTCCTGACCTTCCGCATGACGCAGGTCCTCACCGGACACGGATGTTTCGGGAGATACCTTTGTCTGATGAGGAAGGAAGAAACGTCTGGGTGTCACAGCACAGCGTCAGGACAGCGTCCTCCCTCCAACCCAGTCGCAGTGGTAGGCGCCCACGGCGACGAACATCGGCAGATGACTTCCGGCTACCGTAGGCGCGGGCATGCAGGCGGCAAGTAATGGGCGACTCGCAGCTCGACCATGGACCATGCCCGGGTCGACGGCGCGTTGTGTTTCACGCACGTCTCAAGGAGTGTCAGCATAGTGACGGGACCCCCCTGTAAAGGGCCAAAGCTTGCCAGGGTCGCGGGACTCTCGAATTACCGTGAACCCGGAACGTAAAGGGCTATTGAAGGACACCGTGGATTTTAGTCAGTACGAGTCTAACAGTTACTCCCGCTCTATCCTGGGTGGGAGGATTCATTTGATGATTTTAACACGTTAAAAAAAAAAACGCCTTTATCTTGGACCACATCTTATGGAATTTCATATCCCCGAGGCTCGTATTAAGTGAGATTGCTTAGCTAAGTCTTCATGAGTGGTGAATGTCATACTGAAGGCTTTCTAATCTGTGTGTTCTTCAATTGAAATCTGTTCAAAATTAAGTGATTAATATATTGTCTTAATTGCTGCTGGACATAAGAGCGAGTTGTACAACAAAAAAAAACTAAATTTAAAAACCAAAGGTTTTATAACAGATGTTTAATTTTTTTTGCATTAAGACGCTAACCACTGGTCGAATAACGAATTACCGTGACCCCGGTACGTAAAGGGCTATTGAAGGACACCGTGGATTTTAGTCAGTATAAGTCTGACAGTACCTCCCGCCCTGCCCTGGGTGGGAGGACTCATTTGATGATTTTACCACGTAAAAAAAAAGACGCTAACCACTAAAAGTTAAACATCTGTTGAACACTAGTCTAAAAGAACTGTCAACGTCAAAACGACATATCATGAGAGAAATAAAAAGTGTGGGGCAAAATTAAAAAAATAATAAAAAAGAGCTGACTGCAATACATAAAAGCACCCTTCAGTAAATCAAATCTGAATAAATTACACAGACAAACAAAAACATTTTTTTTTTTGACATGGAGGTCTCACTATGTGTACTATATGTTTTTTGGGGTTGAACCCAGACGTGCTGGAATGAAAATGACCCCGGATTCAGATTTAGCGACGCCAATAACACATAGTACACATTTTCAGGCCCCAACGTCAGAAACTTCGTTATTGGGTTTAAGGGTTATGTTGGTAAGGGGTTATAAGGTCATTTAATTATGGGACTATGGGTTATGTAGTTATTTAAGCAAGACGTCATCGAGCTCCTATAATATAGGATTATAAGGTTTTAGGTTTTAAAGCCATATATACGGTTAGCAGTTTAACCAAATATAGCAAATTTGAGGGTATATTTTGAGGTTATGGCCGAACCCAGATGTGCTGGAATAAAACTGACCCCAAATTCGGATTCAGCGACCCCAAAAACATATAGTACACATAGTGAGACCTCCAGGTCAAAAATTTTTTTTTTGTTTTTGTGTGGCTGTGTTATGTTTTGAAAATTATTGATTCAATCATGCAGATAGAAAATCAGTATCAGTTATGATAGTAATGAATTGCGTCACCGAACCACAACCAATAAAAGGGTACAATCAATCAAGCTTACTGGTTTGCTGGTGAACATAATTATATCCTTCCACAACAATTTTAAAATTGATTTGTAAAAATTCAAAATAAAATCTTTATTATCATTTACACTATTAATTATAATTCTATCTTAATTATTATCTAAATATTTTTATTTCTCAAAAGAATTTGTTAAAGGTGATTTCAAACGATTTATTTTCTTTAAGTAGGGCAGTTTTATTTAATATATTTCCTAACATAGATATTAATTAAACTATAGACATATAAAAAATAGTTACTTATAATTATGGAAGCACATGATTAAAATTGAATTACCTAAAATAATTAAAGCTACAACTATAAAAAAGTATGAAGTAAACTGTTTCTCAATGCTGTATGCACCAGTATTTTACGTATACGTGATTTTTAAGCCCTATCAATAATCATAAATGTGACATTATTTAAAATCACGTGTGGATGATTGTTTTGTTTCTAGGATATGCTGATTTCTTCACGATGTTGATACTATCTATTAACTACTTGTGAATTTTATCAATTATCTCAGGAAGTGTCGAAAACAATATTTCGGTTTTTCTTTATTTAAATTCATTCATATCTTAAACATTGAAGTTCGTACTTAAAAAAGTTATTAAAATAATTGAATGATTTATCTGCGTGTGTTCCAGTGAACATATTTTTTTATTTTTCATCTGTTTTTTAACTGTTTAGATAAGAACGTTTACAAAAATAGTTAGCAAACTAGCTGCCCGCATACCAAACCGATCATTCGCGTGTACTTTGTAAAGGTCAGCTTCTTGTGAACTATTGACAGGTAGTACTCGCTGCAATGACCCACTACCCTATATCTGATGTAAATGTCAGAGTAACGATCGATGGGTCTTCAGGGTAAGGATACGCCCGCGTGACAAAATTATATGCACCATCCTGAATTAATAGTGCAGTAACGGTGAACACCGTGTCCTCGTGGAGGTGATTGGTGGCGACGATCTCTCGAGTCTCGCGATCTACTCTCTTAGTCCGTCAACGAATATACGAGTCTATACGAAAGCAACTTTTGAGTGAGCCTTACTCCCTATAAGTTCGAATTCATAAGCTCTGATAACACATAAGGAGTTGGAACATTAATCTCAAATCATGTTTTCACCAATTTTGAGTTCTTATCACTAATTAAGATCATGTCCGTAAGTGATAAGATATACGATTGAATATAAGATCACTCGTCCTCCCTTCACAGTCAATTTTCTCCGAACTTACCTGACCGATTTAGTTGAAATTTGGTACATATTATTAATTCCTATGGCCCAAAAGCAATCGTGCATTGTCTGTAATTTAATAATAATTATTTCAGAAGGATAAAATGATTTTTTGATAAAACAGTTGGTAAGTCTGAATTATGTTAATCTCTGTAGGAATCACATCTTTTTTTTTTGTCTGTCACTTTTTTTTACCTAATTATTTATTTTTCTTGTTACTGTGTATCCTTTTGGTAGCTTGTTGGTCTAGTGGTTAGTGACCCTGACTGCTATACCGAAGGTCGTGGGTTCGATTCCCAACCAGGACAAATGTTTGTGTGATGAGCACGATCATTTGTTCTGCGTCTGGGTGTAATTTATCTTTATTATGTATGTATTTAGAAATACGTAAGTATGTTTATCAGTTGTCTAGTACCCATAACACAAGCTCTGCTTAGCTTGGGACTAGATGGCGTTGTGTGATAGTTGTGGAATATATTTATAAAAAAATAATATAACAAAATACTTATTTGTTCTTGTGTCTCTATTGCAGTTAATAAATCTTTTATCTATCTAAGTTAAAGTTTGACGGATAAGCCCAATCGATCGTCCCGCTGACATTTACATCAAATATAGGGTAGTGGGTCACTGCAGCTAGTATATCTGTCAACAGTTCAAAAGATCTGGACAGCAAGTCTGTTATTACATTAATGTCAGAATGGTTTATCATTGATTTCGTAATTTTTGATTTTGACAACTTTTGTTATCTACTAATGTAATGGCGTCATTAAGTATGACTTTCCAATGGTCAACCACTGATTCCACTGAACCAAGAAATAACATATAATCATAATCTCGTAATGTTTTTGCTATAGAGTCCAAATACGAGACTACCGGCCAAATAAAAAATGGGCGTTTGGGATCGTGGTTAAACGAATGGGCCGTCTACATTATGAAATTTTAACTGATGACGGCCAGACATGGAGGCGACACGTCAACCAGATCTTGAACACGTCTGTGAGGAGGGATTATTGAGGGCGGAGACTTTTACGAAATTCTCACTACTTCAGATTGCTGAGAACACTGATAAATAAAGTTATAAAGTACATATAATGATAATTATCTGGTTTAATTATATGTTTAAATGTCATAACAAAATTATTCATATTATTATAACACAATTCTATTATGAGACTATTTACCCGACTACGGCAAAACCAAAAGGAGGGTTATGATTTTGACCGGTATGTATGTATGTTTGTTTGTTTCCTCATAACTTCTAAACTACTTATATTACATGACAAATAAGGTTTATTTGTTACTGAGAACTAAAAGAGTTCAAAAGGCCTCGAAAAGCTGATGTCACTGTCATATCGGTACGGTTAGCGCAGTGGCTGAGCGATTGGACTGCTGCGCTGCGTGTCGCGGGTTCGATTCCCGCACGGAACAAATATTTGTATGATGATATACAAGTAGTTGTTTCGGGTCTAGGCGTTTGTGTATGTGAATTTATATGTTTGTAAACGCACCCACGACACAGGAGAAATTCCTAGTGTGGGGCAAAGTTTTTAAAAAAAAAATGAAAAAAAATAATAATGAAAAATGAAAAAAATATACAACATTATTTTTTCTTTATGCGAAACCCGATACACCTGTCTAGTATTTTTGTGTAAAGAATGTATGTACAAAATTTTAAAACCGTATCATAAAAAATCACAAGGTTATAAGTTTGTATATTACCTGGTTGTCCGTTCTAAAACATGCTCATTTCGCGGTACACCCGCGTAAACCGCGTCTCCTGTGTTGTACACTCGTGATAATAGCTTGGCAATAGGTACCTAACCGCACGGTAATTGTATTGTAATTAATTGGTAATAAAAATTAATTAAAATATTTTTGAAAAAAAATATAACATGGTGAAAAAATTATTGGAATCGAATCAGTTACTGATTCTGAACAAACTATATTCAGGTTTCGCATATACTAAAAATAATGTTGTATATATGGCAATCACATTTGGTATGCTAGGGGGCCTCGCTCGAGCAGCGGAGGCAAGTTATAATTTTCGTCCTGAAAAAAAAGGGCCTCACATGCGTCTTGCCCCCTCCTAGATTCGGTCTCTCTCATGTACGCCTCCTCCTTCACTGGCATCACTAAGAAACAACCTCGGAGTTTGAAATCTCCATCCATTCGTTAAAAATGTCTTGCCAAAATAGGTACTTATTAAATAGTTAAACTAGGAATATCTACAGGTTGAAGATTAAAACTTGGCAAGTGTTAACTATCTATCTGATCTTGGCAGGTTCAACAAGTAGGTATTCTATAGCCAAGTTGCAGTCTAAAGTTTTACGGATTCGCGTAGGGTCAGTTCACATCGAGACGCGACGCGACGATTAGGTTGAAACCGTCTTTACTTCAAAAAAGTTAAACATCCGTTTGACACTTGTCAAAAAAAAGTGTCAACTGCAAAATGGCATTTGATGTTGATATAAGGGTTGCTTTACAGTCACACTTTTTTTATACATGTGTTCAACAAGATGTTTAACTTTTCAGGGTTCCGTAGCAATGGCAAAGAACGGAACCATTATGGATTCGTCATGTCTGTCTGTCCGTGTGTCACAGCCACTTTTTTTTCCGAAACTATAAGAACTATACTGATACTGGAAATGTGTAGTAGGTGAGTAGTACGTGTAGTAAATAAAGGTAGATTTTGAGTAGCTATTAAAAGGTGCGACATCCGTTACCCCTTATCAAACTGGACCCGAGACGGCGGCGGCGGCTCGTAGTGTTCAATGCGCGCCTCTCATACACGTAATGGGGAGAGTTCTACATCTCACTCCCCTCCATCATGTAGTTTCCAGGCGAAGCATGCCAGTCCGGGGTAGCGGAAGTCACTTTAAATCCCGCTGCCCCCTGACCGAAAAAACAAAGCTTCGTCGGTCGTCGGTGGAAATGTAGGTACCACAGAAATCTTAATAATAAGGCAATAGAAGTCGCATAGACGCGTGACCTTGTCGCCGCGCATATGATTCGTAGGACACAAGTGCACGAGGAGCGTTTGTTGCGGTTACTTGTGTTATTTGAGACGCGGAGAGGTAAACATGGTGTTTTGCAGCGTATCCAACTGCGGAAACTCGTCCAAAATTTGTAACTTAACAAATAAAGGAATAACATTTCATATGTAAGTACTTAATTTTTGAAATATTGTCGTTTTTAGTAAATATAAACAAATCAAATATTTTCACCACCGCTACTACGATTTATCACGAAAAACGTATTTTTTGTCAAATCAATAACCATCAGTGCTTAAGCTTGTTCATGTCTACTATTACATCTGCTAAAAGCAGCAATGGTATTATAGTCATGCGCAATAAACAATTCTTGGTACAAGCCGCATGAGTTGGCCGCAATTTTAGTGACGTGCCACTACTATTCTGTATCGATAAATTAATTACGTTCAGTTTAATTCTTAGTTTTACCAAATTGGAAAGTATTATGGTTTTATGTTAAATGTTTAAATATGAGATGTATTTTCAGTTTTCATAATCAAAATAATGTAGAAGTTCCATATTTTTTCATTTTTACATATTATTTGCTTAATAATTGTTCAATGTGACCCATACTAGGTATGTATTTATATTTATTTACAGTAAATAATTAATATACTTACATATTTATATATTGTTATTTATATAAAACCTAAACAATTTCAATTATATTATTTTAAAATTAGTTTAACTATATTATAAACTAAATGTATCTACTTACACTTATTGTTTTATTTAATCCCTTTCAATAAAATTAGTTATCTATTGTTGCTAGATTCTTTGGTGATTAACACTCAACGGAAAATTATAATTTATCGACATGAGCTCGTAGTAGTTTGCACTTGCACTGCACTATTCCTACGTGAGAGTGAGCGCGCGATATCATTTTCTGCTTTTCGCACACGTTTTTTATTGGCTGCAGGAGTCACGTGACCTGATATTATGTGTTTTTAGAAAATGTTGCGTAATGTCATCGCAAAAAGGTTTGGTTTTGTTGCCGCAATGCAAAGTGCATTTGTAGGCGTTATTGTGTATCTATTGTTTGTTTATGTGGTGGTAGCTGTGACCCGGCGACACTCGTTCCGGTATAAAATTTCGTACTATAGCATTTCTATTGCCTTATTATTAAGATTTCTGTGGTAGGTACTAAACAAAGTTCGATTTTTAGTCTCTCTATTGAAAAAGTGGACACAGCGTCGCGTCTCAGTCTGAATTGATCCTTATTGATACACAAATTTTGAGTTCAAAGCTTGCCAAGTACTTACTTATAGGAGTGGTTCATTTGATTTTTATTGTGAGTGAATTTACTTTTATACTAGCAGTTGCCAGCCTGCCGGGGTCGCGGGACTCACAAATTACCGTAACCCCGGTACGTAAAGGGCTATTGAAGGACACCGTGGATTTTAGTCAGTACAAGTCTGACAGTCCCTCCCGCCCTGCCCTGGGTAGGAGGGCTCATTTGTTGATTTTACCACGATAAAAAAAAGCAGTTGCCAGCGGCAACCAGTCTATAACTTATCTCTGAACCATCAAGAACCAATCAGCTGATAAAACGTGATTGAATATTATCCACCCATCCTTTTTATTTGGCGTGATAAAATCATCTAACGTGTCCCGCCCTGGGTTAAGCGGTAAGTGCTGTCAAACTCTAACTGACTAAAATCGACCCTGTTCAGGTGCCGTTCCAGGGTCGCGGTTACCTGCTAAGACAGTCCCACAATCATCCATCCATCCAAACATCCAAAGTTGCCCATGAACAGTAGTTAAAACGCGTGATAAAAAACGCTGTTTAAATTGAAACCGTCTTAATACAAAAAAAAAGTTAAACATCGTCGAACACTTGTCTAAAAAAAGTGTCAACTGCAAAACGGCATTTGACGACGATATAGGTAATGGTTGTTTAGCTGTTACAGTTTTTTTAAGAAAAGTGTTGAACCAGATGATTAACTTTTTGTGTTTTTTTTTTTTTACATGGTCTAATCATCAAATGAGTCCTCCCACCCAGGGCAGAGCGGGAGGGTCTGTCAGACTCGTACTTACTAAAATCCACAGTGTCCTTCAATAGTCCTTTACGTTCCGGGGTCAGGGCAGAAACTGTTTTAAGCATGTGTTTTGAAATAACTTGTTATAATCATGCCAACCCTGTGTGATTATTAACTTGCAATTCGATCAATCTTGTTCACGGCGAACTATCCTGTATCATAGGTGGATTGAGTTACGGCACACCGCTATTACATTTGATATTATTGCTCAACCAATAGATTCTAACCATAACAGGTACACCTTTTTTATATCGTGATAAAATCATCAAATGAGTCCTGGGTAGGAGGGACTGATAGATTTGTACTGACCAAAATCCACGGTGTCCTTCAATAGCCCTTTACGTTCCCAGGTCACGGCATCCGATAACAGGTATACCTACGCTATTGTTTTAACCCACCACTTCACCCCTGTGGTAGTCGAAAATTATGCCACAAAGATGATAGAGATTAACATCAGTTGAGCGCTTGTCTAAAAAAAGTGTAAATGCAAAACGACCCTTATATCAACGTGAAATGTCGTTTTGACGTTGACAGTTTTTTTTGACAAGTGTTCAACAGATGTTTATCTTTTTTGGTAAGGCCGATATATTTAAACATAGAGTTGCTTATAATAAACGTAGTACCTTATTCAAGCTTATGAATTTACAGGAAAACATTCATGAATAAATAAACAATGAATGCAAAAGAATATAAATGTAATTGAACTAGCCGATGTTTCATAGGTTTTACATGAGTACGAATGACAAAGGACAATCGATCGCTTGCAACCGCCCTGCAGTATTAATGACGACCTCGATTGTCAATATTCCTGTTTGTAATTTTATACTGAATGTTTGTTTAAATTGCCCGATTAGTTTATGTTCATTTTAAAATGAAAGGCAACTATGGCTTTGTTTTTAATTATTTCGTCGACTTTTGCCACCGACTTCCGAATGAAAAGTTATTTTACCCTTTTTTTTTGTCGTTTCTTTTTTTACAAAAAGTTTTATTTTTACTTTACCCTTTTTATTAGTTCGGGCACGCCGCAATCGCGGCGGTAAGACCCCTCTTTGAGGAGTGGCTGGATAGGCGTCACGGCGTCCTTACCTACCGCATGACGCAGGTCCTCACCGGACACGGAAGTTTCGGGAGGTTCCTGTGTCTGATAGGGAGGGAAGAAACGCCTGGGTGTCACCACTGCGAGGATCGTCCGGAGGACACGGTGGAGCATACGGTGCAGGACTGCCCCGCTTGGGCAGAGCACCGCCGTGTCCTCACGACGGCGATAGGCGGAGGCCTCTCGCGCCCGGCATTGGTCGAGGCCATGCTGCGGGGCGAGACGGAGTGGGAAGCGGTCGCCTCCTTCTGCGAAGCAGTCATGCTCGTGAAGGAGGAGGCGGGCCGCCTGAGGGAGAGGACAGCGTCCTCCCTCCACCCCAGCCGCAGTGGTAGACGCCCACACGACGTCGTCGCAGGATGATCTCCGGCCACCGTAGGCGCGGGCATGCGGGCAGCGAGTAATGGGCGACTCGCTGTCCGACCATGGACCATGCCCGGGTCGACGGCGCGTTGTGTTCCACGCGCGCCTCAAAGAGTGTCAGCATAGTGACGGGGCCTGTAGAGGGCCAAAGCCTGCTGGGGTCGCGGGACCAAGGGATTACCGTGACCCCAGTACGTAAAGGGCTAGTGAAGGACACCGTGGATTTTAGTCAGTACAAGTCTGACAGTCCCTCCCGCCCTGCCCTGGGTGGGAGGACTCATTTGATGATTTTACCACGATAAAAAAAAAAAAAACCCTTTTTATTAGTTGAAATATTCAATAAAAATCTTCGTATAATCGGCGTCTTAAAAAAGCTACAAGCCGTTAGCTAAAACGGATCCATGCTGGCAATGTTACGGGATATCAATTATTGTTATATACTATAACCTTCTCCAGAATGTAACGAACACTTTTATGAAAACCGCATCAAAATCAGTACGGCCAAACGCTAGATAATCGCGAACGTTTGTAAATAAAAAGTATGTTATTATTTCGACCTGTATGTTAGTATGTATGTATGTATGTATGTTTGTTTATACATACATAAACACTAACATACAGGTCGAACTGACAACCTACTTTTTTTTGAAGTTGGTTATAAATATTGTTTAAAGCTGTTCTTTGAATATTAAAAACGGATTTTAAAAAAAAATGACCATTGCTACTGCCATGGCTTTTTCAAATTAAATGAGTAGGCACTCTCTTCTTTCAAAAATATCCCCAGGGAATTGAAGTACGAGGAAAATTAAACGTATTTCTGTCTTGTCTTAATTTTTATTAAACTAGCAGTCAGTCCCGGCTTCGTTCGGGTTTAAATTTTCAACATACCCTACGAACATATCCAAGGATATACAATTACAACATATCAGAAAAGAATTGGCTATTTGACAGTAGTTATAAATTACAAATATAATTAGTCCATCATTTAGAGTTTAAAAAAATAACGGACACGTATTTTTTTTTATTTTGTAAAATCAATGAATATTCACCAAAATACAACGCAACAAAAATCGAGAGTGGGGCCTGGTGACGTCAGAATTCAATAGAAATTGTACTAAATTGTGACGTATTGACAATTTTGAAATCATCGTATCTCCGTCAATTTTGGTTTACGAAACAAAAGAAAAAATACGGGTCGAATATTTTTTGATAATCTAAGTGACGGACTAATTATATTTTTTCAGTCAAATAGCTAATTATCCAATTAGGTGCAGTCGTTCAGAAGTTATGCGCATACATAAATCACTACAAAAAAGTGTAAAATAACGGTTCTTTCGGAAGTCGGTGGATTTGTTTTTTGAATTCATAGACTTTTTTGTCACCGACTTCAGAAAGTACAGTTATTTTACTCTTTTTTGTGGTGGTTTTGAAGTCGGTATATTTCTTATTGATTTTTTTTTATTTCTCCCTTTTTAATTCAAATATTCAACCCAAATTCTTGTCAAATACATATTTGAATACAAATTTTCTTACATGTGCACAATTTTTTTTTTTATCCATAGTACCGGTTATAACATCGTCTATGTACAATAAGCGAGTCCTCACGACGGCTATAGGCGGAGACCTCTCGTGCCCGGCATCGGTGGAGGCCATGCTGCGGGGCGAGACGGAGTGGGAAGCGGTCGCCTCCTTCTGCCTTCTAATGCTCGTGAAGGAGGAGGCGGGCCGCGTGAGGCAGAGGACAGCGTCCTCCCTCCACCCCAGCCGCAGTGGTAGACGCCCACGGCGTCGGACGTCGCAAGACGATCTCCGGCCACCGTAGGCGCGGGCATGCGGGCAGCGAGTAATGGTCGACTCGCTGTCCGACCATGGACCATGCCCGGGTCGACGGCGCGTTGTGTTCCACGCGCGCCTCAAAGAGTGTCAGCATAGTGACGGGGCCTGTAGAGGGCCAAAGCCTGCCGGGGTCGCGGGACTAACGGATTACCGTGACCCCGGTACGTAAAGGGCTATTTTTTTTTTTTTTTTTTGAAGTGAAAACTTCTTTAGCGGCGTTGTGCGGGGTGCTAAGACAGGAAACCTCCACGTGCGCCCGTGGACTGGAGGTCCCTCTCGGATACGTCCGGGGGGAAGACCAGTTTTTCGGGCCGGTGCACCCTGGGATGCGGGCAAAAACTCTTCCTTAGGCACTGTGTGCCTAAGGGGTCTCTTTGCCCGTATGCGAATAGCCTGTCGGGTGGACGCTCCAACGCGTGTCCCTCTGAATAGCAGAGGGCACAGCGGCGGAGCGGGCTTGCGGACGGTGAGTAATGGGTAAGCTCGCCGTCCGACCAAGGACCAAGCCCGGGTCGGTGGCGCGTTGTGTTTCACGCGTCACCGAAGGGGCCCCTTACGGGGCCAAATGCCTGCTGGGGTCGCGGATTTTTTCTTAATCCAGGTTACCGCGGCCCCAGAACGTAAAGGGCATCCGAAGAAACACGGGTGGATTTTAGTCAGTAAGAGTCTGACAGTCCCTTTCGCCCCACCCAGGGCGGGAGGACTCATTTGATGATTTTGCCACCCTAAAAAAAAAAAAAAAAAAAAAAAAAAAAGCGGCGTTGTGCACTTTTTTTGGAATGGGTAAAAAATGTTAAACACGCGTCAGGACACGTGACCTGATCGAAAATTCGTAAGAGGGCGCAGGGCGCTTGCGCGAATGTTCGTGTGTGTTTATTACTATTAAAGTTTTCACTTCTGCCGGCACTCCCAGAGTGCAACCCGTCGTTTTTTTATGTTCAATGGGTTTGTTCTTGACCTTAGTCTAGGTCAGGAGTGACTAAGACAAGGTCGACGATGGACCGAGCTTACCCAGAAGAAGCCTGTTCACTCTAACTTTGAAGAGATTAGGGTTGTAAGACGTTCGGAAACACAGTCACAGGCAGAGAGTTTCACTCTTTCGCTGTCCGCATTATAAAAGACGTTTGGAAACGCTTAAGAAACAAACAGACTGGCGTGACGAATGCGAAGCGAGGCGTTTTTATTTGTAATGTATGGCATTATTTGAATCCAGTCACATAGAAAAGCGAAAGCGATCCGATAGCGCGACAGAACTATCGGACTGACGTCTCGCTTCGGTTCGGTATCGCTTCAGAAACGCTTCGCTTTCGCCTGTCTGTTTGACAAAGGCATTAATGCGAATTGGTGGAATAGAAGATGACTTTATGTAGCGCTAAAAAAGCAAGTTAAATGGAAGCTTAGTACCAAATAAAAGAGTGTTAAAATGAACAATCAGACGGGTGGACTATCGACATCGGCCGATATACCATCTGACGTATTGCTGCTGACGTCACCTATGACGTCAGAGTCTATATCTGAAGCGTACAGCCGGGAATAGACGCCATTGTTATATGTTGTATTTCCTCAAGCTATATGCGGAGTATTGTTGAGAAAATTGTGTTGGAAAACTTTGAGGTAACTTTTTGATCAGTCCAGGTGGCCCACCTTGACGTGTTAAAGCGAAAGTAGTTCCACTGTGGGAGTGAGATGGCGCTAGATTTATTTAAAAAATGTTATCTGCTTATTATACTTTTATATTTATGTATTATTTTTGGTTATTAATTTATTTTATTACAACATATAAGTACGTATCTGACCGTGACATCACTTTGGGCCCTATCAGAAAACCAGCGCTGTGATAATTTTAAAAATGTCGCAGCACATGCTGAGATAGGAGCCTTTTGGCCTCGCACAGGACTAATTGTTTTTTATTGGTTTTACCTTTTGTCGTTTTTCTTGTATATATTTTGTTTCCTTTGTTGTTTTTTTCATGTAATTTTTTTGTTCTGTCCTGTGTGTGCCAATAAATCTCTTTTCTTTCTTTCTAGACGACATGTATAGCTCTTTCTCTTTCCCACAGTCGAACTACTTTCGCTTTTAAGACGTCATGGTGAGCCCCAAGTCAGACAAAAAAGTATGTTTTGAGGATGCCCAGAGCCCTGAACCAAGTTGCCAGCCTGTCGGTTTTTTATCGGTTACATTTCGGAGTGTGCGGTGGAACTGCACTACTTTACTAAACCCGGCCCTTTCCATCATCTGAGTATTTATAGTACACCACTGACTACCCACTACCCTTCTTATCTTAGTTCATACAGTCCATCCAAAGGTTGTCTGAAAGATATCGCTATGAGTGATAAAACCGCCATTGTAACTATGGATAAAGCAATATTGTAAAGCAGTTTTAGAATTTTAGTGTACAATAAAGTAAACTATCTATCTATCACCGGACTAAACAAGACGTACAGCTATGCGCCTTCGTTACTTGGTGGACGGAAGTCAACGGTGTAGACGTCTGTCACTTTAGTCTATATCCACCTAAAAATGAGCTGTTTTTTTAGGGTTCCTTTATAATATTAGTGTAGATGTAAATGGGTACGGAACCTTTCGTGTGAGAGTCCGACTCGCAATTGGCCGGTATTTTTTTAATTCAGAATTCGCATCAAAACCTTGTGTATATTGTCATGCCAGGCAGAAAGTAGATAATGGTTTTCCTCGATCTTTGAAATGTATAATCATGTTTGTAAATAAAATTGCTTACTTTTATTTCTTACTTTATAAACAGTTGATATTTTGTTGAACTTGACATTTCTGTTCAGGAATGCTTACCTGTGAAAAAATATGAAAGCATTAATAAAATCGAAATACAATTAACACGCCTACTATACAAAAAACATACTTTTTGTTGAGTCAGCAAATAAAACGTACGTACATTTGACATTGAACTTGAGTTTGTCAAGCGTTGCATATTAAAATAAATTGTGTGTGTTTGTTTGTAATGAATAAACTCAAAAACGACTGGACCGATCTGAAAAACTCTTTCACCAGCTGATACCTGCTTTGGTCCAGAGTGACATAGGCAATGGGGGTGGGGGGTGAGCGGGCGAATCCGCTGGGCAAAAGCTAGTAATATACAGACGCGAGAGATTTATCGCTGAATTTGAAATTGAAAGATAAGGTTTGTATTGGACTCACACAGGACAGAACAACAACATAGAGTTATTACAAAAAAATAATTAAATAACAAAAAAAAAATACACAAGTCCTGTACGAGGCCAAAAGGCCACTATCTCAGCATGTGCTGTTTTAAAAAAAAAACATTAAAAAAAATGTCACAGCGCTTGTTTTCTGATAGGGCACGGGCCCAAAGTGATGTCACAGTTTTTATTTGATTGTCAATTTACTACGTTATTTTATTTTGAAGAAAACTTTAGATTATTTCAGATGCCTTATCACAAGATTTCTTTGTTTTATTTACAGCGTACTTGAAGTATTTACTGCGTTTATTAAATGGAAAAATAAAAAAGCGCTTCCAATGTGTTTTTTCCTTGAAATTAACGTCAAAATTCCCATTTCCTTATGTCACAAAAACGTGAAAAAGTTACGCTAGGGCCTCTGCTCTACGGTACAGGACTGCCCCGCTTGGGCAGAGCACCGCTGTGTCATCACGACGGCTATAGGCGGAGACCTCTCGCGCCCGGTATTGGTCGAGGCCATGCTGCGGGGCGAGACGGAGTGGGAAGCGGTCGCCTTCTTCTGCGAACCAGTCATGCTCGTGAAGGAGGAGGCGGGCCGCGTGAGGCAGAGGACAGCGCCCTCTCTCCACCCCAGCCGCAGTGGTAGAAGCCCCTCTAGAGGGCCAAAGCTTGCCGGGGTCGCGGGACTGTACGAATTACCGTGACCCCGGAACGTAAAGGGCTATTGAAGGACACCGTGGATTTTAGTCAGTACGAGTCTGACAGTCCTTCCCGCTCTGCCCTGGGTGGGAGGACTCATTTGATGAATTTACCACGTAAAAAAAGGGCCTCTGTTCATTTTAGGCCGCTATTGCTTAGTCCATCCATTTTATGTTCGATGCTAGGTCCATGCCCCGCATGGGGCTCGGCTTAGACCCCGCACGGACTAGCGTAATTCATCCCATCTGGCGCACACTTCAACAACATTATCTACAAAAGATACTAAACATAATCTTTCAACAACCAAACTGTAATGATAACCACATCAAACTGTTCACAAATACATTACAAACCAGCAACTAACCGTTACACGGACTAATAAACTCTAAATATAATCTACAACGATCGGGTGCATCGTAAACCGCGATTAGAAACTGCCTGCATCTACTTATTGTGTCGAATGCATTGAATTATCGACTTAAATAAACTAGCTAGTTTCACTAGGACACGGTGGAGCATACGGTGCAGGACTGTCCCGCTTGGGTAGAGCACCGCCGTGTCCTCACGATGGCTATAGGCGGAGACCTCTCGCGCGGTAGGAGGAGGCGGGCCGCGTGAGGGAGAGGACAGCGTCCTCCCTCCACCCCAGCCGCAGTGATAGACACCCACGGTGACAGACGTCGCCAGACGACCTACGGCCACCGTAGGCGCGGGCATGTGGGCAGCGAGTAATGGGCAACTCGCGATCAGATTAGTGATAGGGTAAGCGGCCATCATCATCAGCCGGAAGACGTCCACTGCTGAAGACAGGCACCCCATATAGACCCAACGTACACCGCTGGAGGCGCGGCGGAGAGCAATTGAAGACAACAATTTAATATAAACCTTAACTACCTTCACATACGGTCGCGCGCATGCTCTTGTGGTAGCTTGAGGGCGCTCCGAGCATCGTGTCCGAATTTATTCTTATATTGACCATATGTAATACTTCTTGAGATCGCCGCCTCTCGCTTCTGTGAGGACACGGTAGTGCTCTGCCCAAGCGGGGCAGTACTGCACCGTATGCTCCACCATGTACTCCGGGTGATCCTCGCAGTGGCGACACCCAGACGTTTTTTCCTTTCTCTCCATGCGCCACTTATAGACACGCCGGAGGGCTTTCGCCTCCAGATCCCAAGGCGGAAATCAGGTAAGGGGATTGTCAACGTGCGTTCGGCGATCGTGCGGTATCCCAAGATCATACGGATGGCCATGACTCTCTGGCACAGGATCAGCTTTGCCGGTCGCCTCTGCATGCACAGAGCCCACACAGGAGCCCTATGGAGGGCCATGGACCGCAAGATACCGGCGTACAGCCTCGGTACAGATCGGGCAAGAGCCGCTTGAAGGCGGCCGCCACCCGATTCAGCTTTTGGGGCCAAACGAAGAAAATGGTCCTTGAAGTTCCACCAGCTGTCGAGGACGAGTCCCAGGTACTTATTCGTCGAGTCTTTGTTTCCTGATAGCTATAAACGAGGGTTATTTAATTCAAGAGTGAACAGGTTACTTCCAGGCAAAAGTGCTTCACCTTCGACTACATCATTGTATAACATCTTGCTAAATTGTAGCGCCTCTAATAGTCCATATAATCCTCTAGCGGAAGCAGGCGTGATGTTACGTAAATTCAGTTCCATAAAAAAACTTCTAATTATAATGTTCAGTTCGGCTGATCAATCAGTGCCGATCACATGATGAATTGAGAGCGCCATATTCATAGCACAAGTTAAATATAGGCGGTGTCACAGTATAGGCTAGTGCAGAAAGTACATTACGAACATTGTGTTCATTAAGACATGTGAGTGAAGAAACTTTTAGTTTTTTTTTTTTTTGAATGGCAAATGAGGAATTTGAAGTATCTATTTGTATATTATATACTCTTGCGATAAATACAAAAAATGATCCGTCTGAATAGCCTAAGTAATATCTTTATATATAAAAATCAATGCCACTTTTCGTTGTAATTTAAAACTCAGGCTTTATTCGGACTATTTAGTAGACGGTTTATGTGAAGTTTGCACAAAATCGGTCGAGCGTATTTATCACTTGTTTTGTAACAAATGATGTAGTAATATTAGTACTGTAGTAGTATTGATTCTGTGGCGCTACGAAGTTCGCGGCGTCAGCTAGTAAGTTATATTTTAGGTTTGGCTCTCGCCTATTTCCACCTCCACTATTGGATCAATATAAAACAGACAAAGCAGGAGCCGAGCGACGGAGGTGAAACCGCGGGAAACAGCTAGTAATATTATAAAAGTGAAAGTTTGTTAGTGTTTATGTATGTCTCATACAAAAACTACAGAATAGATGTGGATAAAATTTGGTACATACATAATTTAAAACCTAAATTTACACGTAGGATACTCTTGGTGGTCGCAGAACTGTACGAATTACCGTGACCCCGGAACGTATAGGGCTATAGAAGAACACCGTGGATTTTAGTCAGTACGAGTCTGACAGTCCCTCCCGCTCTGCCCTGGGTGGGAGGACTCATTTGATGATAATAATAACACGATAAAAAATAAAAAAGATACTCTTTGTATTAAGTGGCCGTGGGATATTTTTAACTACGAACATTGTCAAAGATTTGATGCACGAAAATCATGCATTGAACCAAGTTGATCTACTGTCTACAACTGCTCTGTGCCGATTCTATTTCAGTAGGTATATCTGACCCGTGCGTTCAACCCGGACAAATAAATAGTGTGTATTATGATTTTATTGCAATATCGTAGTTTTATGACGAATGTAATCGCAATCGCGTGGGCAAGAAGTCTCTATGTGGTATTTTTAGGAATGCTACGTGGCTAAGAATTTTTGTGAAGACAGAAATGATCGCAGAATTGGCTATTTGACAGTAGCTATAAATTACAAATATAATTAGTCCGTCATTTAGAGTTTAAAAAAATAACGGACACGTATTTTTTTTTTTGTAAAATCAATGAATATTCACCAAAATACAACACATCAAAACTCGAGAGTGGAGGGCTCGTGACGTCAGAATTCAATAGAAATTGTACTAAATTGTGACGTATTGCCAATTTTGAAATCATCGTATCTCAGTCAATTTTGGTTTACGAAACAAAAGAAAAAATTCGGGTCGAATATTTTTTGAAAATCTAAGTGACGGACTAATTAGAATTTTTCAGTAAAATAGCCTGTGTGAAGAAGCAGTGTTTTTGTTTTTTTATAAAAATATTAAAAAAATGTTTCATGGTGATTTCACACTATACTTATTTAATTAAGGGCTACAAGACAAAAAATAACATTTTTAACAGAACCTCAGATTAGGAATTGTCCAGATTCCATTTTCAAACGTCTTTCGTGAAGCCATTTTTTTTATAAATGTGTGAGTGAGCTACGCAGAAACGTTTTCCTTGTTTTACGTAGGAATCGAACAAAAGGGATAATTTAGCTTTCCTTTTTTGGCTTCAATTCTCAGTGGCCTATTAAGAATCTGGACCTTATTATTTTCAAAACCGTGACCCCGGTACGTAAAGGGCTATTGAAGGATACCGTGAATTTTAGTAAGTACGAGTCTGACAGTCCCCATAGACTCATGTGATGATTTTCACACGTAAAAAAAAAGTTTGTCGTGAATTATGGAAACAAAACAGTATATTATTCTTCCTGTACTTGTTTCACATATTTCGGTACACCATTTTATGTGATGCGTATGGGCACATATTATGAGTTTATTGCAAGCTCCTGGTTTTATGGCGACCGTTATAATAATACTGTGGGCAGGAAGTGTTGTCATAACGATTTGTGGCTTTCTTATCGAGGTTTAGAATTACTCTCGTGGTTTATCTTTGTTCGAAATAAAAAAAAAACCAGTAAAATGGTGTTACGAGCCGGCTCAATTAATTTTCAATAGTTATTTTGTACCATAACTAGCAACAGTGCCAAAGCCTGCCGGGGTCGCGGGACTCACGAATTACCGTGACCACGGTACGTAAAGGGCTATTGTAGGACACCGTGGATTTTAGTCAGTACGAGTCTGACAGTCCCCCCGCTCTGCCTTGGGTGGGAGGACTTATTTGATGATATTACCAAGTAAAAAAACCTAGCAACAGGGAGTTTGGTTTCGTATTACCGATACTTTAAGGAGGTATTTTATACTTATTCATTTTATCGACAAAACTGCATAATTATAAAAATATTCCTAACCCAACACATTGCGAATGGCGGCCATTTTAGATTTTTAACCGACCGAATTGGGGTAAGGACAGAAAAATGCAAATAACTTTGAATCGAAGACACCTAAATACGTGCAAATGACTTTATTTTGAAGGTAAATATTGAGGCTTATAAAATGAATGTATTATATCCCTCTACAGAATCGGTAATCGGAAACAAAGACACTGAATATGGTCTAATTAACTCTAATACTTTTTATTTAACTCAAAATATTTACACTGATTACTATTCACTACGTAATTGCACTGACGATTCACTCAGATCGTAGGCAACTTCAACACTGAACCTTCACCTGCTGGAGGCGATTTCCGGCCACAGTAGACGCGGAAATACGGACGGCGATTAATATGTGACTTGCCGTCCGATCATCGACCATGACCGGGTCGACGAAGCCTCAAAGAGCTGTCGGTTATTGGAAAATTCTCGGACTGTCCCGGGGGACACAGCTAGTTTGAAATAAAACATCTGACATTGACCACTGACATACAACTGCGGCCTAACGTCTTTATTTCGTTCAGAAAGTGATTTCCATCCAATCTTTATTTATAAAACAGAACCGTGATGTAATTATATAGCTTTCATACGATATACTAACGTCGCTTGACGTCATTAATCGCGTCAGCTCCTTCGTAGTCAAGTCTTAGCGGCGCCTACGGAAATATATTAAATGTTAATGCTAGTTAATGGATAGATGGAGGATTCCTGTGAGGATGTGGCTGCCCTTGGTCTCGCCCCGATGACGACAGGGCGGTGCTCTACACGAGCGGGGCAGATCTCCACCGTGTCCTCCAGGCGATTCTCAGTGGTGATTCAAATCGATTCTTGCCGCCCAATCCGACACAGGAACCTCCTGAAACACCCGTGTCTGGGAACCTGCGTCAGGAGGAAGGTGAAGACAATGCACCTCTCCAGCCACTACACAAAGAGGGACCTCTGGCTTTAGACGCTTAGACTAATATGTATTTATTATTAAAGTCTGACGAAAAAATCAGAACAGCTCTTGAAAGAATCTTAAAGTTTTTTTTTGAATGTTGCCGCACTCTAGTAATTTTCTTCTTGTATCATGGGTTCCGTGCGGAGATCGAAGCCGTGACATCCTGCGCACCAACCGATCGCTCAGCCACTGAACCAAAGGATACCGTATCGTATATCCCAGTTTTACGATCAAAGAAGCTTCTAATTCTTCCATTCAATTAAAAAACCCGGTAAATGAAAACAAAACGGAACTTACACCCACGTGAATAATTTCACCATTATTTATTACGACCACATTGTTCTTCTCAGCTATCGTATGCAAAATATCACATAAGTTATTATTTATCACAATAATCTCGGTTCTGCGCGGGGAAACATAAAAAATACATAAAACATGTGAAGTAATGTTTTTCTTTGATCTTGTAATATATTTTCTGGTACGGTACAAGTTGCTCTCGCGCCCGGCATTGATCGAGGCCGTGCTGCGGGGCGAGACGGAGTTGGAAGCGGTCGCCTCCTTCTGCGAAGCAGTCATGCTCGCGAAGGAGGAGGCGGGCCGCGTGAGGGAGAGGACAGAGTCCTCCCTCCAACCCAGCATCAGTGGTAGACGCCCACGGCAACGTACGTCGGCAGACGATCTCCGGCCACCGAAGGTGCGGGCATGCGGGCATGCGAGTAATGGGCAACTCGCTCTTCGACTATGGACTATGCCCGGGTCGACGGCGCGTTGTGTTCCACGTGCGCCTCAAAGAGTGTCAGCAAAATGACGGGGGCCCCTCTAGAGGGCCAAAGCCTGCCGGGGCCGCGGGACTCACAAATTACCGTGACCCGCACGCATAAGCAGTCGCTGTTGCCTACGGCTTCGCCCGCGTGCATTTTTAATTCAATACCGTAAGTACTGAAATGAAATCCCGGGAAAAAGGATTATCCATGTTATGATTTCTATGACAGTTCATGATACAAGTAGATAAAATCAATCTACCTACTCCAGGCTATACTCATCAGGTAACCGTGACCCTGGAACGTTAAGGGCTGAAGGATCACCGTGGATTATAGTCAGTACTGAACTGACAGTCCCTCTTATCCCGCCTTGGGTAGGAGGACTCATCGAATAAATAAAATAAATAAATGTATAATTTTAATTCAAGAATTAAGTCAAAATAAAGGTTTAAAATTCACAATAGAGGTACAATTTTTCTATATGTAGTGTTTGTTGTGCCTGATCTAGGTTTAATTAAAACCATGATGGTGATTTTACTACGATAAAAAAAAGAAAAAAAAACATTCTTCATAATCGCTATTCTCTCTTCACTTGTACCAAAACAATTTCAATAGCTCTCCAGAGTCAGCTCGAACGCCGTTATATCGAAACAATTGCGGAGCGTCATTTACTCGATACAATTCGGTGGCTCGGTTTTCAACTGAAAAGAAACATTTTGCAGCGATTTTCAAGTTATTATGGTTGTGGTTGCGAAATTGGTGTAATTATTCGCGTATTTTTCTTTTCGATACAATGAGTAAACGAACTTGAAAGCGATCAATTTGGTTCTAAGTTATAAGATTAAGCAGGTTGCAGGAATTATGATTTACGTGACCCCGGTACGTAAAGGTATTTTAGTCAGTACGAGTCTGACAGTCCCTCCCGCTCTGCTCTTGGTGGGAGGACTCATTTGATGATTTTACCACGTCAAAAAAAAAAAGTTATAAGAAGTAAGTTTTTCAGTATTTACGACAATTTACTTTTCAAGTCCTTGTAGTGGACATCCTTTCCAAAAAATTTTGGATACATAAGCCATATTCGAGCACACGAACGGCAACTGCAGCGGAGCTGAAGCAATCGCCCTGGTTGAAATCGGTTGGATCGCATCATCATTACATTCCAGGGTCACTATTTTCCGTTGGGACAGTTTGCAACCGTTCATCCAACTTTATAAGCACTGTAAATAGTTTATAGGTATATAGCTTGGCTCTGGAACGCAATGAGTAACCAGTGAGAGTATGACAGTCCCTTCTGCTCCTCCCAAGGCAGGGATCTCATTTGATGATTTTTAACAAAAAAAAAGGAAGCCGCTGTTTATCATAATCGTAAAGTTTATAACTTAAGCCACACACAAACTCAAGTGATTTGGGTTTAAGTATCTTATAAGTGTTTCGAAAATCTAGAACAGGCCATCCAATAATCGTTCAATGAGGCTTACGGAGCTTCTTTATATATTTAGATTAACGTTAGAACGAGCCGTGATTTCGTAAATTTTTCTTTAAATCTCTTTGTGGGTAATAAATGTTTTTTGAAGATCCTTCTTGAACGACAGATTTTTCTTGGTTTTTTCATTGTCCTGTGCTTATTAGAGGTACTTTAAAATAATGTTAGAAGTTTGAAGAGTCAGGAAGTTATGGTTTTAAATTACTTTTTTTGTATATTGATGAATCTTGATCTTAATAGCTTGAGAACTTCAAACTCAGGCAGCTAACGAGATGATAAGTGTTTGCTTCTTGAGTCAAGACGACTATTGAAGATACTTAAATTTACTTTTACCAGCACTTTTACATAACTTTTACCAGCTAAATTACAGCTATTTATTAAACTCCTAAAAACATTTGTCCTGTGAAATTAGTTGAAGGCTTATTAAAGAAGTAATCTTTACCATTACTGCCGACTGTGATTTTGGCCACCAGCGGCCGTATTATGACGTCTTAAAACCAGGCTTGTTCCAGTGAGTGAAAGAGACAGAGCTATACAAGTCATCTAGCGCCATCTCATTCACTCACTGGAACAAGACTGGTTTTAAGACGTCATAATACGGCTCCAGGATCGGAAGATACTTGAATTGTTTATTGGAGATGAGCTGAATACGACTTTGGCTGACTGTCGGACTAGTCGGCTGTTTAAAGGACTTGCCGTCCAACGAGTCGGTAAAGCGAAGCCTATTTCAATCAACCAGGTACAAATTAAATTTTCGTCGATATACTGAGAAATTCTTAATGGGAAACCCAACAAGGAATCGAACTCAGGATCTTAGGGCAGTCGCTCTTACAGCCCAACCAAAGAGGTAGTAACTGAAAATAATGAAATCGCTTCCGCTCATGACTTACACCTCGAATAGCGATTTCATTCTATAAATATCTAGGCTAGATCAACCAATAAACGCTAAGCTAACTACAACTTTAGTGCCTCCCACACAACAGACAGTTGGACTCAATGAGAGAACTTTTTAATCTGAACCCGCTTTTAGAAACCAATTAAATGTTTCTACTTTGTTTGGGGATTTCGCTATCAAATGTTAATACTCGTTCTTTACCTGCCGCTGTTAAAATTAGTGGAACAATTTGAAAGTACTAAAGGGCCATTTACATAGCGACGCCTTTTTGTTATCGTCAAATGAAATGAGTCCTCCCACTCAAGACAAAGCGGGATGGACTGTCAGATTCGTACTGACTAAATCCACGGTGTCCTTCAATAGCCCTTTACGTACCGGGGTCACGGTAATTCGTTAGTCCCGCGTCCTACATAGAGACGCCTTAGAGTGAAAACCTCGTAAGTGTAAAAGAAGTAAATTTTCAGGAGGGAGAAAAAACGACATACTATAATTTTTTTGTGCGGCGTGTTTTAGTTTCTTTATTAATTTATTTGGCAATGTAACCTGCTATTATATTCGGAACTGTTCGATACTTTAAGATTGTCTGAAGTTCATAAAATCTTATTTATCGGTACCTGCAAAAATATGAAATGTGAAAACTGGGTTTACTATCATAGATGGCACTACGAATATCGAATGAACCAATTAGTCAGATCAGAATGTGCGTCACGAGGTTTCCTTCCTAGAAACGCAATAAAATAAATTTTACCAAAAATGCATTCGCGAGGTTTTCACTCTAAGGCGACGATAGACGGTTTTTTTTCGTTCGATTTTATTGTTCGGCAAAGTCGAATCTGCACGCTCGGAGCGACTAACATTATCGAATTAATACATTCGATACTATACTAACGCAACGATATACGGATACAGTCCGAAACTGCCCGTTTCGAGAATGTTCTCCGTTTAATGAAGAAGGAGCATATTCGTATTCATTTAGTTATACACAGTTTGTTTTTTTTTTGTTATAACGAAGCTCACGTAATCAGATTGCAAGTTGAGAAGTAAAGCTGTGGATACTAGCAGGTTCTATTGAATGCGTTTTTGACAAAAAAATTAAGTGGCAGTTTTGATAGTATACGTGTACATTATATGTCTACGAACTATCGAATGTGGCACTTACGATAGTTTTCAGCGTTTGCATGTTATTGAATCTATCAGTTGAAATAGTTTTTTAGCGATTTATTGGCAGATTCCATTTTTACAGTATTTTAATGGTGCTACTTTTACATTAATCATCGAAATCAGTCATTAAAATACGTTTTATTTTATTTAAAGTCTTATATTTACGACGTGTGCATTCAAGAGGAGCTGAGGATTTAAATTATGTTTATTGTGATCTTTTTCTTTTTGTCTTTATTTACATGGCGGTGGGCTATGAGTTTGGCACCTTCATTTACGTCACACGTACGTACGTACGATAAAGATAGATGCATCTTTTTTTGAGCCCTTTTTTTCTCGACACAGGTATCTGTACATTCTCAACGTGGTTCGCTATCTTTATCGTAGGATAGCAAAAATAACAAAATATTGACACAAACAACAATTATAATATTCATCAGTTTTAAGAAGTTTTGCTGAGTTTGTTGTTTATCCCAGATTCACTCGTGCGTGAAGTTTATCAATTCTATTTTCTTTAGTTTTTGGCAAATATTCCAAAGGAGATTGCCTCACCGTATCCTCCGGACGATCCTCGCAGTGGTGACACCCAGACGTTTCTTCGGATCCTTATCAGACAAAGGTACCTCCCGAAACTTCCGTGTCCGGTGAGGACCGTCATTCGGTAGGTCAGGACGCCGTGACGCCTATCCAGCCACTCCTCAAAGAGGGGTCTTACCGCCGCGATTGCGGCGTGGCCGGGCAGTTCGGCCGAATAAAATGTATGGACAATCGGCAGTTCGGCCGAAGAAAATGTATGGACAATCGGCAGTTCGGCCGAAGAAAATGTATGGACAATCGGCAGTTTGGCCGAAGAAAATGTATGGACAATCGGCAGTTCGGCCGAAGAAAATGTATAGACAATCGGCAGTTCGGCCGAAGAAAATGTATGGACAATCGGCAGTTCGGCCGAATAAAACGTATGGAAAATCGCTAGTCTTTGCTAATGGAGTCGCAAGTGTTGACGATATCGCTCACAGATCTGCTCGATATTGAATTGCGTGTACGTGCTATACGTGCTAATGACAATGCACATGATTCTGTATTCGAAATACCGGCGACCTTTTTTTTAGCGTGGTGAAATCATCAAATGAGTCCTCCCACCCAGGGCAGAGCGGGAGCGACTGTCAGACTCGTACTGACTAAAATCCACGTTATCCTTCAATAGCCCTTTACGTTCCAGCTCACGGTAATTCGCAAGTCCCGCGACCCCGGTAGGCGAGCCATTGTATCTTTTGTTAAAAATACCAGAAACAATTTTATATTGGCAGCACATTTATGTCGTGGTTGTAAGGTGAATTTTCGTAGTTCACGGTCGAAATGCACCTCATCGCTCCATTAGCATATACGTGCGATTTGAATCGGCAATCGAGTTGATATCGCACGCGTCGCGTCGCGTCTTCACCACTCACATACTCAGACTCAGCGGCCTCCTTCCTCTTGTGCTATGTTTCCTTGAGCTGCGCATTCCTTTTTTTTACGTGGTGAAATCATCAAATGAGTCCTCCTACCCAGAGCAGAGCGGGAGGGACTGTCAGACTCGTACTGACTAAAATTCACAGTGTCCTTCAAAAGCCCTTTACGCACCGCAGTCACGGCAATTCGTGAGTCCCGCGACCTCGGCAGGCTTTGGCCCTCTACAGGGGGCCCCGTCATTATGCTGACATTCCTTGAGGGGCTGCGCATGCCTAATCCAAGTTTTACCCGCGATTTTTTTTATATGGTCCATCCAACGGTCCGTTGGCTTACCAACATTTCTACCGCATCTCGGTAACCATTCTGATTATGATTCATGCTAAGATAGGGTACTTTTGGCCTCGCACAGGACTAAATTGTTTTTTATTAGTTTTACCTTTTGTCGTTTTTCTTTTATATATTTTGTTTCCTTTGTTGTTTTTATTCATGTATTTTTTTTGTTCTGTCCTGTATGTGGCAATAAATCTCTTGTCTTTCTTTCTTTCTTTCAATGAGGGCTCTACTCCACCTCCCATAACCACGTCTTGCCAAATGTCCTTCCCACCTACCCTACAGAGCAGCTACCCTTTTTTTTTTTTTTTTTATCGTGGTAAAATCATCAAATGAGTCCTCCCACCCAGGGCAGGGCGGGAGGGACTGTCAGACTTGTACTGACTAAAATCCACGGTGTCCTTCACTAGCCCTTTACGTACCGGGGTCACGGTAATCCCTTGGTCCCGCGACCCCAGCAGGCTTTGGCCCTCTACAGGCCCCGTCACTATGCTGACACTCTTTGAGGCGCGCGTGGAACACAACGCGCCGTCGACCCGGGCATGGTCCATGGTCGGACAGCGAGTCGCCCATTACTCGCCGCCCGCATGCCCGCGCCTACGGTGGCCGGAGATCGTCTCGCGACGTCCGACGACGTGGGCGCCTACCACTGCGGCTGGGGTGGAGGGAGGACGCTGTCCTCTCCCTCAGGCGGCCCGCCTCCTCCTTCACGAGCATGACTGCTTCGCAGAAGGAGGCGACCGCTTCCCACTCCGTCTCGCCCCGCAGCATGGCCTCGACCAATGCCGGGCGCGAGAGGTCTCCGCCTATCGCCGTCGTGAGGACACGGCGGTGCTCTGCCCAAGCGGGGCAGTCCTGGACCGTATGCTCCACCGTGTCCTCCGGACGATCCTCGCAGTGGTGACACCCAGGCGTTTCTTCCCTCCCTATCAGACACAGGAACCTCCCGAAACTTCCGTGTCCGGTGAGGACCTGCGTCATGCGGTAGGTCAGGACGCCGTGACGCCTATCCAGCCACTCCTCAAAGAGGGGTCTTATCGCCGCGATTGCGGCGTGCCCGGACCTCGGTTGCGACAGTCGCTCCCTCCATACTGCCCTGAGATCACGCCGGAGCTCTTCCCGCCGCGCCTCGACTTGTCGAGGCAGCGGGGATTCGCCCCGACGCTGCGCCTCCACGCGCCATTCATAGACGCGCTGGAGGGCAGTCGCCTCCAGATCCCAGGGCAGCAATCCTGCTAGGAGGTTGGCTGATTCGCCGGCGATCGTGCGGTATCCCCGGATCATCCGGATAGCCATGACCCTCTGGCATGCGACCAGCTTGAGTGGTCGCGTCCGGATGCTTAGGGCCCACACGGGGGCCCCGTAGAGGGCCATGGACCGCACGACACCGGCGTACAGCCTCCGGCAGGAGGCATTTGGCCCGCCGAGATTGGGCAGGAGTCGCTTGAGAGCGGCTGCTGCCCGGTTCAGCCTTGGGGCCAAATGCAGGAAATGCTCCCTGAAGTTCCACCGGCTGTCGAGGACGAGTCCCAGGTACTTCATCGTCCTCCCGAGAGCAGCTACCCTAGTCCAATGATACATCAATTAATCCATTCCAAAGTCAATTAGTGATGTTAATCGTATGGTAATCGGTATTGCCCTGACATTCACGTCAGATGTCAAATGAAGCCAATTGCGTAGTAACGCATTTGCATATACAATAGGCTTAAGGGATCGAAGATTGATTTCAGAGTTACTCTCGCTGCCGATTAAATGTTAAATAAAAAAAAACATTCTGTTGGAATTTGAATTCTTGGAGTTAAACTGAGGGTTGGAAATTCAACAGTAGGGTTTTATTTATGGCGAGTAGTGGGTGACTCGCCGTCAGATCATGGACCATACTCGGAGCAACGGCGCGTCGTTATTCACGCACCTCTTGAAGAGCTGTCAGAAATTAGATGTGGGGTGGCTCTTAGAGGGCCAAAGCCTGCCGGGTTCGCGGGACTGTCTCAACCGTGACTCTGGAGCATAAAGGGCTATTGAAGGACACTGTGGATTTTAATCAGTACAAGTCTAACAGTCCCTGTCGTCCCACCCTGGGTGATAGGACTCATTGGATGATTTTACCACGATAAACAAAGGGTTATATCCAAGCAGTAATTTAGTTTGTTTTTCTGTAATGTATGTAGTAGCCAGAACGCTCATTACAAGTGAATGCTCAAGTTCACGCGCACTTCAAATTGAAACATTAAAGGTCACAGCTTATTAGAACCTCCCGGCACCCACTCCGCACCGCCTCGTCGCACGGCGTCCACTCGTTGTCGACAGGTGGTCCACTGGTAGACGCCGCGTTATCACTAATAAACGTCGCGCGGTTAACTAGTGGACCCCGCGCGGTCAACGAGTGAACGCCGCGCGGTCAACGAATTTTTGAGTAAATCATTCGCGAGCAGCGCGCGTTCCACTCGGGAACCGCGCGTTGGCATGTGCAGCTAACGCAAGGCAAGCATGCGGGCAGCGAGTTGCCATCGGGTTGTCCAACTGCCGTCCGCACGTGGAGGGCTTACGATCGAGGTGATCCAGTGACGCTATGGACTTGATATAGTGAGCGCAGACCCATACAAGTCCATATAAAAAATACTAGCCGCAGGAGGCGAGGCGATGCGGAGTGGGTGCCGGGTGGCTCTAATGAGCTGTGACCTTAAGACCTAATTGTGCGAGATAAGCGAGAATTTGAACGGTATGTACTCGTATGATATAGTAAAATTACTATCAAGATAGTGTATTAATTTCGGGCGTGTACCATTTAAATATCTAATGTATTGCGGTCGGCTTTATCTACAACTATTAGAGATAATACCGAGTCCCTGCCTTTCGGGATTCTGTGACAGAACCTAACGGCTTTGCGTACAATTGTATTTGCATATTAATGTACGTTTTAACAACGCAATACGCATTCATTAAAACTAGAGACGCGACTTGCGACGCGACTTACGACGCGACTTGCGAATTGCGACAAAAGTTTTGACTCATCGACGTTAGTAAGTTTGTTTTTTTTACTTTTTCACACAAAGATACGAAATATATTTGGATGACATTTACAAATAGTTTATAATATAAATCTATATATATAAAAGGAGAACTGACTGACTGACATATCAACGTACAGCCGAAACTACTGGGGCTAGGAATGTGAAATTTTGCACACGGCTTCCTATTATAATGTAGGGGAGCACTAAGAAGGGATTTTTGGAAATTTAACCTTTAAGGGGGTGAAAAGGGGGAATTAAGAAAGTACGTAACCCACGCGGACGAAGTCGCGGGAAAAGTGCTAGTTAACACATAAGGTACTTTCACTTCCGATATGATGTTCAGGTGGGATGATTGCGCGGGCATACGGACGGTGAGTAACGCGTGACTCGCTGTCCGGTCATGGTCCATGCTCGTGTCGACGGCCCGTCGTGTTCCAAGCGCGTCTCAAAGAGCTGTCAGCACACTGACGGGCCCCCCTTAAAAGGCCAAAGCTTGCCGGGGTCGCGGGACTGTCCCATCATGTAACCGTGATCCTGGAACGTAAAGGGCTATTGAAGGATCACCATGGATTTTAGTCAGTACTTTGAAAGTCCCTCCTGACACGCCCTGCTGCGATATGCTGTCGTGCTGAGATAGGAGCCTTTTGGCCTCGCACAGGTTATTTATGTTATTTTTAGGTTTAAAGAAACTTTATTCTCAATAAAACATACACAAATGTCACTTACTTGAGAACAATAAATTAATGTTAACAATATGAAGGTTCGACTTCACCACTATGTATAGTTTCACAAACACGACCCACCCAACGCATTCATTTCTGTTAGCGTGTTTTACTTGCTGTTAAATACTGGCCGAGCTGAATTTTGAATGCATTGAGTGAGTGTACATTTCTAATACTTGATGGTAATTTATTATACAGTTGCACTCCCTCAAATGTAACCATTTTTTTGCCATAATTGGTTCTAGTTTTAGGTAGCACTATTAGGCTCTGTTTGTTCTTTCTTTTATGTAATTTTGTTTTTCCTTTGAGTTTCTTTTTCTTCTGTATAGTTCTGTTGTTGAACTCGTGGCTAAATAAATACAGCCGCACAGGCCGATCTTCCGGGTTAAGCCGCGCTTGCCGAGGTTGGTCTGTGGATGGGTGACCATCTATCATAGCGAGTTACCTCCGTGCCGCGGAAAGCATGTAAAGCCGTTGGTTCCGGCTGTCATTTGTAGATCTTTGACGTTACTGTTAGTCAGAAGCACTAAAGTCTGACAACCAGTCTTACCATGGGGTATCGTATTACCCAGTTACTGGGTTGTGGAGGTCCGACAGGCAGTCGCTCCATGTAAAATACTGATATCCAGCTGAATCTGGTTTGACTGTAAGCCGACCCCAATATAGTTGGGAAAAAGCTAGGCAGATGATGATAGTTATGTTGTTCCGTCCTGTTTGTATCAGTGAATCTTTTTGCTTTCTTTCATTCCCTGGGTAGGAGGACTCATTTCATGATTTTACCACGATAAAAAAATTAGTTGGGATGACTACGAAACATTGCGCGAGACACGCCGCGAGCTTAAAAATGTTAGTCAACTTACCCCAACATCACGTGACAACAACTTTAATCTAATTCCTAAAACCCTTCAAAATTTTCCTCACATGGCATTTCCAACTCCGACGCCGTCCATAATTCAATTGTCTATATTTTCAGGTTCACGCGTCCAATCTCGCCGTCCCACGGACCTCGGCAGACCCCATCGGTTCGTTGATTTCAATTTGGACGTAGGTTATAGAATCCCCGATGGTAAACATATTTTGATATTCAGTAAAGTACTCGTACAGGAAATTTATTTGTAAATATTTTCTTGTTATTTAAAGATGTATTTAATTCCCTTACGGAGTCTGCATTTCCAGGTACCTACATTTGTTTTTTACAAACATGCAATCCTCAAATGCTCCCACCCAATACTGTCAGACTTGTACTGACTAAAATCCACGGTGATCCTTCAATAGCCCTTTCCCTTCTAGGGCCACGGTTACCTGATGAGACAAACGGACCATTACTCGCCATCCGCATGCACCTGCACCTAAAGTGGCCGGAAATAGCCTCGCGACGTCCGATGCCGTGGGCTTCTCCCGGGGCGGCTGGGTTAAGGACGACGCTGTCCTCTCCCTCACGTCACCGGCCTCCTGCTTTGCTAACATGACTGCTTCGCAGAAGGAGACGACCGCTGCCCATTCTGTCTCGCCCCGCAGCATGGTCTCGACCAATGCCGGGCGTGAGTGGTCGCCGCCTATCGCCGCCGTAAGGACACGGCGGTGCTCTGCCCAAGCAGGGCAGACCTGCACAGTAGGTTCAACCGCGTCCTCCAGTCAACCCTCGCAGTGGTGACACCCAGGCGTTTTTTCTTTCAATCAGAGAGTGAGGACCTGTGCCAAGCGGAAGGTGAGGACGCCGTGACGCCTCTCCTCCAGTCACTCCACAAAGAGGGATTCATACCATCTCGAAAGTCATCTGCTTCTGTACCGTAATTGATTTAAATCGATTCTGTGACTTAAACGTAGCTCACAAAAGCTCACATTCGTATTTTGCACGATGAGCTTCTACAGAATAATAAAACGAATTCTAATAACTGTACCTGGAGACATGTTCTCGTACATCTTAACAACGCTGATCACGTATTGCAAGGAACCTGATGTAAATCATATTTTCGTCCTTCGAGCCGGATATGTGATAAAAAGAAGATAAAATATATTTATTTTGCAAAATATGGTGTTATAAAAATACGAGTATCATCATACAAAACACTTTTTCTTTACGGTGTGGAACCCCACGTGCGCGAGTCCGAATTGCACTTGGCCGGTTTTTAATAAAGTCTCCGAAATGCCCGGAACAATTTGGCTATCGAGAACATTTATGATGTTGGCTCGGCTCCAGCGGAATTAAAACTAATCGTTAGTATAAGTATACAAACAGCTGGGTAGCAGCTGATGACCCGATGTTGTTGTTCATAATATGCACATTTACGTACGTTTTTCTTTTTCTGAGGTCTAATAAAAAAAATATATATATTCCACAACTATCACACAACGCCATCTAGTCCTAAGCTAAGCGGAGATTGTGTTATGGGTACTAGACAACTGATAAACTTACTTATATATTTCTAAATACATACATATTATAGATAAATTACACCCAGACACAGAACAAATGATCGTGCTCATCACACAAACATTTGTCCTGGGTGGGAATCGAACCCATAACCTCAGGCATAGCAGTCAGGGTCACTAACCACTAGACCAACAGGCCTGTAAAAGATTTCTGTATTCTCTCTCTTTTCTGAATTGCAAGATTTCTGTATTTTTTTTTTGTTTAAAACTCGTTGCCCCACACTATGAATTTCTCCTGTGTCGTGGATGCGTTTACAAACATATAAACTCACATACAGAAACGCTCAGACCCGAAGCAACTACTTGTAGACCATACAAATATTTGCTCCGTGCAGGAATCGAACCTGCTACAAGCAGCGCAGCAGTCCAATCGCTCAGCCACTGCCCTAACCGTGCCGTCAAGAGAGCATTTACAGTGTACTTGAAGTATTTACTGAGTTATTGCATGGAAAAAAGAAAAGGCACATTTAGTATACGTGTAGTGTCGTGCCCGTCGCACTGCTTACCGCTTAGATCACGCAAGGCTGTTTACAGAAAGAAAGCTGAAAACTTATAAGCGCTTACCGGCGCTTGACAGCGCTGGTCCGTTCTACACAAAGGAAGCAGGTTGAAGCAAGTTGTCTATTAATTTTAAATGGCAGCGCCCAGCGCTGACCAGCGCGTGTTGAAGCTTCTCGGAATTTGTCGGCACCGTTCAGTGCTTATCGGCGTGCGTTCATATATTTTCCTGCGCGAGTTACTAGCGCTGTAAGCTCTTATAAGTTTCCAGCTTTCTTTCTGTATACGGCTTAAGACATGAACAGGCCCTAATACGTGCCACTAACGTCAGCGTTTGGTGCAAAATGCGAATTGGTACGCGCGATTGACGTACATGAGCGTAACAGAAATACAAAAAGAACAATTTTCTCGATTGTTCTATAGTGATTCAATAGGGTTGTTTACAGCATTAATAAATTGAAAACCTGTCCTTCGGTTAGAGTATTGAAAAATAAAGAACACGTATTTTTTGTTTCTTTTTTTTAATTCAATTAATATTAACAAAGATAAAACGCTTCGAAATTTGTAGTGGGGGCTTGTGACATCATAACACCTGTAAAATTATACCGTCTCATTTTACAGGCGTCGTTTTGTGTTGATTAGAACCGTCGTATCTTTGTTAATTTTGGTTTACCTAACAAAAGAAAAAATACGGGTCAAATATCTTTTTAAAATCTAACTCTCGGACTAATTAAACTTTATGAGTAAAATAGCGTACTGAAGGTGTAATTCTTAGCAGCCACCAATTATCCACTTTTCATCAACATAAAATGCCAGAAAAACCATTCACAAAAGTAAATTCACCGGGGAAAAATTACGAGAGGCCAATTTAAAAGCTAAAAGGCGACTTCACTCAAGGATGGCAATACCACTTCATTCTTTATATGCATGGCAACACTTACAGAGCTCGGTTTGCCCTCCATGGTCACGAATAAATTAAAAAAAAAAAAAAAAATCGGTTTGCCCTTATTAAGGGGCTCAATTTACCACTTCTTTTTTTAAAAAGGTTTGTTTTTTTTGCTTGAAGTTAAGACTTTTTTATTTGAATCATCAGCTGCCTGCCTTTTCCCAACTATATTGTGGTCGGCTTCCAGTCAAACCAAATGCAGCTGAATATCAGTATTTTAAATGTTGCAACTGCCTATTGGACCTCCACAACCCAGTAACTGGGTAATACGATACCTTATGGTAAGACTGGTTGTCAGACTTTAGAGCCTCTGACTAACAGTAACGACTGTCAAAGATCTACAAATAACAGCCGGGACCAACGGCTTTACGTGCTTTTCGAGGCACGGAGGAATCTCGCTATGACAGATGGTCACCCATCCGCAGACCAACCCCGGCAAACGCGGCTTAACCCGGAAGATCGGTCTGTGGAGCTGTATTTATTTAGCCACGAGCTCCTCTTTTTTTTATTTGAATATGATCTTTAAAATAAAAAAATAATAAGACAAGTTGTAACTTGATCAAAACATTAGCTCCATTCCCTCTTACAAAGATTTGGTCAAATTAAGTTAGATTCCCGAAATTTTATAAACTTTGACCAAATTGTTATGAGATCTAATGTACTTTTTTTTTAGGGTGGCAAAATCATCAAATAAGTCCTCCCGCCCTGGGCGGAGCGGAAGGGACTGTCAGACTCCTACTGACTAAAATCCACCCTTGTTTCTTCGGATGCCCTTTACGTTCCGGGGCCGCGGTATCCTGGATTAAGAAAAAATCCGCGACCCCAGCAGGAATTTGGCCCCGTAAGGGGCCCCGTCGGTGACGCGTGAAACACGACGCGCCACCGACCCGGGCTTGGACCTTGGTCGGACGGCGAGCTTACCCAACGCTTCGGCCGCGTATGGAACCAGAGTTTTGGAACTGGTTCCATACGCGGCTTTACGGGCAAAGAGACCCCTTAGGCACACAGTGCCTAAAAGAGTTTTTTCCCGCATCCCAGGGTGCACCGGCCCGAAAAACTGGTCTTCCCCCTGGACGTATCCGAGGGGGAACTCCAGTCCACGGGCGCACGTGGAGGTTGTCACCTAGAGAATGTTTTGATCATTCTTATATTTAAAGTTATACTTGTTATTGTCGCGAATCATATTTTGATCAAGTAGCAACCTCTTACTGATATGCAAATTGCAAAAAAACACATGAAAATTTGAATTTCGCGGGCTACTACATAGGAAACGCCTTAATGAGTTTCTCTTTATTTTATGCTAATTATTTTATGAGGTGTAAAACAAGGATATGTCCCGCCTAATGGAAAGCGGGCACCATAGCCTTTCATTGCTGACTCGCCAAATTTTCCCCAATTGAACGATCACCGTGGTTTTTAGTCAGTACAAGTCTGACAATCTCTCCCTGAAAAGATGGATGGATTGTCTAAGGAATGATATAAAAGAAAAAGGAGTAAATGATACAGTGACGTCTGATAGGGGAGAATGGAAGAAAAAATCGTGTTGCGCCGACCTCAATAAGATGGGATGAGGGCAGGAAGATGATGATGATGCAGTCTGACAGTCCCTCCCGACACACTCTGGGTAGGAGGACTCATTTGATGAGTTTACCATGATAACAAAGAAGGTTGTTAACCTTTTACACTCTATAAAACGATTTCACGCATAGAAATCGTAAAATTCAAGAAAGCACAATGTATGGAGAACAATGAACCATTTTTATATTCCTTTGTTTGGAAAACAAAACAAATACATAAAGTTCTGAAGTTAAAACAATGATTGAGAGTTTAGGACGCCCTGTTCTCTACAAGAATTGCAAGGAGAAGTACAAAAATAAGCAAATTATATGAATACTTTATTTTTAGCGTGGTAAATCATCAAATGAGTCCTCCCACCCAGGGCAGAGCATGATGGACTGTCAGACTCGTACTGACTAAAATCCACGGTGTCCTTCAATAACCCTTTACGTACCGGAGTCACGGTAATCCGTTAGTCACGCGACCCCGGCAGGCTTTGGCCCTCTACAGGCCCCGTCACTAAGCTGACACTCTTTGAGGCGCGCGTGGAACACAACGCGCCGTCGACCCAGGCATGGTCCATGGTCGGAGAGCAAGTTGCCCATTACTCGCTGCCCGCATACCCGCGCCTACGGTGGCCGGAGATCGTCTACCGACGTCCGTCGCCGTGGGCGTCTACCATTTCGGCTGGGGTGGAGGGAGGACGCTGTTCTCTCCCTCACGCGGCCCGCCTCCTCCTTCGCGAGCATGACTGCTTCGCAGAAGGAGGCGACCGCTTCCCACTCCGTCTCGCCCCGCAGCATGGCCTCGACCAATGCCGGGCGCGAGAGGTCTCCGCCTAAAATTACATGAATACTAGCTGTTGCCAACGGTTCCCCCCGATACAAGTCGAAAATGATCTCATGGGATTATAAACTCGGGATAAAAACTATCCTATGTGTTAATCCAGGTTTTAAACTATCTGTGTACCAAATTTACCAAAATTCGTCCAAATCCGTTCAGTGGTTTTTGCGTGAAAGAGTAACAAACATCCGTCCATCCAAACAAACTTTCACATTATAATTTTTATAATATTTGTAGGAAGTGGAATATGTAGATGACATTTAATAATGATATATTTTAATATTGTGCGTAGATAGCATAATTGCTATCTACGCACAATATTAAAATATATCATGTATATACTCGTATACGTAAATATACCAAATAATGACATATTTGGTGATACGTAACACTTGTTACTCATTCGGAGTGTTGAGAAGTACAGCCACTTAAATGTCACTGTCAGCTGTCAAATCTGACAGAACTGTCATGAAATTTTGTTGTGTTAACCGTTGACGTTTGTTATATTCTTTGTTATTTCACCGATGAAATGGGTGCTAAAGTCCCCAGTGGCGTTTAAGAACTTTGACAGTTATTTTGGGGACTAAAGTCCCCTTTGGCGTTAAATGGCAGACCATTTACATCATACATCAGATTGTATGATGCCTGCTACAAAAAAAAACAAAGAGTTAAGTACTTTGTATTTATTATTATTATCTTTTTTTATTATGTAGAAATGGACATTTGAAAAAAAAAACATGAAGCCGCTGTCAGACATAGCATGAAGCCGTTGTTTTCTTTTTTCAAACGAAAAGATTAACAATTTTACAAGTGGTTCATATCATAACCCATTTGCGAATGTTCTGTTTTGTATTACTCCACATTTAATGTTTAATTAAATTAAAAGTATCTGCGGTACGTCAATTGGAAACAAAACACTCTTGAAATGTGTGAGATGAGTAGATTGAGGGATATGTGTAAGAAGGAGATGGGAATAGTCTAAGGGACATACGGAGCGATTTTTACGCTGGCAAACACTTTTAAAAGACGATAAATGAAATGATAATCAATAAAAAAACAATACAGATGAAAGAAATTTGCGACCACTTTGATAAATCGAAATCTTTTTTGTTACCTACATGATTAATATTGTATTTGTAAAATAGCTGTAGGTAATTGCAATATTTTGTTAAAATGTGAACACCATGTACCTACCTTTTTGCTATTATTTTTTTTCATATTGTTTAATTTTTTTAAATAATATTTAGTCTAGATTTAAAGTACATTGCTTTCACATTATTTCTGTCAAATGATGTTATAAAATATTGTAAAACATTTTTAAAATAAAAAGAGCCATTCTTCTTCATACAAACCTACCCTTGCGAATGGGTGTAGAATCAATCCTATCCCATCCCATTTCCTTTAATGTTAATATTCGACGTTTCAAAGTGCCTCTTTAATGGCCTAATTGAAATACACACATCAACAGAATCTAGGGATATCTTAATCGTAAATTATTTACGATTGTTTAGTTTAAAATCTTTTTAGTTTTCATAAAAAGTTTGTATACAGATTGAAACCTCATTTATTCTATTTTCAAAATATAAAGAATAAATATTAAAAAAAAAAAGGAAAAACAAAATACGGTGGCAAAATTGTTAGTGATTCGTTATGTTACGGAAAATTAAAATTGTTTTATTAATATTAATTAATGAACAGGGATTAGATTGGTATTCTTTTTTAATTTAACGTGTCGTGTGAGCTTTAGGAGTCATGTCACGTCGTCATTTGAGTCGAGATGAAATGTTACGAGCCGTGGTCATGCTATAAAATGGTGCTATTCAACGCTTCGTTGCTGAGGCCCTACACACCAGCCAAAACGTGATATCAAGGTTTTGGTCACGTTATCGCAGTATTGGGGATGTAGCTGAACGGCACACGGGTAGATATCGCGTTACTACGCAGAGACAGGATCGATTTTTCCAAATAACCGCTAGAAGACAACCCAATATCACAGCGATGCAACTAGTACAAAGGCTCCAGGAGGACCACCAGCTGCTGGTAAGCGACCAAACCGTGCGAAGGAGGTTGCATGAAGTTGGTCTTCATGCTCGAAGACCGCTACGTGTTCCAGCATAGCGACGTGGCAATCGCGGTCGGCGGCTTTCGTGGGCTCGGGAGCATTTACCATGGAGTGACGAACAATGGTCTTTGGTGCTGTTCACCGACGAGTCCCGGTTTGGGTTTCATCTGGAATCACGAAGAACACGCGTTTGGAGAACTCCAGGGATAGTTAGCCGTCTAAGGCACCCTCAGGAGGTCCACTCATACCAAGGCGAGACAATCATGGTGTGGGCAGGAATTCGTCTTGGCGGACGAACCCAGCTCATTTGGATCCAAGGTAGCATGACTGCACAAAAATACCATGAGGAGGTAGTAGAGCCTGTTATTGACCCACACAGAATCCAAATGGGCCAGAAATTTCTACTCATGCACGATAATACTCCTTCCCATACGGCGCGGCCGGTGTCGACCGCTCTCCGAGACCACGATATTCAAGTTTTGGATTGGCTTGCACAGTCGCCCGACTTAAATCCTATCGAGCATGCCTGGGACATGTTACAACGAAAAGCTTTGAGAGATTTCCCGCCAAATTTGACGACACAACAACAACTTTACGACCACTTGCAAAGAACATGGGACCTCATACCGCAGCAAGACATTGACAATCTAACTTTAAGCATGAACAATCGATGTTGATGTGTAATTAATGTAAGAGGTGGCAAAACTGATTATTAATAATTAGATTTAATAAGACTTTTTAAATTTTCATTAAAATTAATAGCTTTATAAGAAGAAATGAAGTTTTTTACCATATTAATTTGCTACGGCGATTAAAATAATTAACATTTCTATTTAAAACAAAAAAATCACGAAATGTTTTTTATTTTTTACTGTACACCTTAAAATAACCTATCATTCTTCCATTTACTATATCAGAAAATTCTTCATAGATTTTTAGATATTTGATGAAATATAAAATATCCCTAGATTATGTTGATGTGTGTAAATGATTTGACTTTGACTTTGATAATTATTATGATTTCTTTTTCTTATTACATTATTTATTTAAAAAAATATAAATTTACTCGTAGAATATATAAAACAATAAAACAGTGTAGTGATCGCAAAATTTTGTTTATGTGTGAAGTATCCTTGAATGTTAAAAAAAAAAACAGAGAAAATCAAGACAAAAAGACACAAGTAATTTGGAACCCTCAGCTATAAAAGATGATTGATATTAGTTGAAGCAAAACCATTAATTTCACACGCTTCAATATCAACCACGGGGAATTATAACACAAAAACTAAATTCTACACGAACGAAACCGTTAATCGACAATGTAAACACTTAAATCGTACTAAAATAAACGCTCAGAAAACGCAACGTTCCAACCGCCGAATACATTCGCGACCAATACGTTAACCTCTAAAAATATGATAGGCATAATATGAAGCTAAAAATACAACAACATTTTCAATAGCATTATAATCACGAAGGCAAAGACATCAATACGGTTCTGCCTAACAATAAAAATATATTTTTTATAACAGAATCGTGGGAGTTGTTCAAAGAAATGTTAAAATAGAGATGTTTGGAGATCAGATAAATATACAGATGTGTGTTTTTAAATGGATGGGAAGCGTATTGTTGAATTCTAGTTTACAATGTTACTCGTACAAACATACATACATAAACTCACGCCTTCCTCCCATGATCACATCAGAAACTTCGGAGCTCCACCTGCAACGATCCTTTCATACTCCTTTCGCCTCATCCACATTCATACATCTGGTCATACAAGCACGCCGATTGCGAGTACTACGCATCCGGCCTTTCTGAAGCACTTCACCAATAAGGTAAGTGTAGGTCTTCCAAGGGCGTCCAATATAATGTTAATTAAATCGCTTTTTTTATCGTGGTTAAATCATCAAATGAGTTCTCCCACCCAGAGTAGGTGGGACTGTCTGACTCGTACTGACTAAAACCACAGTGTCCTACGATAGCCCTTTACGTTCGGTAGACTTTGGTCCTTTAGAGGCTCGCATGGAACACAACGCACCGTCGACCCGGGCATGTTCATTGGTCGGACAGTGACTTGCCCATTACTCGCCACTCGCATGCCCGCGCCTACGGTGGCCGGAGATCGTTTTGCGACGTCAGTCGCCGTTGGCGTCTACCACTCCGGCTGGAGTGCTTCACGCGTCCCGCCTCCACCTTCGCTAGTATGACTGCTTCTCAGAAGGAGGGAACTGCTTCCCATTCCATCTCGCCCCGCAGGATGTCCTCGACCAATGCCGGGCGCAAGAGATCGCCGGCTATCGCTTTCGTGAGTACACGGCGGTGCTCTGCGCAAGCGGGGCAGACCTGCACCGTATGCTTCACCGTGTCCTCCGGACGATCCTCGCAGTGGTGACACCCAGGCGTTTCTTCCTTCCCTATCAGACAGGAACCTCCCGAAACTTCCGTGTCCGATAAGGACCTGTGTCAAGCGGAAGGTAACGCCGTGACGCCTCTCCAGCCACTCCTCAAAGAGGGCTCTTACTGTCGCGATTAAGCCCACGCCTACGGTAGTAACCAGTACAGCTGGGCTCCATAACATGCCAATGTGTTTAACAAACTTATTTTAACAATCTGGAACATTCGACTGTTCACCTTTCACGATAAAAATAAACACAACTATTTCACTCGACTCTGTTTGTTTATTATTATGAAAATAAAATTATTCATCTAGGCGTTTTATTAATTTTATTATACACAAAGAAGATGGGACGCAGTACTCGAGCGTTAGTCATGTGTAATATTAATTTAGTTGTAAATCTATCTATATATATAAAAATGTTATGTTGGTTTGTGTATGCTTCAAAAACTCAAAAAGTTCTGCACCGATTGAGCTGAAATTTTAGTATGATATATAATCCGCATCAAGGATGGTTTTTATCTATTTTTTTTTGAAAAAAACAATTTTTTGTGCCACAGCGAAGCGGGGCAGGGTACAGCTAGTTCATAATATAATATTACTTCTATATATAAAAATCAATTACTGTTCGTTAGTCTCGCTAAAACTCGATAACGGCTGGACCGGTTTGGCTAATTTTGGTTTTGAATTATTTTTGGAAGTCCAGGGAAGGTTTAAAAGGTGAGTTAAATGATAAAAATATCAGGAATATGGGAAAAGCAACAATTTCCTTAGAAATTATTCCTACCTGTCAAATATTTAATGTTCGTCCCATCGTTCGGAAATCAATTAAATATAAAAGTCGTTAAGAAATCAAATTCTGAAGCGGTACGAAGTTTGCCCGGTCAGCTAGTTATTATACATGTAAACAAAGTGCGTGACACTTCATTTAGTTTGTATAATTTGAATTTGCCGCGTAATAACTTTAATGTTTATTATCTGTGTAATTGCTTGATCCTGTGAATGGAACTGTCATATTGAATGACTGATACAGCATGGAAATTATAGAGGTTATGTAAGGTTATACGAGTGAGAATTTTAATGTAATATTATTAATAGTGATTAATAAGAACTGGTGAAACAATAGCTTTAAATGTTGTTTCTCTTTTCAGGTAAAATTAGTGCATAGTTAATGTTAAGGAATATCTTGTAACTGTCTTAAAATAGTTTTTGTAATAAAATAAAATTTCTCTTTTCAGAGCAACTCAATTTTGGTTATAGTTTTACTGTTCAACATAATATACAAAGACAATAATAAATCATCCTATTATAAAACAACATTTCTACAGCTGGTTACCAGGAATAATGGAAAAATTAAAATTTGAGTTCATGGTCAAAGCCAGTGAAGACGTGAAAACAAATATAATTTGTGTAACGACAATCACGGATTTAGATGGCCGAACTTTTGCGATCCCAGATAAGTTACAACCTGCAAAATTACATACTGGAATAGTACAAACACAAGTCTTTCAGCAAGTAAAGGCAACATTGCAAAAACGGCATGAGAAACGACAAGTGTGGATATCCATGAACCCGGAGATGAAGGCGGTTTATTGTGATGAAGATGGAAATAAACAATTTATGGGATACCTATTGGAGGAGCAAACAAAACCACAAACTTCTACAACAGGAATTTCAGAAGAATCTCTAACCAGAATCATGGAAAGCTTTGCAGAAATAAAGAAAGATTCATCAAAACCCTTTAATATGGGGAAAATGGCAGAAAAATTTGTTATACAAAAATTCAATAGCAAGATTACTAATGTGACCCAGTGGATGACTACCTTTGAAGCAGAATGTGTCCGTATAGGAATAGAAGAAGATGTCAAAAAAATAGAAATTTTTAGGTTATTAATAGAAGATTCTTGTTTAGACTGGTATAGTTCCATGCTTATAAAGCATACTATAAATTCAGAATGGGCAATGTGGAAGAAAAACTTTTGTGAAACTTATGCGGATAGGGGTTGGTCACCAATCAGGTATGCGATGTTATTCAAATACAGACAGGGCTCATTATTGGAGTATGCGTTAAAGAAAGAGAGACTACTATTAGAAATAAATAAGTCCATGGATAAACTCACTTTAATTGATCTGATAGCCACAGGATTACCAAATTTTATTGCAGATAAAATTGATAGGAATAGTTTAAGGGAAACTGAAGACTTATTTCAAAATATAAGACGCTTAGAGCACATGATAAACAAAAAAACATTTGATAAAAAAATAGGAACGTCCGAAAGTAAAATTAAAGAGAAAAATATTAAGCCCTTGCTTAATCCGTGTAAAATATGTGAAAAAGAGAATAAAGGTATCCGTTACCACCCTGAATCCCAATGTTGGTTCAAAATAAAAAATAATGATAGACAAAAAAATGATCAAATAAGAAGTGTTAACAATTCAGAATTAGAGATAGAATTAAATGAAATGGATCCAAAAAACTAATAGTGCCGCCGTTAATTAAAATTAAACTACTAATAAATGACACTTTGGAAACATCAGGAATCTATGATTCAGGATCGAATGTGTCCTTAATAAATTCAAGGTTATTATCTATCAAAAAAATACATACTAATGACAAAAATGCAGGTTTAAAAACAATTAATGGCGTAAAAAAATCAATAGGAATGGTAAGTTTAAAAATTAAAATATTAGATATTGAAAAACATGTTAATATTTTTGTTATAGATGAAGACAACTTCGACTATGATTTCCTAGTGGGGTTAGACTGTATACAAAAATTTCATTTAACTCAAAATGAGAATTTAAACATCACCCAAAATGTCCTCACCAATAATGATAGACATTATATAGAAAATAAAGAAAAGCAACCTATAAATACTAAAGAAATTCCTGGCTGCACATGTAGTGACATAGGGAATAAACAAGATATATATTATGAGAAGAAAGGTGTGGATATAACAAAGAAATATAAAAAAGAAACTATTGTTGATGAGTATAAAATAAACTTTAATGAAAATATAATAGTCGAAAATTTTGATATTTCAGTAAATAATTTAAATCATAAAAAAAAAACTGAAATTGATAAATTGATATGCAAATATAATTCAGTCTTCGCTAAAGACAAATATGATATAGGTACTGTAAAGGGTTATGAAGCTCATATTGATTTGTTGATAGATAAATATTGTAGTAAAAGACCGTATAGGTGCTCTATAGAGGATATGAAAGAAATTGAGCATCAAATATCAAAATTATTAGAAAATAATTTAATCGAGGAGTCATATAGTCCATTTGCCGCTCCGGTAACACTAGCATTTAAAAAAGAAGATGGAAGGAGATCAAGGCTTTGTATAGATTTTCGCGAATTAAATAAAATTGTAGTTCCCCAATCGCAACCATTTCCGCTAATCGAGGATCTAATGGTTAAAACAAGGAAGTGTACATTTTTTTCAACATTCGATGTAAACTCAGCGTTCTGGTCCATACCGCTTAAAATTGAAGATAGACACAAAACGGCATTCGTTACTCAAGAAGCCCACTTTCAATGGACTTGTTTACCTTTTGGTTTAAAAACTTCTCCCGCTATTTTTCAGAGAATACTGAGTAGCATTATAAGAAAGCATAATCTGTCAAACTTTACTGTCAATTATATCGACGATATTTTAGTATTTTCTGAAACGTTCGAAAAACATATTGAGCACTTGTCTTTGTTATTGGAAGCAATTTTAAAAGAAGGTTTTAAATTAAAATTCACAAAATGTAACTTTGCACAGGACTCTGTAAAATATCTAGGGCACATAATAAAAAACAATACTGTCACTCCATTAAAAGATAATTTGATTGCCATAAAAGAATTCCCAATTCCAAAAACACAAAAAAACGTTCGCCAATTTTTAGGAAAAATTAATTTTTATGGAAAATATGTCCCAAATATTTCAATTATACTGGATCCTTTACATAATTTATTAAGAAAAGGAGAAAAATTCGTTTGGTCCGATAAATGTCAAGAATCCTTTGAAACTATTAAAAATCTACTTTGCTCAAAACCAATTCTAGCCATCTTTGATCCAGACTTTCCAATACATATTTATACAGATGCTAGCATACAAGGTATAGGTGCGATTTTAAAACAAATTCAACCCAATGGTGATGAAAAGCCATGTGCATATTTTTCAAAAAAATTAAACGACTCCCAAAAAAAGAAAAAAGCTATATATCTTGAGTGTTTGGCAATAAAAGAGGCGGTAAAATATTGGCAACACTGGCTTATAGGGAAAACATTCACGGTGTTTTCAGATCACAAACCTTTAGAAAGCATGAATATTAAAGCCAGAACGGACGAAGAACTGGGAGATTTAACGTACTATTTGTCGCAATTCAATTTTAAAATAATATATTCTCCGGGCAAATATAATATAGAGGCAGATACTTTAAGCAGAAACCCCGTGTTAGAATCGTATGAAAATCAAGATAGTAGCTTAAGAGTTGTGAATTTTGTTAGACTAGAAGACATACAAAATGATCAAAATAAAAATGATGATATAAAACAAAATACGAATAAACTTATTTTCAAACATAATATATATTATAAAAAGATAGGAAAAAATGAAAAGATTGTACTAACTGAGGAGTTTAGTAAAAAGATAATAGAAAAAGTACATCACCACTACTGTCACATAGGAAGACAACAAATGGAAAACAAGATTAAACCATTTTATCAAGCTAAAAATTTATTAGATAATATAAAAAAAATTTGCGAAAACTGTGATGTCTGCATAAAAAACAAATCTAGAGGAAAATACAAATATGGACTAATGTCTCACTTAGGTCCCGCTACCTATCCATTCGAAATAGTGTCTATAGACACCATAGGGGGATTTGGTGGTGCTCGTTCAACCAAAACATATTTACATCTTCTAGTAGATCACTTCACTCGTTACGCCTTTATTTTGACATCCAAAACCCAGAATGCGAATGATTTTATAAAACTTGTACAAAAAGTAACCCAATATTATAAAATAAACTTAATTCTAACAGATCAATATCCAGGCATAAATTCCAAGGAATTCAAAATTTTTTTAGAAAAAGAAGATATAGCTATAGTTTTCACTGCAGTAAATGCGCCATTTTCAAATGGATTGAACGAAAGGTTAAACCAAACGTTGGTTAACAAAATTCGTTGCAAGATAAATGAAAGAAAGAAAAAAATTGCTTGGACAACTATTGCTCACGAATGCACTGAAAAATACAATGAAACTGAACATAGTGTAACAGGGTTCTCACCAAAATATTTATTGGAGGGAAAAAATGTTGACATTCTACCAGATGAACTGAAACAAAATATAACACATAATCATCTATTGCGAGACCGGAAAATTGCCTTAGAAAATAGTATAAAATCCCACAATTATAACAAACAAAGATTTGATAAAAACAGAAAACATTACGAACTAAAAGTCGGAGATTCTGTATATGTCGAAAACGGAAACCGGTTAAACCGAAAAAAATTAGATGAATTGAAAATAGGACCTTATCAAATAGTAGACAAAATATCCAATTCCATCTATAAGGTAAACACAGGGCACAAAAAGCCAGAGTCGAATCTCTTTCATATAACAAAACTTATTCCAATAGTAGAGTGACACAATAAAAATTTGTAAATTAGGGGGGGGGGGGGAGATGTAAACAAAGTGCGTGACACTTCATTTAGTTTGTATAATTTGAATTTGCCGCGTAATAACTTTAATGTTTATTATCTGTGTAATTGCTTGATCCTGTGAATGGAACTGTCATATTGAATGACTGATACAGCATGGAAATTATAGAGGTTATGTAAGGTTATACGAGTGAGAATTTTAATGTAATATTATTAATAGTGATTAATAAGAACTGGTGAAACAATAGCTTTAAATGTTGTTTCTCTTTTCAGGTAAAATTAGTGCATAGTTAATGTTAAGGAATATCTTGTAACTGTCTTAAAATAGTTTTTGTAATAAAATAAAATTTCTCTTTTCAGAGCAACTCAATTTTGGTTATAGTTTTACTGTTCAACATAATATACAAAGACAATAATAAATCATCCTATTATATACATATAAATGCAACAGTACGTTTGTTTGTTACATATTCACGCCTAAACCACTGAAAGCAGATTACCGTGACCCCGGAACGTAAAACGTCAATTGAAGGAACATGGTAGATTTTAGGCAGTATAAGCCCTATAGTCCCTTACGCTGCATCCAGGGTGGGAGGATTCCATTGATGTTATTGTAATCCAAAAGAAAACAGGACAATTTTTGAAGTGAAAACTTCTTTAGCGGCGTTGTGTACTTTTTTTGGAATGGGTAAAAAATTTTAAACTCGCGTCAGGACACGTGACCTGCACGCGTAGCATGGCGATTCTATCTCTATTCTACCAAGAAAAGACAAAGCTCTTTCTATCCAACTCGAGATGTCTTCTGCCCGAGCATGGCGATGCTGTAGACTCGCGTTTCTATGAAGACAAAGACAGACGTTCTCTTTCCATAGCAACGGTGAATGATTGAATGTGACTGAACTAAAACGTTTAGTTAACCAAAAAAACGTGTAAAAATCATAAGTTTTCAATACAACTAAAATGATTTATTTAAATCAGACACAATTATACATAATTCTAGTAATATGTGCTTTCATTTACAATTAAAAAAAAGTTTTTGCTCATAAATCAAAGCGACAACAAAACGCAAAAAGTATACAACCCATAGACATACAGTATGGTTCGAGTCTTTCCTAGCCAAATGTTAAATAAACTTAATAAAACTTTCTAGAAAGAGAGAAAAACAAGTGTGGAAATGATCTATGTGTTAAAGGAGAGAAATAGATATTTAAAATATGATAAATTATAATTATTACAATTTTAGTCAGATAATGTTTGGTCCATTCTTTATGTCTATGAGTGATGGGCAACAAGTTTCTTGCAGCCATTTTTAAACTTTAAGGCATAAATACTGATGCGATTGCATTGGGAGGAACCTTACTTATTTTTAAAACAAATTTAAGTCAATAAACACCAAGAATATTATAAAAAGAATCTTATCTAGGTCTGATAAGAAGTAGACAAATTTCTCTTGTAGAGAAGAAACTTGTCTTCCCCCAAGTGTCAAAAGTAGAGAAAATATTATCGGCATGCTTGACGTTGTAGACTTGTCTCTATCGTAGAGAAGAAAGATTTCTTTTCTACTTGTCAAACATCGCCATGCTTGGGACGATAGAGATCTTTCTTCAATCTGTCATTATGTCGATTCTCCCGTCGATATAACTCCTTTCTACGGTGCTCATGCTACGCATGCTGATCGAAAATTCGTAAGACGGCGAAGGGCGCTTGCGCGAATGTTCGTGTGTGTTTATTACTATTGAAGTTTTCACTTCTGCAGGCACTCCCAGATTGCAAACCGTCGTTTTTTTTGCATTATGTTCTCAAGCAATAATTACCGAATTCCACGCGGGCAACACCGGGTATGAAACCTAATAAATTTTAATAACGAGTAACACTCGCGGCGCGTAAATTTTCGCAGATGAAAAATTTCTACAAAACTCTCAAGGTCGGGTGTAAATATTAGAGTATGAATAAAGTACTATACTGTTGAAGGATCACCGTGGATTTTAGTCAGTACAAGTCTGACTGTCCCTCCTGCCGTGCCCTGGGTGGGAGAACTCATTTGATGACTAGACCACGAATAGAAAAAGAAAAAAAATGGGGACAGTACCAAGTTTCGCCGAACAAGTGGTACTTTTTGTCGAATACACGGTACCTATAGCATACCGTCGAGCTATGCGGTTTCTGTGACAGCTGCGCATATGCCATACAAAATTGGCAATTGATTACCGCTACTCACGGCGGTTGGTCGCGGGACTCACGAATTACAGTGATCCCGGAACTTAAAGGGCTATTGAAGGACACCGTGGATTTTAGTCACTATGAGTCTGACAGTCCCTCTCGCTCTGCCCTGGGTGGGAGGACACATTTGATGACTTTACCACGTTAAAAAAAAAGCAACTCACAGCGGTTGCGGATACCGCTCCCGTTTCAGTAAGCTTTTAGTCCATCCAAGATTTGGCAGATATTAGCGGCCATTTTCTACTACTAAAACACTAATGAACTGTCTAATCTACCCACATTACAACAACAAATAGTGTATGTATCCATCTGCAAATGTTTACTAGTCCACGATTTACGAGAATACGTGAAAACTACATTTTAAAAGTTCTGACGTCATACGGCGGTGTTTTTATGTTGTTACTTTTATGAGTATTTTTCTTGAATACGCAAACGTACTTACAGACCACACGACCCTTTTTTTACATGGTAAAATCATCAAATGAGTCCTCCCTTCCAGGGCAGTACGGGAGGGACAGTCAGACTAGCCCTTTACTTCACGTTCTGGGGCACGGTTACCCGATAGTCCCGCGTCCCCGGTTGGCTTTGGCCACCACACGGCACTGGAAAGCATAGGTTAAGTGAAAGAATTGGTTACTTTTGAGCCTGTGAAGTTCTTCCGCTCCACCCAATACGGGATGAGATCATAAAATGTGTCCTTATTAGATGACATTCCAAAACAAATCCCGAAAAAAATAAAAGTCAATTTCATGCAGGTATTATTTTGTCCTCTTTATGTCTATGATCCCGGCTGTCATTTGTAGACCTTTGACAGTTGTTATAGGCAGTGTGCAGTGTCGTAGCTAGGCCAGAAAGGGCCCCGCATCAAAACTTGTTTGGGGCCCTTCTAATCTAAGGGTATAGTTTTGCAGAATAAAGACAATAGTATCCTGAGTCTTGTAACTAATGCTATTACTGATGTCATTATGAGAATTTTAAAGGAAGCTAGAAAATTGAGAAAGCTGATCGACTGATAGTAACTCATTTATGACAACTACTACTTTTTGAAAATTGAACTATGTTGACAGTTCAATAATTGGAGCTTTATGGCCGCGATAAGTTTTCATTTAAGGGCAACATTATACGTTTTTATTTATATTTCCATCGTCGGAGGCGCTTGACACTTGGGGGCCCCGTATAATTTTTTTTTCCACATCTATCACACAACGCCATCTAGTCCCAAGCTAAGCAGAGCTTGTGTTATGGGTACTAGACAACTGATAAACATACTTATATATTTCTAAATACATACATATTATAGATAAATTACACCCAGACACAGAACAAATGATCGTGCTCATTACACAAACATTTGTCCTGGGTGGGAATCGAACCCACGGCCTCCGGCATAGCAGTCAGGATCACTAACCACTAGACCACCAGGCCTGTAAATTGATACGGCTGTTAAGGCGGTAGCTACACCTCTGGTTACAGGAAGTATGTATCCATTCCTATGTTTACCTTGTCCACGATTTACGAGACTACAATAATTTAAAACAATAGCGTCGACGACATGCAACGTTGCTCGTTGTTTATACGAGTAGACGTCTAGAGGCGTTCAAAAATTGAATTATTTTAACCGCCGCCATGTTTTTCCTGGATTGAGGAGAAAATAGAATGTATAGGTCTTTATTTTAGACCTTGAGTTATTCTTGTCTTGAGCTGTGATGGTTCAGTGGGAACGGTATTGAGTTAAGAGCTAAGGACGGGGATTCGAAACCAAAATGTTAAAGGAAAGCACGATTTTATAAAAACATAAAATGCAAAGACATATGACATTTACCAACCCGCACTGGGCTCAGTATTGCCAGATAAAGGCATTTTACTACCGGGACAATTCGGGGGTTACGAATTTGGTCGGTATATAGGTATACGAAAAACAATCGCTTTAATTGTAATGTTATTAAAAAATCATCATTATACAGCGTGAAGCGCGAACCGTACGCTTACGCGTAACATATGATGAAAACAATAAAGTAGTGGTTGGTACTTTGGTATTCTAAATCCGGGACAATAAATTGTAATTCCTGGACACGGTACCAGCTACGTAATTCCGGGACAACCCCGGATTTCCCAGCTATCTGGCAACCCTTATATAAAATTAAGTCCGGATGTTGACACTTTCCATCATTCTATAAATATATTTAAAACACATATCTGTATATACGTATAAAAGGAGAACTGACTGACTGACATATCAACGTACAGCCGAAACTACTGGGGCTAGGAATGTGAAATTTTGCACACGGCTTCCTATTATAATGTAGGGGAGCACTAAGAAGGCGTTTTTGGAAATTTAACCTTTAAGGGGGTGAAAAGGGCGAATTAGGAACCCACGCGGACGAAGTCGCGGGCAAAGTGCTAGTTTTAAATCATAAAGCTCCAAAGGATTAATTGTATTGAATGTGTTTGTTTGTGCCTGGATAAGAATATCTTGCAACCCCTTTATAATTATGATAGTATAACTCTATTTTTTGATCTCGTTGATATAATTTTGATCTCATGTTTGTTTAATTTTATATTTAAAATTTTAGCCAGCGGTTTCACCCGCTACAACTCAAAACTAATTTATCCCACGGGAACATAAAATCGGGACAAAAACTATCCTATGTGTTAATCCAGATTATAAAGTATCTGTGTACCAAATTTCATCCAAATTCGCTCAGTAGTTTTTGCGTGAAAGAGTAACAAACATCCATCCAAACAAACTTTTACATTTACAATATTTGTTGGATAGGATTTCCACTTATAATTTAGTACATTAATATAGTTCTTAGCTTAAGTTACCACTCATGTTAGTGAATGTTGGTTGGAAATTACATCGTTTCCTACAAATTCCTGATTCTACCGGCATTTCCCTAGTTATGGGGGGCTGTTAAGAATATTAATGACCTCTGTAATTACAGAACAGTTAATTTCACTGTAAGCCGTTTATCTTGAGCGAGGCGTAGAGACTAATCTACGCAGAGGCCTGCAGACTTTTCCTAGACTTTTCCTAGCCTGGTCGCGGGACTCACGTATTACCGTGACCCCGGAACGTAAAGGGCTATTGAAGGACACCGTGGATATTAGTCAGTACGAGTCTGACAGTCCCTCCCGCTCTGCCCTGGGTGGGAGGACTCATTTGATGATTTTACCACGTAAAGAAAAAAAAAAGACTTCCTAGCCAATAAAGATTGTCTGAAACAACCACAGGTGGTACACGACCACGGCTATTACTCGGTCAAAATGAATATTGTTCTTGTTTTATGCTTTTCAGTGCGCGATTTTTTCGTAGTCGGATTTTAGTTATTTATAACTTATTTTTTTAGTAGGCACTTGCTTTTATAGCGGCAACAGAAATACAACATCTAACTATCACTATGATCTAGAGGGAGAGAACTAAGGGAAAACTAAGTAGTCAGTGGAAAACTAAGTAGGAGAAAACTAAGTAGTCAGTGCGAGCAGACGTGTGCCAAACGCTCTCTGATTATTTAATAAAAAATCAAAACCCGAACAATCAACTTTGAACTCAATCAAGTGATTAGTGACATCCATAATAGTGAAAATCGTGTGAAGCCAAAAAACTGTGTCCCCGTATACATCTGCATATCTATAGTGTTCACGGAGCGGCAGTGCAGGCGACAGCGGCTCTCTTCACCCCCGCGCGGAAACGAGACGGAATCGATTTTTGATCCCGCTCTAAACTCAACACGGAAGCGCACGCAAGTAATTACCACCTTTTAACTCACGCTTCACCACCAACTTGTGTCGTTAATCGCTTGCTAATAAAATGAATGTGACGCGCTCGCCCACCGATAAGCAAGACGCAGCGGCAACATCTTCGTCTTACCCTGATTTGCGTAAAATAAACGATGATCGCGACCTACAATCGGTTACTATGCGCAAACGAAAGACTAGAGGACACGATTTTGAGTTCGAACAGGAGATCACAATAATACACTCGGAAATAAATACCCTAAACTCCAACTTTAAGCAGGAAATGGCTAAGCTTCGTACCGACATGCTTACATTTTTAGAAAACTTCGGTAAAACCCAGACGGATAACATAACGCAGATTCGGAATGACATAGGCGACCTCAAAACGGAACTAAAACATATAAATCAGCGCACAGATAATTTAGCCACAGAGCAAAAGGTCTTAAAGGCGGACTTAAATAAGTTAGAATCGACCAGCAACTCAATTAATAAAAAAATAGAAGAATTTGAATCTCAACTATCCTTGATATCAACCGAACCAATATCAACACTCAACCAACAGGAGCTGGTTTTTGAGATGCAGGAAAGATACACCCGGGGAAAAAACGTTATATTTGCAGGAATATCGGAACTTGAGAATGTAAATAAATCAGATCGACAGAATGGCGAAAAACAGCAAATTATCCAGATATTGCAATCTGCCTACGGAGAAAAATTGCCTCTTGTCACTAAATGTATACGTCTAGGAAAGTACAACTCTAATAAAAGCCGGCTTCTCAAAGTATGTTTCGACTCACACGAAAGTGCCCAGTACCTGCTTCGTAACAAAGACAAGCTCGCTAATCTAAATATAAAGGTATATGCTGACCAAACACCCAATCAACAAAAATATCTTGCGGACTTAAGATCAGAGTTGGAACGCCGGCAAAAAAAAATGGGGAAACAGGAATATCAATCAAATACGTCAAAGGTATGCCTAAAATCATAAACCCTACACCAAAAAACTAGTACCATCCTCATTACAGACACCGGCTGACTCTGACCCAGGCAAATCGAAAAACACATATCAGGCATTAGACAACTACGCACAATTAATTACCAATGCAAAATCGCTAAAATTCCTTCACATCAACATTCGAAGCCTTGTAACAAAAGGCAAACTCGATGAATTGAAATGTATCTTAAAAAGCATACCTCATGTTATCCACTTGATACTACTCACTGAAACCTGGATAAAGTCGGACTCTGAAGCAATGTCACTCAACATACCTAACTATACTCATCATTTTAACTTTCGGACTGACCGACGCGGAGGAGGAGTCTCTATCTTCGTTCACAATGACGTCACTCATACTATCCAACAACAAGAATACATAGAGGGCAACAACTACTTATTCATATATTTAGAGAAATATGCGCTGAATGTCGGCGTTGTCTACAAACCCCCTGACACCAACAACAAAAGTTTTATCCAGTATTACTCCGAACAACTACAACAAAGACGACGATGTGTTGTCTTTGGCGATTTTAACTTTGATATATTGAAACCAGACAGCACAGCGAAACTTTACACGAACATGATTAAAGGAACTGGGTATAAACTGTTGAATAAAACAGATAAAAAATACGCGACCCGTACAACTAACAAAACCAACACAATATTGGATCATGTATGCTCAAACATCACAACAAATGATTTCCATATGGCCGTAATTGAATCGCCCCTTTCCGATCATAATCATATCTACTTGGAACTCAAAAGATTTAAACGCCCACATAAAATAAAACAACATTATATAACTATTGACTACCCTAAACTATACAAATACGTGGCCGACGCGGACTACAATACAACAAAGCACAACTATACCGACCTTGAAAACTTTATAAAGACGAGCATTAAAGAAAATAGCACTAGAAAAACCAAGATACTCAACTTACCCAGAGAAGATTGGATCAACACTGAAATTATAAACCAAATCAATGAAAGAAATATATTGTGGAAAAAATACAAGGCCAACATACATAATGAAAAACTAAAAACAGATTACATCGTAAAGAGAAACGCCGTACACAGTCTGATCAATACAACGAAAAAAAGTTACTACTACAAAGCATTCTCTAAATGTAAATCTAAGCCGAGGAAAATGTGGTCTCTGATTAACGAATTTTGTAAAAACAAAGCTATAGTAAGCCATATTCCCCTTAAACTAATAATAGATGACAACATTGTGTTAGACCCGACCGAAATTTGTAAAAACTTTAATCTATTTTTTGCATCGGTAGGCAAAACCCTAGCCACACAAATTCCTAAAAAATTCCACAACAACCTTACCCACACGATAACAAACTCTAAGCCAACGACAAACAATCTAAACACTCTTACCCCGTGCACTATAAATGAAATAAACAAAATTATTGATAACCTGGATCCAAACTGTAGCTCTGGAATAGATGGTATTACAACAAAAACAATAAAATGTATTAAACCATTAATAGTCAATGAACTCACACTTTGTTTTAATAACTGCTTCACTCAAGGATTTTTTCCAAAATCCCTTAAAATTGCAAAGGTCACCCCAATACACAAATCGGGACCAAAAACCGACCCTAATAATTACCGACCGATTTCGGTTCTACCAGTGATATCAAAAATTCTTGAAAAACTTATATACACAAGACTAGAAAAATACCTACAAGTCACCAACTGTATTTACGATCGGCAGTTTGAATTCAGACCTAAGTCTAATACACTCTCCGCAACTATAGACTTAGTCACTACAATAAAAACAAATATAGACAAAAAAAAAATCGCACTAGGGATCTTTATCGACTTGAAAAAAGCATTTGATACAGTAAGCCATAGAATACTCTTGCAGAAACTTAGTGGTATTGGTATTTCTGGCGAGGCCTACAATATCCTATCCTCCTATCTTAGCGAACGATACCAAGTCGTAAAAATAGAAAATGCAAAAAGTGAGACGTTGCCTATTGAGTTCGGTGTTCCGCAGGGATCTTTGCTGGCACCCTTATTATTTAACATCTACATAAATAATATCAAAGATCTAGGGCTAAATGGCCAAATAACCTTATATGCGGACGACACATGTTTGTTTTATTTTGGACAGTCAATAAATGACATTATAACCGCCGCGCAAAGAGATTTAGACACACTATATATCTGGTTTAGTAGCAACTTGCTGACCATAAACGCATCAAAAACCTCCTTCATACTCTTCTCTGCAAAAAATAAAAAAATCGCCAGTCATCCACCACTTCACATCAACAAAGTCCAAATCAAAAAATCCACTTGTGAAAAATATCTCGGTCTTAAACTTGACAACAAATTAAGCTGGACGCCACATATTGAATCGATCACATCTAAAATAATGTGTCTACTAGGATCCATGCGCGGATTTATCAATAACTTCCCACGCAACATCCGCCTAACTGTATACAACTCACTGGTTAAATCACACCTCAATTATCTCGTTGAAATCTGGGGATGTGCAAGTAAGTCCACGCTTAAAGATTTACAGATTGCTCAAAACAAAATAATAAAAACACTCTTTAATTATAATTTCCTCACACCCACCTCGCAATTATACAGGGAAACAAAACTAATGAGCGTTGGGCAGCTGTACGCCTTCAATACCTGTCTCCTTATTCGTAAAATTCTTGACGGCAAAATTCACTCGCAAATCAGCTTCTCAAAAAAAGTTACCCAGCGAAGCGAAAGAAACCCCAACCAACTATGTACGCAACAACCCAGAACCCAATACGGAAGAAGGAACATCAGATACGAAGGCGTCCAACTGTACAATGCCCTTCCAATTGACATTAGGAACGCATCTTCCTTGGCTTCTTTCAAAGCCAGACTTAGGTTGTACTTCGCGGGGAGCGAGAATTATTTGTAGAGAACAAATTTTGCTTCCTGTGGGTTGCAATCTGGATCTGGTCTCGAATTAAAACTAGAATTGTAGATATTTGTATGTTTAATTAACTTCTTCATTGTTTTATTTTTGTAAACAACCTTGCATGTTTGATTGTTTAATTGGAGAATAACTATCCTTGTTATTTACAACACTATATTTGCACTTGAATACTATAGTTATAGCAATAATCTAACTGTATATTTATTCGTAAGTGAACATTGTTCTTTTGGATAAATAAATATTCTTTAAACCAAAAAATGATCTAAGAAGCACATCTTCCATAAATTTTTGTACAACATTCGAAGAGTGCAGTGAAGTTCTAAAATCTGTGTACACCTTTAAACCTTATTCAGGCAGACTGTAAGGTTCAAAAGTGTACAGAATATTTTCGAACTCGACTGTACCAACATAATATTATATGTATTTACTAAGGAAAAGGTATTAACTCAAGATCCCTCACTGATATAATAAATAATGCCTACTTTTATAATAAGCCACGTGCTTCAGTTGACTAATGTACTATTACTAAGGCTAGGATTAGAGTGAGACGCGACCGCGGCTGCTGAAGCGGGCTAGAATTATCAGACTTTATGAAATGGTAACCACAATGGCGCCCCGTGATACTAAAGCCTTATCAAACTGAATACTTTAAAAAAAATACAACAGCACGCTTATATTCTGCCGTGAGCGAGAGAGCGAACGTGTTATCCTTTTTTTCCATTTGACACGCTACTACACCCGTTTCATGGCTAAATTAAAGCCGACAGCAACCTCATTGAATGGAGAAGCTACTGCCCGATGACAAGAATCTACACCTTCGCTATAAAATCTCACAAATTCACGATGTTGGTACAACGGCATTTGAACGACACCTTCTACCTACTTCCAGTGTGTTCATCCTAAACAAGACCGATTGACTTCACGGATGGAATACTAAGCGCCTAGCTTGTCTACACTACAGTAAAGGAACGCCTGAGCACACAACTTGTGGCGTTAATCGCTCCCGCTATCGCCACCGCACCCGCTACCGCCTAGTCACCGTGCCCTCACCCTCAACGAGACCAAATAACTTTGCGGATAGAATACTAAATGGCTTGCCTGTTTACATGACAGCCAAAGGAGATAGCTACTTATTATATTTGTAAACTGTTTCTATATGATGAAAGATAGCAGATTACAACGTTGAAAATGTTGTTAAACCATCAGTCAATCTGTTCGGAAATTGTAGATTAAAGAAAAACTTCTTGAGACTTGTTGTTTCTCGGTAGTTTGTGCTAATAAAGTCTGTAAGTACATTAATCTTCTACTTTTTGAAATAAAATATAGCTGAATTGATGTGTATAAAAATTTTAATCATCATCAATCATTTTGTATTAAAAACCTTGAAATAAGATTACTAAAATTTCTTTTAATTTTTTTTTTCTTTCTTATAAATAGAGTCTGCGCCAGTCACATAGAAAAGCGAAAGCGATCCGATAGCGTGATTCAAACAATTCCATAAATTACAAATAAAAACGCCTCGTTTCGTATAATACCCCACGCCTGTCTGTTTGACAAAGGCTTTAATGTGTATTAAAAGTTTGCTTAAAATATTTTTTTTAATAAACACTAGGATTTTTTTCCCGTATCGTGGGTGCGTTTACAAACGTAGAATCTCACGTACACACAACCACACCCGGAACAACAATCGATCGCTCAGTCACTGCGCCTAAACCGTAATGAAAATAAAAATTTGCACATCTATAATTTCACCAAACACAACCATTTTATTACAAACCCAACACACTTGCTCCTAAAACTTGCTCCTTAAGATTGCCCTGTTCATATATCTTGCTACTAATACATACATCTTCAAATCCTCTTACACGTCGAGTGGTATCTATTGGATATCGAACCGTCAGATGGTAAGCTCTACTTACTACAGTAAATCATAATATCAGTCGGCGTACCATGACCAGTTTGATCTTTAAGCTTCGTATTCATGGTAATCATTTGTTTAGCAACAGTTGATCAACGTTGCTGATGAATGGCGAGAATGCTGCGGTAAATTTGTTTAAAATCAATATGGGTTGTCCACGCACCAGTCTGCGTTAAAATGTTGCTTGAGGAAGAAGTGCATGATTTTATCATTGCTCCACACTAAAGAAAGAAGACAGTTTTATACTTTTCAGTGCGCAATTTTTTCGTAGTCTTTTCTCGCGCTACTCGCTCGCACGAGGATCGCGCACGCCAAATGTGTGGTCAGCCTAACTCTTGGCTGGCTGTAGAATGATTTTTTCGTCACGTATGCTTGAGCAAAAAACCACGGTCTTGTGCCTTATGTTCTTCAATTTAAAAATTTGTAAACTGCTCTTCTGAATAATTTGGTATATGTCTGTCTGCTTTACTTTTTGCAACGATGTTGTCGTGTATCATTACAATGTTTCTCCAAATTATCACGATCCCCCTCTAGAGGGCCAAAGCCTGTCGGGGTCGCGGGACTTATGATTTACCGTGACCCCGGTGCGTAAAGGGCTATTGAAGGACACCGTGGGTTTTAGTCAGTACGAGTCTGACAATCCCTCCCGCTCTGCGCTAGGTGGGAGGACTCATTTGATGAATATACCACGTTAAAAAAAAAACCACGGGTTGCACTCTGGGAGTGCCGGCAGAAGTGAAAACTTGAATAGTATTAAACACACACGAACATTCGCGCAAGCGCCCTGCGCCGTCTTATGAATTTTCGATCAGGTCACGTGTCCTGACGCGAGTTTAACATTTTTACCCATTCCAAAAAAGTGCACAACGCCGATAAAGAAGTTTTCACTTAAAAAAAAACACGATCAAAAACTGAGAACGTTAAACCCTACTGTCTAACTTCTATAAGCTTACCTTGTCCATATCCCTTACTAGTAATACCTCTTCAAATCGTCTAAGCCGTCGAGTGGCACCTATTGGATACCATACCGACAGACAGTAAGCGCTAGTAAAGCTATACACACACTTGGTGAATGAGTGAGTGAGTTAGTGAATGACGAATGAAACGTTGTGCTACAGTCAATACATTTTGAACAGATGAAAAGCGGTGAAACAAATTATCAATGGAATTGGTATATAACACAAATGCAAGCTTTACACGGTAAATTTAAGCCTTAGTCAAACAGACAGGCGTGACGAATGCGAAGCGAGGCGTTTTTATTTGTAATGTATGTAATTGTTTGATCACATAGAAAAGCGAAAGCGATCCGATAGCATGACAGAACTATCGGACCGACGTCTCGCTTCGGTTCGGTATCGCTTCGGACTCGCTTCGCTTTCGCCTGTCTGTTTGATAAAGGCATAAATGTTTGAGTTACACTAGCTAGAGATCGTAATTTGATTGAAATAAAAACAATTTTGGAGAATTTGGAGAGCAATGGTGGCCCTGTGGTATCGGCCCCGACCTTCGAGTTATAGGTCGTGGGTTCGAATGCGAACCCAGTCAGGTGCATTACTTTGTGTAATATATTTCATAGCCACTGCTCGCAACAAAAACATCGTGGGGAAACCAGCACGTCCTAGAACTGAAAATTCGACTTGTGACATCTACCAACCCGCACTGGGCCCACTTGGTGGAATATGGCCCACTCCTTCTCACAGAGAGGAGGCCTGTATCCCGGCAGTGGGAACATTTATAGGCTGATGATGAACAATAATATTTGTCTGTGAATTAAAATCATATATGTATTTTATCGTGGTAAAATCATCAAATGAGTTCTCCCACCCAGGGCAGGGCGGGAGGGACTGTCAGACTCGTACTGACTAAAATCCACGGTGTCCTTCAATAGCCCTTTATGTACCGGGGTCACGGTAATTCGTGAGTCCCGCGACCGGGCGTCGAGAGAGCTTATGGAAGTTTTGAGACAAGTTACAGAGCTCCAAAATAATAATAAAATAAAGAGCCTCGACGAACACCTTTCGAGGCTCTCCCTAGGGGGTTGGATCAAGGGCCTGATTCAGAAGGCAGTACTCCTCGATACGGCTCGCATTGTGAGGAGGTTCCTGTCTCTGAAGCCCTAACCACCGGTAGGTTGAACACTTCTCCAAGATTTAACAAAAATCTGGCCCGCGAGGTTGTTGACATGTGGGACGTGAATACAGTAGTCATTGTGCCGATAGTCGTGGCTTAATGGCCAAGAGCCTCGAACAGCATCCGAAGAGACTCTTGCTAGGCGTCTGGAGTACTTACTCCGAACGCCTTACCAATTAGGCTACTCAGACTCAGAAGCTGAATCTTCTATTCCCTCGTTTGAAGGTCACCGTAAAATGTTCAAACGAGCGAATAGAAGGGCGTCGAGGGAATAGAAAGCGTCTGGAGTACTTATCCAGAAAATGCGGGTTGAAATTCCACTCGCAGGTGAACTTTTCTATCCTCAAAATTTATCCTAAAGATAATCAATTTTACTGAAACTTAATTTGCATAAAGTATTTTTAGTAAGATTTAGCCTCCACAGACGTAATAAACCGCTAAAGTTTTACTAGCTAGCAAAGACGGGGTGCTACGACAGGAAACCTCCACATGCGCCCGTGGACTGGAGTTCCCCTTCGGATACGTCCGGGGGGAAGACCAGTTTTTCGGGCCGGAGTACCCTGGGATGCGGGCAAAAACTTTTTTAGGCACTGTGTGCCTAAGGGGTCTCTTTGCCCGTATGCGAATAGCCTGTCGGGTGGATGCTCCAACGCGTGTCCCTCTGAATAGCAGAGGGCACAGCGCCGTCCGACCAAGGACCAAGCCCAGGTCGGTGGCGCGTCGTGTTTCACGCGTCACCGACGGGGCCCCCTTACGGAACAAAAAAGCTAAACAAAGACCGTAATAGTGAGAATATCGCTTCATCGTCCTCCCGACGCCGCGCGCCGATGCGAACCCATCCCACCGTTATGTGGGACTCTAACCGTGGCGCACTCAGACGGCCATGAAAACACATGACCTCCTGTCTTGTGCAGCGCTACTTCGAGTCCCAACTGCAGGATTCTGACAGCGACTATCGTGACCGCCTGCGTCGCCAGGTCGGCCTACGCCTGGTGCGGAGGGATCTTCCAGGACGAGCGTGTCGTCAGTGTAACATATTAAGCTGACGCCGTCTGGGTGGTCGCCATGTGAGAATATCGCTACGAACATATTGAAATCCTCTCAGATTTCGAGTGGTATCTATCGAATATCATCATACTGACAGCGGGTAAGCTTATCAAAGCCAACACTTGAGAAATATAAGCGCCTTTCCAAAAGTACTGGCCAACAGGTAACGATTTAACTTTTTTTTTTTTTTGCGTGGTAAAATCATCAAATTAGTCCTCCCACCCAGGGCAGGGCGGGAGGGACTGTCAGACTTGTACTGACTAAAATCCACGGTGTCTTTCACGAGCCCTTTACGTACCGGGGTTACGGTGATGGGTAAGACCCGCGACCCCGGCAGGCTCTGGCCCTCTACAGGCCCCGTCAGTTTGCTGACACTCCTTGAGGCGCGCGTGGAACACAACGCGCCGTCGACCCGGGCATGGTCCATGGTCGGGCAGCGAGTCGCCCATTACTCGCTGCCCGCATGCCCGCGCCTACGGTGGCCGGAGATCGTCTGGCGACGTCCGTCGCCGTGGGCGTCTACCACTGCGGGTGGGTCGGAGGGAGGACACTGTTCTCTCCCTCACGCGGCACGCCTCCTCCTTCGCGAGCATGACTGCTTCGCAGAAGGAGGCGACCGCTTCCCACTCCGTCTCGCCCCGCAGCATGGCCTCGACCAATGCCGGGCGCGAGAGGTCTCCGCCTATCGCCGTCGTGAGGACACGGCGGTGCTCTGCCCAAGCGGGGCAGTCCTGCACCGTATGCTCCACCGTGTCCTCAGGACGGTCCTCGCAGTGGTGACACCCAGGCGTTTCCTCCCTCCTTATCAGACACAGGAACCTCCCGAAACTTCCGTGTCCGGTGAGGACCTGCGTCATGCGGAAGGTAAGGACGCCGTGACGCCTATCCAGCCACTCCTCAAAGAGGGGTCTTACCGCCGCGATTGCGGCGTGCCCGGACCTCGGTTGCGACAGTCGCTCCCTCCATACTGCCCTGAGATCGCGCCGGAGCTCTTCCCGCCGCGCCTCGACCTGTCGAGGCAGCGGGGATTCGCCCCGGCGCTGCGCCTCCACGCGCCATTCGTAGACGCGCTGGAGGGCAGTCGCCTCCAGATCCCAGGGCAGCAATCCGGCAAGGAGGTTGGCCGATTCGCCGGCGATCGTGCGGTATCCTCGGACCATTCGGATTGCCATGACCCTCTGGCATGCGACCAGCTTTAGTGGTCGCGTCCGAATGCTCAGGGCCCACACAGGGGCCCCGTAGAGGGCCATGGACCGCACGACACCGGCGTACAGCCTCCGGCTGGAGGCGTTTGGCCCGCTGAGATTGGGCAGGAGTCGCCTGAGGGCGGCTGCTGCCCGGTTCAGCTTCGGGGCCAAACGTAGGAAGTGCTCCCTAAAGTTCCACCGGCTGTCGAGGACGAGTCCCAGGTACTTCATCGTCCTCCCGACGCCGATGCGAACCCCCTCCACCGTAATGTGGGACTCTGAACGTGGCGCGTTCAGACGGCCATGAAAGCACATGGCCTCTGTTTTGTGCAGCGCCACGTCGAGTCCCAACTGCCGGATCCTTTGAGCTACTGTCGCCACCGCTTGCGTCGCCAGGTCGGCCGCCGCCTGGTGCGACTCTCCCTCCGCCAGGACGAGCGTGTCATCGGCGTAACATATTACGCCGACGCCGTCAGGGAGGTCGCCGCGCAGCACCCAGTCGTAGCCGATGTTCCACAGGAGCGGCCCCAAGACCGATCCCTGTGGAACACCGCACGACATCTCTCGCCGGTTCCACTCTCCCCGGTGACCGGGGTAGATGACGGCCCTGTCCGTCAGGTAGTCCTCGACCGTGCGACGGAGGTAGGTCGGCACCCGGTGATACCGGAGTGCCTCCCTGATGCAACTCCAGGGCAGGGTGTTAAAGGCGTTGGTGATGTCCAAAGACACCGCCAAGACGACCCTGCCCCGGGATACCGCATCCCCCGTCGTGAGGGCTCTTACGCGCATGATAGCGTCCACCGTCGAGCGCCCCCTCCGGAAGCCAAACTGGCTCTCCGAGAGGTCCGGGCCCACCCGATTCAGGTGCCCGACGAGGCGGTTTGCAATAACTCTTTCAAAGAGTTTGCCCACCTCGTCGAGCAGCACGATGGGCCGGAATGCGGACGGAGAGTCCGCAGGGCGCCCGGGCTTCTGGATCAGGACCAGTTTCCCCGTCTTCCAACGAAGCGGGAACTGGCCCCTCTCCAGGCATGCGCTAAAGAGCCCCCCCAGTCGAGGCCCGAGAGTCCCCGAGGCCAGGACCCAGGCTTTTCCTGGCAGGCCGTCGGGTCCTGGGGCGGTATTTTTGGCCTTGAGCCGTTGTACCGCCACTCTCAGGTCTACCTCGGTCACCTCTGGAGCATCGTAGACGTCGTCGTCGCTGTGGTCCGCGTTTGCGTCAGCTTCTCCGTCAGAACCCGTCAGAGACGGAGCCATAGGCGGGGGAGTGTGCTCTCCCCGCGATGGGAACAGGGCGCTCACCACGTCCTCCACGAACTGAGGCTGGAGACTCTGCGTCAACGGGGGAGCCCAGGGGCGGAGCTTTTCTCTCACCCACTTATAGGGCCGGCCCCATGGGTCCCCGTCCAGGGTCTCCAGCATCTCCTTGCGGGCCAATTCCTTGGCCCGCAAGATTTCGTCGCGGAGGGCGGTCTTCGCTGCCCTGTAGCCCTCGTACAGCTCCGCCTCTACAGTCGCCGCATCCGGAGGTCGGGTGCGGCGCCTGCGGAATCTGGTGTACCGGCGTCGCGCGGCCACGCACGCCTCGCGCAGCGATGTTAGCTCGCGCGACCACCAGTACAGCTGACGCCGGGCACGTTTTTGCCGGACCCGGGGCATGGCCATGTCGCAGATCTCCGACATGGCCTCCCGGAACCACTCCGCCTCGTCGTTTATGTCGGCAGGCCTGTCCGGTGGTGACACCCAGGCCTGCACGATCGAGGCTTCCAGGAATAGCTCCCGGTCCAGCTGCTTCAGCGCCCATCGCGGACCACATGGGTTCCGTCGGACCGGCGCGTCTGAGGTCTGGGCGGAGACATCAAACCGGATATACCGGTGATCGGAGTAGGTCTCCACCTCCTCTACAACGCGCCAGTCGGTGACGCGCGGCGACAGGGCGGCGTTGGCGAACGTTAAGTCCACCACCGAATCGCCCGTCCACCGCACGCACGTGGGAACGGAACCCCGGTTCTCAACGACCAGGCCATGCGCCATGGCCCAGCGCTCGAGCGTCCTGCCCCGCGTGTAGTCCGTAGTCCGGGAACCCCAAGCCACATTCTTGGCGTTGAAGTCCCCGAGGACGAGCGCGGGGAGGGAACCGAATGCGACGACGACGTCTCCCAGCTCCAATAGGGAGTCCTGTAACGATTTAACTGGAGAATATTCTTTAAGTAATATTTATATATTTTAAATCGACTTCAAAAATGGTTAGGCCACGTTAATTATGATTCACCATCCAATGTTTACCTGTATCGTGGCGATCTCGGTCAAATGGCGTCTATTTTCGTACGTAATCCGTACGACGGGGTGTTTTTTTTACTGACTGTATAGTGGTTGTGCGGCGCGAATTACGATCCGATTTTCTGTTGGAGATTTATCAAATTTTAGAGAGTATTGTTCTTTTTTACGTGGTAAAATCATTGAATGAGTCCTCCCACCCAGGGCAGGACGGGAGGGACTGGCAGATTTGTACTGACTAAAATCCATGGTGTCCCTCAATAGCCCTTTAGGGTGGTGCAGTGGTCGCGGGACCAAGGGATTACCGTGACCCCGGTACGTAAAGGGCTATTGAAGGACACCGTGGATTTTAGTCAGTACAAGTCTGACAGTCCCTCCCGCCCTGCCCTGGGTGGGAGGAATCATTTGATGATTTTACCACGATAAAAAAAGGGTAGTGCAGTACTTTGTGTAGATAATTAATTAATTTCATCACAACTGCTCTCATAACGATGAAGGAAAACTTAAAGAAAAAACAATAAACAACGTGTTCCTCTGCTATTCATTCTATATTCTTTTAAGCTTTTAAGCTCCGCACTTAGCTGTTTTATATCCCTTTGAGAGTAAACTTTGATGTGTAGTACTCGTAAGTGTATGTTTGAGTAGCTACTCTAAAGATGCTGGTAGACTTAAGGGCGCGTAACCAGAAAGTTGGCAACGTCGCAAATAGATGTCAAATATTTACAAGTTTTAATTAATTTGGTAAATTTACTGTTTGAAAATAAGAAATATGGCTCTGTAGTAAGGGCCGTTTCTTGGGCAGTTTTGTAAAACTATTGACTTCAAGTTATCTACATAAAAGGTTTTCAAAATTCGAACACTTCTTATCACGCTAGCGGATAAAATGCACTTTTGCACTGGAATTTCGAATGCCAAATAGAAACGTTCCGAGCTTGAGAGGTGAAAAAATATTTTGAGGTGCTTTACGAAGTTCTTTACTTCGTAAAGCACCTCAAAATATTTTTAAACCGTAAACCGTAAACCTAAAATTAAGATTTTGGGACAACAAAAAATAAGTTAAAAATAACTAAAAACCCGACTACGAAAAAATCGCGCACTGAAAAGTATAAAACAAGAACAATATTCATTTGACCGATATTTTTTCCAATTATAAACTTCAAGTAATAGCCGTGGTCGTGTGCCACCTGACAGCGGTTGTTTCACACAATCTTTATTGACTCGGTGCGCGATTTTTTCGTAGTCGGGTTTTAGTTATTTTTATTTTGGGGTTATATTATTAATTATTTGATATAATAATAAAAGCAAAGTAGCGAGCATTTGATACCCATGTTGACACTGTTAGAAACAGGCAAACTAAGTAGTTAAAGCTATGTAATATTTCAAATGTGCTCATCAAGCCGTCGATACTGCGTGAATTTTATTTTCTGTTACGACTTTACATCCCCTAAAGGGCGCCATATTGAATTTGGTGACATGTCACCCACCCTATAACCAGCGGACACCCTAGACGCTTCTAACGACACCTCATTTGTCATGTTATGATAAGTAGTTTAGACGTTATGAGGGAACAAACAAACATACATACGAATCAAAGTCATAACCCTCCTTTTGGCTTTGCTAAAAAACATCCACGTGTTCCCGAGACCTCCATAGCAGCGGATCCCAAAAGCTTTATCCTATAACCTTTTGATGCGATACAAAAATAAATATTATACAACTGGCTTCCGCCCGCGACTCCGTCCGCGCGGATGTCGGTCTTCGCGTGGATGGTTTATTTCCCCATTTTGAGTAAGTCTGACAATGACATCTTATAAATATTACGACGCTGAATCCACTGCGGGTAATGCAACGTGTGTTCGTGGTTCTACAGAACAACGTCTATGAATAAAACTGAAAAATAAGATTTTTTTTCTACGTATTTTTCCAGGATAAAAAATATCCTATGTTATGCCCAGGATAATAAGGAATAATTATACCAAGTTTCATCGAAATCGAACCGTTAGTTTTCACGTGATGCCTGCACAAACAGACAGACAAAAATTTTTTTAATCATATATTTGGGTTTGGTATCGATCCAGCAACACCCCCCGCTATTTATTTTTTCAATATTTTCAATGTACAGAATTGACCCTTCTACAGATTTATTATATGTATAGATTAGGAGCTAAAATTGCGAAACGACGTGATTACTCTCATACGGCATTGTGATGACGATAAAGAAAGCTTTCAGGGAATTCTGATCTCTATTGTTGGTAGCACAAAGAGAATTATTGCGAAAACATGCCAAGGACAAAGATACCCCTTATTAAATAGGATCGTGGGCAATGAAAATAGGAAACACAGAAGGCTCACTTCAAAGAATTTTCACAAAGAATGTGTTCTGAAGACAATACGAGGTATTCAGTCTTTTATACTACTCTAGGTTTTTTTTTTAGCGTGGTTAATCATCAAATGAGTCCTCCCACCCAGGGCAGGGCAGAAGGGACTGTCAGATTTGTACTGACTATAATCCACAGTGTCGATAGCCCTTTACGGTCCAGAGCCACGGTTTCCAGATGAGTCCCGCGACCCCGGCAGGCTATGGCCCTCTAAGGGGAGGCCCCGTCAGATTGCTGACAGCTCTTTGATGCGCGCGTGGTACACGACGTGCCATCGACCCGGGCATGGTTCATGATCGAACAGCGAGTCGCCCTTTACTCGCCGTCCGCATGCACGCGCCTACGGTGGGAGTGTAATCAATCCGGTAGATATTTACCCTTGATTAATGTTGTGAGAGTTTATGACGCCACCTTTATCATTGTACCAGTAAATAAGCCAGCTGCTTTGACCATGTCATTTTTTTATCGTTGTAAAATCATCAAATGAGTCCTCCCGCCCAGGGCAGAGCGGGAGGTCTCAATTTAGTACAATTTTTATTGAATTCTGACGTGACGAGTCAACGCATCAAAACTCGAGTTTTGATGCGTTGTATTTTGGTGAATATTCATTGATTTTACAAAAGAAAAAATATGTGTCCGTTATTTTTTAAACTCTACATGACGGACTAATTATATTTTTAATTTATAGTTACTGTCAATTAGTCAATTGTAGTTTAGCAACACATGGTACTTCTGCCATTGTTTCTCATTGGTCTATTATAATGGAAAGCCGTTTGAAAATATGTTACGATACGTGAAGAATGATGGTTCGTTAATGAGGCACGCTTTTTTTAAGAGATACGTCTTATTAATAAACATGTTATTTGGATTTTATTATATATTTAGTAAACGTTACATTCTGGGAAAGGTTTTAGTATATGACAACAATGGATATCTAGAGACAATTGTAGATTTGCAAAGACGCCGATTATACCTTCGAAGATTTTTGTTGAATAATTAAACTAAAAATTAAATTAGAAATAGAAACGAACTGACTTCAAAACCAAACACCAAAAAGTATAAAATTTCGGAAATCAGTGGCCATAGTCAATGAAATAAATAAAAACAAAGCCACCGACTTTTGATTCTTAGAGTTTTGAAGCCTTTTCATTTTTTAAAAAAATACCTAGATTTTTTTTATAACAAGGTCACAACACTAATACAAGTGTCAAGCTTTTACATGCAACAGACTTTTGTTTTTATCAATCTGTTATTAACAAGCTTCTATTTGTATAAAGCTGTAATGATATAAACGAGTTGCTGTATGCTCGTCGTATCGTTCAACAAGTTGCATCCCAGTGAATCATAATTAATTAATGCCTTTAATTTTAATCTCAGCTTATCTCGTGGCGGGCATGCGGGCAGCGAGTAATGGGCGACTCGCTGTCTGACCATGGACATGCGCCTCAAAGAGTGTCAGCATAGTGACAGGGCCTGTAGAGGGCCAAAGCCTGCCGGGGTCCGGGACCAAGGGATTACCGTGACCCCGGTACGTAAAGGGCTATTGAAGGACACCGTGGATTTTAGTCAGTACAAGTCTGACAGTCCCTCCCGCCCTGCCCTGGGTGGGAGGACTCATTTGATGATTTTACCACGATAAAAAAGGCTCGCGTGCGATTAAGTCGATATTTTTTTTTTAATAATGCAGAAATATTATTGTCTACTTTTGGGTAGATCATGCTACGCGTGCAATACCTAGTGGTAAGTACACACCAAAACGCGACGTGACGCGACGATACTAGGAAATATGTATCTTTTCGTGTAGTAAATAAAGTTAGATTTTGAGACGCGCGAAATTTGGGCGCACCGCAGGGTTGCCAGATACAGACTTTTTATTTCCGGGACAATGCGAGGGTTACGAATGGGGGTCGGACAAGGGTCGGAAGGAAAATATACGAAAATAGATAATTATTTTTGTAAATCGTTTATTTGTAATACGTTCGTATTTTGCAAAAAATCTATGATGTATATGGTTAAAACTAACTTTCTCTTTTTTTTTTAATAAAACGCCGCATCTCATCTAAGCGTAACATGAAGAAAATAAATAAAGAAACTTGTGATAGTAGGTTTTCGAAATCCGGAACAATACTCTACCTCCCAGATTTAAACATTACCGGCAAAATGAGAGGATACATCTACTTATTCTCTCCCCCTTAATCATCATCTGCCTGCCTTTTCCCAACTAATTTGGGACCGGCTACCAGTCGAACCAGTTGCAGCTGAATATCAGTATTTTACATGGAGCGACTGCCTATCGGACCTCCACAGCCAACTAACCGGGTAATACGATACCCCATGGTAAGACTGGTTATCAGACACTTGGAGCTTCTGACTAACAGTAACGACTGTCAAAGATCTACAAATGACAGCCGGGACCAACGGCTTTACCTGCTTTGCGAGCCACGGAAGAAACTCGCTATGACAGATGGTCACCCATCCACAGACCAACCTCGGCAAGCGCGGAGTGCGGCTGTAGGTATTAACGAGCTTCTTAACATTATGTTGATCTACAAAATATTACATCAAACTCAGAAGTTGGCAGTTTCCCCGCCACGGGCTTATCGTTATCCAGCGCGTATTACATTATTATGTATAAGTTTATTATGTATTCTGCTATATACTTGTTTAATGTTATCTGTTGTTGTTATTGCGAAGATTACGTATGTACAGATAAAGTATTTATAAGTCAATGTTTATTGTTTGTGTTGAGTAGGTCAGCGGACTACACAGGTTGAATTTTTCAACTTGACGTGTATGGCTATATCCGAAACTATGAGGAATATCGAAAAACGTTAAATAATGACTAATTAGAGCTAAGCGACATAAGTGGTCGCGGGACTCACAAATTACCGTAATCCCGGTACATAAAGGGCTATTGAAGGACACCGTGGATTTTAGTCAATCAAGTCTGACAGTCCCTCCCGCCCTGCCCTGGGTGGAAGGACTCATTTGATGATTTTACCGCGATAAAAAAAAAGTAGAGCTACTAGTTACAAAGAAAAATAGCAATTTCATAAAAATCAGCTATTTCCTTAAGTTTGCCGTATATGATTACTTTCCAAAATTTGATCCTTATTAGCAACACTATCGAATGATGTAATAATACGGAGTGTGTTTTTTTTTCAAAAATCAGCGCGTTCGATTCCTGTCCAGGATTATTGATCCTTCTAAAATCCAAAGATACAGTGTTACTTTTCATCAAAATCGGCCTCGAGACTCATTTCAACGTGTTTTGATATTCCCTATAGTTTCGGATACAGCCAACAACGCCCCGTTGAAAAATTCATCCTGTATACCGTACTACTAAAGTATTATAAAGTACATATATATTATCAGCCTCTTGCCGTCTACTGCTGAACGTAAGCTTCCCCCGAAGTCCTCCAACCTTCCCGGTCCTGGACAGTCTGCATCCCTCCCCTGCTAGCCACATTCTTCAAATCATCGACCCCTCTTGCCATAGGACGTCCTACACTACTAAAGTACAAAGCATTCAGGAATTATTTCTTCATTTTTCGTTTGCCCCACTCTAGGAATTTCTCCTCTATCGTGGGTGCGTTTACAAACATAGAAACTCATAAACACAAACAGTACTGCGGCCGTAATATGACGTCTTAAAACCAGGCTTGTTCCAGTGAGTGAAAGAGACAGAGCTATACAAGTCGTCGAGCGCCACCTCGTTCACTCACTGGAATAAGCCAGGTTTTAAGACGTCATAATACGGCTCCTTTGACTATCTTGAAACGACACTATAGCTTTTGAACACAAAGGTCAAAGGAGTAACAGGGTAGAAATAAAGGGTTTCCGTACGGTTAGTAAACGATTAAATTCTCAATTTACCATTCAAATCGGAACCCAAACAGAGTTGAAATACGAACCAACATCAAAACTCAACTCAATTTGGTATGTTTTAAATGACACGGCACACGCAGAATCTGTCAGTGAGTCGTCAAAAACACGACATGAAAATAACTTTTCTGTAGACCGGTGTAGTTAGTCAAATCGTTTATTTCCTGTGGTAGTAGACGTGTTTACCACTATGATAAAGTCAACTGACTGTTTTTTTCTTCGTGACATTGGGTTACTTTCATCTATACTATATAATATTACTAGCCCCTTTTAAATCACTCTATATTTTTAAAAAACCGCATCAAAGTACGTTGCGTAGTTTTAAAGATCTAAGTATACATAGGGACCGGGCACGCCGCAATCGCGGCTGTAAGACCCCTCTTTGAGGAGTAGCTGGATAGGCGTCACGGCGTCCTGACCTACCGCATGACGCAGGTCCTCACCGGACACGGAAGTTTTGGGAGGTACCTGTGTCGGATAGGGAAGGAAGAAACGCCTGGGTGTCACCACTGCGACGATCTCCCAGAGGACACGGTGGAACATACGGTGCAGGACTGCCTTTACCGTGACCCCGGTACGTAAAGGGCTATTGACGGACACCGTGGATTTTAGTCAGTACGAGTCTGACAGTACCTCCCGCACCGCCCTGGGTATTTTACCACGATAATAAAAAAGCAGTGCGCTGAAAGCGTCGTGCTTATGCATGTGCATGTGCGTGTGTACATGACAAGTTTACTTCTGACAAGCCATACACCGTCAAGTTTACTGAATTTTATTTCCTGCACGCTGCAAACTTGACGGTAAATTACATCGTGTATGGCTGGCTGTACGAGACAAGTTTTCTTATGTTGGTAACAGGTGTTCTTGTTCAAAGTAGTCCAAAGAGTTTTCAAATGAATTGCCAACCTCAGAAATGAAGTGGATAGGGTCTGTACCTTTTAGACCGTCATCTGTTTTTCTTCTATGTATTTGTTTAAAGAGAACCGTCATTTGTTTAAGCTAACACACGTTCTCGCCCGTGTAGTGATGTGTTAAGGTTCTAATTTGCATAATTCAGTTGTTATGTAGTAGATACATTTCATGTTTTACAAGTAAAGAAAACAAATTCTTGTAAGACCGACATGTGAGGATAGTTTACAAAGTATTTTGTGCTGTTTTGTACCATAAAGGTGACCATATAGATTATGGCCCGCCTGAACTACGGTGACCACATCCAACAGGTCTTCGCGGTGACCGTAGCCTATGGACACCTGCTACACGCGAGGTATCGCCTACGTGTTGCCGACCTTGCATATTATCCAGTGCGGGTAGATAGTTATAATTGTACAGGGCGTTTTTCTCGTGTAGCTGGTTCGCTTCCCGGTTCAATCTCCGGATCTCCGGCCACAGTAGGCGGGCATGCGGGCGGCGAGTTATGGGCGACTCGCTGTCCGACCATGGACCATGCCCGGGTCGACGGCGCGTTGTGTTCCACGCGCGCCTGCAGAGTGTCAGCACAATGATTCCGAATGAATATTATTTAGTAAAAAAATAATTGCTGTATGGCCAATATCCATAAAGAAATCAGGCGAGAGCGTTTGTATGGAAAAAAGGGCACTTGCATAAAATTATCTTCTTCTTCGTCGTGTCGATGATTCCTTTAAATTATATTTTATTATCTTCTTAACAAAACTCATGAAAATGTCATTGAAATTAAGAAGTACTTATTTACACAAAACATAAGAGTTATTTACTGTGTAAATGAAATGTTTACAGTTTTCATTTCGTCACAGCTGCTATCAGATTATGTTTTAATCTCCAGTGCAGATAAATTGTAAATAACGGTATATTTTAATGTCGAAATATATAAATGTAAAATTATACATATATTATCATCTGCCTAGTCTTTTCCCAAGTATGTGATGTGCTGCATCTGGTTCGACTGTATGTGGTCGGTTTCCAGTGGAACCAGATGCAGCTGAATATCAGTATTTTACATGGAGAGCCTGCCTATTGGACCTCCACAACCCAGTAACTGGGTAATACGTACTGTTAAGTGTGTGTGCGTGTGCCTACGCACCTCTAGCAAGCGGTTGTTTCATTCGTGTGTCCCTGATACTCATCAGATACCCCATGGTAAGTCTAGTTGTCAGACTTTTCGAGCTTCTGACTGTGATTAACGACTGTCAATGATATACAAATGACAGTTGGTGCAACGGCTTTACGTGCTTTCTGAGGCACGGAGGAAACTCGCTATGACAGATGGTCAGCCATCCACAGATCGACCAGTGCGGCTGTAATTATTTAGCCACGAGCTCCTCACAAATGTAAAATTGTAGACTTCACGGCAATGTAAACGTAGTCATCACGACAGCATCAATAAATTGCAAATCTAATTAGTTTATCAGTCAGAAATTTGAAAAATTAATGAACACGTTTTTTTATAATCAATCAATTTATGATCAAAAGGGCATGCGGGCAACGAGTAATGGGCAACTCGCTGTCCGACCATGGACCATGCGCGGGTCGACGGCGCGTTGTGTTCCACGCGCACCTCAAAGAGTGTCAGCAAAATGACGGGGCCGCCCTCTACAGGGCCAAAGTCTGCCGGGGTCGCGGGACTTACGAATTACCGTGAACCCAGAACGTAAAGGGCTATAGAAGGACACCGTGGATTTTAGTCAGTACGAGTCTGACAGTCACTCTCGCTCTGTCCTGGGTGGGGGGACTCATGTGATGATTTTACCACGATAAAAAAATAAAAAAATGATCAAAAAGATGTATGTATGTACTGACAATGATAAATAACGTATCTAAACTCGGGTATTGAGGCTCGTCACGTCACTACTATAAAAAAAATATACCTAGAAGTGACGTGTGGTGAATTTTAAAAGCGTTGTGTCTTCGTCAATATTCTTCTTCTTTGCTTGTTGATGTACTCAAATTGCATCCGACCAATACGTAGCTACCCGCACAGCTCTGTCATTTGCGTCGTTCAAATCCTGGAAGGTGCAGCTGGTTGGGCAGGATGGGCACGAAAGGAGGTGAGACCTATCCGGTACGGAGGCTCCGCACTGGCATTGTGTTTGGGATGAGTCTAGTATACCCAATTTGACCAGATTAGTTTTACAGCGGCCAACCTGGGTTAGCAATCGATTGAGAGATTTCCAGATCTGCCACTGCAGTTCAGAACCAGGAGGGAGGTGCTCTGCTGGACTGAGGAAGTGAGGAGGAATGGTGTTACTTACTCTCCACATTTCGCATCTCTCATCTGAGGCATCGCTTTCTGAATATTGGACTGAAGTAGAAAAAGAAAAAATACGGGTCAAACACATAATTAAAAAAAATATATTAAAATTAAATTGAAATATCAGCTTATGCTAGTGATCATAAACTTTTTTTAATGTGTGTATTTGTAGGCCATACAAATATTTGCTCCGTGTTTGAATCGAAACCGCAACAAATTAACATTTATGTTGAAATTGGAATCATTACAATTTATTTGAACAATTAAAGCGTGCTATTCCACTCGATTAATTTAATTGCGTAGAACATAACACAGAGGACATTTTAACATCAAACAAATTATCACATTCCACGAATTTTAAAATGAACTAAAGATTTCATGAAAACATCCAAGTGGACATAATTGTCAATTCCTACAATTGGAATTGGAGTAAAACATTAAAATGTTTATTGGAAAATACTTCCTCAAATGAGGTCAGGTGTTACAATACACCTAAATTCCTACCGTGACCACGATGAGAACAGAAATGTGAACGACCTCTTTCTGTCATCTATAATTATTACGTGAAATGAATTACTTCGACAGAGAAAAATCGTTTGGGAACAAGACTTGAACTTTCCACAAAAATCTTTACGATTCGCGACGCAGGCGTTAATGAGTACGTTTACAAACATAGTCCATGATCGGACGGCGAGTCACCATTACTCGCCGAATCCATGCCCGCGACGTTCGTTGCCGTGGGCGTCTCCCATCTGTGATGGCACCGATATACTATTATACACTATCATTTAAATTTCATCACCTAGGTAGATAAGTCAGGCCCCCTACCTAGATACCGTTACTACTTATATAAATACCTTTCTACTAACACTGATAACATCAAAGGGGAATATGTCACGCATGCGGGATTGCCGGCCAACCCCGCATGCGTGAGCCAATCTGCATCACATCAAAGCACACCGCAGATTTTGGCGGGACGTGCTGCATTGCCAAAAATCCTCCTAAATCACTTTTGTGGTCGCGGGATTCGATCTACCGTGACCCCGGTAAGTAAAGGGCTATTGAAGGACACCGTGGATTTTAGTCAGTACGAGTCTGACAGTCCCTCCCGCTCTGCCCTGGGTGGGAGGACTCATGTGATGATTTTACCACGTAAAAAAAACACTTTTATACATTGTATGCCTCGATGTTGTTCTCGAGGAGTGAAAAATCATGGGGCAAAAAGCTGTGGTTTCAAACATCATCATCATCAGCCGGAAGACGTCCACTGCAGAACATAGGCCTCCCGCTACGCCGAACGACAATTCGCCACTTACATCCATAGGTAGTGCGAACTTTTCTTAGAGCAGTATCTCATGCCTGCCGGGGTTGCAGGACTCACAAATTACCGTGACCCCGGTACGTAAAGGGCTAGTTAAGGACACCGTGGATTTCAGTCAGTACGAGTCTGACAGTCCCTCCCGCCCTGCCCTGGACTCATTTGATGGTTTTAAAAAGAAAAAAAAAATGTCGATCGGTTTCTTATCGGGTAAACGGAGAATTTGCTATGGAACTGCACGACATGTCAATGAAACGGTTTAATTGTTCACTTAAAAAAAAACAGCTTATGCAACAATGCTATTGCTATTACAAACATTTTTTGATGTGTGCACATTCCAAAGCATGAATATATGTGTTGCGGTAAGTAATAGATGGACACCCACGCACAAACTGACCTCAGCAAGTTTTTCTTAACCTTGAACATGCTGTTATAGTTAAACTACGAGCTCAACTCAACCTTGAAACATCTAACTTCAACTTTAGAAGTCGACTCGTTCCCCACAGACAAAACAATGGAAATTCCTCCTTCCCTCGTTCCCTCCTCCCCTCCTCCCCTCCTTCACTGCCTCTTGACGAGTTATTAACAAGCTCGCGCCATTTATCTTTTGTTATAGTCCACAATTAATATACAACGGTCAGAAACAATTAGGGAGTATTGTTTGATTAAATTTTGACAAGTTTCAGAGCACTTTGGAGATGATTTATGATTGAAATGGCTTTAAGTTGATAATTATGGTACACTAGCTGTTGATAGCGGCTTGGCCCGCGTGTTACTTGAAGCTACGGAAACCTAATACCGGGATTTAATAAAAAGGCTTTGGCTCTCTACAGGCCCCGTCACTATGCTGACACTCTTTGAGGCGCGCGTGGAACACAACGCGCCGTCGACCCGGGCATGGTCCATGGTGGGACAGCGAGTGGCCCATTACTCGCTGCCCGCGTCGTCTGGCGACGTCTGACGCCGTGGACGTTTACCACTGCGGCTGGGGTGGAGGGAGGACGCTGTCCTCTGCCTCACTTGGCCCGCCTCCTCCTTCACGAGCATGACTGCTTCGCAGAAGGAGGCGACCGCCTCCCACTCCGTCTCGCCCCGCAGCATGGCCTCGACCAAAGCCAGGCGCGAGAGGTCTCCGCCTATCGCCGTCGTGAAGATACGGCGGTGCTCTGCCCAAGCGGGGCAGTCCTGCACTGTATGCTCCACCGTGTCCTCCGGACAATCTTCGCAGTGGTGACACCCAGGCGTTTCTCCCTTCCCCATCAGACACAGGAAGCTCTCGAAACTTCCGTGTCCGGTGAGGACCTGCGTCATGCGGTAGGTCAGGACGCCGTGACGCCTATCCAGCCATTCCTCAAAGAGGGGTCTTACCGCCGCGATTGCGGCGTGCTCAGAAACCGATCGACATTGCAGATATTACGAGTATTATTGGCACCTATACTATGGCCCTGTATTTATTGAATTAAATGAGGTACTTAGTATGCAGGATAGGTAACCAAACATAAGTCTATGCTCATATTAGACTACTGGTGTGCGTGTATTGATTAATTGATCGTTTAAAATTTCACTTACTACCTAAATGTGTTCAAGGGCTTTCGTACACAACGCGAAGCTAATCTCCGATACCTTACGACTTTGGTATCCAGAGCGGCGCGTGGAGGCACAACGCCGGGGCGAATCTCCGCTGTCTCGACAAGTCGAGGCGCTGCGAGAAGAGCAGTCGCGAGAGGCGCGATCTCAGGGCGGTATGGATGAAACGACTGTCGCAAACGAGGTTTGAGTATGCCGCAATCACGGCGGTAAGACCCCTTTTTGAGGAGTGGCTGGAGAGATGCCACGATGACCTCACATTCCGCCTGACGCAGGTCCTTACATGGACATTTCGGGAGGTTCCTGTGTCTGATCGAAAACGAAGAAACGCCTGCGTGTCACCACTACCAGGAACGCCCGGAGGAAACGGCATCCTCTCGCACCCGGCATTGGTTGGGGCCATGCTGTGGGGCGAGACGGAATGGGAAGCAGTCTTCTCCGAATTTTGCTAGCGAAGGAGTAGCCCCCACCTCACGACCAGCCGCCGTGGGAGACGCTCACGGAAACGTCGCGGAGCGATTTCCGGCCACCGTAAGTGCGTATGCGGACGGCGAGTAATGAGTAATCAGTACCACGATAATGGTATATACCATGTCAATGGATACCAAAGTTTAAGGAATCGGAGACTAGCGTCGCGTTGTGTACGAAGGGTCTTAGAGAATGCGCACACCATAGTTAAAACAGTTGTTTATAACACTTGACAATTTGGTCTTGAATGAAAGTAGACATAATTTTCCAGAAGGTGCAATTCAATGACTGTAACAATTAGCGCAGCGGGTAAGAGTGGCTGTTAGCATACGTGTTATGAGTTGAACTCCTGTAAGTATGTAACAATTTCATGGTTGTTCGTTGTTCCTGATCTGGTTGTCATTTTGACCTAAAGTACGTATCGATAGAATGATGTGATGCGACTGATATCGGCCAAGCCCCACTCTTTAAATGTCGTTCGTGTGCTCAAAAGCAGCGATATGTTCAGTATTATTGTTATCATTCAATTCAATTCAATTGATATCATAAAGTCAAGATTTTTTTGTAAGGTATGTGTACCTTACAAAGGTACGTAGGTTTATTTGCATGCTTTCGAACCTTCAATCTGTCTAATATACCATCACTGTTCTCACCACGGGCCCACACGTCGTGATCTATTCTTAACTTCAGCTGATACGAAAGATCTACGCAATGAATGCCAATAAAAAACTCAAGACTGACCATAAACACTAAATAAAAAACACTAAATCTCTACCGAATCGATGAATCGAAATAAAACTCGAATTAAAAAACATAAACATTCTTTTTTTACTTCTCTCTTTGTACTAGAAGAAGACGTTAAAACTGAAGGAGATTTTATACCGTTGTATACGCTTTGCTTTTAAACTATTAACTGGCAACACTTATTTTTATTGGGCGAAGGAAATGAGTAGTCGTAAAGTCTTCTGCTAGATGTCGGCATGATAATAAAAGTTTAATAACTGAGTGGAATCCCTTTATCTAAGAAATCTAGGCATTGGCGTATGGTTTAAAGGCGTTATCCCATCGAGGCACATGAAGCGGCTGCTCACGAATGAATGAAAATTCGCCTTGCATAAAAATATATCATTAGTTTAAAGGTATTACCGTGTTTTTGGCTTCAATTCTTAGTTGCCTAATAAGAATCTAGTCATTCTCATATACTCTAAGCCACGCAGGAGATTGGGCAACTCGCTGTCCGACCATGGACCATGCCCGGGTCGACGGCGCGTTGTGTTCCACGCGTCCCTCAAAGAGTGTCAGCAAAAGTCGCCTCTAGAGGGCCAAAGCCAGCCGGGGTCGCGGGACTTTTGAATTACCGTGACCCCGGAACGTAAAGGGGCTACTGAAGGACACCGTGGATTTTAGTCAGTACAGCCATAGGGGAACAGGACGCCGTTTGTTAATGGCCACTTGCAAATGACGTCCTGATGGCGCTTGCGCTACGTTGTTGTGTTAAGTATCCCTAAAGAGTGTTTGTCCCCATTATACCTCACGTCCCCGTCTTATACACTGTTCCCCTAATAGTAATTGTAATGGCAGGAAGAGCTCCAGCACGATATCAAGGCAGTATGGAGGGAGCGACTGACGCAACCGAGGTTCGGGCACGCCGCAATCGCGGCGGTCAGACCCCTCTTTGAGAAGTGGCTGGATAGGCGTCACGGCAAAAGTCAAGTCAGCAATATCGCGTATCTTAACCACAAAAAAGAGAAAACATTGTTAGAAACCTTGGGTACATTATTAATTTATGTTGCGGAAACTCCTCAAGAAATCAAATCAACTAAAGATTCTTAGTGTCACTCCTCTGTATCCATCTTTATCCTTTCTCTTGTCAATGTCGCTGAGCTGTCAAAGTGACAGCTCGACACCGTCTTCTAATTCATGCCGTCTTGGTACTTGGTGGCTGTATGAATAAATTATTGGCTTAAATTGTAAAATTATGTTGCTTGCCTGTGATGAATGTAAATAAATAAATGTAGTGTTAGGCTATAATTGAAAAATTTACGCAAAGGATGTCGCGAAGCGATTTCTGGCCACCGTAGCTAGGCGCGGGCATGCGACAACCCAGTTACTGGGTAATACGATACCCCATGGTAAGACTGGTTGTCAGACTTTAGTGCTTCTTACTAACAGTATCTACAAATGACAGCCGGGACCAACGGCTTTACGTGTTTTCCGAGGCACGGGCGAAACTCGCTACGACAGATGGTCACCCATCCGCAGACCAACCTCGGCAAGCGCAGCTTAACCCAGAAGATCGGCCTGTGCGGCTGTAGGTAAATATTTAGCCACGAGCTCCTCCAACAGATGAAGTAGAGCAAAACCAACAACAGAAATTAAAAAAAAAAACAGAATGTTCTCGATTCTAAATAGGTATCTACATGGACTAATATAGTAAATTATATCCTGCAAATATTGACAACTGGTAGGACGACACAAGACACAATTAGCGGCAATTAGTCAAATGGATGCTAGAAAATAAGGGCAAAAACGAAAGGGTAAAAATTGCTAAAAGTAAATAGAGTTTAGAAATAATTTAAGAGATACAGTAGTACACTTTAGAAATAAAAATATTAAAATTGAAACAATTAGTTAGAAAAGCAAATAAAACAAAGTAACTGAAGTTGGAAATCATACAATACATCAAGAAAAAATCAAGAAAACAGATGAAATAGACGAAAATTATAAAGTATGAAAATCTAGCAAATAACAAAGAATGCTCTCTTAAACCGCCACAAATCGGAGTAACAAAACTGCAGATCCCCGAACTTAAGGTCTCTGCCTAGTATAGCAGAGGGACACTGGCAGGGCAGGAGTGGGTATTAGCGGGTTCGAGTCCCGCACTACCTCGACTGTCTCACGGCCTCAGTGAGATAGTGAGATAGTCGAGGTGTCCGTGGGGATTTCCCACTCCTGCCTCAACAAAAAAAAAATAGGTACCTATCTACATATATACACTCGGTAGCAGCGTGTCCGCGCAGTTATTCACGCTAAGTCAATTTTACGGTGAGCACCGTATGATAAGCAAGTCGTATGAGTATTAATTTCCTGTCTAAAATTAACCATGAATTGTGAAAAGTGCCTTTAAAAAACTAGGTAGGTAACGTACTATGCAATTACAGAAAGATAAAAGTAAAAGGCTTATGTTTAAACACTTACCAGAAAAGTACTCGTATATATTTTAAAACCCAAAAAATCGAAATACCTGCCAGAATGGATAAATGCTCATCAAATTGTTTATCATAAAGTATTGTAGAAATTAACCTATTTTGTAATAACAAAAAAAAATTACCTAAGCAGGGTCGCGGGGCTTCTATTTCTGTTTGCAGGGTTTAAAGGAACCTAAACAAACCAAACTTCGGGGTGTCCCTGAAATCTTGCTAAAGCGAGTTTTAGATTTGGTAAGCATTTATCCAATATGGTACACAAAAAGAATTATTGATGAGCATTTAAATTGTAGCCAAAGTAAAATTGTGATGACGCCAATTATTGTGATGTCATGTACAGTTTTCTCACACGTGCACGCTGTTAAATAATAATAATTTTAAGAATAGAATAATTATTATTAAGTATTTAAAATTAATCTACACAAATTATTATTTAATAACCGTTATTTTCTATAAACGATGAGGGACAAGCGAACGAGCCGTAGTTTTTATCCCTTTCAGACGCAATACTTTCGTTTATTTCATTTTTCGAATTCGATTCGAATTTTTATTTCCAAAGAAAATCTTTGAAATTCGCTACGCATGCGTTAATGCGTATTATATTTATAAAATACTAGCTGTACCCTGCCACGCTTCGCTGTGGCACAAAAAAACTGTTTGTTCCTGGTCGCGGATATGTGACTGATGCAAAAAATAGTTAAAAACAATCCTTGATGCGGATTATATATTATGCTAAAATTTCAGCTCAATCGGTGCAGAACTTTTTGAGTTTTTAAAGCATACACAAACCAACATAACAATTTTATATATATAGATTAAGCTGGTATTCAATTAAAATACTATAATTCTTCCTCCAATCTCAACAATCTATATATATAAAAGGAGAACTGACTGACTGACATATCAACGTACAGCCGAAACTACTGGGGCTAGGAATGTGAAATTTTGCACACGGCTTCTTATTATAATGTAGGGGAGCACTAAGAAGGGGTTTTTGGAAATTTAACCTTTAAGGGGGTGAAAAGGGGGAATTAGGAAAGTACGTAACCCACGCGGACGAAGTCGCGGGAAAAGTGCTAGTTATTCATGTAATCAAACATTTTAACAGCAATCTGACTGTGTTCGTACATTCATGTTTAAATAACATTATTTCAGCGTCAACTGTGTGTTCAGCGATAACAAGCAAAAGTGCTTCGAAATCTTCGTTTATTTTTTTGTTATTCTCGGCGTTTTTAACTCTTACCTATTTAGTTGCCGGGTTATATTTTCACTAACTTTTGCTTAGTGGTTTAATATATTTATACGCATTAACGCCTGCGTTTCGTATCCGTAAAGATTTTTGGGGAAAAAATTCAGCTGCGAGTGGTACTCGAACCTGCGTCTTCTGGCTAAGTACTCCAGACGCCTTACCAATTGGCTATTTGACAGTAGCTATAAATTACAAATATAATAAGTCAGTCATTTAGAGCTTTAAAAAATTACGGACACGTATTTTTCCTTTTGTAAAATCAATGAATATTCACCAAATACAACGCATCAAAACTCGAGAGTGGGGGCTCGTGACGTCAGAATTCAATAAAAGTTGTACTAAATTGTGACGTTTTGCCAATTTTGAAAGCATCGTATCTTCGTCAATTTTGGTTTACGGAACAAAAGAAAAATACGGGTCGAATATTTTTTGCTAATCTAAGTGACGGACTAATTTTCAGTCAAATAGCCAATTAGGCCGTTACAACACACTCGTTTGAAGCTGTGTAAAACTTTAAAAAAAAAACAAGGGAATGAAAGATTCGGAAAAAAAAAACTTTCCTCAGTAATACCCAAGTGTAATTTGAAAATTATTTCACGCGAATGTAATACTCGGCATGCCAATGGATGCTGCCCTGGGATTTGAAGGCGACGGCCCTCCAGCGCGTCTATGAATGGCGTGTGAAAGCGCATTCCGAGGCGAATCCCCGCTGCCTCGACAAGTCTAGGAGCGGCGGGAAGAGATCCGGCGCAGTATGGAGGGAGCGACTGTCGCAACCGAGGTCCGGGCACGCCGCAATTGCGGCGGTAAGACCTCTCTTTGAGGAGTGGCTGACCTACCGCCTGACGCAGGTCCTCACCGGACATGGATGTTTCGAAAGGTACCTGTGTCCGAGAAGAAAGGAAGAAACATCTGGGTGTCACCACTGCGAGGATCGCCCGGAGGACACATGATGGCAACTCCAAAACAAGCAGACACCTAATTGACACTGTTAAACAAACAATACATAATAACAGTTAATAAGGAGTCCTCATTATTCGGCGTTACAACGTGGGTGTCTTAGGACAGTATGACGCATACCAGCCGCCATGCTGTGACCTTAATCAATTCAATTCATATGGTTGACTCGCCGTCCGATCATGGACCATGCGCAAACACCGACCATGTCTGAATTCGAAACATAAGTTAACCATTTCTTCGGGGCCCCATCTGATTGCTGCCAGCTCTTTGAAGCGCGCATGGAACACGACGCGCCGTCAACCCGGGCATAATCCATGATCGGACAACGAGTCGCCCAACGAGGGACCTTAAAAAAGGCGGTAACACAATAGAAGTTTTACCGTTCACGCATACACACAAAGGTTAGACAAATGTAAACAAACAAATATTTTTATTCATCAAGATAAATGGCACGCACATAACCTAGGACGGTTAAACGTAGTGTAAGTAACTATCGGATACGCCGGATATGACGCGGCAGTTGGCAAGCCGTTCCGTTTTTCTTATCTTTTGTTTTTGTCCCATCCCTTGTAACGTTCGGGTGCTAAGACAGGAAACGGATCGCTTTCGCTTTTCAATGTGACTGGATTCAAACAATTCCATACATTAGAAATAAAAACGTCACGCTTCGCATTCGCCACGCCAGTCTGTTTGACAAAGCTTTTTGATCTTATCGCTGCCACGTGTAGACACGGCTAACAGGTCGTGAACGGACCTTAAGCGGGATTAATGTATAAATAATACTGACAATAGGGAAGTATTTTGAAATTTACCGGACTAGAATAGTCAATTTTTGGTTTAGAGGATCCAGGTAGCGGGTGCAGCCTAGTGCCAGTGCTTGCCGGGGTCGCGGGACTCAGAAATTACCGAAACCCTGGTACATAATGGGCTATTGAAGGACACCGTGGATTTTAGTTAGTACAAGTCTCACAGTCCCTCCCGCCCTGCCCTGGGTGGGAGTACTCATTTGATGATTATACCACGATAAAAAAAACCCTTGTGGCGTAATAGCCCGTTATCGATTTGGACTAAGCGGTGAGCGGAGCGATATAATTTCGCGAATTCGTCACTAGCAGCACCTCGTAGAGTGTTTCAAACATTGCTATACATTTTGATCTTATCGCCGCCAACCGTAGACACCGCTAACAGGTCGTGAACGGACCGTAAGCGGGATTAATGTTTAAATTATACTGACACTAGGGAAGTATTTTGAAATTTACCGGACTAGAATAGTCAATTTTGGGTTTAGAGGATTCAGCTCGGCGCGTTGTGTTCCACGCGCACCTCAAGGAGTGTCAGCATAGTGACGGGGCCTGTAGAGGGCCAAAGCCTGCCGGGGTCGCGGGACTTACGACTTACCGTGACCCCGGTACGTAAAGGGCTAGTGAAGGACACCGTGGATTTTAGTCAGTACGAGTCTGACAGTCCCTCTCGCCCTGCCCTGGGTGGGAGGACTCAGTTGATGATTTTACCACGATAAAAAAAAAGTGGATCCAGTTCCTAGCGGGTGGAACTAGGGTTACTAGAATTGAAGGCGTCGAATCAAGGACAAAAAAAACGACGGGTTGTACTCTGGGAGTGCCGGCAGAAGTGAAAACTTGAATAGTAATTGTTGGAAATATCTTGTGAACAGATTTTAGTAAAACTCGCAAAAATGGTTGACTTTTTATTTCAATAATTTTCCAATGTGACGTACATCTTTTATAAACAATGTTACCTAGCAACGAATGTATCCAGCATACAAACTTCTTTAAAAGTAATAAAGTCACACGAACATTCACGCAAGCGCCCTGCGCCGTCCTACGCTTTTTCGGTCAGGGTCACGTGACCTGACGCGAGTTTAAGATTTTATACCCATTACAGAAAAGTGCTCAACGCCGCTAAAGAAGTTTTCACTTCAAAAATTAAACCATTTTAATTGTATTTTCTGCGGCTTGTATACTTTTTTTTGGCCATCGTGTCGCGTAAGCATTTTAATAAAACCTTCTTTTTTTTAAGAGCCTGCTCTGTCCTACTCCTGGGCAAAGGCCTCTTCCCTCCTACCACCTTGTATTGTATCACGGGCTGGTATCCGCAACTCCACGTCAAATGCGCGTATTTTGCGTGCGGGTGGGAAAGAAATCATTCGATCCACCCCAGCTCCCCGAGGAAAGCCAGCAGCGCCTTCGTGTTGCCGACGATCTCGCGGAGAGTACCTGGGTTACCGATGTACTTTGCCCTGTATGAAGCAATTTCAGAGCAGTGTAGGAGCACATGACCTGCTGTCTCGTCCGCCGCCATACAGGCTCTGCACAGGGGGCTGTCTGTGATACCTAGGACAACTTTCCTTCCACCTACCACCTTTCACGATACTGGGCGTGCTCCTTCCAGTTCGTCCCGCCATCTCCGACATGGTCTCGAATAAAACCTATGCAAGATTAGTGAGCCTGGTTTTCCGCTTTCACTGCTTGAAAATGCTGGTATTCACAATTTCAATTCTGCTTGATTTAAGAACCGTCTATTTCCGAAGTAATAAAACCTTTGTTTGCGCCTCGCATTAATTAGGTTCTAAATTAGTACGAACGAGGAATAAACACCTCGGCAATGCTTCATTAATGCCTTTTGCCTTTGTCAAACAGACAGGCGAAAGCGAAGCGTTTCCGAAGCGATACCGAACCGAAGCGAGACGTCACGTAAGACCGATAGTTCTGTCACGCTATCGGTCGCTTTTGCTTTTCTATGTGACTGGATTCAAACAATTCCATACTTACATTACAAATAAAAACGTCACGCTTCGCATTGGCAACGCCTGTCTGTTTGACAAAGGCTTTATATTGAGGGGAAATCTGGGGGGTCTACTTTCTAAGTCCGTGAACGAAGACACGGGTACGAATAAGGATGTATAATAGCACCATACTGCATCGTTGACAACAGCAAGCGTAAAATACGCGACCGACCTTACGCAACCAACATTAGAACAGGAATTCAGACCTAAGTACTACACATCTGTTCTTTAGTGTTTTTCTTAGATCTTCATATTTCTCCTCACAGTTTATCATGGTTCGCAGGTCGTAAAAATAAGTTTGGATTACATTGCGTTGTTAGTGCTACGTCATCAGTGAATTTTTGAGAAACTATTGGTGATTAAACGCAATGGAATGCTAACCGAATGGGAAAATGTTATCAAAACAGGAACATTGATGGTTTTTATTGCTTTTCAAAAATTTTCAGGGCTTTAAATTATTTTTTTCCAGGGCCAGGACTAACAAACAGTTCACAGTTTTTACGTCTTGTAACTGGGACTGTAGCACCGTAGGTAACTATTTTTAAATTATTTTATTTGAATTTTTGTCTTTTGACAATTCGAAAGTGCCTGTAACTGGCTTACTTGAAATAAATGATTTGATTTTGATTTTTGATTTTATGTTTGGTTATATTATTTAACTATAACATAAATAATTAAAATAAAACATATATTTAAGGGGGCTCTCATTCAACAAACGATTTTTTTAAATAAATACGGAAGCCTTTGTGAGCGAGTAAGCCGGTTGTTAAAGGTATTGGCGCTCTTAGGGTTTCCAGGTCTTAAAACCGAAGAGCCGGACAGACCAGTCAGTTTAGCCGGACATTTGGATAAAAAGACCGGACTCCTTTAATGTTCGGTTAGACTAAAAAATGTTTTCACTCACCGGTGCACCGGCGAAGCGGAGTGGATAACAAAAGCCGGACAAGCCGGACACCGTCTAATTTGGACGAACTTGCCACCAAATAGCTTAACTATGTCCGGCTTTATCCGGACGCCTGGCAACCCTAAGCGTGCTGATATATCAGGAATTCATAGCGGACCCAACACTCCAATGTTATCGTGGGTCGCGACGCGTCACGCAGTGACACATGACGCACGTCACAAATTCCTGTTTAATTGCTTCAAACGATAAACGTTACATTTCGTCATATTTTTTAATGGCGAATAGGCTATTTCAGTCAAAAAAATTATTAGTCCATAAGACAGATCGTCAAAAAACATTTGACAAGATTTCTTTCTTTTGTTACGTCGACCAAAATTGACGAAGATACAATGCTTCTAAAAGTCACGAAACGTCACTCGGTCGGTATTTTACAGGCGTTACGACGTCACAAGCCTTCACTCGCGAATTTGGAAACACAAAACGCTTTTGCCCTTTGCAAATATTCATTGATTAAAAAAAAAACTCATTCTCGCGGACTATTAACAGATTTTCAATTTATTTATTTAGTAAACTACATTTATTCTGTTTTGTGTATTTTTAATCGACTTTATAAAAGAAGAGCAAGTCTCCGAGGTTCCAAGTACAATTTGTGTAAACTCTTTTTTTGTTCCATCAATAAACTTCCTAATTAAGGTCCCATAAAAATCATTCAGTTTGGTTCAGTAGTTTTCTCATAAGGTATTTTATACATATAGGTATTATGATAAGAATTTGGGATAATATTTTCACTAAAAAGGGATAAATAAAAAATATATTAGCTGACTTCAAGAACAATCACAGAAATAAAATAAAAAACCAAAGGCCCATACTTCTGGAATTCCGAAAGAAAAGTTGTTTTTCATTTTTTGTGTTGTTTTATACATATTGAGCGTACTTGTGACATGTGCCAATAATGCCTTTGTCAAACAGATCGGCGATTCGCTTTCGCCGGTCTGTTTCCGAAGCGATACCGAACCGAAGCGAGACGTCAGCAGCCCGATAGTTCTGTCACGCTATCGGATCGCTTTCGCGTTTCTATGTGACTGGATTCAAACAATTCCATTCATAATAAATAAAAACGTCACGCTTCGCATTCGCCACGCCAGTCTATTTGACAAAGGCTTAAACGTTTTTCATTCTTTCAATGCAAAAGCAATCTTTAGGCTCTTTCAGAATCCGCACTGTTACTGAGCAAATCTTAAAAAAATCCCTGAACGTTAAGGGCTATTGAAGATTTACCGTGAATTTTGGTCAGTACGAATCTAACGGTCTGTCATCCCGGCCTGGGCAGGAGAAATTATTTTATTTACTTTATTTTAATTGCCTGCTCTGTCCCACTCCTGGGCAAAGGCCTCCCTCCACTACTTCCACTTCTCGCGAGCCCGTGCGTCCTCCTTCCAATTCGGACAGAGCCTGTCCAGTTCGTCCCGCCATCTCCTTCGCGGTCTGCCCGTCTCACTGTCTCAGGGCTCCAGTTTTGAGCTATTTTGGCCCACAGTTTGTCCGGCATGCGACAGACATATCCTGCCTAGTCCTATTTGAGTTGGGCAGCCTTCTGAGCCACGTCAGCTATATTTGTTTTGAACGCGATCCATTAATTTGGCACCTAATATACTGCGCTCCATTGCTCATTGGCAAACCTTGAGTTTGGACTTCTGGATGTTAGTCAAAGACCAAGTCTGTGCACCATATGTTAAGAAGAAATAGTTTGATGATTTTACCACGTAAAAAAAATACGCACTTTCTACAGCCGATTTCGCAACTACCACACCATCAACTGAACTAAAATTCCACTAAAACCCCCATTATCAATCCCTGATAAGCCTTTACTCGTGGGTTCAGTACACAACTTTCTACTCTCAACAATAGTGTAATGGGCACCGCGTAACCCACGTGGGTTTGTGATAAGATTAGACCTTTATCACACTATTTGGGAGTACCGGAGCTCGTGGCTTAATAATTACAGTCGCACAGGCCACTCTTCCGGGTTAAGCCGCGTTTGCCGAGGTCGGTATGTGGAATGTGGATAGGTGACCATCTATAATAGCGAGTTTCCTCCGTGGATTCGAAAGCATGTTAAAACCGTTGGTCCCGGCTGTCATTTGTAGATCTTAGACAGTCGTTACTGTTAGTCGGAAGCTCATAAGTCTGACAACCAGTCATACCATGGGTTATCGTATTGACCGTATTGTCCAGTTACTGGGTTTTGGAGGTCGGATAGGCATTCGCTCCACGTAAAATACTGATATCTAGCTGCATCTGGTTTGACTGGAAGCCGACCACAATATAGTTGGGAAAAGGCTAGGTAGATGATGTTTGGGAGTACCCGAAGCCTCAAATTACGGCAATTCGCCATCGTTACATGGTCATCCTTCCGGTACGCACAAAGCGCTCTGCCATTACTTTTATTGTGCGCACAGCCAAGGACTGGAATTCCCTGCCGGGGTCTGTATTTCCTGACAGCTGTAAGTAACCAAACGCAGGCAAGCGTGCTTAAATGCGTTTTTTATTATGAGTCCGGTTATAATGACCAACCGCTTATTATGACGTATGACGCAGCAAAGTTTAGTTTTCACACAAAATCGGATATAATGACTTCGTGACCCATTTTTAATAAATTGTGTCCAGTTGATGTAGGGATCGACATGATTCTTATCACCTTCGAAAGTGTTTAGAAGAGTCACGTGATACCCAACGACGTTCGACGCGTGCATGGCCTTTTTCAAGTCTCAGTGGGTAATTGTTTTTTTTTTAACTTGGTTAAATCAACAAATGAGTCCTCCCATCCAGGGCAGAGCGGGAGGGACTGTCAGATTCGTACTGACTAAAATCCACGGTGTGCTTCAATAGCCTTTACGTACCGATAGTTGAAATATTATTACGTGTCCTATTAGTTCAATTGTTTCTATCTATTAAATAAATACATACTGATGAAAACAGGAGATTGTTCAATTTGTATAAAATGCTTTGTATGTCGTCCGCTTAGTATGACGTGTTTGTTATAATTTCCCTTCGAAGTCGTTATAAACGGATTCCACTGTATTTTAAAATACAGGCGAGTGAAAAGGGTGATGGCAAAAATCGTGACAAAACTGACATATCCTAGATCTAAAGGAGAACATTCACGTTCCATACATTTTTGGGCCTTTTCTGAAAGTGCTGGTGCTGGCCAAAGAAAAAAGTAGTACCTATGACGTATGGGTAGTACTAATCACTTGAAGCAATTTTAATGTGTTTAAATCTAAGATTTTATACAATTCTAAATTATTACAATTCTTAATTAAAACAATGAAATTTCAATTTCACATTAAGTAATTAAGGTTCGTCAAAAAATAAAAAATAAATAAAATAAACAAAAATAACTGCCCTTATCAAATAAACCACCCCGTGACGTTCCTGGCACAAAAGACCCCAGAATACTAATAGTAACTATGGCACAAAAGTTGTAGGATTGCTCTCGGCCAAGTTATACAAGTTCAAAGATTCGTAATTTTCATACAAACATATTTTGTAGATTATTGAAAGTGCCGAGAAACACAAAACAATGTAGGTACTGTTAGAACTAGCGACTAAAACTCTACAAGCAATTAAACATGACATAGGTACCAGGCAAAATCTCCTTTTCGAAGACATTTGCGATATCTACCAACCCGCACTGTGCCCGCGTGGCGGATTACTTCCCACTCCTTCACACAGAGAGAAGATCTCTCTCCCAGCAGTGGGAAGAGCATCAGATAGAGAGTAAGCCAGTAATCTGCCAAAAACCCGGACTCCTGTCTTAGAAAATATAAAACCCAATAACATTTTTGACTGGCCTGTTGGTCTAGTGGTTAGTGACCCTGACTGCTATGCCGGAGGTCGTGGGTTCGATTCCCACCCAGGACAAATGTTTGTGTGATGAGCACGATCATTTGTTCTTTGTCTGGGTGTAATTTATCTATAATATGTATGTATTTAGAAATATATAAGTATGTTTATCAGTTGTCTAGTACCCATAACACAAGCTCTGCTTAGCTTGGGACTAGATGGCGTTGTGTGATAGTTGTGGAATATATATATATATTTTAAACAACCGGGGAATCGTACCCGGGAATTCATAACGTCGGCAGTAACATGAACACTGAACCAAAGTGGCAGTAGGTAACTTTGCAACAGACATAAATAAACACTACCTACAGAGTTTAATAAATCCTCATTACTATATCTAAGCTAACAATTGTCTATGGTCATAGATAAAGGAGGTAGGTATTTAATCTAGCATAGATTAGTTTTGAACAAGCCTCCAAACTATCATAGATCGATAGGTAGGTTTACCTTATGAGATCGTGCCGAGTAACAATTTTATGTTAATTTATGTAATACTGGGTTTTGTAATTAAGATTTATGGTAATAAAGCTGAAAATCCTTCAAAAGAGAAAATTTTAGACTTGAAAATAAGGTGACATGAAAAGAGTATTCACTGTATGACATTTAAAAAAAAATTGTTTGTCAACTCACCAGTATGTTGTATTCCAAATTCAAAAATTAAAATCCTTCAAACAAACACATCACATTGCACTTTGTTTTTCTTTTCTTTTTTTCTTAAATAACGTTTCACTCAAGCAAAGGCATCAATTAAATGCGGCTCAAATATTTACAATATAAATACATACGCACAAAATTCCAGCAAATCAAACGTTCCGACTTTGTATTGATATTCGAACGCAATTTTTTTACACAGTTTAACCATTATAACGAGACCGGACCTTCATAACGTGACTATCTGTCCTAAAATCAACCTCCGGGGACATGACTAGTATAAAAAAAAATATAAATCACATGTAGTAAATTGCGAAATTTCCACACAAATACGAGCGCAACAACGTCTCTCGCGAAACGATCTCGGAAAACTGAACGTACAACGTACGTCCCTATCGCAGCTTTCAACAAATCTATATGAGAAAGTATACAATATTACCGTCCCTCTCCAACCAAAACTGATTCGTATCACCTGTCCCACTCACTTATTATCCTGGCCACTGAAACCGAAAAACGTCGGACAAAAATATCGAATTATGCTCTCATTATTTGAAAATTGGAACGCGCTTAATTTTTCATGTTTTTGTTTTTAATTAGACGGAACGCGGCGACTGACGTTTATTTTGGCGCGAAGGGTTATCAATCTTTATGCTTTGACAGATAACATGGACATAATCGGGACAGAGGAAAATTATTTATAATTCCTATTTCATGATCGAGGTTTATACATTATTTTGGATAATCATTAATAGTTATTAATGACTACAACACGTTTAGTTAACGGATATAACTGTCTAATATAAATTTAGTTTAATGTTTACATTAGAACATTGGCAGAGTGAAAATGAGTTCAATATCGATTTAATAATATCATGAAGATTTTATTAAAGCTTCTTAATTTGCATGTCTGGAAGAATTGTGGTAATATTTTATGATAAATAGCTGCATAGTTGAGATGTTAATTTGCATTTTTCTCTCACCAGCTCTCTGTGTAATGAAGTTCTTATTTTATTAGATTTAGTACTTTTTTTTTTAACGTGGTAAAATCATCAAAGAGTCCTCCCACCCAGGGCAGAACGGGAGGGACTGTCAGACTCGTACTGAATAAAATCCACGGTGTCCTTCAATAGCCCTTTACGTTCCGCGGTCACGGTAAATCATAAGCCCCGCGACCCCGAAAGGCTTTGGCCCTCTAGAGGGTGGCCCCGTCATTTTTACCTCATTCACTTGCTTCATACGTTCCAGGGCCACGATATCTTGCTTTGACAGTCCCGCGAAATTTTGAAGTCATAAATGTAAAAATAATTGACGAAATGTGTGGTTGATGCGACTGGGAGAAGAAGTCACTTTCTGTAGTAAACAAGTTTATTTTTACAGATAAGCATTTGTGCGGTACCCTATTACTAAAACTTCTCTGTCTGTCTATCTGTCTGTCTGTCCGTCTATCACCAGACTGTATCTCATAAACCATGATAAAGCGTTGAAGTTTTCACAAATGATGTATTTTTGTTGTCGCTATAAAAAAAAGGGGGCTCACATCCAAAAACGCGTGATTTTTTTCTCGTTATTCACGGCAATACGTAAACGCTTGAAGTATTCATGTAATATTTAGTTATAAGTTCAAAAATAAATAATTAAAATAAAAAAAGGTATTTAACACTCCCATAATAACAAACGTGACTTTTTTTATTTGAATAAACTTATAAACAAGTATGTCGCATAAAAAACTATGTTCTTTTTAAAAACAAGCTTTTATTTTTAAACAAATACAATAGACAAAGTACTCGTCAAGACGAATAAAACGAGTCTAAACTCGATGGGTTTGCCACGTTTCATTACAGAGTTCCTATGGCCACCTTCCAGCCCCATCATCAGATCAGCTCCATGTCATCATAATATTGCATTGTCACGCGATATACATATACGTGCAAAATTTCAGCTCAATCAGAAACCGGGAAGTGGATCAACTTGTAAGATTTGTTAACAGACAATGGGACAGGTGAAAGTAAAAAAAAAAACGACGGGTTGCACTCTGGGAGTGCCGGCAGAAGTGAAAACTTGAATAGTCATAAACACACACCAATATTCGCGCAAGCGCCCTGCGCCGTCTTACGAATTTTCGATCAGGTCACGTGTCCTGACGCGAGTTTATCATTGTTTACCCATTCCAAAAAAAGTGCACAACGCCGCTAAAGAAGTTTTCACTTCAAAAACGACGGGTTGCACTCTGGGAGTGCCAGCAGAAGTGAAAACTTGAATAGTAATATAAACACACCCGAACATTCGCGCAAGCGCCCTGCGCCGTCTTACGAATTTTCGATCAGGTCACGTGTCCTGACACGAGTTTAACATTTTTACCAATTCCAAAAAGTGCACAACGCCGCTAAAGAAGTTTTCACTTCAAAAGAGCTTGTTTAAATGTCACAGGTATGCATTACAGGAAGTCAGGAACAGACGGCAGGACATCTGTCTACCTCAATGTGTCAAAATGCTTTAGATAATACATTTCTGACTGTATTACAAAAGCAGAAGATTCATATTCAATTGGGAAAATTTGACAGATTTTAATAGGTTGATGTGCATCTGTACATTTAAAATAAGAAACCATTGTTGTCATATATTTAGACATGATTTATGTTACGTAGCGTTAGTATTTTCCCTATTTTATTGTAATAAAATAAAATAGACCACATTAAATTATGTTTTGTCCTTATTGCACTCTAATAAACTGCAGACTTAATGGTATTATTGACTTTTTATACATCTATACATATAATAAATCTGTAGATGTAGGGTCAATTCTGTACATGGAAAATATTGAAAAACTAAATAGCGGGGTGTGTTGCTGGATCGATACCAAACCCAAATATGTGATTAAAAAAATTTTTGTCTGTCTGTCTGTATATGCAGACATCACGTGAAAACTAACGGTTCGATTTCGATGAAACTTGGTATAATTATACTTTATTATCCTGGGCATAAAATGGGATAAGTACTTTTTATCCTGGAAAATACGTAGAAAAAAAATCTTATTTTTCAGTTACTACAGAACGCGAGCTCAACAGCAGTAGCTCAATAGAGGGATCTCCTTAATTATTATAGGCTTAGCCGTATTTGGGGCCAATAGATATTTATAAGATGTCATTGTCAGAGTTACTCAAAATGGAGAAATAAACCATCCACGCGAAGACCGACAGCCGCGCGAACGGAGTCGCGAAGCTAGTCTGGAATAAATATTTTGACCCACTTCAAGAACCACCACAAAAAAGTTGGCAAAGCTAATAGGAAGATATACTTTGACTCGGTATTGTGTAAGCATCAGAAAAATGTTTGCACATAGATAAGTACATTCTCTTCATCCTTGCTTTAAATACATCATCATCTGCCTGCCTTTTCCCAACTATATTGGGGTCGGCGTCCAGTCAAACCAGATGCAGCTAAATATCAGTATTTTACATGAAGCGACTGCCTATCGGACCTACGCAACACAGTAACTGTGTAATACGATACCCCATGGTAAGACTGGTTGTCAGACTTTAGAGCTTCTGACTAACAGTAACGACTGTCAAAGATCTACAAATGACAGCCGGGACCAACGGTTTTAAGTGCTTTCCGACGCACGGAGGAATCTCGCTATGACAGATGATCACCCATCCAAAGATCAAGGCTCTTGGCAATCGCGCCTTTTTTTTTCGTTGTAAAATCATCAAACGAGTCCTCCCACCTAGGGCAGGGCGGGAGGGACTGTCAGACTTGTACTGACTAAAATCCACGGTGTCCTTCACTAGCCCTTTACGTACCGGGGTCACGGTAACTCGAAAGATCGGCGTGTTTAGCCACGAGCTCCTCACTTGCTTTACGATCCACAGAAAATAATAAACAGTACATACAATCTATTTTTACTTCAATACGGACGGTAACACAAATAAAACTAGAGGTAAATCTCACAGCATGGTTTTGTAGACATGTGCTGCTGCGTAAGAAGTACACAATAAAGCGAAAAATGCTCATAAAATAAAAACTACTGAACCAAACCGAAAGAATATGAGACGATATGACAAACATGTTACATCGAACAAAAAATCTTCGGAATCGGTTCAGTCAGACGTAACCTATGAGCATAGGTCGGAATTAGGTAGAGTTATTCATGCACTTACTTACACTGATTTCATACAATGAAAGAATAAAGTGGATATGCCCCAAATCCCGTAATTACTTTTAAAGAGCAGAAAAATCTCGTGATTCGTTTCGTTAATTTATTTACTTTTACACAATTTATTTGTCTAGTCCATCACCGATGTTTTTATTATTATTATTTATTTGTAATACTGTTTTGCACACGACATTGTCTATTACAAATCCTGGGAAGATCCATATTAATATCAACATTTCATTGCAAGTTCTAAAATAACTCTACCTAATTCCAACCTCTAGTTATGAGGTAAAAAACATTAAAAAAAACAGTCGAATTGAGAACCTCCTCCCTTTTTTTAAGTCGGATAAAAAATAGGGATGTCACCACCACTCCAACACTTCCAACAACTTTACACGAACAAAGAATCGAACCTAAAACCTCGATCTCAACAAGAAGACTTATGAGTACTTGAATAAGCATTATCAGCTAAAAATGTTCCCTCTGCTAGGACATAGTTGTCTTTCTCTATGATAAAGGTTGTCCCATAATCCACAGTGAGGGACATAATTATGTTGATGTCATATTTTTTTTCGAAGCAAAAAAGCGCCTGTCTGCAGTGGCTCAGCTGGCCCAGTGTTAGGCTGCTTTTCCATCAGAGATGTGCTATGCTACGTTGCTGCGGATGCGTTTGATATCCACCAATCATATTCATTGATTTACATAGCTCAGCACTGGTAGAAACGGATTCAACTAAGATGTGTTTTTTATATGGAAGGATGCGTGCTATGGCATCGTGCTATGGCTGCGTGCTATTGCTGCGCGTTATGGAGGCGTGCTATGGGTCGTCCTCCCTAACTATCGACACGTCGCAAAGCTCGAGCTGCGCATCTTCCTAGCGCAGCTACTTTGCGGCGGCGCATCTTCATAGCACATCTTACTCGCACCGCTACATAGCGTAGCATCAGTGGAAACGGTCACACAATTTCGTAGCTCAGTTTTTAGAGTCTCGCAGCACATATACATAGCACATCTCTGGTGTAAAGGCACCCTTATAGACCTCGGCTTACGAGTTGTAGGTCGTGAGTTCGCATTACTGTGTAATTTATTTCATCACCACAGCTCTCAAACGGCGAAGGAAAACGTCGTGAGGAAACCGGCATGTCCTAGAACCAAAAATTCGAAGACATGTGACATCATCTTTGGGATGGCTCAGCTAAATACCAACTCGCCGCTCTTGACTCAGTGGAACGCAGAGCTAAGAGGCTCGTTGGCGACGTAAAAATAGTGAATGCCAAGCTCCATAGCTTGACTCACCGCCGCAAGGTTGCCTCCCTGTCGGTCTTCGACAGATTGTACTTCGGAGAGTGTGCCCAAGAACGACCTAATCTCACCAGCCCCCTTCTATCATCGCACAACTAGACGCACGGCAAATTACCATCCATATCTTATTGCTATTCCACCAATTCGCACTAAGCGTTTCCAAACGTCTTTTATAATGCGGACAGCGAAGCAGTGGAACTCTCTACCTGCAACTGTGTTTCTGAACGCATACAACCGTAATCTCTTCAAAGTTAGAGTGAACAGGCTTCTTCTGGGTAAGCTCGCTCCATTGTCGACCTTGTCTTTGTCACCCCTGATCTAGACTAAGGTCAAGAGCAAAACCATTGAACATAAAAAAAAAACTGTATACTGACGGACGGGAGTTTTACCAACCGCACGGACGGTGTTCCGTGTACAAAACGGCTTGCATAGGCAGAATTATGGTGAAGCTTGTGCGTATGGTAGACCCATATGAGTCTCAAAAGGCCTTTTAAGACTACAGACAACGCAACATGCACAAAGAACACTCAGTCGTGTCCACCGAGGCATACATTTAATCTGTCACTGTCAGAAATTCACAGGAATATACATTCCGTTTGTACACAGAAGTCAGGTTGTGTAAGCGACGAATAGTCTCTTGACAAGTACGGTACAGCTTGAAATAGCTATATACATACAAACTACTAATATGTAAGCTTATTGAAGTACCTAAAAGAAAAAAAAAATAACTCATTGTCTTATACATAATAGGCTGTTCAACTCAAAAAAAAAATTGTCCGGAATATAGATTTTCAAAAAATATTTTACTCGTATTTTATTTTTTTACGTAAACCAAAATTGACGACGCCAACGGCGACGGATGTCGGCAGACGATCTCCGACCACGTAGGCGCGGGCATTCGGGCGGCGAGTAATGTGCGACTCGCTGTCCGACCAGGGCCGCGCCGACCCCTGGCGGCGCCTGTGTGCAAACCCTAAGAAGCGCCTCTTTTTTTTGGTCGCGTTTCGACAAGTTTTTTTTTTAATAATAATATTTTTTCTACTTTTATTTAATCGTAGCTTTTGACAGGACACAACCCCCCCCCCCGCCCTACCCCTAATATTTTAATGTCAAGGATTTCCGCAAAGTAACGCCATTTCCCCACACTGTATCATGGGTTGACAATCATTGATATCACATACACAAACACCCAGACCCGAAACAATTACTTGCAGATCACACATGTTATTTGCGGGAACCAAACCCGTGGCACGCAGCGCAGCAGCCGATCGCTCGCTCAGCCACTGCGCCAACCGGCTATATTAAAATATAGCTCGTATAATTTTTATTAATCATAACAGCTTGCTTTATTACGTATGTATTTAAAACTCAGAAGGAACATCAGGGCTTTTGTAACAAATTGTATAGGAAATGACCTAAAAAGTACATACCCCTGCCTGGTAGTAGAAGGTAGAGCCGTGAAATACTTATTTACTTATTCAAGTGTTTTGAACTCGTTCGTTCTCCCGTCTTTTTTTCCTCAACAAATTCTGGTAACCAGATTATGTCTTTTTTTTTCTTGTTCACTACCACTTATCGTGATAACACTTTAAAAGAATCCATACACCAAGTTAGTATTGTATTTAGTGTTAGAACTTATTTTCAATATAATATAAAGCACGGGACGTTCATTCAATGCGCACCTAGCACCACTTTGGATAAAATGTTTCTAATTGTTTATACGAGTTAAATCGTGGACTCGCCGCCGCTATCTCCGGGTCGCATCAAGTTGCGTTAATATAAACTTATGATCCACGGCTCGGCTTTGTAATAAAATAGTCAGCTATTGTATTATTTGCGGCACTTCTTTTGATTTTAAAACGCAGACGCAGCGCTTGAAGTTCGTGTAAACTCATACCCGAAATATAAACAGTGGGTCAATTTAAATAGTGCTTATGTCTTGGGAGACTTGTACGAGTATCTACTTACTTATCGATACTGAGGAATAATTGTGGTGTAAGAAAAAATAATTGAATTAACTGGCTTTGACATTTCATCCGGCGCCTTCGTCCGGCGCCCCTATTACCCTGGCGCCTGTGTGCGCCGCACACATCGCACATATGGGCGGCGCGGCCCTGTGTCCGACCATGGAACATGCCCGGGTCGACGGCGCGTTGTGTTTCACGCGCGCCTAAAGGAGTGTCAGCATAGTGACGGAGCCCCCTGTAGAGGGCCAAAGCCTGCCGGGGTCGCGTGACTCAGAAGTTACCGTAACCCCAGTACGTAAAGGGCTATTGAAGGACACCGTGGATTTTAGTCAGTCAAGTCATGTATCTATTTGTTTTTGGGTCTCTATTGCACTGAATAAATCTTTTATCTGTCTATCTAAGTTTGACAGTATGGGTGGGAGGACTCATTTGATGATTTTACCACGATAAAACAAAAAACAAAATTGACGAAGATTCAACGCTTCTAAAGATCACTAAACGGGATCACTCGGTCGGTATAATTTAACAGGTGTTGTTATAACGTCACAAGCCCCCTTTTCCTAAATTTCGAATTTTTATAAATATTCCATAAAAAAAAAAAACAAGAAATGCGTTCATTATTTTTCAGTACTCAGACGAACTAAACAGATTTTCAATTTATGCAGTCCTAAACTACTCTATAATCTTACTGAATCGGGTTAACCGAGCGGCGAAATGGCACCATTTTGCTGGCCCGGAATTGGCTATTTGACAGTAGCTATAAATTACAAATATAATTAGTCTGTCATTTAGAGTTTAAAAAAATAACGGACACGAAGTTTTTGTTTTGTAAAATCAATGAATATTCACCAAAATACAACGCATCAAAACTCTAGAGTGGGGGCTCGTGAAGTCAGAATTCAATAGAAATTGTATCTACTAAATTGTGACGTATTGCCAATTTTGAAAGCATCGTATCTCCGTCAATTTTGGTTTACAAAACAAAAAAATACGGGTCGAATATTTTTTGATAATAGATGAATGTCCAGCTGAATATTTTATTAAAAAATATTCGACGGGAAACGTTTTATTTAGTGACGGACTAATTATATCTTTTCAGTCAAATAGCCAATTGTTAGAATCGGGGCCAAAACAACTCAAGAGGGAATAGGGGACTATATCTATCAGGAAATACAGACTCGGCAAGGAATTCCACTCTTTAGCATCTATTCCAGGTTCTCATCACTGATTATGTGACCAATTACTTGTCATCGATTTCACACAATGAAAGTTTTACCAACTTTACAGCATTTAGCATACCTACAAATCAAACAAGAGAAGTCACCGATGGATTCAACTTTTTTTTTTTTTTTTGCGTGGTAAAATCATCAAATGAGTCCTCCCACCCAGGGCAGGGCGGGAGGGACTGTCAGACTTGTACTGACTAAAATCCACGGTGTCCTTCACGAGCCCTTTACGTACCGGGGTTACGGTGATGGGTAAGACCCGCGACCCCGGCAGGCTCTGGCCCTCTACAGGCCCCGTCAGTTTGCTGACACTCCTTGAGGCGCGCGTGGAACACAACGCGCCGTCGACCCGGGCATGGTCCATGGTCGGGCAGCGAGTCGCCCATTACTCGCTGCCCGCATGCCCGCGCCTACGGTGGCCGGAGATCGTCTGGCGACGTCCGTCGGCGTGGGCGTCTACCACTGCGGGTGGGTCGGAGGGAGGACACTGTTCTCTCCCTCACGCGGCACGCCTCCTCCTTCGCGAGCATGACTGCTTCGCAGAAGGAGGCGACCGCTTCCCACTCCGTCTCGCCCCGCAGCATGGCCTCGACCAATGCCGGGCGCGAGAGGTCTCCGCCTAGATGGATTCAACTAGTTTAATTTATTTGAGGAGGCTTTGTGCAAAGTTAGGGACCTAGAGGTTTTTTTTTATCGTCGTTAAATAATGAAATGAGTCCTCCCACCCAGGGCAGAGATGAAGGGACTGTCAGACTCGTACTGACTAAAATCCACGGTGTCCTTCAAAAGCCGCGACCCCGGCAGGCTTTGGCCCTCTAGAGGGGGGCCCCGGTCATTTTGCTGACACTTTTTGAGGCGCGCGTAGAACACAACGCGCCGTCGACCCGGGCATGGTCCATGGTCGGACAGCGAGTTGCCCATTACTCGCTGCAGCACGCGGGCGGCATAATTTTGGCTTTTGACTTTGACTCGGTACTATGTTTCCGTGAGACAATAATAATTTCCGAGTGTCACTCGAAACCGCTGGCAACAGCTAGCATTGCATAAATCGTTATCATTTTGCCAGTCGATTGAAACAGGAGCGCTGTATTAAGAATAAGACCGCGTGGCGCGCACGCTATGCTCACTGTTATGCAAGTAATTAGAAAATAGTTAATTATAATTATCGATAACCTGTGTTGATAACCTTCGGTCTTTAACGCAAAGTTCGACATTCTTGGTGATATCGAGTAGTAAGGCATTATTATGTATCATGCAATAAATCATCATCTGAGTACACAAGACGTAAGGCAATGTGGCATTGGTACCTCTGCCTATACAACTGGACAAAACGCTTTTTTTACGTGGTAAAATCATCACATGACTTGATGAGTCCTCCCACCAAGGGCAGGGCGGGAGGGACTGTCAGACTTGTACTGACTAAAATCCACGGTGTCCTTCAATAGCCCTGTACGTACCGGGGTCACGGTAATTCGTTAGTCCCGCGACCCCGGCAGGCTTTGGCCCTCTACAGGCCCCGTCACTATGCTAACACTCGCGTGGAACACAACGCAACGTCGACCCGGGCATGGTCCGTGGTCGGACAGCGAATTGCCCATTACTCGCCGCCTGCATGCCCGCGCTTACGGTGGCCGGAGATCGTCTTGCGACGTCCGTCGCCGTGGGCGTCTACCACTGCGACTGGGGTGGAGGGAGGACGCTGTCCTGTCCCTCACGCGGCCCGCCTCCTCCTTCGCGAGCATGACTGCTTCGCAGAAGGAGGCGACCGCTTCCCACTCCGTCTCGCCCCGCAGCTTGGCCTCGACCAATGCCGGGCACGAGAGGTCTCCGCCTATCGCCGTCGTGAGGACACGGCGGTGCTCTGCCCAAGCGGGCGACTCGAAAGTTAACTCGAAGTGAGAATCTTAGAGTGACATTTAAGTGTACGCAAGTGTGTTTTAGTGGTGAATACTAGTGAATAGTGTTGAGTAGTGTTTAGTGATTATTGTAATTAGTGATTCGTGTGTCAATAAAAAATATTTGGTTTTTAATTGGTGTTGATTAATTATCCCATACCCAGCTCGTAACAATATTGAAACAACAAAACAAGTCGAGTTTAACTGGTTAAAACTGTAACATAATTATTGTTTCTTTAGTCACACTGTACTTGAAACAAAAATAAGACAGTGTTAATTTTTAAAAATTACTATAAATAAAGATGTACCCTAAACGACTTTAAAGAATGACTATTGAAAGAGTGGAAAAAATTAAAAAAAATCCGAAATCGTAACTTATTTTGCACAAATCTAAGTAAGAGCGAATGGAGCGATTGTTTTGATCATTCTTATATTTTAATTTAAACGTATTTCTGTCGAGAATCATTATAAATTATTTTGATTCAAGTCATAACTTAACTAAGATAAGCAAATTGCAAAACACACAAGAAAATTTGAATTTCGCGGGCTACCACTTATACCACAATTTGGCATACAGGCCTTGAAGCCATGGAAGAAACACACACGTCATTTGTCCTATATCTCTTTCGCTCTGCCCAATTAAAATATTCCCTACTGTCAAACTTCGTGACACTGACATTGACATTTTGAATAAAAAGCGCGGTAACTAATGCGTCTTTTTTTCAACTGTTTGTTTATTACAAATGATCTATATTTCTTTGATAAACGAGAATTTTATCGTAGTTCGGTGACCTCTGCTAGTTAGTTATATTTTAAACTGGCCTAAATCATACAGAAGTTAAGTTTGAATAACATTTTGCCAAATACACGATGTCGCGAGTGAAATTGAATTTAATTGCAGCAGCCTGTGAAAACATGGGTATTGGTGCTAATGGAGCGTTGCCATGGCGTCTGAAGTAAGTCTTGACATATTTTTTACCTTATTGGACCTTAAAGATAATGATTTTTTAGTAATAAGATGGCCACATCTCTTGTTTGAGATAGGTTAGGTCATGCATCGGATTCAGTCTTTTCCTCGCGTTTAACGTACTCACGTAAAGTGTTATAATTATGGCGAATTCCATTTATCTTTATTTCTTCCCTGAAAAATAATAAAACACATGAGATCTGAAGGCATGCAGAGTAACCAACTCAAGATGTCGAAGAATTTCTACATAATGAGTACTTTTTAATTCAACTAATAAAAAATGACTGTCAGTAAACTTATAGATATTTTTTTATTACTACTTTAAATGCGAAAGTTAGTGAGGATGGATGAGTAGATTATTATGTATTTTGCCTTGGTATTAAATTCCTGTGGGATAATTTTTGAGAACTACTCAAAAAGTACCGTTAACAATATCATTATTAAACACTACCTTTGCCAGCGACTTCACTCCCACCTCCCCCTGTTATTGCCTATGTAACTCCGGACCAAAGCAGCTTTCAACAGGTGGAAGAATTTTTGTAATCGGTCCAGTCGTTTCTTAGCCTATTCAATACAAAAAATCAAATCTTTCCTCTTTATAATATTAGTTGTTAAATGTTTTAGGAAAGAAATGGCTTACTTCACCACTATGACAACTAAAGTGTCGGACCCATCGAAGGTGAATGCGGTCATCATGGGTCGTAGGACATGGGACTGTATTCCGGACAAGTACCGGCCCTTGACAGACCGTATCAATATTGTGCTGACACATAACGTTGATAGTGTGAAGGCAAAGGTAATATTTATTTTAAGTTGAATTTTAGATTACAGTAAAGGATATTTTATGTATCAGACAGAAGAGATAATAGAGAGGATATTATCATTTGGTCATTTATCATGTTTGACAGGCCTGTTTGTCTAGTGGTTAGTGACCCTGACTGCTATGCCGGTGTTTGTGGGTTCGATTCCCACCCAGGACAAATGTTTGTGTGATGAGCACGATCATTTCTTCTGTGTCTGGGTGTAATTTATCTATAACATGTATGTATTTAGAAATGTATAAGTATGTTTATCAGTTGTCTAGTACCCATAACACAAGCTCAGCTTAGCTTGGGACTAGATGGCATTGTGTGATAGTTGTGGAATATTTATTTATTTAATGGGGTAGGTTGTACGTACAGACCCAGCAGGTCAACCTACCCCAATCTGTCAAATTTTACCAATCGAACATGTATCTTCCACTATTGTGATAAGATTGAAAATATATTAAAGAAATTTGACAGATTGTGGCAGGTTAATGTACTGGCGTCTGTACATAACTTTACTGACAATTTACATAAAATTACTGGTCACTTACTTTACATTCCAGGTGCCTGAAGGAGTGGTTGTAGTACCAGGGCTGGACGAAGCAGTGGAATATATTGAGGGTCGAGAGGACATAGAGTCTGCCTGGGTTATAGGAGGATCTTCAATATATGCGGTGAGTGCTCCATGAGCTTTAACCAACAATTTTCTACACTACCTATGAAGCAACCACAGTTTTTTTTTGCTTTTTTATCGTGGTGTAATCATTATATGTGCCCTGCCCAGGGTGGGGCAGGTGGGACTGTCAGACCTGTACTGACTGATATAGACGGTGATTCTTCAATAACCTTTTGCGTTCCAGGGTCACGGTTATCTGATGAGACAGTCCCGCGACCCTGGCAGGCTTAGGCCCTCTAAAGTGGTGTCGTGCGTGAGCGACGAATATGACGCGACGCAATTTGTAGCTCACGCAGGACACCGCGTAACCTTATCAGTTTGTTGACAGCTCTTTGAGGCGCTCTTTGGGACAACGCGCCGTCGACCCGGGCATGGTCCATGATCGTAGTAAGAATGTATTTCTCTTATTTCAGGCCGCGATGTTCCATCCTAACTGTGGTAAGATCTACCTTACAGAGATCCAGAAGTCCTATGATTGCGACACTTTCTTCCCCAGTATTGATAGACAACAGTTCCACCTGGTCAATGAAGAGGATATACCCGGAGAAAAACAGCTGGAAGGTGATGTTAGCTACTATTTTAGAGTTTATAAGAAGCTGTAAGATAAACCAGGAGGAGGGGATTTACTATGCAGCAAATTAACTTTTTTTTAGTTACTTATAGGTTCGTTGTGACCACTATCTCCTGATGGTAAGCGAGGACATCATGGCCTACCATGATTTTTATAGCGAGAGTAGTTCCACTGTGGAAACGAGATGGCGCTAGACAACTGTATAGCTCTGAGGCAATCGTTCACTCGTCCCTCATGAACGATGCCGCAATAATATATATAGGAAGGCAGAGTTATGGGACAATAATTAAAGAAACCATACACGGTTTCTATTCCGTTTATTTGCACAGCCCCAAGGGTGGAACCCTTTATCAGGGTAGACAATATTCGATGAATTACAACAGTATTTCAAAAGTTCATTCCAGTTGTAGGAAGTACATAACACAACATATAACTTTACTAGTTTAGTTTAAATATACAGCTTTAAAAAATAATCAACAGATACAGAACAGCTGTAGCTGCTAGCCGAGGTAACATTGTACTATCAAAAAAGAGTTGAACATGACACAAATGACAGAATGAAATTCGAAATATGAATATTCAAAAATTTTAAAATCGATATGGATCCAAAAGGAAAGAGGTTGAGACAACAGAGGAGGTGGAATACCCACTCTGTTACAGCTCTGTCTCTTTCCCACAGTGGAACTACTCTCGCTTTATAAAGGCATGGTAGGTCACCTGGTCGATTGTGAAGCATGCTTGCCTAGAACCTATTTACTCATAAATTAAAGTCCCCAAGGTTGTAGCTACCAGGAAATGCAGAGGCTCGTTATAGCGCCCTATTGCACGATCTTAAATGAACAATTGGCTATTTGACTGAAAAATTCTAATTAGTCCGTCAGTTAAATTATCAAAAATTATTCGTGCCGTATTTTTTCTTTTGTTTCGTAAACCAATACTGACGGAGATACCACGCTTTCAAAACTGACAATACGTCACAATTTAGTACAATTTTTATTGAATTCTTACGTCACGAGCCCCCCCACTCTCGAGTTTTGATGCGTTATATTTTGGTGAATATTCATTGATTTTACAAAAGAAAAACGACGTGTCCGTTATTTTTTTAAACTCTAAATGACGGATTAATTAAATTTGTAATTTATAGCTACTGTCAAATACCCAATTGTGTAAATTAACATTAACCAGTTTATTAAGACAGAAAATACATAACTACACATAGTTAAATTATTGATAAAAACAAAAAATGTATAACAGCCTGGTTCCTTCAATAGCCCTTTACGTTTCAATGTCGTTAAACAATTTAACTTGTAGATATAAAATCATTTTCACTATGTCATACGGACATTTTGTCACTTGATCTTTAAAACAAAACTTTTGACTGTTTCATATGAACATTTTAACATCTAGGAAGCCTCCCCATGACGCGATGCGACACTATTCGACCGATTCCAACTACAAGTGAAAATCATCCTTAACACTACGACATATGACATAAAACGTGCGGTTATCTCGGGTAGATGAAAAACAATCCACGCTCCCTACCCGCCACGACGATGTTAAGTCAATTAAATTGCATCATTCCATTTTGGGTGTAATTTATCTATAATATGTATGTATTTAGAATTATATAAGTATATTTATCAGTTGTTTAGTACCCATAACACAAGCTCTGCTTAGCTTGGGACTAGATGGCGTTGTGTGATAGTTGTGGAATATTTATTTATTTATATTTATTTTATCATTATTTCGTAGTAGCAAGGTCGATTTTCATTGTTAGTAGAAATTGAAGATCGCATAAATAGCGTCATGGGATGTTACCCTAATTGGACTGCACCACGGTCGAAGACAGCCGTGAGAAGTGGAAGGAGTGGAGAGGATACTTTGCTCAGCAGTGGGACACCAAGAGCAAATTTATAAAATAATAATTATTTTAGGGAACCGAACTATTGCCATTAATTTTAATATTTTATTTTATATATTTATATATATTATATAATTAGGTATCGTTAGTTCGGTGTCATTTTCACCTTTTGATCAATGTTGCGAAAATATCGTGACGTTTTAAGCTTAAATTTTTTTAAATACATTGCTTTGTTTTATTTCTTGTTTTTTTTTATTATATTCTCTTACAGATACGTACGTATATTATTCTCCATTTTTAGTTACTTTCGTTATGATTTTATTTCATAAAAAAAACCCCTCAAACGCTATTGTGAGCTTTAGTCCCCATACGAAATAATTGTGAAAATTTTGCAAAAAAAAAATAGATAGGTATTAAGATCCGTTGTTTATATGGTTTTTCAACAGTATGTTGAAATGGCATGTTTTTAATTTGAGAATGTCAGGTGATTCATTAAAATTTGACAGCTGTCAATGTCAAAATTGACATTCACATAACGTTTGAGTCCAAGTCTTCAAAATTACTGAACGGTACGGCGTTCATCCAGCTATTATAAACATCAATATACTCAAAACGGTGAAGTATCGTAAGAAAGCGGGCATGTCCTAGAATCAAAAATTCGAAGACATTTTCATCTAGCAACCCACACTGCCCGCGTGGTGGATTATGGCCCACACCCTCTGTGGAGGTTTTTATTCTAGTTGTGGGAAAATTATAGGCAGATGATGATAGAATATTATCGAAATAAAACTCCAAAATTGATTATTATTAACTTTAATTGTTTATCAATTAATACAAGAGGCTTATAATTAAAACTACGTACAACGCGTCCCTCCAAACAAATATGTGGGAAAGGGTGACATGAAAAATACTGAAAATTTGGGGACATATCGTTGTAAAAATAGGCTAGGGTGACATAAAGTTGAAATTATTCTCTTTTACTATCAAGTTACAACTTTATTTCAAGATTTTACTGAGCAAGATTTTTGAGTCAAAATTCTTCGATAATTTTAAGTACGTTTGTCCTAAAAGGTGGTACTTAGAACTGTCCTTATAGATTTGGTGGTCACTGTGTATTTTTCTAAGAGAATAATTCCATCAATACATTAAGTTTTTTTTTTTTAGAATATGTCAAATATTAATACTAAAAATTTAACGTAAAACCACTTATACTATAGCTATTCTTAATACTAAGATACGACGGGCACCTACGATTTTACCTCTCACGTAGAAATCGCAAACGCACGTAACATTGAAAGAAAAAAGTATTTCGAACCGTTGTCTATAACAACTAGCATTAAAAAAAAAACGATCAAGTCTTGCTGTTTTAGGTGTTAAAATTAAAAAAAAAGGTGTTTAAAAGACTTGTGAAATAATTGTGTACAAATCCGAAATATTTTTTAAAATCTCTTATTATTATAGTTACTTTTTTTGTTTTTTTATCTTTTTAATTTTTTTTTTTTGCTCTTACCCGGAGCGGGTGAATATGATTAAACACGACGACAATACATATGATTAAGTTTTACAATAATAATATATAGGTAATAATAAACATTAAAGAAAGTAATATCTCTACAATAGTCAGTTTTGTATGGAAAAGTAAAACACTTAAAATTAGCATTATTTTCAAAGCTGAAATCGTAGAAATAAGAAAAATAATTTTAATTCGAATTTCTTTTGACTTTTTTTTAGATTGGTATTACTAACAAGCAAGGTATTGATTAAGGTGAAATATTAATTGTAAGGCAGAATAAAATTCTACTTTTACGAGTAGATCTACATCCAATTTTCAAACTCGGAAAATCCGAGTTTTCGTACTCGATATTACAACATTAAATAAAAAGAAATTCGCATTAATACGTCATACAATAATACGCTAAATATCTAATACTACAGACTTGTTGATGCCGTACTATAAGCAAGCCCAGGTGATATATTCATTAATATGAAAAAACGTGCAACTTTCAAAATACTGTTTCTAGATTAAACGAAGCTACATGGTGCACATCCAACTCGAAATTTTCGAGTTTTCGCGTGAGTCGGAAATTTTTGAAAACGAGACGTCGATTTTCGAGATAAACTCAAAATATACCAAAACGCCTACAGATCTTTAACACTTCACGATGTTATTGTACTCGAAATTTTCAAGTTCGAGGTTCAACTACGATTACAAAGAAGATTTTATTCTAATTTTTTTTATAGCTTAAATTTTCCGACTCTGCGAAACTCGAAATTTCCGAGTGTTACTGCATGTTGTAGTGCAGGAATATGTACTCAGGGTTGTTGAGCTCCTGAGGCATGATGGGCGATGTGGGCGCGAGGAGTTGGAAGCCCATAAACATGAAAGTGCGGAGAATTGTCGCGCGGTCCGGACGGCTCTTGAGCACGCAGATGATGCAGCTAGAAAGAGAAAAATCGGCGGTCAGTATTGCGATTTTAAACATAAAACATAATATCATGGGTTCCAAACCAGTGGGGCGCGTCCCACTTAGGGGGCATAGGGTGATCGAAAGGGGGGCGCGGCGAGAAAATATTTAATGCCATTTATCCTGTTGTCGGCAAGGAAACACTAGAATTGATAAATTTGTTAATAAAGTGCAGGCCAAATGTTCTGACTAATGGTCATTATTAAACGTTGTGCACAGTTCTTAGTTTTTGCATTTTAGTCATAATTTTCAGGAGTTTTAGTTGCTAAAGGGGTATGCAACTTTTTGGCATCAAATATTTTTTTTCTTTCGCCAGTAATGAAATGTTGGTCATTAGTAGACCGCAACCTAAGAACTTCGTAAAAAATAATAAAAAAAATCTAAACCATAACCAACCAGAGATATAACGGATTTTATTTTGTTCTAATCGGGAGTAAATCACTCCTGATTAGAACAAAATTAAAACCGCCTTATCTCTGGTTGGTTACGGTTTAGAAACTTAATTTTTTTTCTATGGACTTCTTAGGTAGTAGTCTAATTGTGGCCAAAATTTAATCACTGGCGAAAAGAAAAAAATAATTGATGCCAAGGTCCATACTAAAAGTTGCACAGGCCTTTGTATAATTCATTTTCTTTCTTTTATTTCTTTGATTATTTTTGTGAAGTTATCACTTACATATTTCTGTGTATGCTGTTTAACCTATAATTGGCGACTGTGTAAGTCCTAGTCCTATTATAATTCCATATCTTTTCTATACTGTACACAGAAGCTGTTGGAAAACCTATTTAATAAATAAATAAATAAGTACACGATTAATAAATTCCATTAAAGATTGCATCGTTTGTTTTTTTTTGTCCATTATAGTTGAGTTGGGATAAGGGAGAAGTAGTATTTTAGCGTAAACTTTAGGGAGACGCATAGGGTATTAGTTTTGGAACCCCTGCCAGCAAAGAAAGGAATTTTGCAATCATCGTCATATATTAACACGCAGAGCCAGTGTGGATTGGTAGAAGTCACATATCTTCGAATTTTTGAAATTTATTTATATTTAAACCCCTGAAAGCCAGAATCAACAGTGGCAACCACCAGAAAAGCGTCGAGACAATGAAGCTCGACGTGTCCCGGACAATGAATCTACCTGTCTTGGATCCAGCAACGAAATAAATCAGAAAAGAATAGTGGAGTAGGAAAAATAGGTTGATGTAGAAAACTGTGATAGTTGAAATTTTCATAGACGTTGTATTTCTGATGCTGCTAAAACAATGAATACTAAAAACTAATATAATAAATATTTTAACCTCTCGGGCGATTTATAATTGAAAATGATAAAAATCAACGTCCAATGAGCGACTGTCTGTTATGTACAGACGTGTGTACGTAAGGCGCTGGGGCGTTTTCGCTTATGTACACCTGGGTGTAAGTAACGCGCCCGAGAGGTTAAAGGGCTCCCATACAACAGACACGATTTTTAAACATAGTAGTGTGGTAGCGTGGTAGTAGTGTGGTGCGTGCGCGAGTCCTACACTCACTTGGCCGATATTTTTTTACAAAAATAAAATATAAAATACTAACTTGGAACAACCGAGCCTCTCCTCAGCGAAGTCAAGCAGAAGCATGAAGCTTTCCTTGCTGCCTGACTGCAGTACACCCGGCATGCGCAGGTAGATAGTGCCTCCTTGTACCACCTAAAAAAAAAATACAATAAAAATAAGAATTAGTCAATTAGAAATTAGTTGGCCCTCTAGAGGGCGGGGGGGCGTCATTTTGCTGACACTCCTTGAGGCGCGCGTGGAACACAACGCGCCGTCAACCCGAGTAAGGTCCATGGTCGGACAGCGAGTTGCCCATTGCCCGCGCCTACGGTGGCCGGAGATCGTCTTGCGACGTACGGCCAACACTACCTACGGCAATTTTCAACTGTATCCCGAAAATAGTTCATGTTCGATTGGGTAAAATTTGACAGTTTACAAAGCGTAAATTTTTGAAAAAATATATTTTAACAAAGAAAAAAAAAAAAATTAGTCCTGTAGTCAAAGTTCTTTTCTTACGACCCGTTCACGATTGTAAGCGGTGACTAAATGCAGGGCTGCGAGCGGTAAGATAAATTGTAAAGAAATGTTTGACACACGCCACGAGGCCACGCTAGTAGCGAATTCGCGTAATTACAAAGCAACCAATGTCATATTCGCGCCGCTCGCCGCACCACTTACCGCTTAGACCATAGTTGTGAACGGGCCCTTATCGCGTTCGGACAATACAATTCTACCGGCATACCGTAGATAGTTTTTTAGTAAGTCGCCAACGAAACCACGTCACTACAGACAGAAATGTTTCAAACACGCCACGAGGCGCCGGCAGCAGCGAATTCTCTTACAATTGCGTACTAACAATATTCTGATCTAAAAGAGCGTTCCTGGAATTTATTACCCGTTCTTCTATATAACTTTTACTTTTTAAAGAACCATTATCTGTATTATATAAACGTTTTACATAATTGCAACACTGAGGCATTCGTAAACTATCGTAAGGTTATCAGTAATGTCATTGCACTTCGATACGAGAGTCCAGCTACTGATAAGTTCATCATATACATGCCATAATTACAAACTTCAAATTATTTTAGTGAACAGGGCTGTCAGGTTGGGCCTTACGAGGATATAGATATAACTAAAATCCACGGTGTCCTTCAATATCCTTTACGTTCCGGGGTCACGGTAGCACGTTAGTTCCGCGAGCACGGCCAGGCTTTGGCCTCGTTATTGTGCTGACACTCTGAAGCGCACGTGCAACACAATGCGCCGTCAACCCAGGTATGGTCCATGATCGGACGGCGAGTCGCCCATTGCTCGCCGCCCCCATGCCTGCGACCGGGAACTAGTAGGAATATAAAATGGTACTCACAGCTTCCCAGCGGTTGACGGTGTTTTCAGTGAGGAAGATCTTGAAGTCTACTTTAACGGGCTGCCTGTCCTTGCGTTCGAGGATCTTGTTGATCACCTGAAGTATACAATGGTTTCGTTAGTGGACTCCATGGATGACAGGAAACAAAGAATACATGATGATCACGCTACACCGTGCCGTGTCCGGGCCGTACGCCGTCTGGACCCCGGACGGGGCAGGGACGAGACACGGTTAAACATTCGTCCAAGTGTTAAAGTCTCCACATGTCATAATAACCTAATTTTGTATTCCTATTTGGATAGAATGAAGTTTTGCAAAAACTAACGTCCAAAGTGTTAGAATGTCCAAAAGTCATATCGTTCATGACTCAAAATGGCATTGTGACAGAACGGCGCGCATAGTATTTTTTTTATTATGCCTCTTCATAGGTATTTTTGTGGTTCTTATCTGAAGGTAATAGAACACATTTCCATATATATCTTTTTTTATTTGAGCATTTTTGTTTTTTTACGTGGTATTATAATCCCAACCCACCCTGGGAGGAACGGAAAGGACTGTCAGACTAGTACTGACTGAAATCCACGCTTCTTCAATAGCCCTTTAAGTTCCAATGTCGTTAAACAATTTCACTGGTAGATATAAAATCAATTTCACTTTATGTCACATGAACATTTTAACATTTAGCCCCATTCACACGCGTGCTTTTTTCGGGCGTTAAAAAAGAGCTGAGTTGGAATAAAAAGGTGCATTCAACTTAAATGTCATCGCCCAGTTTTTTAAGTCAAATACAATTCGAAAAAGCGCGCTTTACAAGTGCTGAGGTGTGAACAGATACATGAGATTCCATTTGTTCTATTTCGGCGCTTATTTAACGCCCATTAAAAAAGCGCTCGTGCGAACGGGAGCTTTGATGAATGTTACCCTAATTAGAAACAAACAACTGGCGATACCGACCGCTTCTCTGCGTTGCTGCTGGATAGCTGGATGAGCGTGTGTCGGTGACTGGGACTCGGTGATGAGGCTCTCCGCGCTGCTCGCGAGTGAACTCGCGCTGGCCCATAGTAGGGCACTCAACAAGTCACCTGTACAAGCAAATATTTGTCAGTTGTAAGTACAATAATGTTGAAATTATGTCTCCCGTGTAATATACAGGTAGCCTATTATCACCAAACCGGCACAAATACAGGGTGCTTTTTTTTTGCGTGGTAAAATCATCAAATGAGTCCTCCCACCCCATACTGTCAGACTTGTACTGACTAAAATCCACGGTGTCCTTCACTAGCCCTTTACGTACCGGGGTTACGGTTATGGGTAAGTCCCGCGACCCCGGCAGGCTTTGGCCCTCTACAGGCCCCGTCAATATGCTGACACTCCTTGAGGCGCGCGTGGAACACAAGGCGCCGTCGACCCGGGCATGGTCCATGGTCGGGCTGCGAGTCGCCCATTACTCGCCGCCCTCATGCCCAAATACAAGGTGCTACAGAAAGATTTATCATCATCTGCCTGCCTTTTGCCAACTATATTGGGGTCCTCGTCCAGTCGAACTAGATGCAGCTGAATATCAATATTTTACATGGAGCGACTGCCTATCTGAGTTCCACAACCCAGTAACTGGGTAATACGATACCCCATAGTAAGACTGGTTATCAGACTTTCGAGCTGACCCCAATATAGTTGGGAAAAGGCTAGGCAGATGATGAGAGATAGAAAACCTATTCCCATCTCTGTCTCTGGTAAGGCAAAACCAGAGATAGAATGAATATTTGGACGGAGCCAAATATCAAATAAAACAGTCATGCTCTCTAGAAAAAGAGAAAAAAAACAATTAGAGGCACATTTCTGTCTTGCAGGAAAGAGATAGATGTACTTATGTCTTTGTCAAACAGATCGGCGCACCAACGCTTTCGCTTTCGAAAGCGTTTCTGAGGCAATACCGAACCGAAGCGAAACGTCAATCCGATAGTTCTGTCACGCTATCGGATCGCTTTCGAGTTTCTATGTGACTGGATTCAAACAATTCCATACATTACAAATAAAAACTTCACGCTTCGCATTCACTTCGCTTGTCTGTTTGACAAAGTTCATGCTTTATGTCTATGTTTTACTTAAAAATAAATGACTCACGGTTGTTGTCGTCGTGGGTGGGTGTTGATGGGGAAGCGGGGCTCGCGGCCCCGCCATTCACCCCTCCGGGCGGTGCCGAGCCGTGAGCCGGAACATCAGGACCACCTGCAAGAAGACCACGTTATCAACAAACTCAAAATACACCGCCATACTTACCAACAAAAAAGATAAACATTTGTTAAACACTTGTCTATAAAAAGTGTAACTGCAAAACGACCCTTATATCAACGTGAAATGTCGTTTTGACGTTGCCAGTTTTTTTAGATAAGTGTCGAACAGATATTTATCGTTCTTGTGGTAAGACGGACCGAGTTCTCTATGGAAGCGACCAACTCGAATCATGCCCCCGTTTTTCAACGTCTATTTATTAATAGAGCATCCCACAATGGCCATTTTTATTATAGGGTCACGGTTGTCTGTTTAGTCTGGCGACCCCGGCAAAGTAAAAAGAGTAGTACCATTTGTAAATACAAAAAATCGTGGTACTACTAGATCGCTTGGTAGTACGACGGGTAATTTTTAGACCAGTTGTAATACTGGTGTTACAACGTGTAGTGCCACTGGCAATAAACGCTTTTTTGTGTGTTATTAGGTACCGAAGAAAAATTTAATTAGAACCCAAGACAAGTGGTTTCTTAATGACTATCAGTTCTAAAAGTATAAATCTTAATTAGTGTTATGTTTAATCGTCTAGTTAATAACTATAGTATTACGTAAGCAGATTTATTACAATTATTTACCCCCCCGTCCCCCTTGTCAGCAAAAGTAAGCAAAGCTCTTACCCCCTCCCCCATGCTTACGTAAACATTTTTTAATTATTGTATTGTTTTTATGTAAACGTATGCATTATTTGCGGGAATCCCCTAAAATGCGTTTCGTTTTCAACCAAAGACAATGTGAGGGTTGCCATTCTTGTAAAAAGGTAAATAACTACCGATGACGTAACCATCATCTAGACTCCCCCCCCCCATGTCATCCAAAATAAACAAAGCAAAGACCCCCCGCCCCCCAATAGTGCTTACGTAATACTTGAACGGCCCCTATATCTGTCTTAAATTTTACTACAATTGAAATATCATATTCAATTTTGTCGGCACGGTTTTCGCAGTCGTTGAGCAATCGACTGCTGTGCAGCGTGTCGCAGGTTCGATCCTTGCACGGAAAAAATATTTAAATGATCTGCAAGTAGTTGTTCCGGGTGTCAGTTTTTGTGTATGTGAGTTTCTATGTTTGTAAACGTACCCACGATACAGCAGAAATTCAGTGTGGGGCAACGTTTAAAAATAAAAGGTGATCTGTACCACAGGATCTTCCTACTTCAGACACCTTTCTTTTTTTTTAACATTGTACAAGTAAACCAATGCCTATTACATCTTGATGTGGAGAATAATAATTATTTTATGATTATGAATCTACGTCACGATACACGCATTATGACTATCGTAGAACATACGTGTCCAATGGTATGCACTGTGTCTACGGTATCTGTAGATAGACAGGTCAAATAGTTGCATGACCCTTATATCTTAGCATTAAAGTCTAAAGTTTAATTGATACTATGTATGTATGTCTGTTAGTTACGTAGTTAGCAAGCTACCTACGTAATCCTGATAGAAAACCCGGATTGTTCTTAAGTTTCAAGTATGTACAGACGCCAACAGAACAAGCTACCGCAATCTGTCTTTCTTTAATGGATTTTTAACCTTATCACAACGGAACCAGGTTTATATTTGATCTGGTGGCAGATTGGGGTAGCTTGATGTGCAAAAAAATTATGATTGAAAAATAATTCAAAAGCCAATTTTTTTAGCGACCCACCCCGGCTCCGCACGGCTGCAATCTCTACTATATTAAGCATGTTATATAGATATAAACCTTCCTCTTCAATCACTCTATCTTTTAAAAAAACGCATCCAAATCGGTTAGTTTTAGCGTAGTTTTAAAGATCTAAGCATACCTAAGGACAGAAAGACAGCGGAAAGTGACTTTGTTTTATACTATGACGTGGTTATACCCTAACGTTACGGGTTATCAATTTGGGGGTAGGAGGAACAGAGTGGAAAGTTCCTCACTACCACGGTGAAAAGGAAGGTACCTTCCGACCAGACGGGTGTTGTGTCTGGTGGGCTTTCTGCCCGACATTCATAGTCGGAATATTCGATTGTCTTCTAATTTCGCGAATAACTTTGATTGCGCAATGTAGAACTCTTAGTTCCTCTGTCGTAGGATAGATGGCACTAGTGTACTTTTTGTTGATCTACGAAGTACTGTACTTACCACAGAGGCCCGGCACCCAGGCACAGCGAGAAACACTCGGCGTCCGAAGCCGACAAAGCTGAGCGCTTGCTGCCGGCAGCGCTCAGCGACGCGCTGTCGCCGCTGTAACAAAAGATTAATGTTATAAGCGCTGTCAACAACAATATGCAACATTATTCAGCGTAGAGAGACACGCTGCTAAAAAGTAAGTCTTTATAGGCACTGACAACAATGATATACTTACAACGTTAATCAGCGTAGAGACACAACAATGATATACAACGTTAGTAAGTGTAGAGACACACTGTGGCTTAAAGCAGTCGTGTCATTATAGACACTGTCAACTACAATATGCAACGTTATTCAGCGTACAGAGACAGGCTGCTAAATCGACAGTCGTTATAGACACTGACAACAATAATATACAACGTCAGTCAGCGTAGAGACAGATTAGTTGCAAGTGGGATTTTTCATTCCTCAAAAATCATCATTACGACGCAGGTCGCATGCGTTTTGCGTTTAAAAATAATAAATGATTTACAAGTTAGTCAGCGTAGAGACACGCTGTAGTTTAAGACAGTCGTTATAGACTCTTTTTTTTATCATGGTAAAATCATCAAATGGGTCCACATTCACTGACATTCCCACCCAGGGCAGAGCGGGAGGGACTGTCAGACTCGTGCTGACTAAAATCCACGGTGTCCTTCAATAGCCCTTTATGTTCCGGGGTCACGGTAATTTGTGAGTCCCGCGACCGTCGTTATAGACTCTTAACAACAAAATATAACATGTCAGCGTAAAGAGACACGCTGTTATAGGCACTGACAACAATAATATACAACGTTAGTCAGCGCAGTGACACACTGTGGCTTAAGACAGTTGTGTCATTATAGACACTGTCAACTACAATATGTAACGTTACTCAGCGCACAGAGACAGTCGTTATAGACACTGGCAAAGACAAAGTATAATGTGTCAGCGTAAAGAGACACGCTGTAGCTTAAGACAATCGTAATAGTAATAATTAACAAGATTTGTTTTTGTTTTTTTAATCAATACATATTTCGGGAGTGGGGGCTTGTAAAATTATACCAACCGACCGACTGACGTTTTGCAATTTTTAGATGCGTTGATCTTCGTTAATTTTGGTTTATGTAACTAAAGTAAAAATTCGGGTCAAATATATTTTTATCTACTATCATGCTATTAATCCTCTATAAAAGAACCTATAACAATTAGCTTATTGCCAACATTAAAACACTCAATGCTATAATGATCATTATATCATCCAAACGCGTGTTATAATGAATTTCAAAAAAAGAACATTCTCATGCAATGACATTTTTACCACCAGATCGCTAACATTTTGAAAAAAGAACAATAAATTGTAGACTAATTCGTAATTTCGGATTCTCGTCTTATCGTGTTATTTCCCGCCATCTTGAATTCAGATAGTTCTGTACAACACCCTATGGTATGAAAATCTTTTATAGAGGATTCACAGCATGATTGTAGATAAAGTCTTGTATGCAACCGTTATAATTAGGTATTAAAACACTCATGTGATACTATTATCACACTCGGCTACGCCTCGTGTGATAAACCCACATTCGTGTTTTAATACCCCTGATTATACAACGGTTGCATAAATAACTATTATAATCTATCTTTCGGACTTATTAATTTTTTGATTAAAATAGCCTATTATCACTGCATTATAATAATATCGTTCAGAAATTGAAAAGTAACCATACCTCCCAATAGTTTTGGCTAAACAAATGACATCAGATGCCAAATATTCACTCAACAACGATAAATCGCCAGCCTTCTTTTCAAAATATATGTGATAAGGCATTTTGTATGTCTTCTCCCTTCAAAAGATCGTCACTGATTGTCATTTGATCTTCGAGAAAACTCTTGGTAAATATTTGTTGAACCAAGTCTTGGAGATAAGTTTAGTACGTTACAAATATAATAATGAGATTAGTGTTGTATCTTTGTTTAAATAAGGGCTAACTTTGATAAGAATAGATAGTATTTTACTGTATAAATAAATTGAAAATCTGTTTAGTCCGTCAGTTAGAATACTGAAAATTATTCGAAACGTATTTTTTTTTTTTTTTAATCTATGAATAGTGACAAAGATAAACCGCAAGTGGGGGCTTGTGACGACATATCGCTCGTAAAATTGTACCGACCGAGTGGTTTTGTGGTTTTTAGAAGCGTTGTATCTTCGCCAATTTTGGTTTACGTAACAAAAGAAAAAATACGGGTCTAATATTTTTTTATAATCTAAGTATATTTCAGACTAATTAATTCTTTTGAGTAAAATAGCCTATTATGTGAAAAAGTTTGACGCCGATTGGCGTCTTACCACAAAAAAGATAAACATCTGTTGAACACTTATCTACAAACTGTCAAAATGGCATTTCACGTTGGTATAAGGGTCGTTTTGCAGTTACACTTTTTTTGATGAAGTGTTTAACAGATTTACCTTTTTGTGGTAAGACGGTACAGTCGCTCCATGTGAAATACTGATATCTAGCTGAGCTGCATCTGGTTTGACTGGAAGCCGACCCCACTATAGTTGAGAAAAGGCTAGGCAGATGATGATATGGTAAGACGGTACAGTCATGGCAGAGGTAGGGTAGTAGGTAGTTTTGAGGTATGTACTTTGACACTAGGTTGTCACATCCTCAAGCCTTCGTTGAGTTTGTCTCTAGTCACCTCTGAGCTAGACCAAAGACAAGACCAAAAACCCATCTCATAAAAAAGCGAAATACAAAGAAGGATGACATGTATCTTCATGTTAATGATACCTAATAGTTATGATGTTCAGGTAGATAGCGTATCTGCCTGTTTATCTTGTATTTGAAAACAACAGATGATAACACAGATAGCACACAGTTATTGTGTTAGATAACAGTTACAATACAATAACGTTTTAAACTAAACTGCAATGATATAGATGCTGAAGGTTTTTTTTTATTTTTTCGTGGTATACCTAATCATGAAATAAATCCTCCCACCCAGGGTAGAGCGGGAGGGACTGTCAGACTCGTATTGGCTAAAATCCAAGGTGTCTTTCAATAGCCCTTTACGTACCGGGGTTACGGTAATTTGCGAGTCCCGCGACCCCGGCAGGCTTTGGCCCTCTACAGGCCCCGTCACTATGCTGACACTCCTTGAGGCGCGCGTGGAATACAACGCGCCGTCGACCCGGTGATATAGATACTTGAGGTTTACTTTTTATTTTAATTTTTAAACGCGCTTGATAAAACACAAACAAGTCGTTTAAAACTTTTGCCAAAGAATAATATAACTAGATAAACAGTGTGTTTGGTTCCCGATTATCGATACTTGAAGGGGATATTATATATAGACATCTTCTCATCGACAAAACTGCTTATGAAAAAATGCCTAACCCAACACCTCGCGAATAGCGGCCTTTTTAGTTTTTTTGATCGATCGATCTGATGTATGTACAATAAAATGCAAATATCTTTGAATCCAAGAGACTTACATACATGCTAAAGACTTTATTGTAAAGGTAAATGTTGAGGTTTCTGAAAAACTTACTAAAGTTTTCTAAATAATAAGTGAAAATAACCAAAAATCATGGAAAAACACAAAAATTACTGAAACTTTTGGTCTAGCTCGAAAAGTACCCCTGAATTTTGCTAAAAAAAACTAAAATGGCCGCTATGCGCGAGGTGTTGGGTTAGGAATTTTAATATAAGCAGTTTTGTCGATGAAAATGAGTCTATAATATCCCCTTCAAGTATCGATTATCGGAAACCAAACACTGTGCACAATAAGCAACAAGGAAATAAAAATAGTAACTAATGGCGTTTATATAGACACTACATAAGTTTATGCTCGCAAAGAAAGTGTGACCTTCCCTTCAACGATCGATCAGCTCAAAATAAAATGTGAAAGTGGTTGGAGCCAAAATAACACGAATATGGCGGAGAACCGATAGGGCTAAACCCTTAATTAAATAAAAAAATAAATTAGCTTTTGTCCAGAGAGTAAATTGACACGATGTTAGCTGTTTAACCGCTTTGGCAAAGTTTATAATCTAAGGTTTGCTGTTTTAGGCCACTGAAGCATTTTCTCATAATTTTCCGAAAACACAATATAAGGCTACGTAGTACCTACTAAGAAACAACCTATATAGTATAGTATAGATGTTGAAACAATATCAAGGACCAGAGCCAACCACAAGATCGCATGTTTATAAATATTATCGCCGATAACTCGAGAACAGCTGAACTATTTATGAAGAAAATTACTTTGATATAATCTGGGTAACCTTGGCATAAATTACTTGTTTTCACGACATTTTCTCGAGTTAATTGGTAAGGGAAAATTCAGTGGCTTATTTTTTAATAGAATGTAGGTAAATTCTAGTTTATGGCTTTGTTTACTTACTGTTTCAAGTGAAAATTGTGTTGTCCTTTACTTGTGGATGAAATAAGAAAAAGAGGGAAGATGATTAGAGTAGTGTTAATTGATTTAAATATGCAAAACATGTAAAGACGTCATACTTGGATGTAAAAAACAAACATGCTGAAGGTACACGTGACTTATTTTTGGTGTAATTATATGATTGCGTTTGTAACAATGTAATTGTGTCTCTATCATATTAGGGAAGGTTTTGAGAGATAGCAAGACTTTTCCTTGCATCGGAAGGTACTCAGTATCTTATTGAGTTTAATTTTAATTTAAAAGTTTGAACTTACCGGTACAGCTTGACCATTTTTCAAAAATAAATATTTATCTTCTATGTACAACAACGAAATAAACTTCGTATTAAATTATAAATAACAAGTATATCACAATAAAATGGAATGTTTCAATAAATAAAGTTTAGAAAAATTAACAAAAAAAAAATTAAGGTATTGTAAGACGATTTTTTTCAGGCACTTTTCTGAAAAATAGCTTTATGCTGTATACCGTATACAGCATATTATTACTCTTTACGAAAATAGAATTAATTTTTATTGATTGAGAGACGTGTGTTTAGTGCGAGATTCGAAGAGCAACTGATCGAAATCGGTAAACAGTCGGCGGCCAAAACAGGAGCCTTGCCAATTTTCAAAAATAGAATTTGTGTTGTGAATCTAAAAACAGATCAATAATGGGATGTGATTCTTCCTTTCTGACGTTCACTTTCACGTTTAATGAGCACGAGACTTTTAAAAGTAAATAAAAATTATACTAAAGTAGAAGAAAACGTAAAAAAGGGATGGTTGGACTGTGTGAAATATGGTGTGGCTAGAAAGGAGATGAAGAGTATGGGAAAAGAAAGACAATGCGACGCCGAAGCTAAATAAAGTTGGATAAGGGCGGAAGAATTATGACTCAATTAGAATATGCAAGGTATTAAAACTATAATGGAAGTCAAAAATGCATGACATAATTGAATTGACAGACCAAAAAGTTCACGTCAAAACAAAAGAAGTTGGCGTAGAAAACGCTTTTGTAAGTGATCGTCACTTGTCTAAATACTCAGATACTGTTTTTGAATACTTTTCAGCTTGATAAGGTATGAATACTGGCTTGCAACCCATCATCATCATCATCATCTCAGCCATAGGACGTCCACTGCTGAACATAGGCCTCCCCTTTAGATCTCCACATATACCGGTTGGAAGCGACCTGCATCCAGCGTCTTCCGGCGACCTTTATAAGGTCGTCTGTCCACCTTGTTGGTGGACGTCCTACGCTGCGTTTGCTAGTCCGTGGTCTCCACTCTAGTACTTTTCGACCCCATCGGCCATCTGCTCTGCGAGCAATATGGCCTGCCCATTGCCACTTCAGCTTGCTAATCCGGTGGGCTATGTCGGTGACTTTAGTTCGTCTACGGATCTCCTCATTTCGGATTCGATCACGTAGAGAAACACCGAGCATAGCTCTCTCCATAGCTCGTTGAGCGACTTTGAGCTTTGAGATGAGGCCGATAGTGAAGGACCACGTTTCGGTGCCATATGTCATCACTGGTAACACACATTGGTCGAAGACTTTCGTCTTGAGGCACTGAGGTATGTCGGACGAAAAGACATTGCGTAGTTTCCCGAACGCTGCCCAACCGAGTTGGATTCGGCGGTTGACCTCTTTCTCGAAGTTGGACCTACCTAACTGGACTACTTGTCCTAAGTAGATATATGAGTCAACAACTTCGAGTACCGAGTTTCCAACAGAGACTGGGGTGGGCACAACATTGGCATTTGACATAATTTTCGTCTTGTCCATGTTCATTTTCAAGCCCACCCGTTGTGAAACTCGGTCGAGGCCATCGAGCATCATGCTGAGTTCCTCCATCGACTTTGCCATGACTACGATGTCGTCGGCAAACCGAAGGTGAGTGATGTATTCGCCGTTGATGTTGATGCCAAGTCCTTGCCATTCCAGGAGCTTGAAGGCGTCTTCCATTGCGGCAGTAAACAGTTTCGGGGAGATAACGTCCCCCTGTCTTACGCCTCTTCTCAATGGAATCGCCTTCGTGCTATGCTCCTGTACTCGGACCGACATGGTGGCGTTATTATACAAACACTTCAATACCTCGATGTACCGATAGTCAATACGGCATCGCTGGAGTGACTCAAGCACCGCCCAACCCATCGCCATTTGTAAAATCGCATGAATGCACAAAATGGCGTGTTTCTTATAACAAATTAATATTTTTCCACTAATCGAAGAGCGATGGAGTGGAAATCTGCTGATACTTGATGTGTATAGAATTGGCCGTCGTTCGCCAGAGAACTTCAAGTCACCGACATTGACCGTAGAATCAGCATGCAGAAGTGAAAGTGGGCCGCCCAGGTCTGCAGATAAACTGATACTCGATGAAGAAGATATGTGGAGACCGCATAAGGGAAAACGTCTGGAACGCCCTGAGGCACGATGGGTCAATGATTTGAAGAAGGTGGCTGGCGACGGATGGACGCGTATTGTGCAAGACCGGGACAGTTGGTTACGCTCTTTGGGAGAGGTTAACGTTCAGCAATGGAAGGCCTTTGGCTGGTATTATGATGGTGAACTTGTCTATTCGGGATAATAAGTGGACCTTTCTCTTATCATCGTCTGAACTTATTATTGTCTACTAAATGCTGTGGCACTTTTTGGGGAGACTTAAGCTGGGTTTACATTTATCTGACCGTCAGATACTGTTCTAATGCATCATGACACAACATGTCAGACACATTTAAATCCGGCTTTAGGTTCAGCAGTGGCCTGCAATAGGATGTAATGATGATTGTGTACAAAATTCATTTTGAAAACTGCTTTCTGAACATACCAAATTGTCTACCTACCCGCCAAGAACTCGCATTCTGATACAAACCAGAAATAGCTAATCACCAAAACAACACTTAACATAATATTTGTCCGGAATCATCATGCGCCAATAAAATAACTCCGCAATGGGGGCAAAATATATTTTTCGCAATTCTAGCATTTTACTAAAGATAATTTAAAAAGAGCGCTTGCCAAAATTTTCTTTTGAAAATTTATGATATAAGGAATGTAGTGTTGGGTGTTGGCCCAAATCCATAAAGAATTCGCTGCAGGAAGCTAAAGATATGTTCAAAGTTGCATGTTTATGACTTTCCAGAAATGCAGTAACTTATGTGATAATTCTAAATGCTGTAATTTTTCTCACAATGATATTTAATGTTTGAAAAGGCAACTAATATTTATTTAACGAATTACCTAAACGTTGTAATGAAAGTCAAAATTAAATGAAAAAAAGATGATAGATGTGAAATATAATTTAGAAAATACTGTTTGGGAGGAAATGGAAGTCCAGCAGCAGAATTTGGGGCAGAATTACAAATTTTAAATGCTTTGGCTACACAAAAAACTGGGAACACAAACACACAGTTGGAAAATTTCACCACACTATGGCAGAAAGTTTTGGGATAAGTCAAGAGTACTGGCTAGTTATACACATCACAGACAGACCAGTAGTGACCAGGCTAATGAGTAATTCACACTCCAGGGGAACCTCCCAGGAGTTGTAAGTTTAACAACAATAATTTGGCATACCACACCTTACCACAAAATGATAAACATCTGATGAAAGCTTGTCTAAAAAAAGTGTAACTGCAAAACGACCCTTATATCAACGTGAAATGTCGTTAAGACGTTTTTTTAGACAAGTGTTTAACAGATGTTAATCTATCTTGTGGTAAGACGGCAAGTCTTTCGGCTAAAATGGTGATGCCAGACAATTTGTTTCCATTTGTTTGCTCTTTCCAGAGACGGGAAGAAAGTGAACGAGTAATGCTGGCAAAATGGATCGACGTCAGATCGACATTGATTAACAATGGATCGACAGCGACCCTTATTTGTAGGTGTTTCAAAAAGCCACCGCGACTTTAGATCTTGATGCGTTTATTTGTCGTATTCATGATATACCTACATCGCGAATGCCAGTGGGGTTTTTTCCTCAGATTCTTGGCGCCAGGTTACTCGAAAGGTTATTCTAAAACCATCGCGGAAAGTTTCACTTACATATTACATTGTAATATTTCTCATCGAGTTTTAAAATACAATAGTAGGTGCTTTCTCTGCCGAACAAGTCTTTTTATAGAACTACCTACCGACAAAACACCACGTCATTGGCTTGAAAGGTTGCCATAACTCTTTGAAAGAATTTCTTATTATTATGGTCATTGGCAACAGAAATAAGTAATATTTCTTTTTACTGTTTGGCATTTCTTTTTTTTTAGCGTGGTCTATCATCAAATGAGTCCTCCCACCTAAGGCAGAGCGGGAGAGACTGTCAGACTCGTACTGACTAAAATCCACGGTGTCCTTCAATTGCCCTTTACGTTCTGAGGTCACGATTAAATTCGTGAGTCCCGCGACCACTGTTTGGCATTTAGAAAGACTTTTGAAAATGTTCAGGGTTTCATATCCGTTAAATCTTTTTTAGGCAGCCATGGATCGGAGAATATTTATCACAATAACGGAAGGTTAATTTTTGATTGGTAAAATTCGGCGGGACTCCTATTTTCGCCTCGGGGTGCCCAAGAGTTGTTGGTGCCTTTGAAAGGACGCATGGGGTGTTCCATCCCGTGGTTCGGTTTGGTTAGGTTTCACAAATATTCGGGCGATTTTACAAATATACATTTCCTATGAATTGTGTACAACGACGGATTACACTATTTAAAAAAAAAAAACGATAAGGAAAATCATAGGAAATACATTTGTACAGCACGAAAACAAACCGCGTCGTCATGAGCGCATTGGCGCACAAATTGTTTACATTTTATTTTTAAAAACCGGCGGGCCGGGCGTGGTTGTCTCGTCATTCTGCCTTTGGACATTATCCAGATAAAAAAGTTTTTGTTACTTTTTATAATTATTTGTGTTGCTCTTTTTAATAATGTGTTGTTTACATTCATAACCAGGTCCAATAAATAAATAATAATTTGTAATACAAACGACATTTCTGCTAATCTGCATTGATGGATCGCAAGTTCGTTCCCAAAGAATAGTTTCTAGATTTTATATAATGCATAACCTTTCTATATTTGTCCACAGCTAAAGGCTAAAGCTAAACGAAAATTATATTTAATTCTCAAAAATCTGAAATATAACCTTGACTATAAAGCACTTCACAGTTTTACACTCACAGGAAATGAATATAAGATTATTTTTATCACCAAATGGTTTTATCGTGTTTTCTTTTGTCTATAGCATTTAGCATGTAAGCTACATAAAAAAATACTAACGTCACTTTAAATTTTCCATAGACAAACGACTGACATGCGAGTTACGCGCGCTTTTCTACGTCATTACTCAACGATGATACGAGGAAAGTGAAGTTCAAGGTCTCGCAATGTCAATCATTGTTAATTCATCGATTGATCACTCTATTCAAGAGTGTAATTATAGAGATAAGGCTAATGTAACAGTTTACTACGTATTAATAAACACTAACCGTCGTACCACAAAAAGATTAACTTCTGTTGAACACCTGTCTTAAAAAAGTGTCAACTGCAAAACGAGACTTCTATCAACGTCAAATGCAGTTTTGCAGTTGAGTTTTCTTAGAAAAGTGTTCAACAGATTTTTAACTTTTTTTTTGTAGTAAGACAGTTACCGTCGTACTACAATAAGTTAAACAGCTGTTGAACATTTGTCTAAGAGTCAATTGTAAAACGACCCTTATGTCAAAACACACTTTTTTGGAATCCCTACCCTTATCCCAATTAATTTTTGGCGCGGCACCTATTCCACACGTTATCGTCTCCGAAAGCAATTCAATCCTCTTACACACCATATTTCCCTACTCTTTCTCTCCCGGGTATGAGCTCTGAAAGGAACTTCCATTCTATGATGAGCGAAATTTTAAAAAAATAATTGAAAATTGAACGAAAGTGGTAGCAAAAGAAATCCAGCTTCCCCATACTAACTGAAAACCACAAACAATGTGTCTAATTGAAAAGAATAAAGATAACAAAAATGTTAAAGAAACAAGGCCTTTTTATTGTTCTGACACGAAACGCGCTTTTACTTAACAATACGAACAGTCCTTTCAGTTCTATAAATATCTAGGACATTACGACACCACTGAGGCTGAATACAGGGTGAACGACGGTACCTGTGTCTGTTGTGACGTTTCATAAATAGAACGCTATCAGACCTACCGGGAGAATTTTGACAGCTGTCACTTCAATTTGCAGGTTACGATATAATCTGTGGTCCAATTATAAGGTTCCTTTTAGGCCAAAGAATTATGATAAGAAGCACAAAAATAGGTCGGTTATAAAACAACAAGAACTAAAGATTTTTCCTAAGGTTTATACAGCGGGCTTATCCAATTTATCTGAAAGCTCCTTCGAGAAAATTGAAGAGAGAAATTTTTTTGATTTTTTTCGAACAAGTCTAAATTAGAATTTAATCCTTCAACAACCCGATGTAAATGGAAAGTTTTGCCAAGGTTTTGGTCCCTAGACATTTCCATACCTCAGAATCTAGGACTTTTGGGACACTCTAGCGCTAGACTATCTACCATAGAGGCTCACCATTATGAAAGTAGTGATGAAATAATTTAACGTAAGACAAATAATGTCTGCATGGTTTTAACTAGCCAAATCTGCTATAGATAAAGCCGAGCCCCTATTGCTCCTGGTCCTAGTATATAGATCATCAATCTCAGCGAAAATCTATACAAATTTTATAAAAACGAAGTTTGTTTGAAACCGTTTATCTCAGAAACAAATTGTTCGATTTCTTTTTTTTTGTGTTTATCGAACAAAAGAAGCCGTGCAACGTGTACAACCACAGAGAGCAACTATCTCTTAATAAATGGCGCCATTACAGTAAATCCCACGCAATACAGTAAATGTCAAAAAAAGTATTACAGTTGAACAATTATTTTATGTATTTTCGCTGTCACGGAAAACATATTCAGATCGGTAAATAGGTTTATTGTTATTGCATTGTAAGGAGTATAAATAGAACGGGAGATAAGAGATGTTCGTAGGGTCTGCGCCACGATTGAAATCATTTTGACGCAGCGCGCAGCACTAATGGCTGCCATTACACCCAATAGCATTAAAAATTACTTTGTAAACTCTAGGTGGAATAGAGATAAATAGAATTGGTCATGCTGAATGCACAGAAGAGAAGGACAGTGACGGGCATTCTTCAAGGGCAAGATGGGGTCGCGGGTCTCATCAGGTAACCGTGACCCTGGAACGTAAAGGGCTATTGAAGGATCACCGTGGATTTTAGTCAGTACAAGTCTTACAGTAATGGGTGGTAGGTGATAGAACTCATTGGATAATTTTACCATGATAAAAAATACAAGACAGATTTAACATTGGAAAAGTTTTTATTCGGATCCTGTGGTGAAATACGAATAAAAATGTCGACACTTTAGACAAGGTTTTATTTATTTTCAAAAAGTACCACTGCTCGAATGGAGCTAGCAATGTAGGAATAAATAATGTCAAACATTTCAAAATGGCTGCCAATCGCCGCCATTTTACACAGCACAAATTTTAAAGAGTCTTAAAATCACGAACGGCCCACTTAATGTTATCTATGCTACAAGCAACTACAATTTAGCACAACCAAGTAAATCTATAAATAAACATACAGGTACAAATGCGAGATTGTAAAATGATATGTGCTGTTGCAGAAATACTGAGAATTTTACATACGTATAATAGTGCAAATTGTATAGTACGTCAATGATACGGGTATATGAACGTAGACACTTCATAATAATCGCAAATTCAATTGGAATATAGTGCCGGATTGAGACTACTTCACGCTTTAAGCAATCCAAGCATAAGGGACCTCCCCCCTTCCCCCATCAACTAGTAAACTAGTTTTCACTTTAAGTACCTAAAAATTTTCACCTTTTCAGGTTTTTGTTTATTAATAGAAAAAAGGGAAAATTCTATAAACATGTACAGACGGACCAAGCCATAATGCAATAAAGCGAGCGAATCGAACTAGAAAATTTAAGCATCTTGGCTGGGATAGGTCAGGGATTTCGGGGGGGTTATACATACCCCAAAACACACAGTCAGTTTTTTATGGTTCTGTGAGTCCTAGCAATTTTTTTGGTACCCCCCCTCAAACGGGATGGCCCTAGGAAATTGCTTATTTTCTTACGGGGTAATCCGAAAATGGTGAAATTTAAAAGTGCCGTTAAAAGAGACTGTTAGCAGTTAAAACATCATCTGCTTCCCCCACAATTAATATTCTCTCATCTGAACCTTATCTGCTTTCTTTTAAGACTCAGTTTGGCAAATTCGGTCATTGATTACATACATCGAGATAGAATTGCGGCCGATACAGAGTATTCATTTCCAGCGTTTATCTTATCTCTACGTGTTCGGGTCGGCTTCCAGTCTCGGTTGCAGTTGAATACCAGTATTTTGTGTTTAAGTCATTATGCCATTTTGCATTTAAAAAAATTGTAGTGCCACGAATTATCAGGGCTTCAGTTGTGGCGTGGACTCAAGTCAGACAGACAATCGGGCTTTACTACTCGAAAAGACTCTCAAAGATGCATATAAATCGTTGGATAAATAATAAGTCTTGGCAGAAAATTTACAACCTACGTGATGAGATACACCATATGCAGTTTTATAAAAACCGTGAAATGTAGATTTTATGGTGACTTTTTAATCTTGGTAGTTGTTTGCAGTTATTTTGTGTCATTTTGTAAGTTTAATTACTATTTTGTGGATTGCGTACCCTTTCGAAAGTTTTGCCGTTCGATGTCGATACTCGTAAATGCAGTCTTTTCTGTTGGGTCCATTATTTATTTATTTGAGAAAGAGCAGGAGGAATGGGACTGTAGCGTACCTCCATTACCAAAGGTGCCTGTAACTGGCCTACTTGAAAAAAATGCTCTGATTGATTAATTGATTGTCAATTATAAAAAAATCGTCAAGAAAATGTCCAGCAACCAGTGTAGACTACAAGTTAAAAAGCGTGGAATATACCATTCAAACAATCACTATTGATTGATACATTTATCGCAGAGCGGCCTTGGAGAATAATGTACGTCGGGCAATTATTTAAATTAGTAGCAGCATTCTATTATTACATGTAGTCTAGCTGCTCGACAAAATAGGTTATTTTAATCAAAAAAAATTCTAGATTATCAAAAATTATTTGACTAGTGTTTTTTCTTTAATTACGTAAACCAAAATTGACGAAGAGACGCTTCTAGGTCGCAGGACTCACGAATTACCGCGACCCCGGTACGTAAAGGGCTATTGAAGGACACCGTGGATTTTAGTCATTATGAGTCTGACAGTCCCTCCCGCTCTGCCCTGGGTGGGAGGACTCATGTGATGATTTTATCACGTAAGATAAAAAAAGAGACGCTTCTAAAAATCACAAAACGTCGGTTGGTATTATTTTACAGGCGTTATGACGTCACAAGCGCACATAAATTACGCGTTCACTATTTTTTCAATACTCTGACGGACTAGACAGATTTTTTTTAAGCCTAGCACTTGCAAAGCAGTAGCGATACCTCGTAAGTGAACTCGGGCTGTGCATGACTTACTGATGAATACATAAGAGTAGTTTTCGAAAAAAGTAACTAAGGAGTTTTTAAGAAATTAAGTACCTAGGTATTTGTACTGTATAGAGTAATTTATCTGATAATCTGTGACTCATTCAAAGCCGTGGTAAAAGTAAAAGATAATAATATATATAGAAAACTAAATAGACATTATTGATATTATTGCTCAGTGTATCATTTCAATATGGCGGCACTACGTCATAATGGAGGTATGCAAGCGATTTAAATATTCATCTTTAATAACAGTCAAGGTTTTTGTATTTTTATTTAAAATCTTATTCTTATTAAATGTCTAGATTCCGTGTTAGAATAAAGCGTCACGTATTTCGTGAAGTCACTTTTTTATAAGTAAATGAACACACATTTAAATGTTAATGTTTCAAGATGATCACTGTTAAGAATCGAACGAAGGGAATTTTTTTTTCCTTTTTTTGGCTTCAATTCTCAGTGGCCTTCTAGGAATCTGGACATTCTATAATCTATGTTTAAAAAAAATTTAAAATCAAAATGATCTTTATACTTATTGCTCATTAAGGTTGTTCTTGGATTGTTACTGTCTTTTCCATAAATCCACAGAAGCACACATGGTAACATTAAGCATAACTATACAAAATAACTTGACCTCTTTAAAAATGAAAGGTTATTATAAAGTGGTAATATTGTTATTGCCGTTGAAACTTTAATAGATTTTCAACTTTATCACATAAGAAGTTGATCTACATACGCATTTCAATAGTTATATTTAAGTAGGTACCAAGCTTATTGGTATCAATTGGGCCCACACCCAGTCTCTTTGCTTAGTTCTGATGCAACTCAGTATTATTTTGCACAGCATTTTTTATTTTAACGTGGTAAAATCATCATATGAGTCCTCCCACCCAGGGCAGAGCGGGATTGACTGTCAGACTCGTACTGACTAAAATGCACGGTGTCCTTCAATAGCCCTTTACGTTCCGGGGTAACGGTAATTCGTACACTCCTGCGACCCCGGCAAGCCAGTCCCCATACAAAAATATTAAATTGACAACTTCAATGGAAACAAAAGATCAAATGTTTTAACGGACTCTCCGTTGAAAACATTGATGTTTTATTGATTCAGAACATCATTCAAATAATCATTGTCTATTGAAACTAAATGGTGTCAATATCAAACTGATATTGGAACTTTGATAATAAGTAATAATTGAACAATTAAAAGTGATTGGTTAAGGTTTAAAAGTATTTCTTTTATGATATGTCACACTATGAATTATTTGAACAAATGTTTGTTTGTTTATATTAAAAATTGGATGTCATTAAGGCTATTCCCCTATACTTATAAATGTTATGCTATTTTATGATCACTTAAACATTACCAGTAGAATGCTGAAAACAGTTTTAAAGATTTTTTTATTTAGTTCGCATAACATGGTTCATTATTAAAAAAGTTAATAACCAAAGAACAGTAATCCTTAATAGCTAGATATTTACATATTCCCTGGACTCCACACTAGACATTTGACATGTTAGCTTTTACTGAACTAATTACATAATTATAAAGGTAACAAAAACGAAAAAAAAAATGAGAAAAACAGGAGAATGACTAAGTTGATAAACTAAATACTATTAGGTAAATGTGTAACAATAATTTTGAAGAAAAGGTTTGGAAGTGTGCGTGTGTGTTGAGTGTGAGTGTTTGCGTGGGTGAGGTGTGGGTTACATTTGAGTGAAATGAGTAAGCATGTGCATTATTGTTTATTATGTAACAAATGTTACGACTGTATATGCAAGAGGTGTTCGGTTTGATCATAGTTTTTGGGATGCAGCCATGTAAAGATAACATTTCGACAAGAGTTGCTGTTGTATTTTCAATGGTGCTCTGCTGAGCATTGCAAATCAAACAGTGAGCACACAATGAATAATGGTCACGCTTCAAAATGAAGTAAAATGACTTTTACTGCATTTTAAAGTATGATTTTTAATGTGAAATACATGAGTCAGCTATGTACTATGGTGTCGTTCCATGATTGCCAATTAGAATACCAGTGTCATCATCTGCCTAGCCTTTTCCCAACTATATTGGGGTTGACTTTCAGTTAAACCAGATGCACCTGGATATCAGTATTTTACATGGAGCGACTACCTGTCGGACTTCCACAATCCAGTAAATGGGTAATACGATACCCCGTGGTAAGACTGGTTGTCAGACTTTAGAGCTTCTGACTAACAGTAATGACTGTCAAAGATCTACAAATGACAGCAGGGACCAATGGCTTTACGTGCTTTCCGAGTCACGGAGGACTCGCTATGACAGATGATCACCCATCCACAGACCAACCTCGGCAATCGCGGCTTAACCCGGAAGACCGGCCTGTGCGGCTGTATTTATTTAGCCGCGAGCTCCTCCTTATTAATTAGAATACCAGTGTCTTTGAATTCCAACATTTTATTGACAGGATCTGACCTAGCCAAAAGCAACTAAGTACTCTTAGATTAGAGTGACCTCGTAGATAAGATTCCTAATAAGCCACTGAGGAGAGAAGCCAAAAATAGGTAGAAAAATTATCTCCTTTATTAAATTCCTATGTAACTGCCCGGTTAGTCTTGTGGTAAAAATAAAGTATCTCTCAGTAGCTGCCCGGAGTTTGGAAGTTGGCGGTTTAATACCCCTCGAAAAGCATGTTAAGCCATTGATCCTGCACCTGATCTATGTCCGGTAGTATCGGATTGCCGTTCCATCGGAACTATGAGAGTAAAAGAACAGAGAGTGCACCTGTGCCTTCAGCGCTTCACACACTTGTGCATTCCATTGAGATTGGCTGCCGTGGCCATCACTCAGGACTATTATTAAATCAAGTGGACATCTCCAAGGAAAACATTTAATTGTGTGTGGCGCTCACTCACACATTTATAAAAAAGTGGCTGCATGAAAAATGGTGCATTCTATTTTGAACGTGGAATCTAGACATTTTATAATCTAAGAAAACAGCATTGATGACTCCTAGATAACTCCAAGGCACAGACAGAAGTCATAGTAATAATTTATATATTTATTTCTTATTGTATTGTTTTTATAAATTATTTAAAAATGTAAAAATTTGTTAAGTAAAATGACCATTTATTCCTTCTACATAACATTATTTTAAGATATTTAATAATAATATTTATAATGTAAAAAAGATGATTCTAACTACAGAAGATATATTTTAACGATTCATAATTATTTTACTAATCAGTAAGTAATTATTTTATCTTAATATTTTCATTTGCGCATACTGCATATTTTAAAAATATATTTTTTTTTCATAGTTCTTTGTAAGTTTTACAAAAGAAAAAATATCACACTACTGTTACTACCCAACATTTTTAGTTTCGTGTGTCGTTAGCATTTCAAAATATAATGTATTTGTAATCATTTTGATAATTAGCATTAATCAGAATGTAAAATTACGCCATTACGAACTAATTGTTTAATTTAAGATTACGATGTTGCGACATTCGCTGCATCCACATTCCGTCGTAAAACCGCAATGGAGTTTTAACCTCCATGTGAAAAAAAGGTTAGACAAAACTACAAAAAAAGATTGCGACATGAAGGTAATCAGCCAATTACATTGATGATGACGTATCGAAATAGAAGGACAATCTATCGTGTAATACGTAATACGTGCCGTTCCATGTTTGAAAATTCAGAACTTTCACACATCAATGAACTGCTGTTTCGATTTAATCATGGCCTAATTAAGTATTGGTAAACAAGAAAAGCAAATGAAAGTAATTAAAATGACTTACTAGAAGTTCTTCTCCTCAACAGCAGGGGGTTCCAGGCCAACGACATCGTAGTAATTGTTGTAATTACTACTAATACTACTACTAAAATTTAACTGTTGTATTAACTTCGTCATCTTGGCGAGTCGTAATTAAGCCTTGAAGTAACTTGGGAAGAAAAACACGGTCAGGCCGTAAGGATCGCACAAATTGCGCAGTTCACACGAACACGAATCAGAGCAATATAAATTGCTTGGATTTGATGAATAATCAACTTGAAGTACGGGCGAAAGGTGATATCTTATTATTTGATACTGACCGTATTTACATACAAAATACACGTGGCGTAAGACGTCTGAATTTGGTCGCATATCATAATTTTTCCGTAATGGCCACCGGATGCATGACGTTTCTATTCTCGATAATTACGTTCCGATCCACGTGCGAAATATCTTAGCTGTATAAAAAAAATGAATGACCTAATCTCTCGTTTATTTCTACAAAATATAGACTTTATTTAGTCGACAAAATAAAGAGAACAACCTATATTTATCTCCATTTCTATGTTGTCAAAGCAATCCTGCGGCAAAATAATGAAAATCAATACTTTCTTTGGTAACTATCAGTTGCTATGGAAAACGTTCCGTTCCTTCAGAACAAAACGTCAACAAGGACTGCACTGAAGTAAGCCACAGTACTATCGATTGGGCCAGGGCCGCACCGTGATGCCATAACAACAGAGAATCGATTAAAAACTTACCGATTACAAAAAAGTAACGATGGCATACTACTCGTTGGCGACTCAATAACGTTTAACTTTTTTTTTATCATGTAACTGGATGCCGGCAAGGCATATAACGTCATAACTTCACTTTCAATTTACTGCACTGCACTGAAACAAGATCTTCCAATTATGGAATGATTAGTCTTTTTACTGTGTGGCACATTAAAATCGATTACACTTTTATGGCTTTTTCTAGTATTCAGTACGATCCTGGGTAACGACATTCAGGCTCTGCGGCTTGTCCACGACTAGTGCCGACTTAGTCGCCGCTGCGACGGTATAATTCTATATAAGTAGCTAACCCTCCACCCTCTATTTTTAGGGAGTATGGGGTGAGACACACGGATGGACTTTTGAATTTATCTTACCCATTTAGTGAACTGAGTAATAAAGCAGATTGGTTTAAGGAGGTTATAAAGAATTAGAATATTATTCTATATAACCTATCTAGTGTTTATGTTGCTCAAAAAGATAAAGATATATTTATTTTGTACCTAATCATACGCATATTTATGCAATGAGCCAAAGGGGTATGTTCGGAGGCGATCCTTTGTTTTTTCAATAAGGTGTACGGTGACAGACCGTGGTCTATTACGTCTAACGGCTTTTCTCGTCTTTCATTACCTGCGCCGTACAAATGGCAATGGCTTTAGGGCGTACAGCAGCATAACCAAAGAAACGACAGATGAACTGTATGAATATGGCTAGAAAAGAGGTGACTTCTGAAATAGTATTAAAGCGACTGGCCTAAGGGTGGGAGAATTTAGGTTCTTGAAGGTAGTTCCAGTCAGGCTTTTTGAGAACCTGCTCTTAGGCTATTACTTATATTTTTAATTCCTTTATAACATAATTGTTCAAGCTGCCAGTGGTTAGGCCTCAGAGAGAGGAACCTCCTCACTATGCGCGCCGGCCAGCCAGCCTTGAGCTTCAGTTCCACCCAAATAAACAAAAACCTTTTTTAACATTGTAAAATCATCAAATGAGTCCTCCCGCCAGGGCAGGACGTGTCCTACAACAGCTCTTTTTTTACGTTCCAGGCCAAGGTTACCTAATAAGACGGTTCCGCGACCTTGGAAAGAGCACGTGGTGTTTCCAGGCGGTCACCCATCCAAGTACTGACTACTCGTGTGGACGTTGGGACCTCATTGATCCTAAAATGGAATAAGGCCAGGAAGATGATGATAGATTATAGATATTTAATCTATTTTTAGAAAATTTCGATAACCAATTTCTCACGTAGTGTGTTTCGACTGAGAGTCCCGCACAGGCGCAGTAGACTTTAGTGACGTCACTATGTTTACACCCCGCTCTGGCACATTCGATTGTTTAACTTGCGGAGCGATTATAGACCTTATAACTTTTTGACATTGGAAAATAAAAAAGAAAGTACCTAATCTATAAATATTTGTATTAATTACTTGCTTTGCTTTATGAATTCAGATATTCTCTGCAGGCGCTTGACTTATTTGTGTTAAAAAACGTGCCTACTTAGAACCGCATGGCAACGGGACGTTTTCTTCGATCTGACCTACGCCAAATGAATTTAAAAACGACAAAACGGTGGGTCCTCAATTAAAATGAAAAGTTATCAACTTTATGTTAATTGTGTAATTTATAATATTAAAATTTAATATATTATCATGTAATAATCATGAACTAGAAAATTCATATCAATTGCCAAGTACCAAGTGGTACCAACCAAATAAAATGCGCAACTTTTTACTGTAATATTCGAAATGGCGTACATGACGCATTCATTTGCTTGCCCTTCTACTTGCCCTCTATGCCCTTTTTGTGAAACTATAAGTCTTAAGACCATCGATTTATGCAAATCGTAAGTGCGCATTGCTGTCAGTTTTCTTATATCAGCTGATGTTATTATCACATGCCAAGCATGCTGTGGCATAGCTAAGCTGAAAGGGGGGCCCGTATCAAAACTTGTTTAGGGCCCTTCTAATCTAAGTGTATAATTTTGCAGAATAAAGACAACAGCATCCTGACTCGTGTAATTAATGCTATTAATAATGTCATTTAGAGAATTTTGAAGGGAGCTAGAAAGTTGACAATTCTGATCTCATTGTAGTTCATTTATGACATTACCCTTTTTGAAAATAGAGCTGTATTAGGAGTTCGATAATTAGAGTTTTATGGCCGCGATAAGTTCTATGTTTTTATTTTTATTCCAATCGTCGGGGGCCCTTGACACTTTGGGGCCCCGTACTGATACGGCGGATACGGCAGTAGCTACGCCTCTGCATGCACGTTTGGCCTGAATTATGTTAACAAAACTGTTTTAACTAGCACCCACTTACAATTGGCTGACTGAGAAATTCTAATTAGTCCTTCACTTAGATTATCAAAAAATATTCGACCAGTATTTTTTCTTTTGTTTCGTAAACCAAAATTAACGAAGATGCGACGCTTTCAAAATTGGCAATACGTCACAATTTAGTAGAATTTTTATTGAATTCTGACGTCATGAGCCCCCACTCTCGAGTTTTGATGCCTCATATTTTGGTAAATATTCATTGATTTTACAAAACAAAAAATACGAGTCTGTTATATTTTAAAACTCTAAAGGACTAGGAAAGTGTAATTTATAGCTACTGTACAAATAGCCAATTCCGACCATCTATCTCTAATCACAGTTAATGACTACCTAAATATTAATGTCCGAGGCATATGAAATAAGGATAAATCGAATAATGAAGAAATGCTTACCTAATGTAAGTATCGAGTAAGTATTTCACCTCAGCAAAAACGTGCTTTATCTCACGTGCATCGAAAAAAAAATTATACATTAATTTAAACAGTGCAATCACAGATAAGTGCAAGGTGCAGGTGTTAAAATTATTTACAGCATTGTGATGATGATGAGGAGCTCGTGGCTAAATTATTACAGCCGCACATGCCAATCGTTCGGGGTAAGCCGTGCTTGCCGAGGTTGGCCTGTGGATGGGTGACCATCTGTCATAGCGAGATTCTTCCGTGCCTTGGAAAGCACGCAAAGCCGTTGGTCCCGGCCGACTTTTGTAGATCTTTGACAGTAGTTACTGTTTGTCAGAAGTTTTAAACTCTGACAACCAGTCTTACCATAAGGTATCGTATTACCCAGTAACTGGGTTGTGGAGGTCCGATAGGCAGTCGCTCCATGTAAAATACTGATATCCAGCTGCCTCCGGTTTAACTGGAAGCCGAACCCAATATAGTTGGGAAAAGGCTAGGCAGGCGATGACAGCATTGTGATCATACTTGACAAAAATTAAAACACGATTCAATGATTTCTAAAACATGCAAAGATAAAATATAAACCGAACTTTGTACTATTTTTTTGTAACAAGAGAATTTTACTGTTCATGTTTTCTCATAATTTAGGTCATATAGCCAATGACTATATCCCAAGTTGCGAGAACTTGTATCAGCATTGACATTTCACCTTAAATATATTTTAATATGGAAAAAGAAAAGCATATTATGGTAGACACGAGGCAAAAATAAACCCAGAACCATTGAAAAGGAAATCATTCTTTAATTTAAATTAACTTACAATAGAATAAATTATTACTTAAAAGTAAATAACTAACAGTGAAGGATGCTAGAAAGCTAATTTAGAAACATAATAAGGAACCAAAACATTGATTGTAATCTTTTTCAACAAATTCCCATACACTTGCATCAAAGATATGGTTTTAGGCTTAAAAAGAATAGCAATAGAATCATCCGAATCAACACAACTTATAGAACCAGGCACAATATTCTCGAATGGCAGATTCTCCAAATTGAACTTTGTATTCTTTGCCATAGATTTCAAATTTACAGTTGGGTTATCGCAGAAAATGTCCCTTGGAAGCGGAAAGTTGGCAGTCTCATCCAAAATATCGGATGCTCTCTGACAAGGTATATTGAACATTGACTTACTTGGCTTAGGATTCATTACAGTTTGTCCAGAAACTAAGTTCCCTAGTTGCTTCGGATTTTCGTATAAAGTTGGATTGAAATCGTTTTTGTTGCAGTTATTTTTTGTTCTAAATATTGGTACCAGATTAGGTGCCTCAGTTTCCAACTCCTGATTTTGATCTTTCAATTTGGCTAAAGCTGTAGCTATTTTAGATAATATTTTGCTAAAATCAGCAGTTTTATTTTTCGGAACTGGCGTTTCTTTAACTACTTCTGTTTTATTTTCCGCAGGTTTATCAAGCATGTAAGATTTATCATCAATTATTTCTTTAATACTCTTCAATCTTTCTGCTACAATATTATCAAAATCAGGCATTTTTGGTTCGGGGAACATATTTGTGGTTTCATTTTTATTTTCGTTGCATTTTTCTTTAATTTCTTCCATGACTTTTTTGCCTTCAGCTTTGTTTTCCATTTCATCGGAAAGAAGGTATTTGATTATCTTGACTACGTTGAAAAGTCTTTCTTTTTTAATTTTGGAATTGCTTTTGAGTGATTGTAATGCTGGCATGATATCCTCCCATTTTGTATCCGTGGAACCTGAAGTTGATGGCTTCGGATCCTTCACGGTCGCTTCATTTGATAAAGGTGTTATATCGTCGAGGGTCTGTGTTGTTACTTCCTGGAAAATATTATTTGGTGTTTAAATAATTAGAAGTTGAAATTTTAAAAAGGCATTTTCCAGTATTACTTGGTTAATATTTTTAACAATTAAACCATATATAACATGATATAGATACCTTATCGTTAGAAAGAATTAAGAGAAAAAAAAAAAAAAACGCAAAAACGCCTGGGTCGCGTCTTCGCAAAGATATTTTTGAGGAACTAAGTATTCAGTTGCTAGCGGACCTCGAACCTACGTCTTCTGGATAAGTACGCCTTCTGCTAGGACGTCTTACCAATTAGACAATCACACCACCAATCTCCAAGCTGAATTTCTCGGTCGCGGGACTGTATAAATTACCGTGACCCCGGAACGTAAAGGGCTATTAAAGGACACCGTGGATTTTAGTCAGTACAAGTCTGACAGTCCCTCCCGCTCTGCCCTGGGTGGGAGGACTCATTTGATGATTTTACCACGATAAAAAAAAGCTGGATTTCTCATTCCCTTGTTTTTTTTGAACGCTTCACACGTTGCGCCATGTATTGGATATGTCTAAATATATTAAAAAAACTAAAATGAAACATATAGTAAATACTCACACTTAAAATCACACAAAATCCTAACAATATTAGTCTGTTAACCATTTTTTTTTAGTAATTTAAAACACAACAAACTTCTATAACTATTAACTTATCAATAAATCGGCCGATTATAATCGCAAGGTTTTGTATATTTCAATTTTACCGATTACGAAATCGCAGTAACAATAATCGGTTACAATATGACATAACAATTACTTGTGTCGCATCACTATCGCCGCGATAAAATTCCATTAAAATTTGAAATGGCTTCGGAATTTCAACGAATGATAATTAATGTTAAGTTTATTTTATAATCAGATTATAGGAACTATACAATGACAGTTGTCAAATAATTCGCTGTTATAAACTATTTCTACAATATAATAACTAGTTTATTTCATCACCAAGTAGAAAAAAGACGAAAAAAAATTTTTTATCGCGGTAAAATCATCAAATGAGTCCAGATACAGATACAGATTTTACGGCAGCTAAGCAAGTAAATAATCGGGCATGTGGGCAGCGAATAATGGGCAACTCGCTGTCTGACCATGGACCATGCCCGGGTCGACGGCATGGAGTGTAAGCAAAATGACGGGGCTGATGATGATCTCTAGAGGGCCAAAGCTTGCCGGGGTCGCGAGACTCACGAATTACCGTGACCATGGAACGTAAAGGGTTATTGAAGGACACCATGGATTTTAGTCAGTACGAGTCTGACAGTCCCCCCCGCTTTGCCCTGGGTGGGAGGACTCATTTGAGGATTTTACCACGATAAAAAAACGTATTTCGGTAACAACCTATTTCTGGTACCTACGTCCTAATGATATAAATTTTTAAGTAAGTTTGTTTGTTACCGTTTTACGACTAAACTACTGAACCGATTTTCGGGGCGTCTACTTTTTAAGTCCGTCAACGAAAACACGGGAACGGATTCAGATGTACGAACGTAACTAACTTCAAAATCAAATTGCGGACGGATAAAACCGCCACGACTGAAGTCATTACATACAATTGCATTAAAAATGTAGTAGCGTAATTTGTATCCTCTCGCGCCCGGCACCTCTCGCACCTGGCATTGGTCGAGGCCATCGCAAGGGGCGAGACGCAGTGGGAAGCGGTCGCCTCTTTCTGCGAAGCAGTCATGCTTGTGAAGGAGGAGGCGGGCCGCGTGAGGGAGAAGACAGCGTCCTCCCTCCACCCCAGCCGCAGTGGTAGACGCCCACGGCGTCGCACGTCGCCAGACGATCTCCGGCCACCGTAGGCGCGGGCATGCGGGCAGCGAGTAATGAGCAACTCGCTGTCCGACCATGGACCATGCCCGGGTCGACGGCGCGTTGTGTTCCACGCGCGCCTCAAAGAGTGTCAGCGGAGAGACGGGTCCCCCCTCTAGAGGGCCAAAGCCTGCCGGGGACGCGGGACCGTACGAATTACCGTGACCTCCGAACGTAAAGGGTTATTGAAGGACACCGTGGATTTTAGTCAGTACGAGTCTGACAGTCCCTCCCGCTCTGCCCTGGGTGGGAGGACTCATTTGATGATTTTACCACGATAAAAAAGCGGTATTGTTTGCCTCAGTTTCTAACTTCTTTCTAAAAGGTATTTGTCCGAAATATAGATTATCAAAAAATGTTAACCCGTATTTTTTTTTCTTATGTAAACCAAAATTGACGTAGATACAACTCTTCTCAAAATCACAAAATGTCACTCGGTTGGTATCATTGTACAGTATTATTTATTTATTGTCACAAGCACTCATTCAATCTTTGTCAATCAATATTCATTGATAAAAAAAATAAGTCTTTTTTATTTTTCAATACTCCAACGGACTAAACAGATTTTCAATATATTTATGCAGTAAACTACCCTGTTGTGATATTCTGAATTGAAATTAAGCAAGCGATGCCAAAAGCCTACCTTACGTTATATTTTTAATCACAGCAAAAACAGCTTTTAGCTCGAGATTTTATTTTATACACCATAAAACAGTGAAATTTTGCAATAAAATAGTTCTATGCAAACATTTTTTTATCAAACTAGGATTGCTCCACATATTACAATAGCATAACTACAAAATAATTGAGAAATTAAAAACACTAGTCGATAAAAGTGAAATTTGTAAATTTCTTGTGAAATTTATTAGTATAAATTGTAAGTCTAACCAAGGGAAGGTACATTCAAAGTTTTCTTTAGAAGAAAAACAAAAAATAAAACCGTAACAATGAAATCCTTTGCCTTTGTTCTCGTCGTCGTGCAGGCTGTTCTCATCCAGGTAAACATTTCTTTTAAATATTATTTAACACTAATAAACCTTGTTTTATTGTATGTCATTCGGGCATGCGGACGGTGAGTAATGGGTGACTCGCCGTCCGCCTATGGACCAGAAGAGATACCTACATCTTTCTTTTCTTCAACTTTTCCTATTTTAGTTAAACCCTCATCATCTACCCACTCTTAATTATTTTATCTCATTGTGCAGTTCTATATTGTATGGACTGTTTTAATATCTGATAATAAATTGATTAACTATGTTACTATTTCGTACCCTAACCCCACCTGATTTCCATTGTTCACAGAACGCCTTCAGCCAAGTTATCAGAGCCGGTCCCTGCGGCTGCGGCTGCGGCGCCCCCCTGCTCGCCAACCCCGTAATCACCAACCCCGTCATCAGTACCCCCGTGTACACCACTGTCGCGCAGCCCAGCATTGCTGCCAGCTTGGCTGACACCCTCTCCCTTCTGACTGTCAGCAGCCTCCTTGCTGAAACCCTGCCATTAAACCCTAATGTGGTAGCAACTGTTCCCGTCTCCGTGCCAACTTATGCCCCTGCTCTGTCCTATGGAGGTTGCGGATGTGGATGTGGTTGTGGTGGATGCAATGGTCTTGGGTATAGCTACATCTTCTAAGGTGCATCTTGCAAGGTTGGTAATGGGGTTGTAGAACAATGTTTATAGTGAATTTCTTAATGAGCACTAGCTTGTTACCACTGGGTTACGTTTTATGTTTATGTTTATTGTTCTATAGCAAATACGACCCCGCTTTTTAACTGCGAAAGTTTTTTTTTGTAACTTTTAGCTCACATTGCGGAAATTATGTGGTGGTATAAAGATGGTGCTGTCTCGTTTTCGCAGTGGAATGATTTGGATCCATTGTTAATGAGTATGACAGAGTTTATGGGTTCATCTCATTTCGTTTTGACTAAACCTTCCTCTTTACTATAAACATTGTTGTAACTAAAAACCCGTGTAAGACCAGAACTTCAAATAAAGGTGGGTCCACATTAGTAAAATTTCCCCGAACCGAACGCCGTGACCGTGACAAAGTCGAATGTTTAACAAATCCCGCCCACACTTTAGGTATAAGGTGTGGGCGGGATTTGTTTCGCGTACGAATGTTACGATCCGTCTCATACTTTCATAGAAAATATTTCAATCAAAAAGTACGAACTTTCTACGTACGAGTACTACCAGTCACAAATGTGGGTCACGGGCCGATCCATCCAAAGTTGGTGTTGTTCAAAGGATGCACACTGCCATTTTTGTTACGCATACAAGTCCGAGTATCATCGCACTGGTAGACGGGATTGATGGATCAAGCAAATGCATTTCGTGACTTGAAAAAATCCGCTCCCCCGCCGCCCGCACGTCTCAGAAGACTTCTTCTCGTTTTTGAAGGTAGATGGATATATTGACTGTTTCTGAAAAGCTCAGTTTCTCACAGTTTTCTTTGTTTCTCGGTTCCTTTTTTAAAGCTCAAAATAAATCAAATCATGGACTTTTACGCGTCAAGTTTTTTGAAGAATTTGCAAATTCTTCTAGCTAGCTAATTCTGTTGGTTTGCAAAATTGCATCCAGCTCGACATTTTGAGTCCCAGTACCGGAGTCCGATTCGATGTAAACTTCCACCCGTCCACACTATCCGTAACAAGTCTGGTGAAGTCTGAAGTCGATATCACGGTGTTCGGTTCGGCGAAATGTTACTTATGTCGACGCACCTTAAATCAGGGTATGATAGCGGTGATTTACATTTGCGACTGAGCAATTTTTTTGGTTCCGAAAAAATTATTTAGTCGCAAAAATATGTCAACTGCGCATACATTTTGTGTAAAACTATGTACCTATTATCCTATTATTCGATTGTTGAAATTTTAATCATAAATAGAAAATGTGACGTTTGTTATTTCTCACATTTAAAACTTTAGCAACTCAAATACATATTTTTATAATTGGCAACTTTGCTCAAAAAAGTTGCCAGTTATAAACATAACGGTTATTTTGCAAAATATTGTGTAAAAATATATATTATATGATTGTGATGGTGTGAAATATATTATACTTAAAAATATCGTAATTCTTTCATTGCTTCCCATTTAATATCTTTTGTTGGTTATGTTTGATAAAACACGTATTTTGATGAGTAACTAACTTTAAGTAACGGCTTTTTCCGCTCACTCCCCTACCCCCTTGTTGCCTGTAACTCGGACCAAAGCAGTTATTAAAAGAATTTTCAAATCGGTCCAGTAGTTTCGTTTCAGAAGAAATCGAGAGTGAATATAGAGCTATGTGACCTATGAGCCTGGACTGATCCTTCTCTACCTAAATGTCAAGTAAATTATTATTATTATTATTTCATTTATTTCAGGCATCAGAGGCCCATATAAAATACAATACAAAAAAAATACATATAACAACATGACAATAACTTAAACTACTGCACACGAAGTGACGGTGTCGTGTTACACTGCGCGGTGTCGCGTAGCCTGCCGCGAAAACGTCGGTAGACTACTCCCTTTGGCCAAAACTCTTCCTTGAGGTACGTGTCGAGATGCTGTGTTGGGACCCGCACCACAAAAGAGTTGAAGCTGGTAATATTATGCGGCTCCAACTTCACGACCCTCAAGGTCCAGTTGGTCTTCAGTTTTACATACTCCACGATCTCCTCAACCTTCGTGGAGTGATGTAGTCGGGACACATACAGCAACGTCGTAGGTATCGCTGGACGTAGCAGCATATTTGGTCCTGTCAGTCCAGTACCGCATTGATTGCGACAAGTAGGCTTCTTCTTCTTCTGAACTTTGATGAAGCCATCCTCATCACACACTTGCTTCACTGAACAGGGCTGGGTTGGATTGCTACGAAGGATTTCATAGCGACGGTGCTGCTTTCCCCCTTTAGCTGGTTTGTTTGAGGCAGCAATTGCGGCGTAAGTAACTGTCAGTAAAGATTGAGACAGCAAGCAACTGTAGCGGTTGCATTGTTTTTAATGGTATACACGTAGCGATGAGCAATAGTGGCCCCGTGGTGTACGAGTTATTTACGTGTTTTAGGTCGTGGGTTCGAACCCAGTGTGGTGCAATACTTTGTGTAATTTGTTTCGTCACCACTGCTTTCAAAACGGTGAAGGATACATCGAAAGGAAACAGGCATGTCCTAGAACCATCAAATTCGAAGACATGTGACATCTACCAAACCGCACTGGGCCCGCGTGGTGGATTATGACCCACTCCCTCTCACAGAGAGGAGGCCTGTGTCCCAGCAGTGGGAACATTATAGGCTGATGATGATGATGATGATGACGTAGTGATTTACTTGTGCAAGTGCAGACTTGAATGTTTTTTTACACTTTGTGTCGGTCACTCATACTAACCGGAATCACTTATGAAAACTTTCGTTGACCTCATTCTTAAAAACAGGACAGGTGATGTGTCAGATGGTGAAAGTGCTATTTTGTGCCTTAAGCATACTTACGATGTCCGGAGGACACAGCGTCCTCCCTCCACCCCAGCCGCAGTGGTAGACGACCACGGCGACGGACGTCGGCAGACGATCATCGGCCACCGTAGGCGCGGGCGGCGAGTAATGGGCGACTCGTTGTCCGACCATGGACCATGCTCGGGTCGACGGCGCGTTGTATTCCACGCGCGCCTCAAGGAGTATCAGCATAGTGACGGGGCCCCCTGTAGAGGGCCAAAACCTGCCGGGGTCGCGGGACGGACGGGGTACGTAAAGGGCTATTGAAGGACACCGTGGATTTTAGTCAGTACGAGTCTGATAGTCCATGCTGGCCGCATGCCCGCGCCTACGGTGGCCGGAGATCGTCTGGCGACGTCCGTCGCCGTGGGCGTCTACCACTGCGGCAGGTCTGATACTACATTGATGGAATATGTGTCAACAATATTTGTTATGCTAATGATATGGTTCTGCTGGTCCTCTCTGTCAATGCTATGAGGACGCTGGTTCAAATATGTGAACGCTACGCATCCGAGTATGGTCTCAAGTACAACTTACAGAAAAGTGAAGTACTTATTTTTAAGGCAGGAAAATAGAGGCTAGTACAATGTTTCCGATCATGCTCGATGGAAGCCCATTAAAGATTATGCAGAATTTTAAATATCTGGGTCATGTTGTCACTGGATATAGAAAGAGAACGTACTCGTAGTACTCAAATGACACTGTCAGCTGACAAATATCACAGAACAGCCCATAAAGCATTTTTGATGTTTTGGCTTGGCGACAAATCTTCCCAGTGGCGTTTAAGAACTTTTGACAGTTTTGACAGCTATTTGACATATTGAGGCTATAGCCCCATTTGTCGTTTTAGTGGCTAGTTGGCGGTTAGAAGCAATATGCTGGCTCGTAGATCCGCTCAATGCACTAAGGAAGTAAAACTGACACTCTTTTTACTCGAGCCGTCTGTGAAGTTTGGTATATGTATAGTTTGTGGGTATACGCAAAGAGCCTGCAACGTCCTACAAATTCAGTGCTACAGAAAGCACTGAATTTGCAGGACGTTGGTGGGATTGCCGCCGTATCGTAGTGCGTCCAGAGACGTAGCTACTGCCGCAGCAGCCGTATCAATTTAACGGGGCCCCCAAATTTCAAGGGCACCCAACGATTCGATAAAAATAAAATGAACTTATCGCGGCCATAAAGGTCCAATTATCAAACTCCTAACATAGCTCAATTTTCAAAAAGACCATTATGTAGTTGTCATAAATGAGGTACGATCAGTCGATCAGCATTCTCAATTTCTAGCTCCTTTCAAAATTCTCTGATAATAATGATATCAGTAATAGCATTAGTTACACGAATCAGGTTGCTATTTTCTTTATTCTGCAAAACTATACACTTTAATTAGAAGGGCACCAAACAAATTTAGAAACGGGGAAAATTTCTTGCCTAGCTACGCCACTGAGTGCGTCGCAAAAGTTAGCCAATCCACGTGCTGACGGTTTCTACGCTTTAGTGCGAAAGAAAGTGTAGTCATTATTCCAAAGACTATAAAATTATGTACCACAGCTTTTGCCAGCGGCTTCGTCCGCGTGGAGTTTCACGTGTTATTGTGAGTTAACCATAAAAGATAGACATATGCTGTCAAGGAATATTTTTATATAATTTTAAGGAGAACATTTCCGACATACAAGATTTCTATGTAGCTTTAACCATTAAGGCTCACACGCGACGGAAGCTTAAAAAATGGAGTAACTTCTGCCTTTTTCCCAATATTTCCCTTCACTGCTCTGCTCCTAATGATCGTGGCGTAATGAAAAGTATACTATAACCTGCCCTATGAAGAATAATTGTGCCAAATTTCGTTAAAATCCGTCGAGCCCACTCGCACGTCAGCGCTCGCGAGCTGTCATGTGGGACTTACGTCGCGGCGCAACCGATTTTCAGTGCTACTAAAATGTCGCGGATCTTCCCTGATAAAAACTTTTGCCAAACAAAAAGTATTGAAGCAATTTCAAAATAAAAAATACTTTTGTTTACGTTAGAGTATACAGAATAAACTGAAATAAAAATATATGCTCCAAATCTACATATCCACCCATTAAAAAAATGTTAAACTGAAAAAGTAAATATTTTTTACTGATTTCCAGGCAATTTTATTTTTCGTGATTAACATATGCTGTCGGTAACACTTATAAATAATAGTAAATAAAGTAGACTATATTTCCTTCAAGATGATAGCAAAATATTTTTATTACATTCATGAGAAGTAGATAAAATAAATTGGTCAATGCAGTGCCAGGCACTTCAAAATTGCGTATCCTTTTACTAATTTCGTTGAATCTGTTAAAAATATAAACGTGATTGTTTTGTTCTGTATGAATAATTATTCTAGATAGTTTAGTTTCATGAAATTAGGATATAATTTCTCTTCAAAATAACTTCTACAGTTCGTAAATAAACCAAAAACCGTATATCGTAACACAAACGGCACTCGACAACTTCTTTGGTAAATTTATCAACTTTGGAGAATAAAAGAATATGATAATTATACACTATTGTAACGTGTACATTGTCTAGAAAAATGTAACATATTACATTATTAGAAATATGAAATAAATCAAAAGTTCTAACGACATAATTACGGTGACACTTTCACGCACTCACACACGAAATACTCTTGACTTCAATTCGTTGTACCAATCACGGAACAGTGAAAAATGAACTGGAGTTGGTTTCAGAGCCATCTCTTATTATTTCTGTGTATTAAAAACTACAGATAATGTAGAAAAGAGCTGTAGTTAAACCAGAACTCCAAACATCCGTACATTCCTCATATTGGCACTGTAGTACCAATGACGTAAGTCCCTAAAAAATATTTTGGCACTGTAGTACCACATGACGTGCAAGTGGGTAGTTTTTGTTTCTATAATGAACATACAGACAGACAGACAAAAATTTTACTGATTGCATTTTTGGCATCAGAAGCGATCCCAAATCACCCCTTGATAGTTATTTTTTAAATATATTTCATGTACAGAATTGGCCTCTCTACAGATTTATTATAAGTATAGATAGTAATGTATTTAACACAGGCGATACAAGTTGCTGTTAGTTATTGCAAGTTAATAAATGCAAACGATTATCGACGATGCTCTGGTGGATTCAAAGCCTTGAATATCGACGCCAAGTTGCCAGCCTGTCGGTTTTTCATCGGTTACGGTTCGGAGAGTGTGTGATGGACCTTCACAAATTGATTCCACCTGGTCTTTACCATCATCGGACTACAAGACGTACGGCAATGCACCATCGTTACATAGTATACATCCCTCCGGTACGTACAAAGCGTTACGCCAATACTTTTATTGTGTGCCCAGCTAAGGAGTGGAATTCTCTGTCGGTTTCTGTGTTTCCTGATGGCTATAACATTCGGGTCTTCAATTCAAGAGTGAATAGGTTACTTCTAGGCAAGCGTGCTTAACCGTCGACCACATCATCGCTTACCATCAGGCGAGATAGTGGTCAAACGCGAATTTATAATTAAGTAAAAAAAAATGGGGCTTATACGCCACGAAAAGGTATCAATGCAGGTCATACCATGTTTATTTCTTATGAAGAAAAGCGACATCTTTTGAGTAACTGAAGTAACATATGTGTACCCTTTGTGGCCAGGTGGAATCTACTGTAGGTTACAGTAATACCAACATTTGAAGATAGGTAGCGCTAACATATGAAAACAATAGGTTAGAGTCAGCTTACACCTAGACGCGACGCGGGGTGGCGTACCGTCAATGCTGCAAATGTATATCTTTTTGTGAAATAGGTACGATTTCGATTTTGAGTCGCTATTAAAATTCGTCGCGCTGCGTTGCAAAATGTGTATCTTTTCGTGTATATAGCTAGATTTTGAGTAGCACTACTAAATCGTGTCTCGATGTACTTGACCCTTGTAAGCTTTGCAATCTTATAAAATAATTATAATGTAAGTAGGTACTATACTATCTAATACTGATTTTATAGCCTATCCAGCTACTGCGTAATACAATACAACTTGTTAAGACAGGTTGTTATACTTTCAGAGCTTCTGACTTATAATAACGACTACGTAATATCAAAAACTCACTATATGGTGTCTTTAAAAACCCTCATAAAAGCAGGACAGGCCGGACACGCAGCCAAAAAGCCTGACTATGTCCAGCTTTATCCAGACGGCTGACGATGCTACGCACAGGCCAACCTCGAAGATACACCAGTTCCAGAGTTCACTAAATAAAATAACGTGAAATCTCCCCAAAAATCAAACAACATAATTACCCAACTAAATAACAACCAATTTATTTACAAAATAACTTAGTAGAAGGCATTGCACCCGCTTCCCAGTCCTTTCCCCAGACCGGCCAGTCCACGACCGCCTAGACCAGCACCGTAGCCGATGGGACCAGCTAATCCAGCTCCGTAGCCGAGACCAGCTGGGTAGGCAGCAGCTTGAGCAGCAGCAGGGGAGACACCTGAGGATAGAAGAAAGGATTTTTTTATTGTTACAGGTGACTGCAAAATCAATAATATAAAGCATTATAGTGAAAATGCAAAATTAGTGTTCAGTTATTTGCTGTTGCCAAAAGCTTCGTACACGTGTAACTTGAATATCATCCCACGTGAACCTAAAATCATCCCACGTGAACGTGATACAGGGACAAACGGTATAAAGAGATACGATACATTCTGGGATATCCTATAGGTTAATCCAGTCTATAATATAGGTTCACATTTAACAGAGATACCTCTGAGCCCAATTAATCTGTCAGTTAGTTAGATCCGTTAAGCCATTCGAACGTGATTTAATAACGAACATATTAAATAAGTTAAATACTCGTATAAAGTTGCTTCCAGCATAGTTGGGCAATAGACAAGGCAGGCGATATTGAAACTTGAAAAAAAAGAGGATCTCAGTAATAAGCTACTACGTTAAGCTAAGAATAAAAGAAAAGAAACTTGTTAAATAAATATAAATACAAGAAATTAATAGTTACATGAAGATCTAATCATAATTGCGATTGATCTACAAGAAGTAGTAATCCAAAGACTAATAGTAATCCCATATCGTAATGAAAATAAGAATAAAGACTATCATAATTTTGAGATTAATGTAAATACACCAGCAATTAGCTATGAAAGAACTGCAGCTCACGTACAGCTTGATAAACATAAACCGTCTTACCAGAAGAAAGATAAACATCTTTTGAACACTTATCACGTAACTCACCTTCGCTCACAATACCGACAGCGCCGCTCCCGCAGCCGTAGTTGATGCCACCAGCGCCGGCAGTAGGCAGCGCACCCTCCACAGCCACCGCACTCAAGAACGGCAGCTCTCCGTTCACAGCGAGAGCACCTTCGATAGCGTTCTCAGAGAACACGGTGATGCCGGTGGGAGCGATGGGGGACATGCTGGTGACCGCGAAGCCACCACCGCTGGACGGCACGAAGGAGTTGGCAGACAGGCCATAGTTTGCGATGGCGGGGTAGCCAGTTAACCCTAGTCTGTTGTTGCCGTATGCTAAAGCGTTGTTGGCTAAAGCTAATTCTTCAGCTGCTATGGCAGAGCCGAGAGTGTTGGCGCAGGGTATGGCTTGGCTGTAGATGCTCTGTGGAAATAATGATTTTGTTACAATAGTGATACTGGTTTAAACAGATGATTTATGAGGAAAGAAAAATTCTGTTGCAACTGGGATTTGAACCCGCGTCTTTTGGATAAGTACTCCAGACGCCTTACCAATAAGGCCATTGCAACTCACACGCTGAAATCCTCTAAGTATTTCCTCGTTTGAACGTTTTTCGGTAACGTAGCGAAGTGGTGTTAAGAGCTCAGGGATGCATGTGTGAGATACGAAATCACCAAAAAGTTTGATTATGGGTGTTTTCCATGGAGTTTTGAGAAATTTAATTGCTCTCAAAAGCGGTGTAAGTACACACGTGAGAAAATTCGAACACGTGTGGGACATTTAGCAATCCGCACTGGGCCCGCGTGGTGAATTACAGCTTAGGTACTGCTCACAGAGACGAGGGCTGTGTACAAGCAATAGGGATTATGTAATGCAAAAACTATCGTATACAGACGGATAGACAATCTATGAAGCAGACATGTGTTGCAATAGAGACCGTGTATAGCCAAAAGTAGTGTGAGAAGCCCTGCGGTACCATGGGCCGATGATTTAAAGAAGTCAGAGGTTAGTGAAGTGAGCCCCTTCGTACATTAAGCGACGCAAGTTACAACGAGCTTACGACTTTGGTATACAGGAGACTATTGCAATACAAATCCATAGAGGTTCGTATACAGGCACTCTTCCATACCACTTGCGGCGATTAGTGTACGGAGGATTTGGGGGTTGGCGCTCTTTGGGGGAGACTTACTCTGTACCAATAATTTATATGGTGTGCATAATAAAGTGTATTATATTCCATTCTATTCTTACGTTCAGCAGTGGTCGGCAATTATATCAGTAATATTACATAATGCTATGCTTACCTGGACGAAAAGTGCTTGAGCGCAGAAAAGAAGAATAGCCTTGGCTGCCATTTTGTTTTAGTTAGTAATTTAGTGTGTGTCGATTGAAAGACAAAGTTGTGAATGATTTTGGATAATTAAGCAGGAATATTTATACTTAAATTAGGTCTGTCTAAATACTTTATCAGTAAAGTAATAAGTTAGGTAAAGATTATAGATAAGGTTATTGCGTGTTACTCGAATTGTTACTGCTATGACTTTACACACGTATAATAATATATGAAAGTATAACTAATATTATATCATATACGTATAATACAATAATTACATTATTTTGCCATTTAAAATTTTTGTAAATGCTTCTGGTAAACTAATGATTTTGCTATTACTAACAAAGCAATGTTGTGTTATTTTTACTGTGTCAAATAATATTGCTAGGGAAAAATAACACAAAAACTAACCTTCCTAAGAGTTTCTTAAGACTTAAATTACATAATATGGGTAGGTACTTTTTTTTTTAAAAGAGTTTCAGCAAAAAATTACGGCTCTAGAGGGCCAAAGCCTGCCGGGGTCTCGGGACTGTACGAATTACCGTGACCCCTGAACGTAAAGGGCTATTGAAGGACACCGTAGATTTTAGTCAGTACGAGTCTGACAGTCCCTCCCGCTCTGCCCTGGGTGGGAGGACTCATATGATGATTTTACCACGTTAAAAAAAAAACGAAATTAGTATTTATTCGTTTTAATATTTATCTCAATTAGTGTTTATTTGTTACAAATATAAATATTTAGCTGAAATAAAATGTCACTACGAAAAAATAACAACTAATCACTATTAACCAACAGTAATAATCAATTTACAATCATGATCACGTTCGCTTACCTCACTTAGATTAAACTTACGCATTCGTATCAATATAAAATGTAGCTACAAGTTATTCAAATCACTTACAACTTCAGTTTCAATCAATCAGCAAACATGTCTTCCTTCACCGTTCTGATCCTCTGCATCCAAGCTTGTCTTATCCAGGTAAGGGAATTTATTGATACGAGTACCAATCACCTAGGGTTGCCAACCGTACTATAACATATAGTTTTGTACTGTATTTACGTTCTCCGTACTATATGCTGTTGAAGAAATATATAGTAGGTACGCGAAAATACTATATTTCAGTACAATAGCTCAATGTTTATATTTTGCAATACTAAAATTAGTAGAATAAAAAAAAATGCTTCCTGCAATTTTCGAACGCGTCTGCGTCGTGTTTAAATCTCTCTTCTTGAAATATACTTTTTACATAAAATAAATTAGTAAAAAATAAAATTTGATTCTATTTTTTAATCTTCTTTACTAAAATACTATATTTTTTTTTAAACGTACTATATTTTTTAAGGCTTTTTAAAAAAATACTTTATTCAGACAAAAAAAAATGTTGGCAACCCTACAATCACAATCATCATATCAGTCGTAAGACGTCCACTGCTGAACATAGGACTCCTCCATTGATTTCCAATAGGACCGGTTGGAAGTGGACCGGATTAATACCAATAATTCCATTCATTTTCTTCTTCATACTCCAGTCAATCAATCAACTCAGTCGATCCCAGTCCACTGTTGTACATAGGCCTCTCCCAGGCTGCGCCACATCACCCTGTCCACTACCTACCGCATCCAGTCAGTCCCAGCCACTTACATAAGATCATTGGTCCATCTATTTGGAGGATGTCCCATACAACGCTCGCTAATTAGGGGTATCCACCTCACTATTGAATAGATGAAGATGAGCAATAACATGTAACCATTTTCTTTTTCTTTCAGAACGCCTTCACCCAATGCGTTGGTTCCTACGGCGCTGACTTCGGTAACCTCGGCTACGGCACAGGGCTCGCCAACCCAGCTGCCTACAGCTACGGCCCAGCTCTTGCTGCCCCCACTGCCTGCGGATATGGCGCCGGATTGGCAGGACCTGCCACTATTGCCTCGAACACTTATAACTATGGAGCAGGATACGCAAGCCCTGCTTATGGGTACCAATCTGGTTTAAGCTCTTACGGAGGTGCTGGTGAAGGCAACGTGGCGGTCGCTGGTGAGATGCCAGTCGCTGGTAACACCGCTGTTGCTGGCCAGGTCCCCATCATGGGATCTATTGGCTTCAATGGAGCCATTCCCGCCGGTGGTGCCGTCTCCATCGCTGGTAACTGTGCCTGTGGATGCAATGGTCCTTACCAGTACCAATATTAAGTTAAAATGTTTAATAAAATCACAATTTTATTTTAGAAATTACATTGGTTGTTTTTGTCTTAATGTCCTCCTAATTAATCATTACCCGACTACGGCAAAACCAAAAGGAGGGTTATGATTTTGACCGGTATGTATGTTTGTATGTATGTATGTATGTTTGTTTGTTCCCTCATAACTTCTAAACTACTTATCATTACATGACAAATGAGGTCTCGTTAGAATCGTCTCAGTTGTCCGCTGGTTATAGGGTAGCACCTGCGGTTGTTTCACACAATATTTATTGGCTAGGTGACATACGTTCTTGTTTTATACTTTTCAGTGCGCGATTTTTTCGTAGTCGGGTTTTAGTTATTTTGAACTTATTTTTTTTTACATTTTGTTAGGCAAATCAATTTGTGGTCAAATCAAAGCGCGCAAGCTATTTGATTTGTATTACATTTATACACTTTCATTAACATTATAATAACTTTTTAGATATTAAAACTACCACAAGATGTACTGCAGCTGTACTACGCTTAAGGTGCGAAACTATTATGAGCATTTCTACTGATGGTGAGCTATGAACCGGACCGAGCAAGAGTCGCAGCTCGAGTTATATTTTGTATAGACCACCTACATAGGTACACCACTCACGACCTACTACCACTACCATTTGTGGATATCATTCGTATACATAGCAACGTAGCGTATCACATCTTATGGGCGACTTGCTGTCCGACCATGGACCATGCCCGGGTCGACGGCGCGTTGTGTTCCACGCGCGCCTCAAAGAGTGTCAGCATAGTGACGGGGCCTGTAGAGGGCCAAAGCCTGCCGGGGTCGCGGGACCAAGGGATTACCGTGACCCCGGTACGTAAAGGGCTAGTGAAGGACACCGTGGATTTTAGTTAGTACAAGTCTGACAGTCCCTCCCGCCCTGCCTGCCTGGGTGGGAGGACTCATTTGATGATTTTACCACGAAAAAAAAAAAAAATGCGTGTCACATCTGAATCAGAAATACAAGTGGATATTAGAGTGGGTATATTATTTTTTTTTCACATTTAAAAAATTATAAAAAATAGCAGTCCACCAGCACCGGAAACAGGATCCGGGCTACCGGTGGTCGGGGCTCCTGAGAGAGGAACCTCCTAACAATACGCGCCGTGTCCAGGAGTACTGCCTTGTGAATCAAGCGCTTGACCCAGCTACCCAGCGAGAGCCTCCTCAGGTGTTGGTCGGGGCTCTTGGCAATTAAGCCATTGGCAGACACGACTATCTGGGTATATTTACACGACTATCTAGGTATAGTATTATTATACGAGTTCTACTAATCCCACTATTCTTATCATTATCTGCTTAGCTTTTTCCCAACTATATTGGGGTCGGCTTCCAGTCGAACCAGATGCAGCTATATCAGTATTTTACAGGGAGCGACTGCCTACCGGACCTCCACAACCCAGTAAGTGGACAATACGATAGCTTTACCACACGGTAAGACTGGTTGTCAGACTTACGAGCTTCTGACTAACAGTAACGACTGTCAAAGATCTACAAATGACAGCCGGGACCAACGGCTTTACGTGCTTTTCGAGGTACGGAGGAAACTCGCTATGACAGATGGTCACCCATCCACAGAACAACCTCGGCAAGCGCGGCTTAAACCGGAAGATTGGCCTGTGCGGCTGTAATTATTTAGTCATGATCTTCATTATCTTACTTCCTATCCTACTTATATTATAGGTTGCAGACCCGTACTCCAACTATTTTCTGTAATTCGGTAGAATAGGAACCTATCCGTGAGGATTTATGGTTCATGCTCCAACTGATGATCAGTACAGTTAAGTAATTAAGAAAAATACAGTGTTCATGAATATAATAAATAAAATGTAAGCATATCATCAAGTAATTAGGAAATATACACAGTTTAGTCGTTTATTGCCCGTGGTACTACCGGTTGTGCTATGGTACTACTGGTTGTACTACTAGTAGTACCACGGTTCAAAAATAAACCGTAGTACTACCAAGCAATCTAGTAGTACCAAAAGAAGTTTTTATTACCCATAGTACTCTTTTAATTTGTACTAGCACTTTGCCCGCGACTTCGTCCGCGTGGGTTTCGTACTTTCCTAATTCCCCCTTTTCACCCCTTTGAAGGTTAAATTTTCAAAAACCCCTTCTTAGTGCTCCCCTACATTATAATAGGAAGCCGTGTGCAAAATTTCACATTCCTAACCCCAGTAGTTTCGGCTGTACGATGATATGTCAGTCAGTCAGTTCTCCTTTTAGTCCAAGATCCCAGAGCGATAAGACATAACTTATTTTCTAAAAGATGAAACTTTAAGTTCTCAGTAGTGTCTCATGTACTTTGTATACCTGCGTGTTTGTGAAGTTTGCCCAGTGACACCTGGGCAGGTACCAGGTGAGAAAGGTGAGTAAAAATAATAGTTACTTAACTTAAATTTATATGGCTGATTTTGATATATATTTAATAGAATATCATTCTCAAATAGTATCGCAAGTATCAGACACTTTTCATGGACCAATACTTTTGTCAGACGCTTTAAAGCTCCACCAAAAATAAATGAACTTTACTTATTTTTTAATGTCTGATTTTTTAATATGTTATCAAGATAACTATTACAAAATTATATTTAGTCAGTCAGACAAATTGGAATGACCAAAAACACTTTAAACAAAAAAAATATTCGGCCGTGAGTACGAACGCGAGAGCACTATCATGCGTGTCAGAGCGAAGAATTTAAATATTCCAAAAAGTACTTACTGCTTTCGATAAAATATTTTTGCATCTCTTTTCAAATAAAATGAATTTCAACATTAAGGTAATTATTGAAATTAAAATAATTTATTGCATATATTCGGTAAATTAATTTTTTTTTCAGAGTAATTGTATTTTATAAAAAAATATTTTTGTTTTTTTTTTACCAAAGATAACAGTTTTTACATTTTTTAAAAAATAATTTTAGTAAAAAAGAAAATAAATATAGGTAGTAAGTGAAAGTATTTGATTGTCCTTAATCATCGTTATCATCATCAAAATAATCATTAGAATTTTCATCATTGAGCCAGTCATATTGTCCATCCGAGTCATCATTCTCATCGTCATCATTTATAATGTTGTCGTTGCTGTCAGCTTCTTCTGTAAAAAAACAAATAAAAGAATTACAAAACATAAAACTACAAATATAAAACAAAAAATGAATTGTAAACCTAAAGTTAAAGTACAGTACCTGAATCTTGAAGTGCTTCACTGACGTCTCCTGGTAATTGGTCACCATCAAACCAATAAAAGTGATACTGGTTTTCTTGTAACGTCCAGCCATTATTTTCAGGGGTAAAGATGGTTGGTTGTTTTTCATTTGCATTATTTCATATGCTAACAATGTAATTAGCTCGGAGATATTGTTGAAATAATTCAGTTTTGCATGGTGGTAAATTGCTAGCATCAAAATTTTTTATACTTTTTGGATTAAATTCTTCGTTAACATCAGAAACGGTATAATTATTTAAAAACAGCTGAAGCCGGGCAGCATCAACGTCAAGTGTACCAGAAACATTATAAATTTCGCAGATAAATTTTTGTACTTTGTTAAAAATATCCTGTTGTATGTGTGCATTGGTAAACGACTCTGGGCTTCCAAATTGCATAAAAGCAAGCTGATATTCCCGCTTCTTCATCAATATATTAAAAGGTCTTTGTTTACCTTTTTTGAAAAAGGAAGGATTAAAGTCACACTCAGTCAATGCATGAAATCCTGGTAAATGAATGTTCTCGCGTTCGTACTCACGGCCGAATAATTTTTTTGTTTAAAGTGTTTTTGGTCAGTCCAATTTGTCTGACTGACTAAATATAATTTTGTAATAGTTATCTTGATAACATATTAAAAAATCAGACATTAAAAAATAAGTAAAGTTCATTTATTTTTGGTGGAGCTTTAAAGCGTCTGACAAAAGTATTGGTCCATGAAAAGTGTCTGATACTTGCGATACTATTTGAGAATGATATTCTATTAAATATATATCAAAATCAGCCATATAAATTTAAGTTAAGTAACTAATATTTTTACTCACCTTTCTCACCTGGTACCTGCCCAGGTGTCACTGGGCAAACTTCACAAACACGCAGGTATACAAAGTACATGAGACACTACTGAGAACTTAAAGTTTCATCTTTTACAAAATAAGTTATGTCTTATCGCTCTGGGATCTTACTCTATTTTATATAAACAGAAGATTAATTATGAACACACTTTTCTGTATAATCTTACGTACACTATCTTTTTATTACATTATTTAAATTATTAATTAAAAGAGACCTCTCGCCCTGGGTGGAGGGATGGTCAGAAATCTACCGTGTTCCTTCAATTGCCTATTTCGTTCCAGGGCTATCTGTTTAAAAAGACCCGCGTACCCGGCAAAGAAAAGAGTAGTAACATGGGTAAAAAAATATGTTCGTAATAATAATAACTAGATCGCTTGGTAGTACCACAGGATATTTTTTCACGCGTGGTACTACGTAGTACCACGGGCAATAAACGGTTAATTTAGGTATTTTTCACGTTTGAGGAGAAATGCTAAAGTTAAACAAATTGGTTATTACTTTACATTTAGAACAGTGAGTTTAAACAACCGTATTTGCGTTAAATCCGGTAGTTCTAATTTTTTGCAGACTAACTTTCTAAGATTCTAAGACATTTCCATTATTTCATTCATTTTAATACTTTTAGTAAGTCTCTGACAATCCTTTTCGCTCCACCCAGGGTGGGGGTTATAAAGATAAATACGTTATATACAACATAATTTTCTGTTTATGCGAAACCCGATGCACCTGTCTAGTATTTTTGTGTAAAGTTATCTATGTTAAAAATTTCAAAACTGTATCATGTAAAATCACAAAGTTATAAGCTTGTTATGTTACTTGGTTATCCGTTCAAAACCATGCTCATTTGGCGGCGGTTCGCGGAACCCCTGCTGTACTCGAATCCCCTGTGTCGTACACTCATTGATAATAGTTTGGCAATAGAATCCTAACCGTACAATGATCGTATTGTAATTAACAGGTAATAAGATTTAATTAAAATATTTTTGGATGTAATATAACATGGTGTAAAAATAATTGGAATAGGATCAGTTACTGATTCTGAACAAACTATATTCAGGTTTCGCATATACTAAACATAATGTTGTACCATAAAGGTAAAAAATATAGTTACATTACTAACAAAAAGACAAAAGGGGTTAACAGCACCTGAAAGCTCAAAAGCTTTATCATCAATCGAGCAGCAGTGGGTTGGAACAGGTGAAATTAGGAACCTGTTTCACCAGTGACAGTTCCACGGAAAAAACAGTTACAAAATCCTGTTCCAAAAAAACAGCCTGTTACATTGGAACCAGTGACTCTGATGGGTGCATCCAAAATGGCCAGCAACAGTGACAGGCGGAAAACAGATGCTATCTGTTTCTTTTCCGATAAGTCAGAGGAGAAAAGAGCTTTTTCCAAGGAATAGATGCCGGTCGCGGGACTCACGAATAACCGTGACCCCGGTACGTAAAGGGCTATTGAAGGACACCGTGGATTTTAGTCAGTACGAGTCTGACAGTCCCTCCCGCTCTGCCCTGGGTGGAAGGACTCATGTGATGATTTTACCACGTAAAAAAAAAGGAACAGATGCCATCTCTTTTTATTACAATAAGTAAGAGAAGAAAACAGCTTTTCCAGAAAACAGATGCTGTCTCTTTCAATTACAACAAGATAGAAAAATAAAGAGCATTCAAACTGTTCCAGATAGAGTGCCTGTTTTAGATTGTGTGGAACAGGCGATAAAGCAGGAACTGTTTTTTCAGTATTGAGATACCTGTGACATGTTGTGACTTTGAAATACCTGTTTCTTTTAGCTGTTTCTATAAATACGCCTCACTCCTATAAACTAAACTGTGTGTGCTATTTACTGTTTTCACAAACCTGTGTTATTTATCAATATTCTTGGTCAATACATTGGCAAGCCTTCATTTTGTAAGTAATTTGATAACATTCTAAGTCACTAGGTAAAAAACTATTGCTTCAACATTGCTGATTATTAAAACCACACGTACTTTGTCTGCGAATTCAGTATAAAAATGCTTTGGTTTCTTTGAAAGATCATTTAAGAATTGATTTTCATTGAGACAAGTTACCATGTCTTCTAATATGATTCTCGTCTTCTGCGCTCAAGCGCTCTTCTTGCAGGTAAGATTTTTATACCATAATCATCTTTACCAGAGATTCGCGGCTAAATTATTACAGCCGCACAGGTCGATCTTCCATGTTAAGCCGCGTTTGCCGAGATTGGTCTGTGGATGAGTGGCCATCTGGCATAACAAGTTTCCTCTGTGCCTCGGAAAGCACGTAAAGCTGTTGGTCCGGGCTGTCATTTGTGGAACTTTGACAGTCGTTACTATAAGTTAGAAGCTCTAAAGTACGACAACCAGTCTAACCATGGGGTATATTAACCAGTTACTGGATTGTGGATTACTAGTGGCTGGGTAGCAGTGTAAAATACTGATATCCAGCTGCATCTGGTTCGACTGGAAGCCGACCCCAATAAAGTTGGAAAACGCTAGGACGATGATGAACCATTGGTACCATATGGGGTCGGCATCCACTCTAATCGGATACAGCTGAATGTCATCAATTTTATATTGAGCAACTAGCTACCGGCCCTCCACAAACCAGTTACGATGAAAGTCAGACTTTCGAACATCTACAAATGACAACCGTGAAAAACGGAAACGCTCTGTGGTCTTTAATAGATTTTCATCTATGTGCTCTACAATATAAAGTTAAAATCTATTAAAGACTACGAAAACACTAAAACGTTATTTTATAGCGTAACATTATTTACTAAAATGCAATAAGTATGAATCCTAAAATAATTATTTTTCAGCTCGCATTTAGCTCGTGCATTGGTCGTCCAAACATAGGAGCTGGTCGACCTTCATGCGGCTCGTGTACGCCTATCACTCCTAGATTGGGTGGTTCTACTTGTGCTGGCCCCGTGCTGCCCGGTCCTGGATGTTCTGGTCTAGCTAACGGCATCGATTTTGGCAACGCCGGTTTTAATCTCGGCTACGGTTCCAGTCTCGGCTGCGGTTCTAATCTCGGCTACGGTTCTAGTCTCGGCTACGGTTCTCCTTTTGACATCGCCACTAGTGGCGGTACTTTACTCGTCACCTCCTCATCCCCAATCGCTCCTACAGGTCTTTCAATTGTCTCTGAGAATGTCTTCGAAGGTACCCTGTGTGTGGATGGTGAGTTGCCTTTTGTGGGTACTGTGACTGTAGAGGGAGAGGTACAAAGTGGTGGAGCTGGTGCCGTCAACCACAGCTGCGGTGATGGAGTTACTTTTATTGAGAGCATTGCACCTTCTGATGCTGCTGCTATCGTTTCACCTGGTATTGGAGCCTTTGGTCCAGGTATTGGAGCATATGGTCCTGGTTATGGTGCTTTCGGTCCTGGTGATGCACCTCTGTCTGTGTTACCTGGAATCGGTTGTAATGGACTCATTCCCGAAATTGGGGCTTCCATTTGTGGCTGCTGAATGGAAACCGCTTCTGATTTTTGTTTTCGGACTAACGAAAAACTGGCAAAATAAAAGCAATTCAATTAATTTTGTAGTATTATTTCTTCGATATTATTCACCTGCCGTGATTTTTGTAGAAGTTGGCGGGACAAACTAAATAATAAATAAATATTCCACAACTATCACACAACGTCATCTAGTCCCAAGCTAAGCAGAGCTTGTGTTATGGGTAATAGGCAACTGATAAACATACTTTTATATTTCTAAATACATACATATTATAGATAAATTACACCCAGACACAGAACAAATGATCGTGCTCATCACACAAACGTTTGTCCTGGGTGGGAATCGAACCCACGACCTCCGGCATAGCAGTCAGGGTCACCAACCACTAGACCAACAGGCCTATCAAATCATCACATCTTACTTTCTTACTAATATTATAAATGTGAAAGTTTGTTTGGATGGATGGATGTTTGTTAGTCTTTCACGCAAAAGCTACTGAATGGATTTGGATAAAATTTGATACACAGATAGTTTATATCCTAGATTTACACATAGGATAGTTTTTATCCCGATTTTATCTTTCCGGGGGATAATTACTGAACTGTAGCGGGTATAACCGCTAGTAATAGTATAAGAAGAAAGTTTATAAGTGTCCCCCCTATTTTTTATTCTATCATGGTAAAATCATCAAATGAGTCCTCCCACCCAGAGCAGAGCGAGAGGGACTGTCAGACTCGTACTGACTAAAATCCACGGTGTCCTTCAATAGCCCTTTACGTTCCGGGGTCATGGTAATACGTGAGTCCCGCGACCAAGTGTCACCTATTACAGAAAAAATGAAAGAGAGTCGTTTGTATGACATAATTATGATGAATAAGGATGATACGCATGTGGATGGAGGGAGAGGAAATAGGAAGACCAAATAAAAGATGGAAGAATTGCGTATGGAAGAAAAAGTAGTCTACAAAACAATTGAACGTTGTACTAGGGCAGGGGTTTTTTTTTTTTTTTTATCGTGGTAAAATCATCAAATGAGTCCTCCCACCCAGGGCAGGGCGGGAGGGACTGTCAGACTTGTACTGACTAAAATCCACGGTGTCCTTCACTAGCCCTTTACGTACTGGGGTCACGGTAATTCGTGAGTCCCGCGACCAGCCCGTAGTTTTTAGTAAAATACCCTATTTTTTTTTAGGTAAGTATATGACAGATTAATTAAAATTAAAAATTTTATACATCGCTGTCAATGGGGAAATTGCCCAGAACGTTGGCAGCATTGCCACGTTGGATGACAATGCTGATCCTTTGACCAAGAAATAGGCCAGCCCACTGGTCACGCGAAGCGTCGACTATACGCTTGGCGATGTCTTTGAAAACTTGATGGGCACTCGGACCGCACGGCCCTAGTGTTTCAACCCCAAAAAGCTCAAATACATAGCTAATAGTCAAGCCATTGTATTAGCGCCGCTTGAGGTTTCCGGCACTTGCAGCAGCCGCACCAGCACAGCATGCAGTACCAGGAAGGTGGGATGACGCAAGGGTGTCGACAAATGTTGCATCCCGCACCAAAGGGTTACCCAACTTCCATGGCATTATAGTCATCCCATTTGGTCTCTTCCCATCGTCGCGTGCCAAGCCATATTATGTTCCAGACAGTTCCGCGACCGCGGCAGGCGTTTGGCTTCTATGAGGGCCTAGTCAGCTCGAAGCGCGCGTGGAACACGACTTGCCATCGACCCGGACAAGGTCCATGAGCGGACGGCGACTATCTATTACTCGCCGTTCGCATGGCCCACGTGTCAAATATCCTTTTTTTTATCGTAGTCAAATGAGTCCTCCAACCCAGGGCAGAGCGGGAGGGACTGTCAGACTCGTACTGTCTAAAATCCACGGTGTCCTTCAATAGCCCTTTACGTTCCGAAGTCACGGTAATTCGTACAGTCCCGGCAGGCTTTGGCCCTCTAAGGGGGGCCCCGTCACTTTGCTGACACTATTTGAGGTGCGCGTGGAACACAACGCGCCGTCGACCCAGGCATGGTCCATGGTCGGACAGCGAGTTGTCCATTACTCGCTGTTCGCATGCCCGCGCCTACGGTGCCCGGAGATCATCTGCCGACGTAGGTCGCCGTGGGCGTCTACCCAGTGGTAGACTGCAGACTGCAGCTGGGTTGGAGGGAGGACGCTGTCCTCTCCCTCACGGGGCCCGCCTCCTCCTTCGCGAGCATGACTGCTTCGCGAGAGGTCTCCGCCTATCGCCGTCGTGAGGACACGGCGGTGTTCTGCCCGAGCGGGGCTGTCCTGCACCATATGTATCAATTACCCTAATGAACTTTTAAAATTTACTTCAGTTTAAATTAATAAAATCTAAAAATAGCTACGTCTTACATAAATATTATACGCTGTTATCGTTGTATTGCGCTCCAATTCTTTGAAAAATCGTCGCCCTAGAGTTGTCTAGCATTATTTCACCATAGTTACAAAATCATGCGTTAACACCCTATGCATTTATATGCGTACAATTTTGTAATTATGATAATAAAGTGTTACAATTTTTAAAATTATGTGTCAGGAATTGACTATAAATACCTTAGTTTTTAAAGGAAAAGTCAGTTTAAGTTTGAGCTTAACCGAGAACCAGGAAGTTGAGATAGCAACTAAAAAAAAAATGTCTGCGAAAACCGTAATTTTCGTCCTTTGTGCTCAAGCGCTTTTAATCCAGGTATGTATACTACAATAGATTTAAAACAAAACATGGCTGACACGGGCCGCCCGGTTGATAGTGTCAGTCATGCTGAGGCTGACTGGATGCGTGATGTCAAAGCTACACAGTTTGTTTATTTGTGTGTAATCTGACAGTTTATAGGGGAACAGTGTATAAGACGGGGACGCGAGGTGTTATGGGAAATCACACACTTAGGCAAATTTATCACAATACTAACGTAGCGCAAGCGCCAACAGGACGCCAATTTTCACGACGTCCTGATGGCGCTTGCGCTACGTTAGTGTTGTCTTCACGGATAAAAATATTGAACTGCTTGTAGCATTCGCTTAAAAACTTAAATTCTCTGCCGTAGATTTGGATGGACGGAAGTTTGTTATTCTTTCGCGCAAAAACTACTGAAAGGATTTGAATGAAATTTGGTGCACAGACAGTTCATAACCTGGATTAACACATAGGATTTTTAATCGCTGTAATTAATAATAATTTTCGAGCTGTAGCGGGTGAAGCCGATGGAAGAGGTAGTAAAAATTATATTTTAAAACGTTGTATTTTTTATTTCCAGTCAGCGCTCAGCCAAGTTTGCGGTCGCTCTCCATTCGCCTCCGGCCTTGGTTCTTACGGCCTTATTGGTTCAGCATCGACCTCTCCATTCGGTTTGAACTCTGCTACGTTAGGGAACAGTCTACCTTGCAATGGACTAGCAGCAAATAGCCTGGCAATCGACAGCGTATACACTCCTGCTGTTGAAATCACCCCAACATCTGGTGGAGCTCTGCCAGTCACCAGTGCATCAGCTATTGCTCCGAACAGTCTGATAGTAGCCTCTGAGAATGTGTACGAAGGCACTCTAGAAGTAGGTGGTGACCTACCATTCATTGGTACTGTCGGATTAGAAGGTTTACTACCTTCTACTGGCACTGGAGCAGTCAACCACGCCTGTGGAAACGGTGCTACAAGAATGGTGAGCCAAGATGGAGCTGCTATCGCGTCTGGATTTGGTCCTGCTGCAGGAATTGCTCCAGGTAATATCCTTAACGGTATTGGAGCCTTTGGGAAAACTGCTGCCGCTCCCTTTGGCTTCGGTGCCGGGTTATCTGGGCTCGGATATCCAACCACAGGCTTCGGTAACTCCGGTTTTTCTGGCGCATACCCCGGTGTCAATAATGCCTTCGGTTTTGGTGCATATGGATCTGCTTACGGTGGTACTCTTGCTCCTGCTGCTGCATACGGTGGCATCGGATCTGGAGCTGCCTACGGCGGCGCTGGTGAAGGAAACGTGGCGGTCGCTGGTGAACTGCCAGTCGCTGGTAACACCGCTGTTGCTGGCCAGGTCCCCATCATGGGTGCTGTGAGATTTGGTGGTGATGTGCCGGCTGCTGGTGCCGTGGCTATCACTGGTAACTGTGCCTGTGGTTGTGGTTCCCCATAAGTGTACTAATTTGTCTGTTTTTATTATTAAAATCGTTTTTATCAATAATAAATCTTTTATTTTTCACACACTGCGATCTTTACTTCTAATTCAAGTGGCCTTTGGATTAGAAAGTATTTGATAAAAAGTAACTGACCCCTAACGCGAATTCTACACATTTAGCCGTACTTCATATTTGCAGTATTCATGATGAAAATTACTAGGAACTAATTTTATACATCAAATTGACGTTAAAGTTCCCTTACTTTCCATCACGAAAACGTGGCAACGTTTCACGTGCTAGGGCCATTGCTTATAGGGTTTTTTTTAAAACATTGCCCCACACTAGGAATTTCTCCTGTGTCGTGGGTGCGTTTACAAACATAGAAGCTCATATACACAAACACCCAGACCCGGAACAACTACTTGTAGGTCATAACAGGTTTAGGTAGGTAGGTTTGACAGGCCTGTTGGTCTAGTGGTTAGTGACCCTGACTGCTATGCCGGAGGTCGTGGTTTCAATTCCCATCCAGGACAAATGTTTGTGTGATGAGCACGATCACTTGTTCTGTGTCTGGGTGTAATCTATCTATAATATGTATGTATTTAGAAAAATATAAGTATGTTTATCAGTTGTCTAGTACCCATAACACAAGCTCTGCTTAGTTTGGGACTAGATGGCGTTGTGTGAGAGTTGTGGAATATTTATTTATTATTTATTTATTTATAAATACTTGTTCCGTGAGGGAATCAAAACCATGACACGCTGCGCAGCAGTCCAATCGCTTAGCTTTTAATGTTATGTTGCTTCTGTGGATGAGAAACCGTCGTGAGAGCGCATAAAATATATTTGTGATGTTGATCAAATGGTAAAATACATTTTTCTGACAGGACCCTTTCTTTTTGGGTCGTTAAATTATTAAATAAGTCCTCTAGCTCCGGGTGGACCGTTACGGGACTTTTTTTTTTTGGGGACAAACCCACCACACTATTCCCTAACCACTGCAACTCCTGTAAGCCAGAATCAACAGTGGCAACCAACCAGAAAAGCGCCGAGACAATGAAGCTCGACGTGTCCCGAAGAATGAATTTACCTGTCTTGGATCCTGCAACGAAATTAATCAGAAAAGAATAGTGGAGGAGTAGGAAAAAAAATATATGTTTCCACTACCCTACCTTCACTACCGTTACGGGACTGTTAAATTCATACTGCCTATAAGTTTACCCTGTTCCTTCGGTTGACCTTTGCGTTCCAGGGTTATTCTTCTTTGACAGTCAAGCGATCCCAGCAGCTTTTTGGAACATTAGGGGCCCCTTCAATTTGCTGACAGCTCCGTGAGGTGTGCGTGGGACAGCGATGCTATACTTAACCCTTTCGCGGACGGTACTCGATCAAGTGGAATATGTAGAATGACACATTAATTGAGCAGGACGTCTTCTTTTTGAAGCACCAAAAATCATAATGTAATGTGACAGAACAATTTTGAAATCATGCGTTGTGGCGGAAAGACGTAGCTGGTACAATTTTGTATGGCGAGTCAACGTGCGTAACGGTCTGCTTAAAACAAGTAAATTAAAGTAGACGTGATAGTACGTTCTGTCACCACACGTTTTGGAACGTATATACACGCCACCGCCCATGAAGGGTTTAATAAGAAAAGCACATCGCTGGACTCTACGATGACTTCTGGGATACTAGCCTCTGGTCTGTCAGAGGTAGTGGTCTATCACGCAGACCCACTGCAGATTTTTAGATGTCACATTTGTTGCGCTGTCGAACGGCCAACAAAGTTTTCAAATTAGTAATAGCACTTTAATACTGAGCATCTAATTGCCATGCCCTCAAATGAAACAAGAATGATTACATCTGATTGATTAAAGCCTTTGTCAAACAGACAAGCGTGACGTTTTTATTTGTAATGTATGGAATTGTTTGAATCCAGTCATATAGGAAAGCGAAAGCGATCCGATAGCGTGACAGAACTATCGGACTGACATCTCGTTTCGGTTCGGTTTCGCCTGTCTGTTTGACAAAGGCATAAGGGAGCTTCTTCATGACGCGATGCGTCGCGATTCAACCGATTCCGACCACAACTGAAAATCATCCTTACCACTACGACATATTACATAAAACGTGCGGTTGCCTACACGGGTAGATGAAAACAAAACACGCGCACCACGACGACGTCAAGTCAATTGAATTGCATCATTAAATCGTAGGAGCAAGGACGATTTTCATTTTTAGTTAGTAAAATTGCGAATCGCACAAATCGCGTCTTGGGCAAGCTCCCTAAGGCGCTGGTCACCCACACACACACCTGGAGACATTTGTCTCTACAGCGTCCCTTTTATACAAAATGTATAGAAGCGTCGCGACGCAAAATATACAGAAGAGTCGGAAGACATGCACAAAGCTAGTACATCTGCGCCTGTCCGCGACGCATCCTCGCCTTACTGTCTCTTCTGTGTGGCCTACGCTTAACGGAAAAAAAACCTAGATTCAGAATTCATTTTAGCATCTCTAAATAATACAGTACAAAACAAACTGCGAGTACTTCGACCTCGCCCTGAAGGACGACCAGGAAAACAGCTTTAATATTCGCGACGCAGGTGTTGTTGGATATTTTTATTGTTCGTTGATGTCCAACTGCCAAGTAAGGAATGAGTTTAAAAGGGGAAGCTTGAAAGCGGCGCCTGTTACAGAAAAAATGAAAGGGAATCGTCTGTCTTGGTATGGACATATGATGAGGAGGGATGACACTCATGTGACTAAGAGAGTGATAAGTATGAATGTTGATGGATGGAGAGGAAGAGGAAGGCCAAAGAAAAGATGGATGGATTGTATAAGGAATGATACGGAAGAAAAAGGAGTAAATGATACCTTGACGTTTGATAGAGGAGAATGGAAGAAAAAATGTGTTGGGCCGACCCCAAATAGAATGGGATAAGGGCAGGAAGATGATGATGTCCAGCTGCTGGGCAAAGGCTTCCCCTTCTAAGTTCTCATATGTCAGGTGATCCCGTGAGTGAAAAGTGAAAGCGAAGCGACCTGTATATAGATTCTCTCAGCATTTTGAATTCACACGCAAACTAAATTGTCTCGATCACCTGGCAAGTGAGAAAAACAAGAAAATGCTTTCGCAAAAATTCACGGAGCCCCCCGGTAATTTTTTAGGCATTCACTGCTTATCCCACCAACGGAACCGCAGTTGAGTTCCACGATTTTTTATAATACAGTTGAATTAAAAACAATCGTCGAAGTGCATTTTATTAATTATCGCTTGACAGGAACTTGGTCAGGTAAATCTATCATTGACCCCGGGCAATTAGGATAGTTTCGTCATATTAATTAGACATACACAAAAAATTTACCACGTTTTTCTAAACAATTTTTATTTCATCCAAATCAACAAAAACAATAAAAATAAAAATCACTGAATTTAGTAAACAATGTTACCAGGACATCCGCCCAGACCGAATCTTCCAGCCAAGGGACCAGCTCCAAATGAAGCTACAGCCGGAGAAATTCCAGCAGGAGAGAAGGTAGCAGCAATGGGAGGAATGGCTGCACCAGCACCGAGGCCAATACCAGCGTCGCTGACCATAGCAGTCACGCCATTACCGCAAGCATGGTTGATGGCACCAGCACCAGCAGAGGGCATAGCACCTTCCATACCAGTGGTACCAACGAACGGCAGTTCACCAGCGATGGACAGAGGACCTTCGAAAACGTTCTCAGAAACGATTGTGATGCCAGTTGGAGCGATAGCAGAGGTACTAGTCACAGCTAATCCACCGCCACTGGTAGCAGTGAACTCCATAGCAGGGGAGTAGATACCATCAAGAGCGAGGCCTCTGTTTGCCAATCCGGGGGCTGATAAGCCGTTGTTGATTAAACCGGATCCGGCCAGAGGTGAGAGACCAAGTCCCAAGCCGCAAGGAGCGCCGAGACCGATGCCAGAAGCGTCGATAGCTGCACGGCTGGTGCACTGGCTGAAAGCGGTCTGTAATTGGAAATGGAAATATATTAAAATGATGTACTGGGTTCAGATGATACGACTAATGCAGATGAAACTATTCATAAACTGTGTATGGACTAAATTCTTGCTTATGGCTGAGATGAGAATAAGTGTGTTTCATTTTAAAATACCCAAAATTGAAAAAGCTGAGCTGAATACATGAATTTTGTTTCACAGATAGATGCCATGTTATACATGAAATTAATTATAAAAAAATGATGAAGTCAAAGAAATGGTAATAAACAAGTAACAATGTTTACCTGGATGAACAACGCCTGAGCGCAGAGAATGAGAAAAGCCTTGGCTGCCATTTTGTTTTAACGTATTAGTTCCTTGTGTTGTTAATGACACGAGTATGATGACCAGGACCACCGCTGGCAGTTTATATTAACCTGCTTATCAGTAGAATTACATAAAGATGCAGTAATTCATTGCTAAATGTGGATAAATTATATTGTATAATAACAGTAATACTACGAAATAAAGACACGTTCACGTGACGTTTTTCCAATGCTTGATAAAAATTTCTACATTATCATTTCGAATGTTAACTTTGCAATATTTTAAACTTGGTATAAAAAGGTGGAAAACTTCTAATTCCTCATTCAGTCATCAGTTTCTCGTTGATTACCAACAAACATCAAACATGTCTTCCTTCGCTGTTCTCTTGCTCTGCATCCAAGCTTGCTTGGTCCAGGTAAATCAATGTTATTCTTTTTTTTAAAGATTTACTTACAATCTATATTGTCTACGTCCTTTACCAGGTGTTCAAGAGTTTTTTCTACTAGAAATAAAGAAATAGTTATGATTCCAAAATTAAATGTCTCTAGCTTCTGGATTTTCGGTTTCTTCCTTAATTCTTTCAAGGATTTCTTTTAGGTTTGTGTTCACGTTTAAACCTAATATCCATGCATTGTCTTCAACAGAATGTGTTCAGCCAGTGCGTTGGTGCTTACACTCCCGCTGTTCTCCCCACAACTCCCTGCGGCTACGGCGCTGGTCTCGCTGAGCTGGCCTACCCTGCTGGCTTGGGCTTATCTGGTGCATACCCTGGTACCCTCGGATACGCTGGCGGATACCCTGGAGCTATCGGCGCATACCCCGCCAGTGCTGCCACGTACGGCGGCGCTGGTGAAGGCAACGTGGCGGTCGCTGGTGAGCTGCCAGTCGCTGGTAACACCGCTGTTGCTGGTCAGGTCCCCATCATGGGTGCTGTGAGATTTGGTGGTGATGTGCCGGCTGCTGGTGCCGTGGCCATCAGTGGCAACTGTGCCTGTGGTTGCGGTTCCCCATATATGTACTAAGATTGAGTACCTAATTAATAAACTTAAAAAATAATGATAATATTAAAATATTTTATTTGCCTGCCCCACCCTCATAATATCATACCAGCTATTTAAAGCTCACTTAAAGCTCGAAAATAATCCCACGGGAACATAAAAATGGGATTAAAAATATCGATTATTTTTAAACCAGATAATAAACTATCTGCGTACCAAACATCCAATTCTGCGGCCGTATTATGAGGTCTTAAAACCAGGCTTGTTCCTGTGAGTGAAAGAGACAGAGCTATACCAGTCGTATAGCGCCACCTCGTTCACTCACTGGAACAAGCCTGGTTTTAAGACGTCATAATACGGCCCCTGTTCTGTAGTTTTTGCGTGAAATAGTTACAAACATACATCCATCCTCACAAAAAGTGGCGTAGCGAGACCGGATCTAAGAGGGGGCGAGACGCATCTTCGAGGCCCTTTTATTTCAGGATAAAAAATGTCGCTTTTATTGGTGTTTCTTTTTAAACCCATCGAGTGGGGTATTGCAATAAAAGGGGTTAAAAAATCGTGGTCCCAAAAATACATAGCGCGCGAGGCCGCCTTTTTGTTACATAACTATTGTTTCCCCAAGTCATCTGTACCAAAAATGATTGTCAGCGATATTAACTTTACAAGGACTTTTTTACTCTTTCAGTTCCCAGTTAGAAATGAACGTAACCAAGTCATGATACAACAAGGGGGCACGCTCGCACGAGCAGCGGAAGCGCTACACTTAAAGCAATATGATCGTGGGCGTCATCAGCTTTGCGAGGCTTCTTTTTTTTGTTTTCAAAATGGGTCCTCTCACCCGGGGCATAGCGGGAGGGACTGTCAGACTTGTACTGACTAAAATCCACGGTGTCCTTCAATAGCCCTTTACGTTCCGGGGTCACGGTAATTCTTGCCACTATGAGTGCTGCAATAGATTCTGATAGCCCCACCCTTTTTTTATCGTGGTAAAGTCATCAAATGAGTCCTCCCACCCAGGGCAGGGCGGGAGGGACTGTCAGAGTTGACTGACTAAAATCCACGGTGTCCTTCAATAGCCCTTTACGTTCCGGGGTCACGGTAATTCGTGAGACCCGCGACCCCGGCAGGCTTCGGCCCTCGATAGGGGGGCCCCGTCATTATGCTGACACTCCTTGAGGCGCGCGTGGAACACAACGCGCCGTCAACCCGGACACGGTCCATGGTCGGACAGCGAGTCGCCCATTAACGTAGCCGGAGATCGTCTGCCGACGTCTGTCGCTTCGCCCCCGCCTAGCTACGACACTGCCCACAAACTTTTGCATTTTTAATATTAGTTAAATTCGATTAGATTTTTTTATGGAACACTACTGTTGTTAATGGTTTTTCTGATTTAAAACAACAAGAAGATCATTTTATTAATTTTACTGACAGTTCTCAAGCTGACATTGAAATCAAAATAATAAAAATATAAATAGGAGCAGAGTCCAAAGCTAGCGGTGGTTAGGGCTCCATAGACGGGAGCCCTAACCACCGCTAGCTGCGAGCCGTATTGAGGAGCACTGTCTCCTGATTCAGGCCATTGATCCAAACCTTTTGGGAGATCCTCGAAAGGTGTTTAATATTTATATTATGAAAATTTCAACAGCATTATTATTGTGCGATTGTATAATAAAACAAGATCCTTGTTTTATTAACTGATATTCTTCGATGTCATTCACATTGCTAAAATCTGCACCCTTAGTGAAAAGTGGTACAACTCAAGTTGTAGCAGTTTTGAGTTTGAATCTTTTCCGATTTTTCTATCTAATCGGGACAACTCTATCTAGAGTGAGTGGGGGTAAGTCGAAATGTTTGATTAGATGAACAGTGTTGATTTGAAACTGTTGTCAAACAAAGTGATTTACGGCAAATGCACAAAAATATGTTTTTTGGTTTTTGGAAATTTGGTACAAGGCTTGTAGGTGGTCGGTTATTTAAAAACTAGGGCGAATCCGTCTTGTTCTGGTGGCTGATGTTCATCCAGTTTCCGGCTACATGATTTTGTATCACTTGAATAAAGGTCTTGTATATAATTATGTAATGTTTCGCTGATAGGACGGTAGTTGCGAACGTCGCTTTTGTCGCCTTTCTTATGCAATAGGACAATATTTCATTGACACATCGATTTTGGAACTTTTCCTGACTGCAATATAGTGTTAAAGAAGTAGGAAATCCTAATTTATATCGATATTTTTGCGCCAATGAGTGTTTAAGAAGGTCGCGGGATTCACGAATTACCGTGACCCCGGTACGTAAAGGGCTATTGAAGGACACCGTGGATTTTAGTCAGTACGAGTCTGACAGTCCCTCCCGCTCTGCCCTGGGTGGGAGGACTCATGTGATGATTTTACCACGTAAAAAAAATGAGTATTTAAGAAGGTAAAATAACATAATGAAGACTACAATATTTTAGCATTTTCATATATTATAACACAAATGAAAAATCAACATTAACAATGTACAACTAATAGGCATTTTGACAGTATCATTAAATTGCAAATAAAATTATTTAGTCAGTTGGAGTTTTGAAAAATATTGGATGCGTATTTTTTCTTTTGTTGAAATAATTCATATTATTATTTGAGAGTGTGCCGCGAAAAGTGCTTATTACGTCAGAAGCAAGTAAAAACTGCTATTGCTTTTGACGTATTAGCAATTTTAAAAGTGGGTTTTCTTTGTCAATTTTGTTTTAAGAAACAAAAGAAAAACGTGTCAAATATTTTTTTGAAAATCCAACTGACGGACTCATTACATCTTTTCAGTCAAATACTCTATTCATAACTTAGTAGATTCCTTTGAATCCGCAGCCGGGGCCGGCGAGACCATTGTATCCCAGACCAGGTGCACCAATACCCAGACCAGAGGCTCCCAGACCGCCCAGACCAGGGCCATAGCTAGCTCTGACTGGAGCGGCCCCAGCAGGGCCGTAAGGGCCAGCAGCACCGACACCTTCGCTCACAATACCGACAGCGCCGCTCCCGCAGCCGTAGTTGATGCCACCAGCGCCGGCAGTAGGCAGCGCACCCTCCACAGCCACCGCACTCAAGAACGGCAGCTCTCCGTTCACAGCGAGAGCACCTTCGATAGCGTTCTCAGAGAACACGGTGATGCCGGTGGGAGCGATGGGGGACATGCTGGTGACCGCGAAGCCGCCGCCGCTGGACGGCACGAAGGAGTTGGCAGCCAGGCCGTAGTTGTTACAGCCAGGGTAGCTCAAAGGTCCTGCTGCAAAGCCACGTCCAGCTAGGTTGGAGCCGTAAGCAAGCGCGTTGCCGGCTAAGGCAAGCTCTTCAGCCGCAAGAACAGTGCCGGCGATGCTGTTGCACGCACCGATGGCTTGGCCAGATATGGTCTAAAAACAAATAAGCATAGTTAATTGTTAATCCTTCTTTTAATACTAATCGTGTAGTCTAAAACTCAAAATGAGTCGATAGATAGTAGATACATGATTTTAGAAACTGATTTTTTTTTAAGACAGTCATAATATAATAGTACAGTAACTTTAACGTCTGAATGAACAGGCTAGTTTGTTTTTAATCCGGTAGTGCTAAATTTTTGCATATTTTTTTGTGATGTTGAAATACATAATATTGTTGACCAATCTAACACACGGGAGCCAACAGTTGCCATTAGAATAATTGTAGCAAATTGAATTCTTAACAAATTTTTGCGCCTGGCGAGGTGTAAATCCCAACTAAATGATCTCGCTTATTAATTTTTTCCACTCTTTAAATATTTAATTTAAAGGTATGAAGGTTTCGAAACGCAAGTACTTTTTGTCTTTATACTGTATATAATAATTAAGAGCTATTATTGATCGAAGATTGATATGAAATAAATAAATAAACACTTACCTGAACCATTATTGCTGAAGCGCAGAATACAAAGAAAGCTTTAGCGGCCATTTTGTTTTTTCTTAACGTTTGTATTAAAGACAAACAACGAATGATTTTACATTGTACGCATCAACATTTTATACTAAAACATTACAATATGTCTTTGCAACCGATCGTAAGGAAATTAATATATTACGAGATACATGTGGATAGCATTTCCTAGTAATTAAATAACCTGTTTTTACTTGTAGATAACGCACTTGATTTTGAATTGGGCTTGAGAAAAAGTCACGTCTCCGAGCTAAAAATGATAATGCGTTTAGTTGATTTTGGCATTAGGTGGAAAACTGCTGACCGGGATCGAGGGCCGATCCCGCTCGGAGAAGGAGGCGTCGTGGTAGCAACCGCCTCGTTGCCTAAAATGCTGAAACACCGCCATATATTACCACCGCCACCGCATAGCTTAGAGCAGGTGGCAGTTTGGGGTCACGAGTGCACAGAGTGGGGACTCTGTGTGCCCTCATAGACGACCGTGGCACAGTGGTCACGTGTCACCGTGCACAATTGTACAGCGAAGCTAATAGGAGACCGCTATACAGTCTCCCTAGGGATGTGCCCTAACAGGCGTTGCACAGAGGGGGCCACGGTCAGGTCTTTTAAGAGGAAACGAGGCTTCCTCCCATGTGCTGATGGTGACCACCTGGTTTTAGTGAGGTTAAAATCCCAAACTCCCCGGTCTTTTCCCCAAAGACCTGTAGCCTTTTGAAAGGTTTCCAACAAAAAAAAATGAGGTGAAAAACTGCGTGTTATGCTTCGGATCTGAGTTACGCGATTCCCTGACAGATGTCAGGAAAATGCTGAACTGCTTTTTAGATAATCTTTCGTTCATCGGGTCCGGGCCAGGTACTCATGATCCGACAGTTAAGGGTCCGAGGGAGAGACACAGCGATATTATGGTCTAGCCACATATTTCTTCGAATATATCTACATCTACACACGAAGAGACATTTATGTGCGAGAAAATTACGACGAAATTAGGTTCCCTATCCATTTTCATTAAATTTTAAGAAGTAATATAACATGGCATACTTTTTTATACTAATACTGTTTACGCATAATATTATTTACGCATAACAGCTTACTCATAACTTTTTTAAGTATAATAGGGTGTTTTACCGCATAAATAAATTGAAAATCAGTTAAATCCGTCAGTTAGAATTAATTGAAAAATAATGGACACGTATTTTTTCTTTTTTTTTGTGCACTTTTTTTTGGAATGGATAAAAAATGTCAAACTCGCGTCAGGACACGTGACCTGATCGAAGATTCGTAAGACGGCGCAGGGCGCTTGCGCGAATGTTCGTGTGTGTTTATTACTATTGAAGTTTTCACTTCTGCCGGCACTCCCAGCAACCCGTAGTTTTTTTTAATACAGAGAATATTGACTGAAGATAAAACGCTTCCAAATTCGGGAGCGGGTGTTTGTGACGTCATAATGCTTGTAAAATTGTACCGTCCGAGTGTCGTTTTGTGAATTTTAGAATCGTTGTATCTTCGTCAATTTTGGTTTATGTAGCAAAAGAAGAAATAGGGGTCAATTTTTATTGATAATCTATCTTTTGAACTATTTTTTTTTTGGAGTAAAATGTATAGACATAAAGTAGACAGCCTTTGCAAGCCCCAGTTAAGTCTTCCATACCACCTGCCAGAAGGCTAGACACTTGCATTCGCCATGATGAAGTTATTTCGGGTGTATGTATATGTGCAGACACATCTGTCCGGTCCATCCTCTTTCTTATTCGTTTTTTTTGCGTTTTTTTGCGTGTGACGAGTGACAACTCACTCGTCAGACTCAAAATACGATTTTGTTCCCGACACAGTCATAAAACTCACTGTTTCCGCAAAGTCATAGTAATTTCGATCGCTTACTAACTTATACGCTTGCTCAACGTGGCGTTATGTGGAGATGAGTTGAGGGTTAAATCTACATATATATATACATACATAAAAGGAGAACTGACTGACTGACATATCAACGTACAGCCGAAACTACTGGGGCTAGGAATGTGAAATTTTGCACATGGCTTCCAATTATAATGTAGGGGAGCACTAAGAAGGGGTTTTTGGAAATTTAACCTTTATGGGGGTGAAAAGGGGGAATTAGGAAAGTACGTAACCCACGCGGACGAAGTCGCGGGCAAAGTGCTAGTAAATAATAAATGTCAATCTAAACCTGCTTCTGCGAAGCAGTCATGCTCGTGAAGGAGGAGGCGGGCCGCGTGAGGGAGAGAACAGCGTCCTTGCTCCACCCCAGCCGCAGTGGTAGACGCCCACGGCGACGGACGTCGGCAGACGATCTCCGGCCGTAGGCGCGGGCATGCAGGCAGCGAGTAATGGGCAACTCACTGTCCGACCATGGACCTTGCTCGGGTCGACGGCGCGTTGTGTTCCACGGGCGCCTCAAAGAGTGTCAGCAAAATGACGAGGCCCCCCTCTAGAGGGCCAAAGCCTGCCGCGACCCTGGAACGTAAAGGGCTATTGAAGGACACCGTGGATTTTAGTCAGTACGAGCCTGACAGTCCCTCTTGCTCTGCCCTGGGTGAGAGGACTCATGTGATGATTTTACGACGTAAAAGAAAAATGTCAATCTAAAAATTAGTAATTTTAGCTAACTAATCATAATAAACATTACTCAACGAACCTTGCTGACGCACCAGTGTTTAGCAAAGGTCACGTAAAACTTGCACACGCATAGCATTATTTCATACTGCATTTTCACCTCAAAATTTGTGCTTGATCTGCTTATTATGTAATGCATTATAAACATTTATTTACACGAAAAGAAAACAATGTAGGTAATACTCACCTACTTTGTTTTCTTTTCGTAATAAAGTAGGTAATACTCGGGTCGACGGCGCGTTGCGTTCCACGCGCGCCTCAAGGAGTGTCAGCATAGTGACGGGGACCCCTGTAGAGGACCGAAGCCTGCCGGGGTCGCGGGACTCACGAATTACCGTGACCCCGGTACGTAAAGGACGGCACGACAAGTTAGTGGATTCTTCGAAAGGAGCTGGACCCGATGGCTACCACTTTCCTTTTTCATAAGCACATCTGAAAATTTTAAATAACTGATTGAAGGATGATAAGACAGTCTCGCGATCCTCTATCACCCCTGTGTTTAAGAGTAGTGGTAAAAATAATGTTGAGAATTATCAGATCATTTCAAACAGACACACATTGTCAAAGATTTTTGAATTACTTGTACACAGTACGATATACCCTCATATCCATCATTTGATTATAACCGAAAAACATGGTTTTGTCAAACGTCGCTCTACTACCACTAACCTCATGCATGACGTTTGAAAACTCTTTGGAAATATGGATCCCCGGGCACAGGTCGATGCTCTTTAAACGGATTTTTAAAAGGCCTTTGACAAAGTTGATCATAGTCTGATTATGGAAATCGTCTTTAATGGTATGACGGCAATTTACGCAGATAGTTTGCATTATAGTTATATTTTCAAAAGATTGTCATTAATTGGCATGAATATGACTCTATAGTTGTTAATTCCGGGTTTCCTCAGGGTTCAGTATTGGGTCCCTTAGTATTTGTATTGTTTATTAATTAAATTAAACATTTTATTGTAAACTTGCATTTCTTGATGTACCTATGCAGACGATAATAATATGAAAATGGCGATATAATATATTTATACCATCTGAAAAAAATATTCGTGATCGCTATAATTTATGCGAGAACCTTGATAGATTTTATTAATACTGCATCAAAAATGTATTATTTCTTCATATTCCCAAATGTTATAAGATTACTTTTACTAAAGTTTAATCTGTTCGTGACTTGGGTATGACGCTTGACTCTAATCTACATTTTGACACTCACGTAGATAAACCCACCACCCTATTCCCTAACCACTGCAACTCCTGTGCGCCAGAATCAACAGTGGCAACCAACCAGAAAAGGGCCGAGACAATGAAGCTCGACGTGTCCCGGAGAATGAATTTACCTGTCTTGGATCCTGCAACGAAATTAATCAGAAAAGAATAGTGGAGGAGTAGGAAAAAATATATGTTTCCACACTCTATGTTTACATAAACATAGAGTGTGGAAATTAATTACTCACGTAGATAGTAAATAATAGTAAAGAAGCCCTTCCAAATGTATGTATTCGTAATGAGATATTGTGACCCTCTACATTCTTAGTATTATTAAAACCCTGATTCGGTCGTAATCGCGGTGCCAGCGGCTTAGGAATAGGGATTTAGATCGCCTTCTTTTTAATAAAACCCAGTTTTTTCATGAATAATTTATTTAAAAGTAATACTCTATTACACACTAGGTAGATACGCATAAATAAAATAAATTATTACTTCCTAATAAGCACTTAATATCCATAAGGTTTGTTGGCAAACTTTGGCATTTGATTTTGCCCAAACGGAGCATTTAACCCACAAGAAGCACAACTGCCAGAAATAGTGACAACGCCACCACATGGCACGTTGCCATTAAACGTCACTTTGCCAGTCATTGGCACATGGCCACTTACTGACGTCATGCCTGAGACTGGCAATTCCCCATTGACAATTACTTCACCATTGCCCGATCCACCGTAACCTGGGTTAGGGGTACCAGAGCTCCCATAAAATTGGTTTTTCTGACCTCCAGCGTTCATTATTTGTTTTGGCAAGGCGGGACCTGCATAAGCTTGGGGTGGTATACCAGCTCCGACAAAGGCTTGATTTGGCGTGCCAGCAAAATATTGGCCACTGGGAATTATTTGACCGTATGGATTAAATGCTTGATTGGGTCCTAATGATCCCATTTGGGTTAGTCCTGGTCCATTTATGAGTCCGTTTAGCTGTGGTGATCCTTGTTGGACACTTATTCCTTTATTTGGTCCGTACTGAAGGCCATTTTTTGCAATTGGGGGCCCATTGATGCGTTGAGTGATTGCAAACTGAAAAATAAAAAAAATAATTAGCTGTACTGCCTTAAATTATTTTGGTTGGAAAGAATTTCATTTCATTTATTAATTTTCAAACAATTTTTACATTGTATCGAAAATGTTATACACTACACATTCAAAAACAAATAGGTGTAGCTAAGGTTAAGAGACTGTCTAAGTAGTTTAACATGACCCGGAACGCGAAGGGCTAGTGAAAGAATAAGGTGGTGGTGGTGGTATGGTGATTATAGTTTGTGTTTGACAGTCTCTTCTGCTTCACCCAGATATCAAAAAAAGGGGAGACAAAATAGAAATAAGCATTCCAAAACGTAAAAAAAAACTACCTGGATGAAACAAATTTGAATACAGAACACGACAAAATAAGAAGCCATGATTGAACATGAACAGAAGAATCTTGAATGATCACTAAATGAGTCTCAAATTCCTTTTATATGAAATCCATTTTGAAACTAAATCATTGTTAATTTGATAAATTATAATCTGAAGACAGTTTTCTTGGAACAATCGATGTTGTAGAAGTATCTGATAAAGATTGAAGATAAAACATTTTTATCGGTAGGTACGACATCTGTTGATGAAATACAAAAATTGTGGTATACGCACAGGTCGATCTTCCGGGTTACGCCACGCTTGCCGAGGTTGGTCTGTGGGTGGATGACTATCTGTCATAGTGAGTTTCCTCTGTGCCTTGGAAAGCACCTAGAGCCGTTGGTCCCGGCTGTCATTTGTAGATCTTTGACAGTCGTTACTGTTAGTCAGAAGTCTGACAATCAGTCTTACTATGGGGTATCGTATTACCCAGTTACTGGATAGGCAGTCGCTTCATGTAAAATACTGATTTCCAGCTGCATCTGGTTAGACTGGAAGCCGACTCCAATATAGTTGGGCAAAAGGCAGGCAGATGATGATGGTCGACCTAAGTTTTCTTGTTATATAATAGATGGCAGTACATAATAATCATGTTGTTTAAAAACTCCCTATTGTAGTAAAAACCTGTCTTTTTTACTTTACCCCACACTAGGAATTGATCCTGTATCGTTTACATACAATTAAACTCAGATAGAAAAACTTAGACCCGAACAAGTATGCGTAGATCATAAAATATTTGTTTCGTGTCGAACCCACGACGAGCTTCCAGGAGCTCGTGGCTAAATTATTACAGCCGCACAGATCGATCTTCCGGGTTACGCCATGCTTGCCGAGGTTGATCTGTGGATGGGTATCCATCTGTTATAGCGAGTTTCCTCCGTGCCCCGGAAAGCATGTTAAGCGGTTGGTCCCGGCTGTCATTTGTAAATTTTTGACAGTCGTAACTATTAGTCAGAAGCTTAAAAGTCTGATAACCAGTCTTACCATCGGGTATCGTATGAGTCCTCCCACCCAGAGCAGAGCGGGAGGGACTGTCAGACTCGTCCAGACTAAAATCCACGGTGTCCTTCAATAGCCTTTTACATACCGGGGTCACGGTAATTCGTACAGTCCCGCGACCAAGTTTTAGGGTAATTTTAATATTTTTATACCAGCAACGATAAGTAGTGTGGGTAAGTGAAACTGTTATAAAATAATATATCAATGTGACAAATTCTCAGAAATAAATTAATTCTAATTCTATTTCTGCAGAGTACTCGTATTACACAATAAATGTAGGACTGTTACAAAAAAGAATATAATGTACGTAATCCCTTATCGACAATGCAATAATGCTATCTTACAAAATAACTTGACTGATTACTTATGCAATAAGTCATTATAAATTCTCCAGAATGCGACAAGGAACTCATTCACTAGTTTGTATCTTACAGACAGACATACAAATCCAATATGGCCGCTAAATCCATCCTTGTTCTTTGCGCTTCAGCTTGCTTTGTTAAGGTAAGTTATAATTATGTAATTTTCTTTTTTTCGTGACTGTACCAAGCTAGGTAGCGCACGGACCCTGAGTTCCCATCGGTAGTCTCTGTACTTCACCCAGGTGGAGAAACTAGACAAGGCATGGCTCCAGGGCCTGATCCAGGGGGCAGCAGGGCAATTTCCCGGATCGGGCCCATCATGGCTCCTCACCCTTCAATGTTACGTGAAAACGTAAAACTATAAAAACTCAAATCACTGTACTTATTTTTTTTTAATTTATTAAATTTAAAAATTACGGTTTAAAAAATCAGCCAACATCTCCCTTTTTATAAATAAATAATGCGTTTTCTTCCTCTCTTTCTGAAATTACATGCTGTGCTAGGGTTTAATTTTACGGCTCGTTCCATAAAATTTCCCTCATAGAGCTATTTTTTTTATTTTCGTGAAAAATCATCAAATATGCGCCCTGAGTGGAGGGAAAGGCAGTGTAAGACTCTAACTGACTAAAATTGGGGATTGGAGCCCCGTCAGTTTGCTGACAGCTCCTTGAAGCACGCTTAGAACACTACGAGTCTTCGACCCGGGCCAGTGTGGGTAAGAGACAGAGCTATACATAAGTCGACTAGCGCCATCTCGTTTCCTCATTGGAATTACTCTCGCTTTAAAACGTCATGGTATGCCACCTGGGGTCTTATTATGACATCTTAAAACGAGGCTTGTTCCAGTGAGTGAAAGAGCAATACAAGTCCTCTAGCGCCACCTCGTTCACTCACTGGAACAAGCCTGGTTCTAAGACGTCATAATACGGCCCCTGGTCCTTACAAGCTACGCGTTACTTACCACCCGCAAGCTAAATTTCACCAAATTTCATTTCCACTTCACAGGTCATCTCATCCCAATGTATCAACAATAACAACATTATCGGCACAGCCATCGCAGCTGAAGAGCTGGCGCAAGCTGGCAACGCGCTCGCTAACAACGCACTAGCTGGCAACGCTGCCTATGGACTAGGCTTCGGAGCTCCTTGCAATGGCTACGGGTACGGAGCCGCTATTGCGCCTACCAGCGGTGGAGGTTTCGTCGTCCAGAGCACTTCACCTATTGCTCCAACTGGTATCACCGTCATCTCTGAGAATGCCATCGAAGGTGCAGTGGCCGTCAATGGCAACTTACCTTTCCTTGGAGCCATTGCTTTAGAAGGTGCCTTGCCGACTGGTGGAGCTGGTGGCATCAACTACGGCTGTGGTAACGGCGCTGTTGGTATTGTGAGCGAAGGTATCGCCCCTGGTGCTGCTACCAACGCCTATCCTGCTGGACTGGCCTATGCTAACGGCCTGGCTGGAGGATATGGCTATGGCGCTGGTTTGGGTAATGGAATAGGTTTCAATGGACGTCCTGGCTTGGGATGTGGGGCTGTTTATTAGACAGTGTTGTTTTTAGTTGTTTATGTGTGTTAATAAATGTTATATTTAAATTATTTTTGTGTTTTGATTCCTGAGTCATCATCTGTCTAGTCTTTCTCCATAATGTCGGTGAGGGCTTATAGTCAAACCAGATGCATGTAAATTTGTATGAATAAAACCGTATCTACTATAATAACTTTCGATTGTGACTACGAACAATATCGAAACTGCACTACACTTACTAGAGATCAATTTAAAGGTTTTTTTTAAACCTAGCATTAAAAGGACTAAAAAATTTACGGAAGTAAGGACTGTTTATGATAGATAATACCATGTGTTTTTTTGTTGTCTAAGTGGGATTACATTATTTTATGTATTTTGTAAAGTATTTCACTTTCGATTGTATACTATGCTACAAAAAACTGAAAATTTATCGAAAGTGGCAGATTCGATAATGTTCAATGCTTATAAAATTTTGATCAGTATTTTATCTGCCTGTTTCGATACTATTCTCTGACAAAAAAAAATGTAATTGACACTTTGGTCTTAAGCAATTTGCTAAAATTCTTGCTGTTACAACTGGAGATGAATTTCAAACTATTAGACGATCATGAGTAATTTTACTGTTAAATGGAAAACAAATACACAGAATCCCAATAAGAAATTTTGTACAGTAACATATTATCAACAGTCACCCTGACAATTTATATGTGTTAATAGCAGTAACAATTCAACAACTGCCTGGAATTCAATACTCCGCCATCATTGCCCTTTTTATTGTGGTAAAATCATCAAATGAGTCCTCCCACCCTGGGCAGAGCGGGAGGGACTGTCAGACTCACTCGTACTGACTAATCCATGGTGTCCTTCTATAGCCCTTTACGTACCGGGGTCACGGTAAATCGTGAGTCCCACGACCCCGGCAAGCATTGGTCCTCTACAGGGGGCCCCGTCATTATGCTGACACTCTTTTAGGCGCGCGTGGAACACAACGCACCGTCGACCCGCACAACGCGCCGTCGACTAGTCGACTCAGTACTAACTCAATTATATATGTCATACAATTCATGAGACACTTAATGCCGTGAATTGCGTCTTCTGCCTGTTGCTTATAACTAAAACCCGACTATGAAAAAAATCGCGCACTGAAAAGTATGAAACAAGAACATTATTCATTTGACCGATATTGATTATTTGAATTTTTCAGTAATCATCGTGGTCGTGTGCCACCTGCGGTTGTTTCACACAATCTTTATTAGCTTGGTGGCATACGACCACGGCTATTTTATTATTTACACCATTTTGGGGTTATATTATTTGAAGCAAGTAATTTATGTTACTTGTATAGTTTTTGAGTTGTGAATTTAAGATTTAATTAGGTGAGGCAAAGTTCTTTCTAAACTCTATTTAATTATTTGATCTAATAATAAAAGCAAAGTAGCGAGTGAATTTCAAATGTACTCATTAAGCCTTTTCATTTGAAACCTACATTGAAAATGTTAGAAACAGACAAAGTAGTAAAAGCTATATAATGTATATATATTTCAAATGTGCTTTAATCAAGCCCTTTAATTTGATACCCATGTCGATACTGTACAATTTTTTTTTCGTTTACGACTTTTCATCCCCTAGAGGGCGCCATATTGGATTTGGTGACACGTCACTTCACCCGATAACCAGCGGACAACTGAGACACTTCTAACGACACCTCATTTGTCATGTAATGATAAATAGTTTAGAAGTTATGAGGGAACAAACATACATACCAACAAACATACATAGCGGTCAAAATCATAACCCTCCTTTTGGGTTTGCTGTAGTCGGGTAAAAACAACATAATAACACGGTCAATATCCTTTTTTTTATCTTGGTAAAATCATCCAATGAAAACCTCCCACCTAGGGCAAGGCGGGAGGGACTGTCAGACTTGTACTGACTAAAATCCACGGCGTCCTTCACTAGCCCTTTACGTACCGGGGTCACGGTAATGGGTAAGTCCCGCGACCACGGTCAATATCCTTAAGCAAGATTCAGTGATTGTGTGAACCATGTCGGCTTAAAATCTCATTTCTGATACACGTACTCGTACGTGTGACGTTACTGAAGGTGCCAAATTCATAGACCAGTTTTTACCCACCGCCATTTAATTAAATAGACCCAGAAAAAAATATCATCATCGTCATCAACATCAGATCAGCCGTAAGACGTCCACTGCTGAACATAGGCCTCCCCTATAGACTTCCAATAGGACTGGTTGGAAGCGGCTTGCATCCAGCGTAATCCTGTGCTCTTCATAAGATTGTCCGTCCACCTTGTGGGTGAACGTCCAGAAACATATCGCAATAACATAATTAAAAATCCTCAGCTCTTTGAATGCACTGTTGTAAATACACAAAGACTTCAATCAAATGCAAAAAAAGCATCAATAAAATACTGTAAAAAAATGGATCTGCCAATAAAGACCGAAGAAAACTGTTGTAACTGGTAGATTCAATAATTATTTTGTACACCTAAAATTTACGGAATTGCCACTTAAAATTTTTATTAAAATAATATTCTAACGAAACTGATAGCTTTAGTTGTCAACTCGCAATCTCATCACGTGAACTTCATGAAACCAAATAACGATTAATTAAAAAGAAACTAAAACTGTATGAAACGAAAATGCTCCTTTCTCATTTAGCGGAGAACACTATCGAATCAGGCAGTTTCGGACCACTGTGCTTATTTAATTTTTGTCGTTTTCAACCGTTTTTTTAATGAGTCTTGCTGAACTCTTAACATAAAACTTATTCGATAAAAAATAAAAACGACGAAACATTGAACTGAAAAGCAAAAAAAAAATATAATTTTTAAGTTCGTATTCGTCTTTTTTTTTTTTGCGTGGTAAAATCATCAAATGAGTCCTCCCACCCAGGGCAGGGCGGGAGGGACTGTCAGACTTGTACTGACTAAAATCCACGGTGTCCTTCACTAGCCCTTTACGTACCGGGGTTACGGTGATGGGTAAGTCCCGCGACCCCGGCAGGCTCTGGCCCTCTACAGGCCCCGTCAATTTGCTGACACTCCTTGAGGCGCGCGTGGAACACAACGCGCCGTCGACCCGGGCATGGTCCATGGTCGGGCTGCGAGTCACCCATTACTCGCTGCCCGCATGCCCGCGCCTACGGTGGCCGGAGATCGTCTGGCGACGTCCGTCGCCGTGGGCGTCTACCACTGCGGCTGGGTCGGAGGGAGGACATTGTTCTCTCCCTCACGCGGCACGCCTCCTCCTTCACGAGCATGACTGCTTCGCAGAAGGAGGCGACCGCTTCCCACTCCGTCTCGGCCCGCAGCATGGCCTCGACCAATGCCGGGCGCGAGAGGTCTCCGCCTATCGCCGTCGTGAGGACACGGCGGTGCTCTGCCCAGGCGTTTCCTCCTTCCTTATCAGACACAGGAACCTCCCGAAACTTCCGTGTCCGGTGAGGACCTGCGTCATGCGGAAGGTAAGGACGCCGTGAAGCCTATCCAGCCACTCCTCAAAGAGGGGTCTTACCGCCGCGATTGCGGCGTGCCCGGTGGTCCTGGTCTTAAAAATATGTAAATGTAAATGTAGTACAATCGACAAAGTTGAATCATGACCCATTTTGACAATAAATCGTTTGAATCCGTCAAAATAACAAAGATCAAGGTTGTTACCATGGATATGTATGTTTACGCGAATGTGGACTTAATTGTATTTGAATGTTTGTAAGAAAATAAACTTATGGTGGGTCACAATTCAACTTTGTCGATTGTACATGTCGAATTAAGAACCATTTTTTTTTCGTCGGTTATAAGAGTATGTTATGTTCCAACATCTTTCTAAATTAAAAAAAAACGTCGTCAAGATATATTTTTATCTCAACTCGTGATTTCATCAAATATCAATAAATGACACGAACTCACTATCTGTAAAGTTTTATCTTCTAATCGTTGCATTCAATATGTTGAAATTTTCTAGTATAAAAGTTGAGGCCGGGTGTCAGTGAATCATTACAATTGATTTAATTCATCATGGCGTCTTTAATTATTGTTTTATCCATTTGCTGTTTAATCCAGGTATGTAAAACAAATAAAGAAAAAAACAATCGTTAAAGAGCTCCCGCACCAGGAGCATTCGCGAGTAATGTAACATTACAGATACGTCTTTGAGCATTACATTACAATACTACCTCCCTGACTGTCGTGCATTCGAGTGTAATGTAAAGTATGTGGCCCGCCGCACACATTTAATTACAAGTAGACCGCATTGACGTTACATTTTGTTTATTTTTTATTTTAATTATCGATTGCAATTTTGATTTCGTTTGCTAAAAATGCTTTTTTTTTACAGAATGCATTTGGCCAAACATTTGGTTTTGGCAATGGATTCGGACCAAACGGACTACCAAATGGTCTTGGCATTGGCTCTGGTTTGGGTCCCAACAGCCTCCAAGGAAATCTACTGGGTTCAAATAGACTCTTAGGTTCTAACTTCGGTAGCAACAATCTCGGAAATAATTTTGCTGCCAAAAACTTGGCTGCTACCAACTTGGCCGCTGGAAATTGTGCCGGTAACAACTTGGCGAATGCCAACTTTGCCGCCAATAGTTTGGCTGCCAATAACTTTGCCGCAAACAACTTGGCTGCCAATAAATTTGCCGCAAATAACTTGGCAAATTTCCCTGGCGCCAACTACCCCCTGAACAACAACTTGGCGTTCAATAACCTAGCTGGCAACAACGCTTTAAATAATAACTTGGTCGGCATGCCAAACGCTGGCAACGTAGGCTACGGTGATATGACAGTAATTGGTGAGTTGCCAGTGGGTGGCAACACGGCTGTAAGTGGCAACGTGCCAGTAATTGGCTATGTAACGTTTGAAGGTACCGTGCCAGCAGGTGGTTTGGTCAGTGTTGTCAATAACAATAATTGTGGATGCAACCGTTAACATTATCTGATAGAAAATTGTTATAAATGTAATTTAAAATGTATTGTTTAATTGATGTGCATTTATTTAGTTGTAAAATAAATGGTCGTAATTTATGAATTTATTCACGTATTTTAATTGTCCTCCGTGTGCACAAAGCTTTTTTTTTTTTATCGTGGTATAATCATCAAATGAGTCCTCCCACCCAGGGCAGGGCGGGAGGGACTGTCAGACTTGTACCACAGTAAACATATGAACAGTACGGAAACTACGTACTGAACGTTCGAAACGGCACACTCACACAAACACGCGAATCGACGAGACCTCTAAGCGGACATCGCGGTGCTGTCAGTCGTGAGTGCCGCGTCAAGACTGTATCGTCGTATGTATAGCCGTATACTACTCTTTGAACTCGGCTTCATCAAAACCGGAGCTTTCGTTTTTTTAAACTCTCTGCTGATTTTGAAAAATAAGAATGATTTATCGATATCGAGTAATGATAGTAAGTGCGCGTGATCGATCAATAAATTCGTACATTAATTTGTAAAACCAACGTGGTGGCTGCTAAATATTTCTCATTGGGTGTCTTTTCATGGTTTTCGTCTTCGAGGGTGTTGAAGCCGATTATTGCTGTCGAAATAGAAATCCAAGATGGCGGCTGCAAAAATATCAAGGTTATCGTCATGGGTGATGTTTTCATGGTTTTCGAGGGTGTTGAAGCCGATAGTGCTGTCAAAATGTAAATCCAAGATGGCGGCTGCAAAAAATATCAAGGTTTTCGTCATGGGTGTCGTTGTCATGGTTTTCGAGGGTGTTAAGCCGATAGTGCTGTCAAAATGTAAATTCAAGATGGCGGCTGCAAAAAATAACAAGGTTTTTGTCATAGGTGTCCTTTTCATGGTTTTCGAGGGTGTTGAAGCCGATAGTGCTGTCAAAATGTAAATCCAAGATGGCGGCTGCAAAAATATCAAGGTTATCGTCATGGGTGATGTTTTCATGGTTTTCGAGGGTGTTGAAGCCGATAGTGCTGTCAAAATGTAAATCCAAGATGGCGGCTGCAAAAAATATCAAGGTTTTTGTCATGGGTGTCGTTTTCATGGTTTTCGAGGGTGTTGAAGCCGATAGTGCTGTCAAAATGTAAATCCAAGATAGTGGCTGCAAAATACACACATCAACAGAATCTAGGGATATCTTAATCGTAAATTATTTACGATTGTTTAGTTTAAAATCTTTTTAGTTTTCATAAAAAGTTTGTATACAGATTGAAACCTCATTTATTCTATTTTCAAAATTTAAAGAATAAATATTAAAAAAAAAAAGAAAAAACAAAATACGGTGGCAAAATTGTTAGTGATTCGTTATGTTACGGAAAATTAAAATTGTTTTATTAATATTAATTAATGAACAGGGATTAGATTGGTATTCTTTTTTAATTTAACGTGTCGTGTGAGCTTTAGGAGTCATGTCACGTCGTCATTTGAGTCGAGATGAAATGTTACGAGCCGTGGTCATGCTATAAAATGGTGCTATTCAACGCTTTGTTGCTGAGGCCCTACACACCAGCCAAAACGTGATATCAAGGTTGTGGTCACGTTATCGCAGTATTGGGGATGTAGCTGAACGGCACACGGGTAGATATCGCGTTACTACGCAGAGACAGGATCGATTTTTCCAAATAACTGCTAGAAGACAACCCAATATCACAGCGATGCAACTAGTACAAAGGCTCCAGGAGGACCACCAGCTGCTGGTAAGCGACCAAACCGTGCGAAGGAGGTTGCATGAAGTTGGTCTTCATGCTCGAAGACCGCTACGTGTTCCAGCATAGCGACGTGGCAATCGCGGTCGGCGGCTTTCGTGGGCTCGGGAGCATTTACCATGGAGTGACGAACAACGGTCTTTGGTGCTGTTCACCGACGAGTCCCGGTTTGGGTTTCATCTGGAATCACGAAGAACACGCGTTTGGAGAACTCCAGGGACAGTTAGCCGTCTAAGGCACCCTCAGGAGGTCCACTCATACCAAGGAGACAATCATGGTGTGGGCAGGAATTCGTCTTGGCGGACGAACCCAGCTCATTTGGATCCAAGGTAGCATGACTGCACAAAAATACCACGAGGAGGTAGTGGAGCCTGTTATTGACCCACACAGAATTCAAATGGGCCAGAAATTTCTACTCATGCACGATAAAACTCCTTCCCATACGGCGCGGCCGGTGTCGACCGCTCTCCGAGACCACGATATTCAAGTTTTGGATTGGCTTGCACAGTCGCCCTAACTTAAATCCTATCGAGCATGCCTGGGACATGTTACAACGAAAAGCTTTGAGAGATTTCCCGCCAAATTTGACGACACAACAACAACTTTACGACCACTTGCAAAGAACATGGGACCTCATACCGCAGCAAGACATTGACAAACTAACTTTAAGCATGAACAATCGATGTTGATGTGTAATTAATGTAAGAGGTGGCAAAACTGATTATTAATAATTAGATTTAATAAGATTTTTTAAATTTTCATTAAAATTAATAGCTTTATAAGAAGAAATGAAGTTTTTAGGGTTCCGTAGTTAACTAGGAACCCTTATAGTTTCGCCATGTCTGTCTGTCTGTCTGTCTGTCCGTCCTCGCTTAATCTCTGTGACCGTTAGCACTAGAAAGCTGAAATTTGGTACCAATATGTATATCAATCACGCCGACAAAGTGCAAAAATAAAAATTGGAAAAAAATGTTTTTTTAGGGTAGCCCCCCTATATGTAAAATAGAAAGTGATTTTTTTTTTAATTTCAACCCTAACGTGTGATATATCGTTGGATAGGTATTTAAAAATGAATAGGGGTTTACTAAGATCATTTTTTGATGATGTCAATAGTTTCGGAAATAATCGCTCCTAAAGTCAAAAACAATGTGTCCCCCCCCCTCTAACTTTTGAACCATAAGTTTAGAAAATATGAAAAAAATCTGGAAAGTAGAACTTTATAAGGACTTTCTAGGAAAATTATTTTGAACTTGATGGAAAGAACAGTTTTTGTGCAAAAAAAACAAGAAGGTGGTACAAAATTCCTGGACTAAGTTTGTAGTATAATCAATTATTTAATCATATATACAAGCATTTTTTTTAACTTCGTTTACGTATTTCATTATCTGAACGTATCTTCTTTCAAACAAAAAAAGAATTATTGAAATCGGTTCGCGCATTCCAAAGTTATCAAACGCATAAAATGTTAAGGTAAAAACCAGTTCATAAATGGTTCGATAGATGGCGTTGCGTAATGACGTCAATTTTAAAAGTCGATGTCTTCGTGCTTTCATGACCTACCTGTGGTAAAAATTTGCTACTACTTAAAATATATGTTCTTAGAGTGCATAATCGCTACCTGAACTACTTACTCTTTTCGATTAAAATAAAATAGCTATTTGATAAAGGTTTGTGGGAAATTGTTATTGTGTCTTTTCAAATTTATATTGAGGGTTTTATTTTTTAACTTGTACGGGGACAAAAGTGGTTGATAGTCGTCGCACACAAGTTTAAAAAAAGGCTATTTGTTAACACTTATTGTAACGGACGGGAAACTACGGAACCCTACACTGAGCGTGGCCTGACACGCTCTTGGCCGGTTTTTTTACCATATTAATTTGCTACGGCGATTAAAATAATTAACATTTCTATTTAAAACAAAAAAATCACGAAATGTTTTTTATTTTTTACTGTACACCTTAAAATAACCTATCATTCTTCCATTTACTATATGAGAAAATTCTTCATAGATTTTTAGATATTTGATGAAATATAAAATATCCCTAGATTATGTTGATGTGTGTATATCAAGGTTTTCGTCATGGGTGTTGTTTTCATGGTTTTTGAGGGTGTTGAAGCCGATAGTGCTGTCAAAATGTAAATTCAAGATGGCGGCTGCAAAAAGTATTAAGGTTTTCGTCATGGGTGTCGTTTCCATGGTTTTCAAGGGTGTTAAAGCTGATAGTGCCGTCAAAACGGAAATCCAAGATGGCAGCTGTAAAAAATATCGAATTTTTCGTCATGGGTGTCATTTTCATGGTTTTCGATGGTGTTGAAGCCGATAGTGCTGTCAAAATGTAAATCCAAGATGGCGGCTGCAAAAAATATCAAGGTTTTCGTCATGGGTGTCGTTTTCATGGTTTTCAAGGGTGTAAAAAATTACGCGATATCGACAAAGTTCACAAGTTGTTGTGTATTAATATTAAACTGTTCCGTGTTATATAAACGATCTTCTTTTACTAGTATCGAAGCCACGAGATTACCTATTTAGATTTTATTTGTAAACTAGTTATTTTAACTCGATTGTTTGATCACTACAGAACACAGAATCAGATTTTTTAATAAATACAGTTCAGTTTCAAAAACATTAAGAGTGACAACCCTAATGCTTCAGTGGAGCGTAGGTATTTATTTCTACAAATAGGCCTAGTTTCCATACTGTTCGTATGTGCTTGTACTGACTAAAATCCACGGTGTCCTTCAATAGCCCTTTACGTACTAGGGTCACGGTAAACCCTTGGTCCCGCGACCCCAGCAGGCTTTGGCCCTCTACAGGCCCCGTCACAATGCTGACACTCTTTGAGGCGCGCGTGGAACACAACGCGCCGTCGACCCGGACATGGGCCATGGTCGGACAGCTTGTCGCCCATTACTCGCTGCCCGCATGCCCGCGCCTACGGTGGCCGGAGATCGCCCTGCGACGTCCGACGCCGTGGGCGTCTACCACTGCGGCTGGGGTGGAGGGAGGACGCTGTCCTCTCCTTCAGGCGGCCCGCCTCCTCCTTCACGAGCATGACTGCTTCGCAGAAGGAGGCGACCGCTTCCCACTCCGTCTCGCCCCGCAGCATGGCCTCGACCAATGCCGGGCGCGAGAGGTCTCCGCCGCTCGCCGTCGTGAGGACACGGCGGTGCTCTGCCCAAGCGGGGCAGTCCTGCACCGTATGCTCCACCGTGTCCTCCGGACGATCCTCGCAGTGGTGACACCCAGGCGTTTCTTCCCTCCCTATCAGACACAGGAACCTCCCGAAACTTCCGTGTCCGGTGAGGACCTGCGTCATGCGGTAGGTCAGGACGCCGTGACGCCTATCCAGCCACTCCTCAAAGAGGGGTCTTACCGCCGCGATTGCGGCGTGCCCGGACCTCGGTTGCGGCAGTCGCTCCCTCCATACTGCCCTGAGATCGCGCCGGAGCTCTTCCCGCCGCGCCTCGACTTGTCGAGGCAGCGGAGAAGCTTGAGATAGTGTGCTTACTTGCTGCAATAGGGATCATAACTCCCATTTTTTTCACCCGGGGTGGAACGGGACAGACTGTCTGTCTCGTACTGACTAAAATCCACGGTGTCCTTCAATAGCCCTTTACGTTCCGGGGTCACGGCAATTCTTAAGTCCCGCGACACTGGTAGGCTTTGACCCTCTAGAGGTCCCCCCGTCATTTTTGCTGACACTCTTTGAGGCGAGCGTGGAACACAACGCGCCGTCGACCCGGGCATGGTCCATGGTCGGACAGCGTGTTGCCCATTACTCGATGCCCGCATGCACGCGCCTACGGTGGCCGTAGATCGTCTGCCGACGTCTATCGCCGTGGGCGTCTACCACTGCAGCTGGAGTGGTGGGAGGACGCTGTCCTGCTGTCACGAGCATGACTGCTTCGCAGAAGGAGGCGACCGCTTCCCACTACGTCTCGCCCCGCAGCATGGCTTCGACCAATGCCGGGCGCGAGAGGTCTCCGCCGTGTCCTCTGGGCGATCCTCGCAGTGGCGACACCCAGGCGTTTCTACCCTCCCTATCCGACACAGGTACTTCCCGAAACTTCCGTGCCCGGGGAGGACCTGCGTCATGCGGTAAAAAAATTTACTTGTCTCATAATTAGAGCACGGATTACATGCAACTTAAAATTGGCAAAATATACAACACTAGCGACCCGCCCCGGCTCCGCACGAGTGCAATCTCTACTATATTATGCATGTTATATACATATTAAACCTTGAATCACTCTATCTATTAAAAAAACCGCATCAAAATCCGTTGCGGAGTTTTAAAGGTCTAAGCATACGTAGAGACAGACAGACAGGGGTAAGCCACTTTGTTTTATACTGTGTAGTTATGAATGCCTGAAATATGCAACATAGCCGCTAAAATATACAATATAAAATTGTGATACGTATTAAAAAAAAAATAGTATTTTTTTTATGTATGCGTTTATTTCCATTTATACGAGTAGGTACGTATGTATTTATTTCCTTTTAATTTGGTTTTTGAAACCTTTGCTAATCGCAGTACCCTCGCGCCCGGCATTGGTCGAGGCCATGCTGCGGGGCGAGACGGAGTGGGAAGCGGTCGCCTCCTTCTGCGAAGCAGTCATGCTCGCGAAGGAGGAGGCGGGCCGCGTGAGGGAGAGAACAGCGACCTCCCTCCACCCCAGCCGCAGTGGTAGACGCCCACGGCGTCGGACGTCGCAAGACGATCTCCGGCCACCGTAGGCGCGGGCATGCGGGCGGCGAGTAATGGGCGACTCGCTGTCCGACCATGGACCATGACCGGGTCGACGGCGCGTTGTGTTCCACGCGCGCCTCAAAGAGTGTCAGCATAGTGACGGGGCCTGTAGAGGGCCAAAGCCTGCCGGGGTCGCGGGACTCGTAAATTACCGTAACCCCGGTACATAAAGGGCTAGTGAAGGACACCGTGGATTTTAGTCAGTACAAGTCTGACAGTCCCTCCCGCCCTGCCCTGGGTGGGAGGACTCATTTGATGATTTTACCACGATAAAAAAAAAAAAAAAAAAAATCGCAGTACTAAAACTGAAAGTTTTTGTTCTAGGTACATTCAGTTCCAAGTATTACAGCTCGCATATTTTTCGAATTTTCGTAGTAGATAAATAGTTAAAACATCCTAAATTACGGCAAAATCAGCTTTTAGGTAAAATCTATCTATATATATAAAAGGAGAACTGACTGACTGACATATCAACGTACAGCCGAAACTACTGGGGCTAGGAATGTGAAATTTTGCACACGGCTTCCTATTATAATGTAGGGGAGCACTAAGAAGGGGTTTTTGGAAATTTAGCCCTTAAGGGGGTGAAAAGGGGGAATTAGGAAAGTACGTAACCCACGCGGACGAAGTCGCGGGCAAAGTGCTAGTATACCTATAATCATTAAAAATCTAGCCACAATTTGCAATTGCGTATGCAAATATGCATGCAATCCGGTATCTACTCATAACCTTTAAAAATGGTGCCATAGTACCCACGTTTATCTGACTAGTTTAGGGTAGTTACTGACAATGTAGTATTTCAACGAAAATCGGTAATAAAAAAAAATTCGATCCAGTACTAGTTTGTTAAAACTGCTATCTGATATTTGAGTCAATGCGCCAAGTTCTGGTCGATCACATCAGGCAAGAACGATCTGCGTCTGGAGTCTTTTTACCAATTCTACCAGTTTGACTTTTAGTTTAAATGTCATTTGCTTTTAAAACCAGACCTTACAAAATTCAGTCAGTGTTTCAAGTAGCTGTTCCAAAAATTGGAAGGGAATTGACGCTTTGTCTATTTGGTAGGATAGATAAAAATAATTCAGATACAGACCGATCTTGTCTGATGTCATCATGTTCTTCCCCTGTCTTCGGACTTCTGACAGGCCCAGAACATGCCACATTACGGTTTTTGAGTTCTTCCTCGAATTCGACTAAGCCCTCGTCCAGTAGACTGCGTCCGTTAATCGTCGCCAAGGTCAAGGGTTTGTGGCAGCCATCCGTAGCACGTAGATTCTTGGCACCCCCTACCCCATCGTACCCGAAGCCGCTACGGTAACCCGCTGCCGAGAACTGGAGGGCGTGGGTCCTGATAGTCACTCGTGGGAGGGGCGTGCCCATATTCACCACGCTGGGAAAGCGGGTTTGTGAGCGTAGTACAGAGCCTCGTACTAGCGCCGCTGCTTTCCGGCGCTACGCTGAAAAACGTTGCCCCACACTAGGAATTTTTCCTGTATCGCGGGTGCGTTTACAAACATATAAACTCACATACACAAACGCCCAGAGCCCAAGCAACTACTTGTAGATCATACAAATATTTGCTCCGTGCGGAAATTGAACGCCACTGCACTAACCGTGTCGTCGTTTGTCAGCAGGGTGCACCACGAGCAGGTGATGTTGGCATTTGGGGCAAAAAGATATAGGTTTGCCCCCTTACACCCCATAAAATATGTGATTCATTTTTTTATTACCAAATTTATTCGGACCTGACAATGAACTAAAAGCTGTTGTAAAAAGCATCCAGATAAAACTGGGAGTGCCGGCAGAAGTGAAAACTTGAATAGTAATAAACACACACGAACATTCGCGCAAGCGCCCTGCGCCGTCTTACGAATTTTCGATCAGGTCACGTGTCCTGACGCGAGTTTAAAATTTTTTACCCATTCCAAAAAAAGTGTACAACGCCGCTAAAGAAGTTTTCACTTCAAAAAAAAAACTGCTTCGACAAAGATAAGAAAAGAAAAACAACAGAAAGAATCAATAAATAACTTTATTTCTAAAATAAATTAATAAGTTAACATCACTCAACTGCAGCTTGTGAGCCACAACCATAATTAACAGACGCCATGCCATCGGATGGCACGTTGCCATTCAATGACACCGTGCCAAAGATTGGCATTCTGCCAACTACAGACACCAAACCCTTCACTTCCAAGTTATCTGCTAAAATGTTTATGCCAATGGGATTATTGCCATATGATACACCAGTAACAGTGACAGGAATGGGGCTATTGCCAAAGTTGTACGTTGCCCCGTTTGGCACGCTGGCAATAACTGTAGAAGTGGCAATGTTTGGTTTTTTATTGACACTGGCGAAGTTTTCTAACGCTGTTGCAGTAAAACCATTCGATGAAACCTGGTTGGCATTTATTAAAGGATTTACAAAGTTAGTCCCAATAATGTTAGCCAAGTTTGGATTTGCAATTTTATGACTGGCATAAAACAAATTATTTGCTAAATCATTTGCTGAATTCTGACGGTAAATAATATTTTCTTTCGCCATGTTATTGCCATTGACTGGCATGCCCCGGCCAATTCCATTGGGCAAACCTTTTGCCATTGCCAGTGTGTTTGGCGTTCGTCTGCCATTGTATGTGGCTCTATTTGGTACGCCATATGGTATTGCTTGTGCTGATGTGTACTGCAAAGGGAAAAAATAATATGAATCATTAACTTGAATGTCTTCTTCAATGTTAATTGCTTTTTCTTCAAGTCAATTGAATAATACAAGGCCAGAGACACTAGCATGAATTCTACGTTTTGGGTCGTACAGCGTACTTTGAAGTATTATGACGTTAATTGTAAGTAAAATGAAAAAGCTCCTCTAATGAACGAACGAAAAACTAATTTTATCCATCAAATTAAAGTCAGTCTCCGTTTACTTTAAGTCAAAAACTATCCAACTTTATCAGAATTTATATTTCAATTATGTACAATTTTAAAACACAAACGAATGCATTATTATAACTAATTATGTTTTTTTTTAAATTTTGCAAATCGCGATTCCAATACATAATTTTAGTGAATAAAGATACATAAAGTATTTACCTGTAAGATGAGTACAAAAAATATGCAGCACCGAGCAATCATCTCAAATTAAATAGGAAAATGATAACCACACAATACCTAGATGTCAAGACTATTTAAAGACTGGATAATCAATATCAAACTACGAGTATCATCAAAAATAGTACTTAAGTTAGATGTATTCTTACAAATTAAGACCGTTATCTTGGACAAAGAGTATAATGAATGATTACACACAGTTGAAAAGAAACAATATAGTCGTCGCATTTCTCAATCAATTTGATACTTGATAATGATCAAATGATAGAACATGTGTGAACAAAACTCGTATGATGAAGAAAATTCTCATTGAAGATGTGGCAATATAAGATAAAAATCATAAGACAGCATTGCATTAGTTCGTAGAAGCCTCTCACTCACCAATAGTTAAAAAGGAAACTATAGTAATTTCGAAATGTTAACTACTTTCTTTCGATATAACTACGGTCGAAAAACCTACAGGATGATATAAATAAGTAATGGTCGTTTCACATAACTTTATAGTAACTAACGTACGAAATCCCTAATGAATAGTTAACATACGTTTAATTCACCTTTTTTTTTTATCGTGGTAAAATCATCAAATGAGTCCTCCCACCCAGGGCAGGGCGGGAGGGACTGTCAGACTTGTACTGACTAAAATCCACGGTGTCCTTCAATAGCCCTTTACGTGCCGGGGTCACGGTAATCCCTTGGTCCCGCGACCCCGGCAGGCTTTGGCCCTCTACAGGCCCCGTCACTATGCTGACACTCTTTGAGGCGCGCGTGGAACACAACGCGCCGACGTTTAATTCACCTAAGGTTAATTCACCTATGGTTAACTCACCTACGGTTAGTTAACGTACGATTAATGCACCTACTGTTAATTCAATGCCGATGTTGTTGAATTGTGATGCTCTAAGCAATTGCTTCATCTGGCAATGGGTTATTTTTAGGAACTGTTTGTTGCAAGATTACTTGGTTACATTTTATTTTTGAGCTACACGGTAACGCACAAACCTTACTATTACAAATTTGGCTATCAAAAAAAATGCCTCGATATCTTGACACGCCCAGACGCTGGTACCATGCCACTAAACTTAACGGGACAAGCCACTTCATTTGACAGAACATCATTCGATACTGTTGCTGTGACCACTATAAACGGCATTGGCAAAGTTGGCACGGTGACTGTAGATGGCATAGTGTCAGTAAATTGCTGAGTGATTCTTGTCGATGGCACGCTGACTGCTGGCAATGATGTGACAGTTGGCAAAGTTGGACAAGTTGGCAATGTTATCTGTGGTAGGAAACTTGAGGTTCTTGGCAATGCTGTTTGTGGTGTTACACCAATTGGTGTGGGAGATGTTGAGCATGATGTAAGGGCTGTGAAAAAAGATGTCTATGTTTTCATTTGGAAGACTAATAACAACAATGTTTATAATTTTGACGGAAAAACAATAGCAGCTGAATAAAGACCGCCTTTAAATATGTTATTACTTCTTGCATTAATTTAGTAACAGTAAATTAACAAGATGAAGTATAGTAGGTGATTATATTGATATGGCTACATCATCAATTTCGGAACCCTGGCGAGGAGACAAGGAGGGGTCAACGTGATGAGGGGTCATCACACCATGACCCCTCCTTTTTTTTTTCGTGGTAAAATCATCAAATGAGTCCTCCCACCCAGGTCAGAGCGGGAGGGACTGTCAGACTCGTACTGACTAAAATCCACGGTGTCCTTCAATAGCCCTTTACGTACCGGGGTTACGGTAATATGCGAGTCCCGCGACCCCAGCAGGCTTTGGCCCTCTACAGACCCCGTCATGACCCCTCCTTTAGTGTAAAGATATCATTCGACTAGCCTTTTCCCAACTACATTGTGGTCGGCTTCCAGTCCGAACCAGATGCAGCTGAATCAGTATTTTCTATGGAGCGACTGCTTATCGGACCTCCACAATCCAGTACCTGTACAAATACGATACCCCATGGAAAGACTGGTTATCAGACTTCTGACTAATAGTAACGACTGTCAAAGATCTACAAATGTAAAGATAATATAAAGATATACTTTTTAGTGGTATGGCACCACTACAAATTATATCTTTAGAGTTAAACTCACAGCCAAATCCCTGGTTTCCGTAGTTTCCTGTGATGGTGACCCCTCCTTCAGCCTTCACTGGACCGCCAAAGTATACAGAACCAGTTGTCTGCTGGTAGGGGAACCTAGCATTTTGCAACGTCATACCTTGAAAGATCCATGGGTTGTAGTAGATACCATTTTCGTAAAATAGAACGGGTGTTGCTTCGGAATTCTGTAAAAAAAGGGTTTAGAGATTCATACTCGAAAGTATGTATTACAGTCACTTTTGAATTGACAAAAATTGGTGGGATACGTGAGGGAGAGGACATGCTCCAGTCATCAGGAATATCCAAAATGTATCTGCTGGTCGCGGGACTTACCCATTACCGTGACCCCGGTACGTAAAGGGCTAGTGAAGGACACCGTGGATTTTAGTCAGTACAAGTCTGACAGTACCTCCCGCCCCGCCCTGGGTGGGAGGACTCATTTGATGATTTTACCACGTAAAAAAAAATGTATCTGCTGCCGCAGAAAATAAAAAGATATAATATAACTTGCCTCCAATGTCAGCACATTCAAAACAATGATTAATAATGGAAAACACATTTTATATGTATCGGAACACAGTAGCACAAAATACGAAACATTTACGTGACCCACTTTTATATGAAATGACCCACATTATCTTCAAGTTATTGTTATATAAAGAAACATTGCGGGTGTCTGTACGTTGATTCCACAGGTGGCCTACCGTAATATCTTAATGAGTGAGAAGTTCCACTGTGAGAAAGAGACAGAGCTATACAAGTCGTCTAGCGCCGTCTCGTTCCCACAGTGGAACTGCTCACGCCTTACCCCGGGCTGGTAGTCTACCAAGATCGGTCCCTATTACAAAGACTTAAAAGTTCCATTGTTATGTCGATTCATTTCTTAATTAAGCTAATCGAACACAAGTAAAGCCACATAAAAAACAATGGCTTTAATATATAAACAAAAAAACGTGCCCGGAAACAAATATTGTTATTATTATCAGTTCTTCTATGTTGAAACATTATACGTATTTCAGTCCTTTGTTTTTTTACGTTGAACGAATGATTTATGAAATTAATCCAAACTAATATTATAAATGCGAAAGTAACTCTGTCTGTTTTTCTGTCTGTCTGTCTGTCTATTCTTCACGCCTAAAGTACTGAACCGATTTGTGTGAAATTTTGTACAGACATTGTTTGGAACTTGAGAAAAGACATAGGATAGTTTTTATTACAAAAAATTAAAAAAAAATACAAAAAACTGCCGGAAGTCACTATTCCACGCGAACGAAGTCGCGGGCAAAAGCTAGTAATACATATACAACATTTGCATTCACTCATAATTTACGGTTAATTGAACTTAGGTACCATATAATCGTATAAATTATACAAGTTGCGGTACACTTTAAACAGCAACTCGTATAATTTTGGTTGAAGTTCACTTTAACTTGTCTCATTCGGTATTGGCACTGGTCGAGGCCATGCTGCGGGGCGAAACGGAATGGGAAGCGCCTCCTGCTGCCAAGCAGTCAGCGAAGGAGGAGGCTTGAGGGAGAAGGCAGCGTCCACATTACAACCCAGCCGCCGCAGGAGACGCTCACGGCGTCAGACGCCGCGAGGTGATTTCTGGCCACGGTAGGCGCGGGTCGATAAGTCATGGGTGATTTGCCATCCGATCATGTACTATGCCTGGGTCGACGGCGCGTCGTGTTCCACACGCACCTCAAAGAGCTCTCGGCAATATGACGGAGCCCCGCCGCCCAGCCGGGGTCAGGGGCTGTCTCAGTTATGTAATAACTTCTTATAATTCCAGCTTATATTAGAAACTGAAAGAATATTTCTAACCAGCAAAAGTGACTACTAAGCTAGCATAAGATCATAGTGGTATATTTTTAAAACACGAATTCCGCTAAAACTACAAAAACAAAACAAATACACCTCTGTCTTTTAATTGCTTGAGATCGCTAGTTCTAGCAAAATTATCATTATTTTGTGTTTCTCGGCACTTACATCATGTCTTCATCTTCCTGCCCTTATCCCGTTTTACTTGTGGTCGTCTCAACACGTTTTTATCTTCCATTCTCCTCTATCAAACGTCACAGTATCAATTTACTCCTTTTACTTCGATATCATTCCTTAGACAATCCATCCATCTTTTCGTTGGCCTTCCTCTTCGTCTCCATCCATCAACATTCATACTCATAACTCTCTTAGTCACATGAATGAACTTTCAGAAATCAACAAATGTATGATAATGACGAATCTTCGAACTTGTACCTTTGTATGCACCTTATGTACTTGGCCGAGAGTAATCGTACAAGTTTTGCGCCATAGGAACTATTGATCCAAATTACATGAAATGTATGGAGCCAGAAGGATATTGCGCAAAATATAAAGGATTGGATCTGTTAGACCCGGTAGCGAGTCCTGAATTACTGTTAAACAAGTTCACTACAGCCTTTTAAAAATTAAATAATAAATAAACGAACTACCAAAATAATTTATTCACATAAATAAATAAAACTTAAATACACGGAGGAGGTATGGGTATTTTCTTCAAATATTGGCATCTGCTGCAAGTGTTGGCTGGAGGCAGGAATGGAGAAAACGGCGCTAAAGCTGACACGGGTGAGGCGACTGGCAAGAACGGGTTGCCTAAAGGCAGTCCGAGCGGCAAACCAGCTGGCAATGTTGCGTCAAAACAATCGCAAGGCGCTTTTGCCACTGGTCTTGGCACGGTGGCGGGCACTGGCAACGGCAGAGGTAGTTCGTACGGTATTTTTATGGGCGGCAACGGGCCGGGATTGCCACAAGGGCATCCTGTCGTGAAGGCTGGTACTGTTCGAGGGTATGGCGCGAAGATTTGAGAGTGTACCTGTGAAATAATAAGAAGATATATTAATATTTGTTTTATAATTACTATATATAAAAATTTAATTCAAATTTTACTGTAATGTTAATGTTTAAATTTTCAGGTTGGTGCCAGGCTGGAACTTGATCAAAATTTATGATTTGCTACGATAACAAGTTTATAAATTATAAATATAATAATAAATAATACATCGCGCTAACTTAGATTTGTTCATAAGCTAGATTTCGGAAATTTAACCAATACTGCACAAAATTTCTAAGTTAAAAACACAAGAAAATTTGAATTTCGCAAGCCACTTTTATGCAATCAAACTGAATTAAAAAGATAGTTTTTATGAAAATTAAAAAAAAAACGCGTGGGATTCGAATCCGCGTCACGCAGCGCAGCAGTTAATCGTGCTGTCAAATTAGGTACAATCGACAAAGTTGAATCATGAGCCACCATAGGCTTATTTTCTTACAGACATTCTAATACAATCAAGTCCTCATTCGCTTAAACATACATATCCATGGTAACAACCTTGATCTTTGACGATGATTTTGACGGATTCAAACAATTTATTGTTAGAATGGGTCATTATTTATTAACTTTGCCGATTGTACAGTCAACAACAAAAGTAGATGACCAAAATCAGTACGGGGTTCGCGTCAAAACTGTGTTGCATCGAAGTGATTCAAAAGTATGTGATTGAAATTTACCAAATATTTACTACTAGTTCATCTTCACAGTTCTGACGCGAACCCCGTACATTAGTGATAATTATATTAATTTCTGATTTTGGTCATTTACTTTTGTTGTTGACTGTATATAGGTTTTAAAGAAAAAAATAAAAAAAACTACTTACGCCAACAAAAGCGAAGAATGCCACAAAAAGAATAGAATTCATTTTGATACTTAATCGGTTTAGTAAACTGTGACTAATGACATAAAATAATGGTTTAAATACTAAATTATTATCAGTCTATCTAAATTTTCACAATTTTGTTAACATTTACAAATCTTTTGATAATATTTTCTATGCGATTTGAATGATGATAAGTCTCATTCATCTCTTACGTAACACTAGCTATTGCCAATGGCTTTGCCCGCGTTTATTTCAGAAACTATCCCACGCAACATAATATTGGGACAAAAATTATCCTATGTATTATTTCAGGCTTTTTGGTTCGCCCATTTTCGCCGAACGTTTGGTGTACACTTTAGGTCACGTATCTTTTCATGGCCTTTAGATCACTTGAAACTCATTCAAGATGGTGCAGAAGAAATCTAAGAAGAAGGTAGGAAAGAAAGAAGCGGCCGCACCATTGGTCGTGAAAAAATTTAATCCAAAAAGGTAGACAACCCACTCTTCGAGAAGAGGACCAAGAAATTTGCTATTGGTCAGGATATCCAGTCCACAAGGGATCTGTCCCGCTTTGTGAGACGGCCCAAGTACATCCGCATCCAGCGCCAGAAGGCTGTGCTCCATCGTAAGCTCAAGGTGGCTCCACCAATCATGTGTTATTCTCTGAACCACATCAAAATATTCTGGTGAAATTAAAAATAATTTGAGCTTTTTGAGTTCAGTATTTTTTGTGTGAAACAGTAACATACATCCATCCGCTTTCGCCCACTACAACTCGAAAATTGTCCCATGGGAATTGGGATAAAAATTATCCTATGTGTTAATTTAGGTTATAAATTAAGGCCCTATCACAATTTTATGTACAGCATACTTGGTCGCGGGACTTTTCCATTACCGTGACCCCGGTACGTAAAGGGCTAGTGAAGGTCACCGTGGATTTTAGTCAGTACAAGTCTGACAGTCCCTCCCGCCCTGCCCTGGGTGGGAGGACTCATTTGATGATTTTACCACGATAAAAAAAGACAGAATACTTGAACATATTTTCTTGGTATTAGGTTATTTTACACCTAGGAATAGGAGCTCAGTCAGGCGGGGCTCCGTCTACTCGCCTTGGCACGTGGCATAGAGGACTTGACTGGGACTAACTTAGCAGGTATATAAAAAAGGCTCTATCTGCATTATGCTTACACATATTATGTTTTACTATCAGTATGCGTAAACATTAGTATGGCTAGAGAACATTGTTTAAAAAGTTATGCCTAAATAATATTATGCGTAAACATTATTAGGATAAAAAAAGTATGCCATGTTATCATAATCATCTTCCTGTCTTTATCCCGTTTTACTTGTGATCGTCGCAACATGTTTTTTCTTCCATTCTCCCCTATCAGACGTCACAGTATCTTTTTTTTTTTAAGTAAATGTTGCCCCACACTAGGAATTTCTCCTGTATCGTGGGTGCGTTTACAAACATATAAGCTCACATACACAAACGCCCAGACCCGAAACAACTATTTGTAGATCATACAAATATTTGTTCCGTGCGGGAAACGAACCCGCGACACGCAGCGCATTTGTTATTATTTTCATTTACTCCTTATTATTTCATATCATTCCTTAGACAATCTATCCATCTTTTCTTTAAAATTTTATACAAATGGATAGAGATTTTACTAGCATTTTTTTTTTGCGTGGGTAAATCATCAAATGAGCCCTCCCACCCAGGGCAGAAGGGACTGTTAGACTGACTAAAATCCACGGTGTCCTTCAATAGCCCTTTACGTTCCTCACGGTAGCTCGTAAGTCCCGCGACAGGGACCTTTCTGGCTACCATTACCATTCCTAATTAAATTTAGTTCGTTCCTAGTTCGTTCACGCAACTTGCCTGGTTTCTAAACTATGTAGTAATCATTTATCTAATCAAAATATCAAGTGAATGCACAATGAGGTTTACATAATATACGATGGTAATTGATAGCGTTCACTGATAAAATATCTATACATAAACAGGTGTAGAGGCAACTTAAAGTTATACTTAGAACCAAACAGTTACTAGAACCATATTTAAAAAAAAATAATTAAAAAAATTGGAGTATCCGATTCTTTTAAAACCGGTTACTGCATAAAAATCACAAAGTATCGATTTTTGATTTCAGTTTTACAAAACAGTGCTCAATTGAAGCGGCAAACTTGAATTTTGGAGTTGTCATAGTTTTACACTCATCAGTTTTTTAATTAAAAAGAAAAATGGGCGTTACTATGAAAATACTCGGTGTTTTGCTAATGCAAATATTTTTAATGAGTGTAAGTATTTTTATTGTTTGTATCATACAATAGGATATTTTACTGCATAAAAAATTAAAAATCTGTTTAGTCCGTCAGTTAGAATACTGATAAATAATGAACACGTATTTATTGTTTTTTTTAATCAATGAATATTGACAAAGACAAAACGCTAGTGTACAAGTTCGAGAGTGGGGCCTCGTCATGACGCTTGTAAAATTGTACCGACCGAGGGACGTTTTGTAATTTTTAGAAGCGTTGTATCTTCGTCAATTTTGTTTAACGTAACAAAAGAAAAAATACGGGTCTAATATTTTTTGTAGTCTATATTTAGGACTAATATTTTTATTATGAGTAAAAATAGCCTATTGTGTACAAAAATCACGAGTGTTTAATGAGAGCCTCGTACAACAAACTAGACTATTTTTTGCCGTTTTTATAGATGTAAGGAACCATTCGTGTACGATTCCGACGCACATTTGGCCAGTTATTTGTTTCGTATAGAAAAATGATAACACACAATAATTCGAATTTATTTTTCAGAATGTCTACGCTCAATACCGAATCCAAAACTTGTCATGTGGACCACAAATACAAAATGGACCGTTCAAGCAAGCCCAGCCACCGTTAATAAACCCTCTTATATCTACATTCACTTCAAACATGCCATTCGTTGATAAACTGAACACAATCGCAGCTGTCATTCAAAAACTCCCGCCAAAAAATCCAGGCATAGCTAACAAAAGAATCTACATGGCAGAAGCATTGAAGAAAACAGCCTTAGAAAGCTTAATGTATGCAGCCAATGCTTGTAAATGTTCGAAAAAAGCTGAATGCAGAGGTCCTTTGCCTCCTTTGAAGCCTAAAGTGTCAGGTGGGAATGACGTTTTAACTAATAGAGCTGTCAATGTCAGATATGACAGATATTTTTGAAACAAAAGAAAATGAAAATTGTTATATAGAATAATTATTAAACCTAATTATTTATTGGAAATAAATTATATAATTTATCGCAATTAGCGTTTTTATTTACCTCGATGAACTTAGGCCGAGATGAATAGTTGTAGCTAAGCAACGGCTAAGGCAGAGTCAGTGCATAACTACGTTCTAAGCATCCATTTCGTAAAAAATAGACAGTACAACTTTCAGTAGTATTAACTTTCGATGAAAGTCAACCTAATACTAGACAATGCTTTGCTAAGCCATAGTATCGATTTTCGAGGACTTAGCATGTTCTAAGTATGGATGTGACGTTAGTGTTTGTGTTAATATCAGGAATTTCATACATCAAAGTCATTTTAAAATGCGTTCATAATGTTCATATTTATTTACTTTTATACTAAAATACCTTTTACAATATTGCTATGTTTATTCATAATGATTAATATTATTTTTACTAATTGATAAATTCGGGTCAGTAACACATTAAATCAATAATAAAATAAATCGAAATCGGTTGTGAAACATAACAGTAAATTATTGACTTAGCCCGTACTAAGTCAAACAAAGCTTACAGAAACGTTTCTTTATCCCGAATCTGACACTTGGCTTAGCTAAGCCAAAGTAGTACTTTCTGAAGTAATACTTTCAACAGATGCTTAGCTACGACTGATTATTATAATTTTTATTGCACGCGACGTTGCCCGCGTGTAATTCGTTAATTATCCCACGGAAACGTCCGGGATACCGGAATAAAGAGTAAACTATGTGTTATCCATTTTATAAACTATCTTTGTACCAATTTCTACCTTAATCCGTTCAATAGTTTTTGTGTGAAAGAGTCGGTCCGTTTTCACATTTAGAGCTACCGCTCACTGAAAACTTGGTCTCGGAGGCTTGTTATCTTGGAGGCTTTGTTGTATGTGAGTGCGCTCATTATGATGATAAAGACGACAGTACGCCAACTTCTACCTTTCCAATCAGACACAGGGACCTCCCGAAGCATCTGTGTCCGGTGAGGACAAGTGGAAGATGAGAACGCCGTGACGCCTCTTCAACCACACCCTAAAGAGGGTCTTAGCGCCGCGATCGCGGCGTACCTGGACCTCGGTTGCGACAACCGTTCCCTCGATACGGAGGTCTTCTCGCAGCGCGTCGACTTCGAGGCAGCAGAAATTCGCCGTGGCGTTGCGCCTAGGCCTCCACGCGCCACTCATAAACACATTAGTAGACCATGACCAGAATAAGGACATTTTATACCGGTGGTACGCTGTCCCATAGGATATCTATGAACCTCGACGCGGACGACGCCGCAGGAAGAGCTATAAGATAGGTAGACCATGATCTGTATTTTTTTTACGTGGAAGAATCATATATAATATATATCATAATCATTTTATGAGTCCTCCCACACAGGGCAGAGCGGGGACTGTCAGACTCCAACTGTCTAAAATCCACGGTGTCCTTTACGTACTGGGGTCACGGTAATTCGTGAGTCACGCGACCCCGGTAGACTTTGGCCCTCTACAGCGGGCCCCGTCACTATGCTCCTTGAGGCGCGCGTGAAACACAACGCGCCGTCGACCCGGGCATGGTCCATGGTCGGACAGCGAGTCGCCAATTACTCACCGCCCGCATGCCCGCGCTTACGGTGGCCGGAGATCGTCTGCCGAAAGACCATGATCTGTATTAGGACACTTTTATCCCGGTAGTAAGACATACCATGGTATAATTACCAACCTCCACGCGGTCCATGTAGGGGAAGTAGCTAGTACCGTAATGTAACTAAAAGGTTATCATCATTTCAGCCTATTGCAGTTCATTGTTGGACATAAGCCTCTCCCAGGGAGCCCTATAGCGCACGATCTCCTGCTTTTTTTATCCAGCTACTGTCAGCTACCTTCTTCAAGTCATCGGTCCATCTTGCCGGGCGGCGTCCCACCCTACGTTTACCTACTTGCGGTCCCCATTAGAGAAATAAAAAAAAAATAGAACAAAAAGGCACCAAATAAAAACTAATAAATAGTTGAAAGAATTAAAAAAATTCGCCTGTCACGTCATAAGGCCTTTGTCAAACAGACAGGCGAGTCCGAAACGAGATGTCAGTCCGATAGTTTGGTCACGCTATCGGATCGCTTTCGCTTTTCTATGTGATTGGATTCAAACAATTTCATACATTACTAATGAAAAGCCTAGCTTCGCATTCGTCATGCCTGTCTGTTTGACAAAGGCTTAAATGATCTAAAAATGTCTATAACAAGTCGCACCTTTAGAATTAAAGTGGCCTAACTAAAAATTTTAAGAAAATGACTTTTATGCATTGAACGACTTATAAACATGTATTCTATAAGTTTATTAAAAGGAAACCGGCTCTTATAGCCCAGAAAAGGTATAACGCACTGTTTCCGTCTCTTTCAAATCACGCTCTTTCCCCGCGTCTCTCGGTATTGAATTAATAAGTAACATTGTCCCAAAATCTGGAATTTTGGATTACGCCACTTCTATTCTAAAGGTGCGAAGTTTTAAACAATAACAGAAAACTAACTTTATTAAGTTCCCCACGATTTCTGAAAGGGAACTTATTTTATACTTTTTTTGTGGTCGTTTTTGAAGTCGGTTAGTTGTTTTGTAAGTTTTTCATTTTATCCTTTTTAATTCTAACCCAAATTAATGTCGTAGTTTTCTTAAATGCGCACTAGAATTTTGTAATCAGTAGGACCGATAATAACATCCTACAAGAAAACAGTTAGTGAAAAATGTTTATTGGTGCAATGGAAATTTCTGAATCAAACTGAATGAAATTTTTATGGGACCAAATGGCGGACGGATAAGGAGGGAAGAAACGCCTGGGTGTCACCACTGCGAAGATCGTCCGGAGGACACGGTGGAGCATACGGTGCAGGACTGCCCCGCTTGGGCAGAACTCGGACCTGGACTACAGGTACACTCAATATGTATAACTAAGGCTATTAAGTATTTGTATTGTGTTGATCTGTTGTCTGTATCTGTACCTACTGAATAAAATAAAACACCTTACATTTTTTTTTTAATTAATACAGTGACCAAATAAACTTATACATATATATTTTTATGCAGAAAGAAAGTAAGTCACTGCATTTTTTCACCTACTAACTAGAGGGATATAAAATGTAACGTAGGTATGCCGAATTTGCGTCCTCCCTCCACCCCAGCCGCAGTGGTAGACGCCCACGGCGACAGACGTCGCAAGACGATCTCCAGCCACCGTAGGCGCGGGCATGCGGACGGCGAGTAATGGGCGACTCGCTGTCCGACCATGGACCATGCCCGGGTCGACGGCGCGTTGTGTTCCACGCGCGCCTCAAGGATTGTCAGCATAGTGACGGGGCCTGTAGAGGGCCAAAGCCTGCCGGGGTCGCGGGACTCACGAACTACCGTGACCCCGGTACGTAAAGGGCTGTTGAAGGACACCGTGGATTTTAGGCAGTCAAGTCTGATAGTCCCTCCCGCCCTGCCCTGGGTGGGAGGACTCATTTGATGACTTTACCACGAAAAAAAAAGCCTACAAAATTCAAAGTTTAATGATGAAGGAAGTTTAAGAAAAACTAAAATATATTTTAATATCACATCATTTATTTACACTCATAAAATTATTTTATTCTAAATTCACAAGAAAGGTGGTTGCAAAGTTACTTGACGCAAATACTTGGGGTTGCATCCGCATCCAGGCACGCCACATCCGCACCCGCAAGATGGAACCTCTATAGTTGGCAACTGGCATCCGTAAGCTGGCATTTGGATACCTAGACATCCACAGGGGCCTGAACATCCACAAGAAGGCACTGGTACCCCGGAACAACCACAAGGACCGGCACAACCACATGAAGGAGCTGGTAAACCAGCACAACCGCAAGGTCCGGCACAACCGCAGGATGAAACTGCTAATCCTGAGCAACTACAGGGACCAGAGCAACCACAGGATAACAGGGGTACTCCAGAACAACTACAGGGGCCGTTACACCCACAAGGAGCAACAGGAATGGCACCGCATGAGCAGGAGCCCAAACAATCACAGGTAGATAGAGTCATTCCTCCACAACCACAAGGGCCCAAACATTCACATGCAGACAACTGCAGTCCACAACTACAAGGACCTAAGCAATCGCAAGATGACATTGATAGACAGTTACAAGGTCCCTGACACCCACAAGCTGATACTGGACCATAGGATGGCAATTCTATCATAGAACTTATACCATAAGAAAGCTGACCTTGGCAGCCGCATTTCGGGACTTCAATAGCTGTTAAAGACCCGTATGGGCAAGCTGGAAGTTTCACGACAGGGGCCCTATTGCATCCGCATTTGAGGCCGGGACATCCACAAGGGCCTGAACATCCACAGGTTCCCGAACACCCACAAGGAAGCTCCAATACAGGTGTTACAAATTCAATGTTTGATACAGGTGATGCAATAACTCCGTATGGGATTTCAGCAGTTGGAAATAGACATCCTAAAGGACTAATTTCAAGAGGTTCGGCGTATCTGTAGTTAGGTACGTCAACTGCAGGGCTTGGAACAGCTACTGGCGTGTATACGGGTTCGATTACAGCACCACGACATCCACAATTGAGGATGTCTATAAGAGTGTTTTGACAGCCGGACAAACCGAGGTTCTGCAAGCCAGATTTTTTGATTTTAGACTTCGATTTCGATAGTTTTCTTTTTGATGATCTCTGGGCGTTGATCTGAAAAGAAAACAAATATATTTTTTTGTAGAAGTTAACAAACGATAGCTATTAAGTATGTAATGGGGAAGTATTTTATTAACACCGACGTACTCGAGACCGTTATAATATCCTGTCAATTTCTATGGATTATCTAGAATTGGAATGACATGTTTTAATTTCAATTTCTGTGGAAAGAATTGCACTACGAAAGCCGATATAATTAATATACCTACATTCTTAGCAAAGCTTTTTTTTACATTATAAGAATTTCTCCTGTGTCGTGTACTATTCAGTTTCTGGTGTGTGTCTTTTATTCAAGATAGTTTAAAAAAAACTAGTAATAGATTAGTACTTACGAGTAAAACACACGACGCGATCAAAAGAACAATTGCAAGCTTTCCGAAATACATTTTGAAATAATAATTAAAATAAATGCTAATTACAATAAATATCGTAGAGTAGAATACAATGTAAAAGAAAACAAATATTTTCTTTATATACCCGGTGTTTGTCAATAATATTGATAAGTTGTAAAATTACGTGAAAAGCTTATCGAATTTTCATAATATTTTGGTACCTACTTAATCGATTATATTTAATGTTAAAATTAAACAGATAGTCACTTAATTTCCAATGCTTTCTGTAATACAGTATGATAGGAATCAATTTCTAAACAATTTATTACTTTGCGTAACTACATATTTGCCCCTACGTACACAAGGCGAAGTCTTCGATACCTTACGACTTCGGTATCCATTTCCGTGTTCCTCTGTACGAACCTCTATGGATGTGTATTGCGATAGTCGCCTGGATACTAAAGTCGTAAAGTATCGGATAGTAGAATCCCGATTATCCGAACCTCGATTATCCGAATATCCGATTATCCGGACTCATTCGCCTCGGCTCTAATTACTTGCCCGCAATGAAAAGATGTGATTAATTACGTCAAACATCAAAAACAAGTTTTCCAACCAAAATTTTAAATTACATAGGTATTATGTAATTCAATATCTATCGTTATAGCTCGTTTTTAGGGTTCCGTAGCCAATTTACCTTTCAGCTACAACCAAACTTACAACAACTTTTAAATTGTGTTACCTGCTGCTACGGAACCCTTTATGAGCGAGTCCGACTCACATTTGGCCGGTTTTTTTTTAATATATCGTATTATCTAAGTAAAACCCATTAGATAATAAAAAAATTGGTTGCCTGTAAAGTCGGTATACGGGCGAAAGTTTTACGTGACAACGTACTTCACTTTTTATGTCTCTCTCTCGCTCTTAGGCGGGCTAACCATGCCCGAGTGGAAGGGACGCGTGCCTCTCACTCGCTCTCATTGTGAGCGCATATCGCATAACGTGAGCGGAGCGTAACGCAGTTTCTTGAAGTGTCACCCGGCAAACCAATTTATAAGACGTTGTCACATCAAAAATATTAAAATTTAAATATTGATATTATTTGAAATGCTTTGGAATTGGTTATCCGGATTTTCGATTATACGGTTTTAATTGATCCGGATAATCGGGATTTTACTGTACTTGCGTCGCCTAGTGTACGAAGACGCGTTCATTTCAATGTATCGCCTTTAGGGTCGCGGGTCTGTCTTAGCAGACACGTTACAGCAAAAATTTCAAAGGTGGAGTAATATTTTTATTTTTTAACATAAAAGAAGTTGCCAGCGATATAGGAGTTTTTATTTACAAGAGCGATAAGGGACTTTTTGGACGCTGTCCTCTCCCACAGGTTCCACTCTCCCCGGTGACCTGAGCATGGGCTCAGGATAGGGCAGCCCCATGGGTGCAACGTCCATGGTAAACATAATTGGTCGTGGGACTCACGAATTACCGTGACCCCGGAATATAAAGGGCTATTGAAGGACACCGTGGATTTTAGTCAGTACGAGTCTGATAATCCCTCTCGCTCTGCCCTGAGTAGGAGGACTCATTTGATGATTTTACCACGTTATTAAAAATAAAGGTAAACATAATAATAATTAATTGATCAAGTATCTTGATCTGGCTCGCGAGGTTGTTGACATGTGGGACGTGAATATAGCAGTTGTTGTGCCGATAGTCGTGTCTGCCAATGGCTTAATTGCCAATAGCACGTGATCTGGACCAACACCTGAGGAGGCTCTCGCTGGGTAGCTGGGTCAAGCGCTTGATTCAGAAGGCAGTACTCCTAGACACGGCGCGTATTGTTAGGAGGTTTCTCTCTCAGGAGCCCTGACCGCCGGTAGCGCGGACCCTGTTCCCGATGCTGGAGGACTGCTATTTTTTATATTTTTAAATGTTTTTTATTGCTTTTTTGTAAAAAATATTTAAAAATGTAATTTATAAGTGTAAAAATGAATAAAGAATGAATTGATATTATTAGTAATAGACGTGACTTGTGAGAAATAATAAAAAAGAGAAACATTTTGATTCAATATTTATTATCTTCTAAACTGTAAATAATTAGAATCCTACTTAACAATTTTATACAATGGCAATATTCAGTTACAATGTAGTTGGTAATTTGAGCACAGGTACAAATATAGGAATAGTTTTTAATTACATATGTAATAGTTTTATTTTTGTTCTGTTTGCATATATTACAATCATAATTACGGGTATTGAAATAGTACAGATATATAGATGAAATTATCCTAATTGCAACCTTCTGCTTTGATAAAGTTGAAATTCTATTTAATAAAGTATTTTGAACAAAACGCCTACTAAAAAAATACCTATTTTAAAACCAAAAAGTAATATTTAAATATAAAATTACCAAATAGTAATAAAAAAAAACGATCGAAACAGGGTTAACGAAGCCCCACCAAGGCGGGGCTTCTATTTCTATTTGCAGGGTTTAAAGGAACCTAACCAAACCGAACTTTGCGGTGTCCCTGAAATCTTGCTAAAGCGAGTTTTGGATTTATCCATTTTGGTATACAAAAAGAATTATTTATGAGCATTTAAATTGTCACCTTAGATAATTTGACAGATAGGGGTACCTTGATGTGTCATTTCTGTTTGCATTGACAGCGATGTGGATGATTTTTTTGACGCCCTATAAATTTTTCATTTTAGTTTCAATTTAGTCATTTTTGTAAATATTTTACTTTTAATTTTAGTTTTTAAATGTAGCCTGTAAATGAAATGAGACAATTAGGAAATAATGTATCAGCTTATGTTAGCATTGTCGCTACATAGTATAAAACAAAGTCGCTTCCCGCAGTCTGTCTGTCCCTATGTATGCTTAATCTTTAAAAAATACGCAACGGATTTTAACGCGGTTTTTTTTTAATAGATAGTGATTCAAGAGGAAGGTTTATTTGCAATATAACATGCATAATATAGTAGAGATTTCACACGTGCGGAGCCGGGGCGGGTCACTAGTAATATATATCTTCTATATATATAAAAGGAGAACTGACTGACTGACATATCAACGTACAGCCGAAACTACTGGGGCTAGGAATGTGAAATTTTGCACACGGCTTCCTATTATAATGTAGGGAAGCACTAAGAAGGGGTTTTTGGAAATTTAACCTTTAAGGGGGTGAAAAGGGGGAATTAGGAAAGTACGTAACCCACGCGGACGCAGTCGCGGGCAAAGTGCTAGTAATAGCATACAACATTTCAAATGCATTCAAGTCCCATTAAAAATGCTATCCTAGCTAAAAGAAAAAAAAGTGAACATTACAGTAGTCGCTTAAGTGTGACATCTGTCATCTCTCCTTGGTATCTATACTAATTTCAATTTTTTGAGGTTATGGCTCCATCGGTACTTAACGTTCGATGATTTTGCCAATGTCAAGGTATGATAAATTAAGGTCGTAAACTGTTACACAACTATTGATCAGTATTTGTAGCGGTGGCATCCATGGGTCCCCATGCTAAAAAAGGACAAAACATATCTATACTAATATTATAAAGTTGAAGAGTTGTTTGATTGAACGCGGTAATCTCAAGAACTGTTATATATAATAAGTTAAATAAAATTCTTCAGCTTTATAATATTTGTAAGATTCTTTATTTGCAGTACCTACTTAGCAGTTTAGCACCATAAAAACATGTATGCAGTCTACCTTATTTCACATTTTTTATCCATTTAAAAAAAATAGATAAAAAAATATTGATAGACTAGTACAAAAAAAATAGTATTTAATAAAAACATTGCTCATTATTGCCACCGTCATAAAAATAAATACATAATTGTAATTTCTGCATCTAAATAAATGCCGCGGCAATGGTTTAAAACAGACACTAAAATTTAAACAAAAACCAGGCTAGCCACGATGACGTAAGTTTGTGGAATTGCATCTTTATGTCATAGTGTTAAAGGTGATTTTTACTTCTAGTTGGTCGGCGACTCAAATCAGTACTATTAAAATTTTTAACTACTATCACGCTATTAATCCTCTATAAAAGAACCTATAACAATTAGCTTATTGCCAACATTAAAACACTCAATGATATTATGATCATTATATCATCCAAACGCGTGATATAATGAATTTCAAAAAAAACAACATTCTCATGCAATGACATTTTCACCACCAGATCGCTAAAATTTTGAAAAAAGAAAAATAAATTGTAGACTAATTCGTAATTTCGGATTCTCGTCTTATCGTGTTATTTCCCGCCATCTTGAATTTACATAGTACTCTGTACAACACCCTGTGGTATGAGAATCTTTTATAGAGGATTCACATCATGATTGTAGATAAAGTCTTGTATGCAACTGTTATAATTAGGTATTAAAACACTCATGTGATAAACCCACATTCGTGTTTTAATACCCCTGAATAGACAACAGTTGCATAAATAACTATTAAGGTTCCGTAGTCTACAAGGAATGCTTATAGTACCGACAAGTACTTGGTCTGGGTTTTTTTTTAAATTTCAGTATACAAAACATGTTGAAAAAACATTTTTTTTTTAGTTTAAGATAGTATAAAGGTGTCCCAAACAGTAGAATATAATGTAAGAGAATATTGGATAACATTTGCTGTATAACTTTTTTTGACAAAATTTATAAATTTTAAGTGATGTTATACAAATTCATGTAGCAACAAACTATAACATGATATAACTTTTGTTTTATAACATTAACATAGATATTTATACGATGTTAGACAAGAAGTTGAACTAGTGTGGGAGCGTTTATAATATAAAACAAATCTTTTAACATGTTGTACCAAAATGTTACACTGTAACAAAATGTTATTGTGTTTAACAATGTTTTATAACACTATACATTTAACTGCTATGTCATACATTTAGAAACCCGGAATTTTCTTTGCAATCACCATTGTAAAACACATCACCATCTCACATCACCACACCCTCATTCATTCCTGGCCGGAGGAGGTTTACCGCTGGCCAGCACCGACTTCATGGTCTTCATCATGTTAGGTATGATGGCCACGTGTTTGTCAACACATTTCACAGCACATTTCTCAAATTCTATTGTTGCTTTATCGATCTGAGGACAGAGTTGATTAAACTTTGGTTAGATAATGATTTTTTTTACCTGTTTATTTTTTTGTTATTATTAAATGCGGTCACTCATCAGGTCTCAGTTATCCAGGCTATTTCTAGCTATGATATACAAACTAGAATGATATTCCAAGAGGTTTGACTCCCAGGTTGGGTAGTGTGACTGAATTTTACTCAGTATCAAGCGGAGGGAGTCTGTATTTCTGACTAGTTGGTGACAAAAACCACGCCACATTTTTTTTAAACATTATCCTTCTCTAAGAAGTTCTCCTGTGCCATGGGTGCGTTTATAATCATCATCTTCATCGTATCATATCAGTCGTAAGACGTCCACTGCTGATCATAGGCCTCCTCTCTAGACTTCCAATAGGACCGGTTGGAAGCGGCTTACATCCAGCGTGGAAAATAAAAATCCTCTGTATAAACATTGGAACTCATATACACAAACACATAGATCAGAAACAGCTACTTGTGTATCAGACGGCTTGGTTAGCGAGCAGTGGCTGAGTGATCGGACTGCTGCATAGCCCTTCGCGGCCTACAAATAGTTGTTCCGGGTCTGGGTGTCTGTGTATGTGATTTTCTATGTTTGTAAACGCACCCATGATACAGGAGAAATTCCTAGTGCAGGGCAACATATTTGAAAAAAAATACAATTATTTGTTCCATGCAGGAAACTTTAGACACCCTAGACAGCAGTTGAGCGCTCAGCTGCCTAAACAACCGTCTATTATATGGCATCTTACCTTCTCCTGATTAGGGTCAGCGCCAAGTCTGTCCCTTACAGAATCATTGCAGTCCATCACACATCTCTGTAATCTGTTCTGTAAATGGCTGATTTCACCCTGAAAATTATTAAAATTCAGCTTAGTTTTTATATAAAAATGTTAGTGGGGAAACAATTGGGTTACACAGACTTTAAAAAAGGCATTTAAGTACTTCTCACAATATCTCTACTAACACACTTTATTTTATTTTATTTTTTTCTCGACGGCGCGTTGTGTTCCACGCGCGCCTCAAGGAGTGTCAGCATAGTGACGGGGCCTGTAAAGGGCCATAGCCTGCCGGGGTCGCGGGACTTTCCCATTACCGTGACCCCGGTACATAAAGGGCTAGTCAAGGACAGCGTGGATTTTAGTCAGTACAAGTCTGACAGTCCCTCCCGCCCTGCCCTGGGTGGGAGGACTCATTTGATGATTGCTTCCAAAAAACTGACCGGTGCCTACCACGACGAGAGTAGTTCTACTGTGGGAACGAGATGGCTCTAGACTTGTATAGCTCTGTCTCTTTCCCACACCGGCACTTCTCTCCCTTTAAGACATCATGGTAGACCAACTGATATTAAAGTGGGTGGAAAAATAACAGAGCAATAAAAAATGTTTTGACTGCATCTCATTACGAGTGTTTCATAGTTCAAACTTAATATTACCTGCACATAGTTATTCGCTTGGTTAAGAGGTCCAGTACAGGCTTCTATGCAGCCATGCACCCTCTCTAATGATGATGAGGGTTCATCACAACACTTGGCCGCACACCTGTGCATATCGCCCTAGAAATAAGATTATGATATTGTATTTTTGATTCACAATTCAATTCATCTAAAACCCTATCTTGTACTGAATATTATCAAACGTGTGCTGCTGAAGTAATTTTAGGCTGTGTTTTTATTTTATTTTCAGTATTGGTAATGTCTATAAATACATCCACAACGTTTGGCTCAGTTGCTGAGCAGTTGGACTGCTGCGCTGTGTGTCGTGGGTCTGATCCCCGCACGGAACAAATATTTCTATGATCTACAAGTAGTTGTTCCGGGTCTAGGTGTTTGTGTATGTGAGTTTCTATGTTTGTAAATGCACCCACGATACAGGAGAAATTCCTAGTGTGGGGCAACGTTTTTTTAAAAAGAAAGAAAAAAAACTGTGATGATTTATTTTAAATATATTAAAAGAAGAAAGAAGTGTCTTTTCAACACAGATTTCTTAGTAGCAGCCTAGATTCAGAAAGTATGACTAATTGAAGGCTTACAACCTGTTACATAGGACTCTGGCAATTTGATATCAGTAAAAGGGCTTACATCCTTGACATGATTATATCTATTTTTTACAACAAAAAAAAATTGTGAGTACGAAAACATTAACTTATTTTATTTTTGCATTTTTCCATTGCGTATCTGGAGTCATGGTCTTCAATTTAGAAGAATTAACTAACGATTATCTTCGATTTGGACTATTGCATAAGACTTGCATGGTTTATCCAACATAACCTCACTTACTTGCATCCTACGTAAATAACTCTTATCCAACTCATTGACGAGGTTTGTCATCTCCTGCTCGACCCTAAACTTCTGTGCCTCAACCATTTTGATGCCTTTGATTCAGGAATTATGAATAATTTCACGAAATTTCGGCTTTTCCAGTTTCCAAAAGGAATGACAGCCGCATTCCCTAAACTTTTGACAGTGACAGTTCAAATCATCGCAGCTGTTGTAGTTTTTTTTTTCAGTATTGGAATCTTGGTATTTTGCTAAAACCACAGAAGGTGCATGGACCGAGTAATTTCTGCCTACAGATCCTAGAGATATACTATCCTAGAGTATGTAGAAAGATATAAAAACAATTGCAGGACCATCTATTTCTTTCCTGTAAAAATAAGATAATTAAAGGAAAGATTTATAGATCTTTTTCTGCCTTTCTAGGCTGAGATAAGAATTAATTTCCTATATTAAGAGGAAGATTATTAAAACAAAATTATTTAAGTTATTTGTATTTTATAAATATTTATTTACAATACACTAAAAGGCCCATTATTTTAACTAAATTCCGATACCAGCCAAAAATCCATCTAATAACTCTTGATCAAAATTAAAAATCGGCAAATTCTTCAATAAAGCCGCACACGATTCGCACACTGGAGGTTTTTCTTCTGATTCTGCTAATCGACTGATTCTTTCTTGTGTTTTAGTGGGAATTTCATCCATTAAGTCTGGTAACCCAGTACTACAAGGCGGCGGTGGCGGGAAAGCGACTCGCTTTGACATTTCTTTGAGAGGTGGCAAACACATAGTTGCAGGCACTTCTTGGAAAAGATTTAAAGGTTTATCTCTCACATTTTGGTTTTTAGCAGAGGATTCTTTAGAAAAAGGATTTAATACAGTTATTTTAGGTGAAGAAGGCGGAGCTGGTAAGAAATAAACTGTTGCAGTTTCGGGGTAACATTTTGGCTTCAAACTGTCAAATGTTGGTGAATTAGTTGGTGCTGGTGCTGGCGCAGTTGGTGTCTGTATTGGCGACTTGGCAAAGGGAAATGGCGGCACATTGCAATCTCGATTATTGTACTGAGCGTGAGTTATCTGAAACAAAAAGAGTAATCGTTACAAAACACGTTTTTATCTAAAATTCATCATAAGCATGAAATTGATAACATCCAGTATGTCCACATTGAGATTTGAATTCGTTATCGTTATGAAAATTATCATAAAAAGTTAACTAAACTGAATCTTCACATGATGAAAGAACAATGACAAAAAAAAATTTCATTCGGACTCCAAGAAAGCAATAAAATATTCATATTATTTTGTGATTAATTGATTATTCTTCAATAATTATTACTTGACTAGGTATAATGTTATTGTATTAATTTAATTATATACCCCAACTTATTAAATTCCTTACCTGGAATATTATAAAATAATTTATAAAAAATAACAACAAAATCATCGTTATATTCTGTCTAATCATACTAAAATAACACTACTATTTAAAAATTCAAGCTAATTTATTGGAGTAATAATGCAAGTATTGCATTTTGTTTATGAAAGATAATAGTTTGTACTTACCTATCTACATATTATATTATGTATATGTAAGTATCTATAGGTACTGATGAAATAAATCAAAATTACGTCGAATGGAACTTTTACTAATTTATAATTTCTTACTATAAGTCAAAAACATCTTCAAGCGTCTATTTTTTTTTTTCTAGCGTGGTAAAAACATCAAATGAGTCCTCCCGCCCTGCCCTGGGAGGGACTGTCAGACTCGTACTGACTAAAATCCACGGTGTCCTTCAATAGCACATTACGTTCCGGGGTCACGGTAATTCGTCAGTCCTGCGACCCCGTCCAGCGTCTAATAGCATTAAATTATAGGTAGGTAGTTATGGTAAGGCTGCGGTTCCACTGAGGCGGAGCCGAGCAGAGCGGAGAGCGATTCACCAATCACATAGCTTAAAATCCACATCTCTTCTCCACTCAGCCGTGATCACATGGCTAAATGGGTGAATCACTCTCCGCTCAGCTCCGCTCCGCCTTAGTGGAACCGCAGCCAAATAGATGCTCTTCAAGATGTGGATTTCTTACCGTTTCGACTATCAATAAGAAAAATGTATGACGTAAAACTCCAGTTTTTGAATAGTAATTTGAAAATGCAAACTGCCTTCAACACAGTCCAACAATGTTATCGTCAAAACTGTAAAAAAATTTCATCAGCATGGGTAAGAAGTCCTCAACTTCTCTTATAATTTTTCTATGTTAAATATATTCTCCGGGGTCACGGGACTCACGAAATACAGTGACCCCGGAACGTAAAGGGCTATTGAAGGACACCGTGGATTTTAGTTAGTACGAGTCTGAAAGTCCCTCCCGCTCTGCCGTGGATGGGAGGATTCATTTGATGATTTACCACGCAAAAAAATATTTTTAATAGAAAATCCGACGATTAAATTAAAAAAAAAACCGACGATAGTGTAGGGGAACAGTGTGTAAGACGGGGACGCGAGATATAATGGGGACATACACACTTAAAGCAAACTTAACACAACACTAACGTAGCGCAAGCGCCATCAGGACGCCTTAGGGAGCTTACTCATGACGCGACGCGATACAGAATTGCACCGATTGGCGATATCGGTCAAATATCGCACAAACCTCCTCGACAGTCGCCAGTGTTTGCTAATGGAGTTACACGTGTTGACGATATCGCTCACAGATCTGCACGATATCGAATTGCATGTACGTTTAAATGACAATGCACTTGATTCTCACTTCGAAATTCGATTGCTCAACTACTCGTCACTGGCGACATCTTTTCTTTATGTCTTTTATCATGTCTTTTATTATGTTTTTTTTTTTATCGTGGTAAAATCATCAAATGAGTCCTCCCACCCAGGGCAGGGCGGGAGGGACTGTCAGACTTGAGTGACTAAAAGCCACGGTGTCCTTCAATAGCCCTTTATGTACCGGGGTTACGGTAAATTCTGAGTCCCGCGACCATGAGTAAGCTCCCTTAGTGTGTTTTTTCCCATCATACCCCGCATCCCCGTCTTATACACTCTTCCTTTATCGAAAGGCATCGAACGTTTGTTTCTCAATCAAAACAGTGGCAGCAATACCCTAGAAATGGGTTACTAAACAAAAAATTACACAATTATTAGAATACTCGATAGGCAGTGTACATTGGGACATTACGATATTTATTAAGGATATAAACAACTATCAACCATTATTTCTGTTTAATTAAATCAAGTATGGAGGTCAAAAGCGTGTTATTTTTATTGGTTATTTTTGCTATTAGTGTAAGTATTTTTTTCTTATTTCATAGCAGACTAAAGCCGCGACTGAAATTACTATTTACGCGGACGATAACTCAAATAACCTGATCAAAAAGTGTTTTTTTTTTGTTTTACTGTGGGTATCGCTTTTAGGTCTTTGGCCATCTTTTTACAATAAAAACATTTTATACAATACCTAAGTATATTTTCTCACCACTCAAAAATATCTTCACAGATGGCAGCAGCCCGTCCCTGCTGCCCCTCAAGCCGTGGCCCATGCCAATGTCAACAAAAGTCACTCTATTTTTTAAATTTGGCAACACCGTTTCCCGCCTGCATCGAAACCATAAACAACTGTTGCAAAACTTCTTGCGGCTGTGATTGCAACGACCAACTGATTCTGCCTCCTCTGTCAGTTGAATTGCCATGTGGTTTAGGGTATTTCCCATCTGCATCTCCATTAGTAGCCAAGTATTTTGCTCCTGCTTTAGATTATTTGACAACTGGAGCATATATTCCTATTGCATCGCCTTGTGATTCTTTGATTTTAGCGGCGCCTGTGAGTCCTGATATCGCTCCATTGGTCAAGCCACTTATTTTGTGAAATGAATAAAAATGATTTTCTGAATTCTTTTTTTTTGTTTTATTTTGATCAAATGTATCGGAATACCATGAATTACATTCTTTGCTTTTGTCCAAGGAGGGGTCTGTTTTCAATTGAACCAGATACAGTTTAATATCCTAGCCTGAATGTTACGTATTTCGCTGTACAGTGTACTTGAAGACGCAAATTGTAGGAGAAATGCAAAAGCGCTTCTAGTGAACAAACGAGGAACTCGTAAAAACGTGAAAACTCGTGATAAAGCCTCTGACACCTCTAGGTAAGAATTATTGTCTGGGTTTCGAGTGGCAATCTACCTCAATCTGTCAAATTTCTTTAATGGATTTTCAACCTTATCAAAATGACGGAAGGTTTAATGTTCGATTGGTAAAATTTGACAAATTGGGATAGGTTGTACAAAGGATCGATGGCCTTTAACAAGTCATAAAAGTTTAGTCATAGTGAGTCACAAAAATCGTTACTCAATCTCGTAATCAAAACTCTTATTACTCAAATAACATCGGTTACTTTTATCACATAATTTTATTCTTGTATCAGCTAACTGTAACAGCTGCCAAAAGATAAGACACGATCTTAAGATAAATGCAAGTTAAATAATGGAGTAACATTTCAAATTATTTATTACAATAGAAACCACGAAGTTGAAACCATTTTGTAATTCGCTTTTCAAAATGATGTTCCTATCAGTTCTTTTCTTTATGATTTTGCACAATCAGGTAAATACTTACAATAATTATTATCATTTTATTCATCTGCAAGTAAACTACAGTTAATTGTTGAAGCTTTGTTCAACCATTTCACAAAATAATAATGTTGTGTTTGTTGAATGATTTGATTTTCGACATAGTATTTTTGACGTTTAGAAATAAAGTAACGTTAACTATTTTTTACAGCTGGCAACAACGCAGATTTTACGTCCACCGCCATACAACCTCATCAATAAACAACTAGGAGAAAGGATTATCGACACTGGCAACTTCGTAAACCCTCAAGTGATCAACGAGCCTCCTTGCAACAGTCTCGTTCCTATTTCAAACGTTGCTTCTCCTAGTACTACCGTCATTACTGACTGTTCGCCATCCATCTGTCAAAATTTAGCAAATACTATTCAATTGATGATTGTGTGCAACTTACTTCAAAATAGTCAAAGTTCCGATGCAGGTAAACTATTGGCTACTCCTATTTTAAATGAATTAATGTCTATGCCTGGTCTTTCTAATAACCTTCTTCCTCCAAATGTTATTTCTCCTAGCATTATTAGCTCTTCTAATATTGCCCCCGTTATCACCAACTACATTCCTTCTAATGCGGTTGGCCCTAACTATTTCACTCCTAACTTCGTTGCTCCTTCACCTAATGTCATTTCTCCTAATTTTGCGTTGCCCCCCAGAATCATAGCTCCTTCAAACCAGTGTCCTAATGTACCACAAGTAGGTCCTGCAGATGTAAATGGTTTACTTAGTACACTTATGGGTCTTTTGGGTAATATTCGCGGTTAATTTTAATGTACCTAGATTTTAAGTTATGCCAATTAAATTATTTTTTAATATTTGACAAGATTAATTGTGTCTGATTTTTACCTTCGACTGTGCATTGTCTAACATAAATTGCAAGTTATTAACAGTTTACTTGAAACTTGAGGTAAAAGTAAGAAATTAATCACATTTACCGGTGATTACTAATAATAATTTAACGTTGTTACCGATAAATGCGATAAGTCTTCGAAAAACAACGTCGATGGAGCAGTGGTTTATGAAGATATTACCACGAAGATGATGGTAGGATCTTCAGACCCCATGATCCTCTTCTAATCTAACCAGACCGAGTTATGGGCTATTTGACTGAAAATGTCTAATAAGTCGTAAGTAAATTAAACCGGAATTGATGGAGATGCGACGCTTTTAAAATTGGCAATACATCACAGTTCTGATGTCACGAATCTCGCTTTCGAGTTTTGATAGTAATAATCTTTATTTACATAAAATATGGTACAATAGGTGTAAAGTTAAAAAGTTCAACATATTCCGCTTACTATTATTCAGCATGCAAATATTTTTATAGGACATCATCGACGATTCGTACAATTATAGCCTAAAAGTGAAAACATGAGTTACATTCAAATAGTCCTTTACTTTCCATGCATTTTTTGTTATGGCACCGAAGTTGTAGGAATTGACATTGTCCTTGGATTTTTTAGAGTTCAAAAAACTGTCTTTTTTCAATAAAATCAATAAATAGTACATTGTTTACCAGGGTAGCAAACATTTTTATAGTCGAGTGTTTTTAATCCAGGGCGGCGCGTAGGATTATAAAGTAGACTCCCGAGCTAAGCGAGGAATTATAAAGTAAAATCCTGAGCGCATCGTGGGATTAAAAGTCCTTCACTCGTCCTCTTAAAATAGTGTTTCTCCCGAGTTTCGTTCTACTTTTTATCACTCCCTATGAGAAAAGAAATCGGACTCTGAGTCCGACTTTGAGTCTCACCGAGTCAGACCAAGTCTAACTAATTTAGACCGACTTTGACCTATTCTGACCGAATCTGAACGAGTTTTTCCGAGTCAGACCGAATCCGAGCGAGTCTGAACGAGTCTGACCTAGTCAGACTCTGTCTATGACCCGACAACGCTTTTGGGTTTTTCTCATAACTCTTAATCATGGTTACTGCGTTTTGACCAACAGTTATGTCACTAGAAAATAAATCAATTTAAAATTAGGAAAGTATACATTTGTATGGGTGTAATTTATCTATTATATGTATGTATTTAGAAATATATAAGTATGTTTATCAGTTGTCTAGTACCCATAACACAAGCTCTGCTTAGCTTGGGACTAGATGGCGTTGTGTGATAGTTGTGGAATATTTATTTATTTATATTTATTTATTTAAGAAAACACCAAAAAAAAGTATTGTTAATCTTTTTATTTAATACAAGCTGTACCCTGCCACGCTTCGCTGTGGCACAAAAAACTGTTTTATCGCGGTCGAGGATATGTGGCTGATGCAAAAAATAGATAAAAATATCCCTGATGCGGATTATATATCATGCAAAAATTTCAGCTCAATCGGTGCAGAACTTTTAGAGTTTTTGAAGCGTACACAGACCAACATAGCATTTATAATATATAGATCGTAATAACGTTACAGGCATTAAAAACTGAACACAATTAACCTCTCGGGCGATTTATAATTAAAAATGATAAAAATCAACGTCCAATGAGCGACTGTCTGTTCTGTACAGACGTGTGTACGTATGGCGCTGGGGCGTTTTCGCACCCCCCGGTTATGTACACCCGGGTGTACGTAACGTGCCCGAGAGGTTAATAATAAACCCTATTAGGGCAGCCACAAGAATCAACATAGCCTAAAGGCTCCACATTGATACCTACTGGCAGATTGGGGAAGCCACAATTACAATTCTGTGGTGGGAAATATGGTCCATTACAGCTACCACAGTTCGGCCTCAATAAGTTGGCCAAAAGTTCGTAACCAATGCTGTCTATGTCAAACTTTGATCCACAAGAATTACATCCACAGACATTTGGTAAAAAGTTTTGAATATTGAAATTGTCACAATTGTCACAACCACAACCCCCATTGGGTATACCATATTTAAGACCGCAAGAATCACAGCCGCAGCCAACATTAGGCAGTCCATAATTGGGTCCATAACCATCGCAGCCACATCCATAGTTTGGGAGCACAGTAGCTAGGCCATAATTGGGTCCATCACAGCCACATCCATAGTTTTGGGCCACAGTCGCTAGACCATAGTTGGGTCCATCACAGCCGCAACCAACATTAGGGATAGGTAATATTTCTGGGTAACAAACCTTTGGTATGACATCTATGGGGTCGCAGCACGGGGTTATGATGTCACAAGGGGTGATGATGGAGTCATAAGGGTTGTAGTCGATTGTAGGGGAGCAAATAGTTTGGATAGGATCACAACCACATTGTGGTTTCAATGTATTCTCAAGAAGGTTGCTCACTATGAGCAGCTGGATTGCGTTTGCAAGGGCATTAGAAACTGAGTTGTCTACAATGGTGGTAACAGCTTGTGGTGATTGGTTACAAATTACCGGGGGCGAGTTGCATATCTGTGGTGGCGGGTCATAAATAAGTGGTGGGGAGTCACAGATCCTGGGTGGTGGGTTATAGATGACTGGCGGAGGGTCACAAATTCGTGGTGGCGGGTTACAAATCTGTGGAGGAGGGTCACAGATTCTTGGCGGTGGATCAAAGATCCGTGGAGGAGAGTCGCAGATCCGTGGTGGCGGGTCAAAGATCCGTGGTGGCGGGTCAAAGATCCGTGGTGGTAATGGTCCTGGTTGTGGAAATGGTAGCCGGGGCAAAAACTGGGCTTGCGTCTGAAAAAATAAGTACATATATATGTCGATTATTAGGTTGGGTTATTAGGAGCTGAAAGCTCAAGACATGCCTAAAATAGAAAAGCTTAAAGAAATGATTCCATTTAACTTCTGGAACTGCGGATGCCTTTGCTCAGGAGTCGGACAGTACAGGTTGATAAAGCGAACCTGTCAACAGTAGTCGCATATGATGTGTTTTTGAACGGACAACCCGGTAACATAACAAGCTTATAACTTTGTGACTTTACATGATACAGTTTTGAAAATTTGTACATAGATTCTTTGCACAAAAATACGATACAGGTGTATCAGGTTTCGCATAAACAAAAATTATGTTGTTGCACATCAAAAAGCTTACCTGGCAAGCCAGAATTGCAGTAATAAGTAATATTAAACCCACCATCTTGAAAATGTAATTTATGATAGTAAGTAACCTCTTTTTATACCTAAAACTGTTACAAACAATGATGACAAATAATTAATTGACACATTGACATTTAATTAATTTCGAAAAACAAAAGATAACACAACTACGTTCCACAGAAGTATGCATTTGTAATTTTGTATGTAACAAAAGTAATTATGTAAACAGTACAAGCCATTTGTCGTATCTTGCTTATCAGCATAGAAAGTCATACTCAATATCTAAAAATCAAAAGCATTTATTTCAAGTAGACCAGTTACAGGCATTTTTGAATTGTCAAAGACATCAAAAATATGATTAAATACTACAAAATTATGGTGCTACAGTCCCAGTCACAAGACATAAAAACTGTGAAAGTACCGTAGATGCCCCAGTCCAAGAAGTAGATCTCTATGGAGAAGAACGGGCAAGAAACTCCATGGACACTCTTTTTAGATCGCCAAATTTATTACAAAACCTTTATTAGATCATTCATTTTGAGATGGTACATTATGTAAGAACGATGTAGCAAGTTATAAGTGTCCACAGTAAAATATAAAAAAAGACAATTCAGAAACAAAATTCAACTCAATCAATAATTAAATATTTACTTAGCATAAAATCACATGTAGTACAGACGCCAGCAGGTCAACGTACCCCAATCTGTCAAATAGACCAAATATGATTTCAAAATCTCCAAACATTAACCTTCCATTATTGTGATGAGATTGAAAATCTATTAAACAAAGAGAGATTGAGGTAGGTCGATGTGCTGGCGTCTGTAGAAAGATTTTTAATCAGTAATCTATTAGTGTAACCAGATACAGAGATTATGCTCCAAATGTAATCAGCAGAATTTCTTGAAAAAGGTACATAAAGTGAGACCAGATAAATCACACAATTTCTTATCTTTAGATCATGTACATATGATTGTGATTGCATTATCAGTTCAGATGAAAGATAAAAACATCTATATTAATGAGATGCTTTAATCATATGATAGTAATTCATTTATTTGTGGCATCATGGCGCGGAAGATATTTTGTTTTTTATTAATGCAGAGTTCTATTTATAAGGTATGTAATGTTTAATAGATCCGAATTCGGTCAATTTGGTTCGAACCGAGAGACGCATATTACTTTTCAGCAAATTCATCTTCCCGTCCTTATCCCAAAGCAAAACGAGCCTTATATCAACACCAAATGCCGTTTTGACGTTGTCAGTTTTTTTTAGACGTTAATGTCTTACACATGGGTTTTACACTTTAATTTGACAATTGCTAGAAAGCCTTTTTTCCCAGAAACAAATCTCAATTTAAAATTCCCTCTTCGTCTCATAATGGATCACGATTCAGACATTTTATTTCGCGCTCAATGGAAGTTGAAGTCAGAGGATATGAAACTTAAATCCTCCCAAATCATAAGTAAGAACTCATGAAATAAATCCTTATGTCTTAATTTAAAAATCTTATAACTTCCAGGTGTTATCAATTTACGCGCAGCCAACAATCCAGCAGTACCTCCATCTGACTGGGACACCACTTTCTACCCAGAATATTCCACCACCACCTAACATACCACCGACCAATGCACCAAGACCTGCCACTGGTATACCTTCGTTCTCAGCACTAGCTCTACCTGATCTGGTTTCAAGATTACAGCAGCTACCACCTACTCAGCGGGCAGCGCTTCAAAACCAATTAACCAGTCAAGTTAGACCTTCAACTGGTTTGCCATCATTCTCCGCGTTAGGTCTTCCTAATCTGGTATCTGGTTTACAGCAGTTTCCTGCCCAAAATATTAATTCTCATGTATTAACGACAAATCCAACAAGTATTGATTCTAATTTATTGAACAATCTTGCTATTGCATTGCAGTTACTTATAGTGAGCAATATTTTAAATGCACCACCTCCAGATTCCGTAGTTGCAAAAGCAAAAGAAATTTCTTGCGTTGAATCGAATCATAGCCAATTTCCTCAAGGTCCAGTTGTTCTGCCAAATTCTAACTTCGTCGGTGCATCGTCATTTGCTGAAGCCAATGTTGCTCCATCTTATAGGCCTACTAGAAATAGTATGTCACTGATGTCACCGTATGAAGCTTTGGCATCTAGTTCATCGTATCCCGATTCTCTTTTGTCCCAATATGCGACTGCAAATCCGAGGCAGGATTTCCAGTCTCCGTATTCAATGATAGCTGATACAGATTTGTTTTCTATGAGTGATCTTTTTTGATAAATCTTAGATAGTTTCTGTTGCTCTTCTAGATTGTTTAGTACTCGTAGTCATCATCACGACATTGTTCAGTTAAAAATGAATGTTCAATACATAGTATTGGTTAGTAGATAAAGCTTCGATGTTCAATATTATCTATGACATCTTTATGAATATGTTTTGTACGTTTTTACATTTGTCTTCGTCTTAAAAGAAGTCGAAAGTTTGTTAGCAAAATGTCTGCAACTTAATTTAAGGTTATTTATTTTATTAGTTTTTAAATAAATTATTGTTTTTGAGATTGTTTTATCATTTTTATCTTTATCTTATTTTTTTACTTTTGGTGAATCATCTTAACTTCAAAATTAACTTATTAAGGTGGACACGGGACAGTCCAGGAGTGGCACTGTCTGGTCGCGGGACTGTTTGGTCACGGGACAGTCCAGGAGTGGCACTGTCTGGTCGCGGGACTGTTTGGTCACGGGACTGTCCAGGCGCGGGACTGTCTGGTCGCGGGACTGTTTGGTCACGGGACTGTCCAGGCGCGGGACTGTCTGGTCGCGGGACTGTTTGGTCACGGGACAGTCCAGGAGTGGCACTGTCTGGTCGCGGGACTGTTTGGTCACGGGACTGTCCAGGCGCGGGACTGTCTGGTCGCGGGACTGTTTGGTCACGGGACAATCCAGGAGTGGCACTGTCTGGTCGCGGGACTGTTTGGTCACGGGACAGTCCAGGCGCGGGACTGTCTGGTCGCGGGACTGTTTGGTCACGGGACTGTCCAGGCGCGGGACTGTCTGGTCGCGGGACTGTTTGGTCACGGGACAGTCCAGAAGTGGCACTGTCTGGTCGCGGGACTGTTTGGTCACGGGACAGTCCAGACGCGGGACTGTCTGGTCGCGGGACTGGTTGGTCACGGGACTGTCCAGGCGCGGGACTCTCTGGTCGCGGGACTGTCTGGTCGCGGGACTGTTTGGTCACGGGACAGTCCAGGAGTGGCACTGTCTGGTCGCGGGACTGTTTGGTCACGGGACTGTCCAGGCGCGGGACTGTCTGGTCGCGGGACTGTTTGGTCACGGGACAGTCCAGGAGTGGCACTGTTTGGTCACGGGACAGTCCAGGCGCGGGACTGTCTGGTCGCGGGACTGTCTGGTCGCGGGACTGTTTGGTCACGGGACAGTCCAGGAGTGGCACTGTCTGGTCGCGGGACTGTTTAGTCACGGGACTGTCCAGGCGCGGGACTGTCTGGTCGCGGGACTGGTTGGTCACGGGACTGTCCAGGCGCGGGACTCTCTGGTCGCGGGACTGTTTGGTCACGGGACTGTCCAGGAGTGGCACTGTCTGGTCGCGGGACTGTTTGGTCACGGGACAGTCCAGGCGCGGGACTGTCTGGTCGCGGGACTGGTTGGTCACGGGACTGTCCAGGCGCGGGACTCTCTGGTCGCGGGACTGTTTGGTCACGGGACTGTCCAGGAGCGGCACTGTCTGGTCGCGGGACTGTCTCATCAGGTGACCCTAGAACGTAAAGGGCTATTGATCACCGTGGATTTTAATCAGTACAAGTGTGTTAGTAGGACCCATTAATTGATGATTTTAGCACGATGAAGAAATTAAGCAATCGGTCAATTGTGACCGATTGCGCTTCTCACAATGCCAAATACCAAACTATATGCCTTTCTTATTAAACTCTGATACTGTACATCAAACTCATAAGGCCACAGCTCATTAGAGCCAGGCACCCACTCCGCAACGCCTGGCTCCTGCGGCTAGTATTCTTTATATGGACTTTTATGGGTATGCGCTCACTATATCAACTCAAACCGGATCGCCTCCGTCGTAAGCCCTCCACGCGCGGACGGCGGGTGGACCACTCGGTGCCAACATAGTGGACTGCGTGACGATTATTACTGACTAGGTTCCGCCCGCGACTCCGTCCGCGCGGATGTCGGTCTTCGCGTGGATGGTTTATTTCTCCATTTTGAGTAAATCTGACAATGACATCTTATAAATATCTATTGGACCCAAATACGGCTAAGCCTATAATAATTAAGGAGATTCGCGGCTCTACAGAACAACGTCTATGAATAAAACTGAAAAATAAGATTTTTTCTACGTATTTTTCCAGGATAAAAAGTATCCTATTTTATGTCTAGGATAATAAGGTATAGTTATACCAAGTTTCATCGAAATCGAACCGTTAGTTTTCACGTGATGCCTGCACATACAGACAGACAGACAGACAAAATTTTTTTAAATCATATATTTGGGTTTGGTATCGATCCAGCAACACCCCCCGCTATTTATTTTTTCAATATTTTCAATGTACAGAATTGACCCTTCTACAGATTTATTATATGTATAGATAATACGGCGTCCACCCGTGGACCACCTGTCGGCAACGAGTGAAGGCGGTGCGGAGTGGTTGCCAGGTGGATCTAATGAGCTGTGACCTATAATCTCGAATTACTGTTGGCCTAGCGTTAAACCACTAGAATATTTCGTGGCTACACAACAACCGTGATATTCATACCTTGTTAGATTAAAATTAACTAAATAAGAAGGATTAGTCGTGAACATCGGTATTTAGCAGCAATTACCACGCGCGTTGTCGAACTTGTTACCTTGAAGTGAAAGACTGTAGGTCTATAATGGCGTCTGCAACTGGTTTTTTGGTGGCTACCCTTGCTTTTGTACAGGTACGGTCATATTTTGTCTTTATTGATCGATGATGGGCATGTTTATGTTTCTACTAAAGGCTGGGGCATGCGGACGGTGAGTACTGGGTGGCTCGCCGTCCGATCATGGACCATACCCGGGTCAATGACGGATCGTGATACTTGTGTAGCCTTTTGCCAACTATATTGGGGTCGGCTTTCAGTCGGTCGAACCGGATGCAGCTGGATATCAGTATTTTACATGGAGCGACTGCCTATCGGACCTCCACAACCCAGTAACTGAGGAATACGAAACCCCATGGCAAGACTGGTTGATAGACTTTCGAGCTTCTGACTGTGATTAACGACTGTCAAAGATCTACAAATGACAGCCGGGACCAAAGGCTTTACGTGCTTTCCGAGACAGGGAGGAAATTCGCTATGACAGATGGTCACCCATCCACAGAACAACCTCCTCAAGCGTGCGAAAAAATTTAAGTTCCTTCTGGGTGAGCTCGCTTTATCTTAAGTCTTATCTTTGTTTCTGGGCTAGACTGAGGCGAAGACCAAAAAACAATAAATAGAATATCTACATATTAACCACATCAGCTCTGCTTAACATGAAACCCTTTATGAAGTAAATAATTATAACGTATTGATGAAAGTTTTCATTTTTTTTTCAGAATACCGAAGCTTGGCTACCTAATTTCTTTGGAGCCTTTAACCCGCTCTACTTACCCGGTTTCAACCCCGGATTCAACCCTTACGTACCTCCATTACCTTTTGTACCCGGATTTCCAGGATATCAACCGGCTCCTCCACCATACTACGGTTATATAAAGGCAAAATAATAATAGAACACATTAAAACATTATATTCTTTAATATTCTTCTTTGCACGCACTTTTTTTCGTTCATTTCTTTCTTTCTCATGCTTTATCTCTTTCTGAGCTTCTTCTTTTAAAAGAAGAGTGAGTTTCAATAATATTTTACGACACCGTTGGCGATTGACTGATGACTTATTTCGTACATCTTCTCAGGCAGATCTGTGTCTAAGAGGGAGAATTTGAATTAGAAATATTGGGCAAGTTTTCAGCGGTCCCAAAAATTTCACGAGACTCTCAAGCCAACTGCTTCATCGCGGGCACCAATGATGTCATGTGAGATCTCCTTACAAAAAAATAAACGCTTTCTGAATGCCTCAAGACACATTCCCGAAGCCCTAAAAAACATTGTTTCTAAAACAATTGCTGTATTTTTTCCAGATGACAGTCATATTGTGGAGCACCCATCATCAGGCCCTTCGCCTGTACCGGACCACAGTTAGTGTTCTGAACATTTCATTATCATTATCATCTGTGTCATCAATCATCATTAACAAGACGTAAATGTTCAATACTGACCATAAACTATTTCGATACTTCTTAACCACAGATAAACTCCTTCAGATTCAGCACAGTAGGTAATCTATGCGCGCCACGGCTGGGATACTAACCTTAAAAAACCAAAACATAAACAATGAAAATATCAAAACCACATAATCAACAGTTTAATTTTACAATGAATAAGAATAACATTCGCTTAAAGCAAAAACCACCTTACCACAAAATAGATAAACATCTGTTGAACACTTGTCTATAAAAAAAACTTTTTCAAAAAAAAATGTAACCGCCTTCAAAAAGAACCACAAGAAAGGGTAAAATAATCTACAAGATAACTTTTATTTCGGAAGTCGATGGCTTTGTTATTTTTTATATCATTGTTTTTTTTTGCCACCGACTTCCGAAATAAAAGTTATCTTGTAGATTATTTTACCCTGTCTTGTGGTTCTTTTTGAAGGCGGTTACATTTTTTTTTTGAAAAAGTTTTTTTTATAGACAAGTGTTCAACAGATGTTTATCTTTCTTGTGGTAAGACGGATAAAGTTACGATATTTTTTTTTCAGCATTTTTCGGGAATCCATTTTCACCCATGAATTGGATATTTAGAAAATGGCCGATTAGTTGGCATGAGCCACCAGTAACCACGAACTACTACAACACAGGAAATGGGGGTTGGGGTAAATTGAAGACATGGTCGTGGAGCTTCTAAGATAAAATATTGTTATTCAATTAACATTGACGGTTTTCAATAAATACTTTTATAGAAATCAATTGTTTTTTTTTCGTGGCAAAATCTTCAAATGCGTTTGAAGAATTTCAATGAGAGACTCCTACCCAGGGCGGGGCGGGAATGAATGGCAGATTGCCAACTGAGTTTGGCAACATATTGCAAGTTGCAGTGAGTGGATTTGACTCACAAACGGTTGCCTACCAGATATACCATTAGAAACCCACCTGCCTAGCCTTTTCCCAACTATATTGTGGTCGGCTTCCAGTCAAACCGGATGCAGCTGAATGTCAGTATTTTACACGGAGCGACTGCCTATCGGACCTCCACAACCCAGTAACTGGGTAATACCATAACCCTTGGTAAAATTGGTTGTCGGACTTTAGAGCTCCTGACTAACAGTAACGACTGTCATAGATTTACAAATGATAGCCTGGACCAACAGCTTTACATGCTTTCCGAGGTACGGAGGAAACTCACTATGACAGATGGTCCCCCATCCACAGACCAACCTCGGCAAGCGCGACTTAACCCAGAAGATCGGCTTGTGCGGCTGTTATCATGCAGCATTGGGCAGCTGTTGCCCGGTTCAGCTTTGGGGCTAAACGAAGGAAATGCTCCTTAAAGTTCCACCGGCTGTCGAGGACGACTCCCAGGTACTTCATCGTCCTCCCGACGCCGATGCTAACCCCTCACCGTTATGTGGGACTCTGACCGTGGTGCGTTCAGACGGCCATGAAAACACATGGCCTCTGTTTTGTGCAGCATTAACATGGCCTAAAACTTGTGGTTTCTGATGAGTGGGAACTGAACATAAGAGGCCTCGCAATGCTGATGCCGCCGACGATTTACCATCATTGTAGCATCTTACAACAACGGGACCGCGCGGGAGCAGCGGAGGCAAGTTATATTTTTCGTCCTGAAACAAAGGGCCTCGCACATCTTGCTTCATATAGAGTCTTGCTCCCTCCTAGATTCGGTCTCGCTACGCCACTGCCCCAAAGATCTTCTATTGACTTAATTCTTTGAACTGCTTCTCTGCAAACTTCTTGCAGATAGCAGAGCAGCGATGTCGGGGCTAGCTGCTAGCTATCTTTAAGACTTTTGGTTGTAACCACTTTTTATTCGAAATGCACATGTGTAAACATGCGAAAATTAAAACAGCATAAAAAGTTCAATAACATCAGTATATTCAAACTAATATTTTAAATGCAAAAGTAACTCTGTCTGTCTGTCTGTCTTTTCTTCACGCCTAAACTACTGAACCGATTTGTGTGAAATTTGGTACAGACATAGTTTGGAACTTGAGAAAGGACATAGGATAGTTTTTAACCGACTTCAAAAAAAGGAGGAGGTTATCAATTTTATGTTTGTTACCGCATTACGACCGACTGGGTGAACTGATTTTCATGATTCTTTTTTTGTTTGAAAGCTGGTGCTTCCCGTGTGGTCCCATTGTCACCAAAACAGGATCTGATGATTGGATCTTGGAGAAATCGAGGGCAACCCTCAAACTTTATAGGCCCACGCAACGTTTTTCGTAAATCTTATGAAGTAATTTAAGTACTTGCGTATGGTTATCATCACTTTATGTAGCTGAGCTGATGATGAAAGGTACAACTCCTTAACAGTAAGAAGTAGGCATCGACTGATTCATTGTTCGCATATTTCCGGAACTTCACGTCCGATTTAAATATTTTTTTTGTGCTAGGTATTCAACTTAGGGAATACTGCAAGTTTCATCAAAATCGGTTCAGTAGTTTTTGAGATAGGGAATTTTATTAGCTTATTGTGTACATAAGGGATGTTATTACCAGTGCTACGGTTTACGTACCGGGTTCACGGTAATTCGTAAGTCCCGCGACCCCGGCAGGCTTTGGCCCTCTAAAATAATGAGCACTTAGAAAGGAATTCAGATAATTCCACCTTCAAGAGATTCCCTCTAAATATTAGGTATAGGTGTTCAAAGATTGTATGGAAACTAATTTTGAAATTAGAAATCTGGGATGTTTAAATTAAAAAAAAATGTCACGTAACTTAATGAGGCAGACCAAATTCTACGCGAGCGAAGCCGCGGGCGAAAGCTAGTCATTTATATTTATTAAAATAACATGCCCGAAAGTAGTCGAGACCAATTGAATTACGTTACTAATTGCAATTATATGTCAAACATTTCTCCCGCTTTTCTTGAAAATAAACCGTAAAATTAATTCGAATGTTTTCTTAATTCTTACTATAATGTGGAACATATCTTAAACAAGGAACAAATAACTACTAAAGACGGTATAAAAGCAGTTTATGACATTGTTATGAATTTTTACGAAAGAGATTTAAAGTCAAAATGAAATCTTTAGTTTTATTATTATTTTTAGCATTACCTATTTTATGTTTAGCACAGGTATGTAAAAGTTATATAATTATACAAGGTGTTAAGAGGTCTTTTATGAGGCGGTAATTCAAACAATAAGTACATCAAACTAAATAACAAAATGACATAAAAACTGTGAAAGTATTGTAGATGATTGTAGATTCCGGTCACGGGACTGTACGAATTACCGTGACCCTGGAACGTAAAGGGCTATTGAAGGACGCCGTGGATTTTAGTCAGTACGAGTCTGACAGTCCCTCCCGCTCTGCCTTGGGTGGGAGGACTCATTGATGATTTTACCATGATAAAAAATAAAAAAGATGCTTATTCCAAAGTGTAGATCTCTATGGAGAAGAACAGGCAAGAAACTCCATGGACACTCTTTTTCGAATGCTAAAACTATTGAAGAACTTTGATTACATCACTCTTCTTGAGATGGTACACTATGTGAGACCGATGTAGCAAGAAAAAGTGTCCACATGGCAGCTCATAGATGACCACTCCCAACTGACAGCGCACTGTCAGCCATCATTGGCAGCCATTGTCTATTGTACCATGGTTCCCTGCGCTGAGCAAATCTTAATACCTGCAACCTTCAAAATATCGTCCACACATCCGGGCCGTTGGTCTACCATCACTTCTTCTACCACCTCTCGGTAACTATACAATAATGGCTCGACTCCACTTGCAATCACTACATCTTACCAAGTGTCCTGAAATATTGAAAAGAGATTTATTAACACACAGACCACCACACAGAACAAGCAAAATTATATAAAGAAAAGTAACAAAGGAAACAAAATTACATAAAAGAAAAATAACAAAAGGGGAAAACCAAAAAATAAACAAAATTAGTCCTGTGCGAGGCCAAAAGCTCCTATCTCAGCATGTTCTGCGACATTTTTGAAACTCTCACAGCGCTGGTTTTCTGGTAATCCTGCAGTCTTTTTCTTTTTTTGTCTATTTTATTCTTCTTCTCACTTCAGGATGCCAAGCACCCCAACATACGTTGGGTGTCATGGTCAGCGCCTCTGCAAAATGGGTTCCAATTCTGGTCTGTACCAACGGGGTCGTGGCCTAACGAACAACAAATGAGTTTCTTGATGCCACTATCTTCAAACAATGGCTGGAAACCTAATCAGGTATGCAAGATTTTTTATTGTCAGCCTCTTCTGCAGAGGTTTAGGATTATTTATATTAGAACCTTTTTTTTCTAAACTTAAAAAATAAAAATAATTAAAAATGCAAAATTATGAAAATTTAAAAAGATTCTCAAGTTGTACATTTTCTGAATTTTGCTTTCATCTTATCTTACGAGTGTATACGACTGCCTGCATACGGGTAAATTTTACGAGTTTTGCTTGAACAAAACTTTTTCGTTTCAGGTCTTGGACAACTGGATAAATACTTTATTTGTTGGATTCCCAAACTTTTTCTTTCCTTGGGAATTTCAGCCGCCTTACCCACCGAGCGTGCCATCTCGTCCACAGTACCAAAATACTGCGCCACCTAGATATCCTGTAAACCAAATTCAGCCAAACACAGCTCCAAGGCCCTGGGTAAAGCAAATAAAGTTGGGTCCCAGACCCATGCAAGAGCATTATGGTCCAACGGTTAGACCTTGGCCAATACAGCAAAACTTTGGTACAACATACAGGCCTTGGCCCGTACAGCAACACTTTGGTACAACATTTAGTCCTTGGCCCACACAACAACAATTTGGTACAACATTTAGGCCTTGGCCCATACAACAAAACTTTAGGCCAACATTTAGACAGTGGAGTATGCCACACATAGGCCCAACACCAGGGCACTGGCCGATGCAGCAACAACATGGCCCAACAAACAGACAGTGGCCCATACCGACACACGGGGGACCAACAACACATGGGCCATGGCCCGCCCAACAACGTTTAAGCTCAAGAATGGGAGAATGGCCTGACCCATCTCAATTGGATTTAACTCTCGAGCCCACATATCCAAATATAGGCCGGTCATATATATCGCCATATTACCTAGAAGATTAGGATTAAATTAATTTTTGTCTTATTTGCGTTATTTCTGACCCGTTTATGTGTACGCGCTAGACGCCAGACTCTTTGTTAATTGTAAGTTGATTTTATTATCTACTAGCTTCTGCCCGCGACTTCGTACGCAGATTCTGTTGCTTTTGCCAGCAACAAAGGGGTTGTCAAAATCGAAGATCTGAAGCGTCTGATGTCGAATTCTAAGAGCCCGGGGATGGGAAAACAACGGGATGTTCGAGACGATTCGAGACTTTCCAGATCTTTCATTTTTGTTAGTCTTTTTAGTAGTAAAAATCTTTTGTAAAGACGTGAGTGGCGCGTGGAGGCGCATCGCCGAGGTGAATCCCCGCTGCCTCGACAAATCGAGGCGTGGCGGGAAGAGCTCCAGCGCGATCACAAGGCAAAAGGGAGGGAGCCGCAATAGCGGCGGTTAGACCCTTCTTTGAGGAGTGGTGTCACGGCGTCCTGATCTACCGCCTGACGCAGGTCCTCACCAGGCACGGAAGTTTCGGGAGGTACCTGTATTGGATAAGGAGGGAAGAAATGCCTGGGTATCACCACTGCGAGGATCGCCCGGAGGACAAGTTGCAGAACAGCCCCGCTTGGGAGAGCACCGCCGTGTCCTCGCGACGGCGATAGGCGGAGACCTCTCGCGCCCCGCATTGGTCGAGGCCATGCTGCGGGGCGAGATGGAATAGGAAGCGGTCGCCTCCTTCTGCGAAGCGTTCATGCTAGGATAGGAGGAGGCGGGACGCATGAGTAAGAGGACAGCGTCCACCTTACAGTCCTGCCGCAGTGGTAGACGCCCAAGGCGACAGACGGTGCGTTGTGTTCCACACACGCTATTGAAGGACACCGTGGATTTTAGTCAGTACAAATTTGACAGTCCCTCCAGCTCTGCCCTTTGTAGGAGGACTCATTTGACGATTTAAAGGGAATACATTTTGTCACGTGTTAAAAAAAATATCATTGTTATCACACATTAGTAAAGACTTATTACTTAAGATCAGATAATAAATAATTATTTCTTATTTCTCAGATAGTTTATTAGATAATACATTACTATATAAAGTTGATTTAAAACTATACAAACACATTATATTCAGTTGGAAGAATAATTCGAGTCATCCAATTAACAAGATGGCTGCAAAAATCATTGCTTTCTTTTGCTTGCAGTTAACCTTGTTCCATGTAAGTATTTCTACCATTTATTTATTTTAACAAAAACGTTCAAAACTACTTTTGCTCAGCCAGGTCTGCATTTCTGTGTTTAGATAATTAAAGAAGTATTGAACAAGTTATCAGCTTACCTCAAGCATTTTTTCAAAATTTCAAACAGCTCCTAGGCCATATTTCATCATCTGCCTAGCCTTTTCCCAACAATATTGAGGTCGGCTTCCAGTCAAACCGGATGCAGCAGAATATCAGTATTTTACATGGAGCGACTGCCTATCGAGGATGCAAGGACTTGGCATCAACATCAACGGCGAATACATCACTCACCTTCGGTTTGCCGACGACATCGCAGTCATGGCAAAGTCGATGGAGGAACTCAGCATGATGCTCGATGGCCTCGACCGAGTTTCACAACGGGTGGGCTTGAAAATGAACATGGACAAGACGAAAATTATGTCAAATGCCAATGTTGTGACCACCCCAGTCTCTGTTGGAATCTCGGTACTCGAAGTTGTTGACTCATATATCTACTTAGGACAAGTAGTCCAATTAGGTAGGTCCAACTTCGAGAAAGATGTCAACCGCCGAATCCAACTCGGTTGGGCAGCGTTTGGGAAACTCCGCAATGTCTTTTCGTCCGACATACCTCAGTGCCTCAAGACGAAAGTCTTTAACCAATGTGTGTTACCAATGATAACTTACGGCACAGAAACGTGGTCTTTCACTATCGGCCTCATCTCAAAGCTCAAAGTCGCTCAACGAGCTATGGAGAGAGCAATGCTCGCTGTTTCTCTACGTGATCGAATCCGAAATGAGGAGATCCGTAGACGAACTAAAGTCACCGACATAGCCCACCGGATTAGCAAGCTGAAGTGGCAATGGGCAGGCCATATTGCTCGCAGAGCAGATGGCCGATGGGGTCGAAAAGTACTAGAGTGGAGACCACGGACTAGCAAGCGCAGCGTAGGATGTCCACCAACAAGGTGGACAGACGACCTTATAAAAGTCGCCGGAAGACGCTGGATGCAGGTCGCTTCCAACCGGTATATGTGGAGATCTAAAGGGGAGGCCTATGTTCAGCAGTGGACGTCCTATGGCTGAGATGATGATGATGATGATGACTGCCTATCGGACCTCCACAGCCCAATAACTGGATAATACCCCATAATAAGACTGGTTGTCAGACTTTAGAGCTTCTGACTAATAGTAACGACTGTCAAAGATCTACAAATGACAGCAGGCACCAACGGCTTTACGTGCTTTCCGAGGCAGGGAGGAAACTCGCTACGACAAATGGTCACCCATCCACAGCCCAACCTCGGCAAGCGTGGCTTAACCCGGAAGATCGGCCTGTCATAGATAAAATTCATTGTTTAAAAAAGCAACAAATTCGTGACCATTCCTTTTCAGAATTTTCACTGACGGACTGATAAGATTTGCAATTTATTCACTCTGCCACCACGCCTTTATCTAATTTATCAAACAAGTTAGTCATTTAAAACTATGTTCTTTTCACAAACAAGCTTTTATTTTTAAAAAATACTTACGGTAGACAAAGTACTCGTCAAGACGAATCAAACGAGTCTAAACTCGATTGGTTTGTGGCGTTTCATTACAGAGTTCTTATGGCCACCTTCCAGCGCCATCATCAGATCTGCTTCATGTCATCATAATATTGTATTGTCACGCGATATACATATACGTGCAAAATTTCAGCTCAAAAACTTGCAATATTTGATTGCAGACAACGGAAACGTGAAACTTAATAATTGTTATTTTTTTCAGACCATAAACGCGAACTGCGTGAACCGCTACATTCCTGGCTTACAACAGAACATCCTACCATTGCCTGTAGCAGAATCTCTTCTGCCGAACCAGATGATCATCGGTTCTAATTTCGGCCAGCCCATCGTGGAGGTTCCATTCGGCATGACCAATCAGATTCCAGCCACAACCGTCATACAAGATAGTACTGTTGCTAACAACTTGGCTAATGCACTACAGTTGCTAGTAGTCAGTAATCTTCTCTCTAATACTCTGCCGTTATCCCAACCCGATGTTGTGGTCCCAGCGTTGGGATTCGGATCACCTTTGGACTACGGACTCATGGCCCCTGTTAATCCGGTCTTGTCACCGATTAGTCAAATAGTGTCTCCTCTCAGTTCCTGTGGATGTGGTCCGTATAATTATATATATTGATTTGGGTTACTTATTTATTTTTTTAAATGATAAGTAATTTTAATAAATATAACATTTTGAGTCATTTGTCGTTTTTATTTAATTTCATTACAATGAATGTTGTAAATAGACTATTTTTTTCAAAAAAAAAACACTCCGAAATATAGATAGGTAATAAAAAAAAAAATCATCTGTATTGTCTATTTTATTACGTCAACTAAAATTGACAAAGATACAACGCTTCTAAAAATCACAAATCGTCACTCAATCGGCGATAATTTTACAGGCGTTATGACGTCAGCCTCCACTCCTTTCCCAAGCGTTTAACTTTGTCAAAATTCAATGATTAAAAAAAAAATACGTATTCAATATTGTTCAATACTTTAACTGACTAAACAAATTTTCAATTTATTTATACAGTAAACCACCCTATTATTAAATTAAGATATTTAGTAATTTTCTTGTCTTTATAATTTAGAGAAGGATTTGCAAATAAGAACGCGAATAACGATCTGTGTCAATTTCATAAACAACGCTGTTTATACAGGGTCACTTGTATTCGATGTTTATACATCAGGAGCTGATAGGGCCTAAATGCAACTAATTGAACCCCCATGTATAAATATAGTCGAAATTTAATAGTTTTCAAGATATTTAAGTTGTAAAGGTTTTTTGAGACTCACCCAAAATCTGACATTTAACTACAAATTAAAATAAAACTACACAGTTTATTGGCCCCATTTATTCACGTGATATTGTAGCTAGCATTTTAATTAAGCTATATAAATAATTAAATATGCTTAATTCATCAAAATAATGAGCTATTAAAGAATATTTCTTCTTAATACTTTCATGTTACGCTTTTAAAAAAAATGGTGTCTCATTAAAATAATTACTATGGCACGGATCATAAAAATAAATAAATAAATATTCCACAACTATCACACAACGCCATCTAGTCCCAAGCTAAGCAGAGCTTGTGTTATGGGTACTAGACAACTGATAAACATACTAATATAGGTATTTCTAAATACATACATATTATAGATAAATAACACCCAGACACAGAACAAATGATCGTGCTCATCACACAAACATTTGTCCTGGGTGGGAATCGAACCCACGACCTCCGGCATAGCAGTCAGGGTCACTAACCACTAGACCAACAGGCCTGTCAAAAATAACTAAGATAACTTGCCTCTGCCATGGGCTTTTCATAAGGTACTAAAGTCAATTTAAAGCTAAAGTATTCGTAGCCAGACGATCTCCGGCCGCCGTAGGCGCGGGCATGCGAAGGCGAGTAATGGGCGACTCGCTGTCCGACCATGGACCATGCCCGGGTCGACGGCGCGTTGTGTTCCATGCGCGCCTCAAGGAGTGTCAGCATAGTGACGGGGCCTGTAGAGGGCCAAAGCCTGCCGGGGTTGCGGGACTCACAAATTTCCGTGACCCCGGTACGTAAAGGGCTATGGAAGGACACCGTGGATTTTAGTCAGTCAAGTCTGACAGTATGGGTGGGAGGAATCATTTGATGATTTTACCACGTTAATAAAAAAAGACCTAAATGTGATGGTCGGTGGCCTCTTAAGCTCTTTTCGTTTTCACTCATCGGACACCACGAGTAGATACTCGTAATAATGTAGGTCATTTTATTTTCCTTGGGCGCGAGGCGCTTTCAGGTGCGAGGTCAGGAGCTAGGGTCCGCTTCGCTCCCGCCTAGCTACGCTACTGAGAGGGAGCAATTCAAGCTATGCGATGTAAGGAAAAGCCTCGCAAATGCGTCTTGCCCCCTCCTAGATTCGGCCACTGCTTCCTCGCACATATATACATAGTATGGCATCAGTGGAAACGCTCACGTGGTTTCGTAGGTTACATTTTACATTTAGCTGCATATACACATCTTGTGTGTAAAAGCACCCTCGATTTCCAGTCACCGTAGGTGCGGACGGTGAGAGGAGACTCGCCGTCTAATCATGGATCAAAATCAAAATCAAAGCATTTATTTCAAGTAGGCCAGTTACAGGCACTTTTGAATTGTCAAAGACAAATAAAATATAATTAGACATAACAAAATTATGGTGCTACAGTCCCAGTCACAAGACATAAAAACTGTGAAAGTACCGTAGATGGATTCCAAGGTGTAGATCTCAATGGAGAAGAACGGGCAAGAAACTCCATGGACACTCTTTTTAGATCGCCAAAATTATTACAGAACCTTTGTTACATCATTCATTTTGAGATGGTACATTATGTGAGAACGATGTAGCAAGTTAAAAGTGTCCATAGTTAAATTTAAACAAAGACAATTCAGAAGTAAAATGATTAATAATTAAAATAAACCGTGGCAGCTAAGATATGACCAGTCCCAACTGACAGCGCCCGTTCACGAACATGACACATGTATCAGCACCATTCAGCTCAACCATTTTGAAGGGAGCTAAATGATCCGACACACGCGCCACCATCAGCGAGACATTTGAGTGAGCATGACACACTCTTAACCGCCAGGGTCATTCAAGTCAACAAGAGACGTAGGTGCCCAGTGAATCACAGCTCTGAAGTACATAGCACTCACACAATGTCGAATATGAAACTATATAATACAAGAAAGAATGAATCTATACAATGCAAATACTGTTGTACAATCTTCAGCAGCTCCAACAATGGTATTAAGTATATTTCTACTATCAATTTATTTATACATTCACTGTCTCATGGAGCAGGACCAGCATGGAGCCAAGCATTATTATCAGCGATATAGTCGCTCAGTTTGTAATACGCCTGCTTACACAGTGTGCGTTTAATGCATGTTTTGAATTTCGTTTCATTCAGTTCAAGAACGTTTTGTGGTAGCTTATTATAGCATTTTAAACAGTACCCCATGAAAGAAGAGTCTACTTTGGCGAGTCTGAAGCCCGGCTGAACTAATTGGTCCCTATTTCTAGTATGATAATTATGTCGGTCACCTCTTTTTTTGAAAAGATGCATATTTTTCCTAACGTACATTATGTTTTCATAGATATATTGACAAGGTACCGTCATGATGTTAATTTCCTTAAACAGTTCTCTTAGAGAATCGCGCCTACGGAGATTATACATAGCTCGGATCGCTCTCTTTTGGAGAATTAAGATAGACTCGATGTCAGCCGCCCGTCCCCACAATAAAATGCCATACGACATTATACTGTGGAAGTAACTAAAATAGACAATTCTCGCGGTATCAACGTCAGTGAATTGACGAATCTTCCTGACAGCATATGCTGCTGAACTTAATCGCCCCGCAAGAGTTGTGATATGAGGGCCCCATTGTAGCCTTGAATCAAGTGTTATCCCCAGGAAAACCGTTTTATCGACGAATTCTAGTATCTCTTCATTCAACACTATGTCATAATTACTATTTTTAACATTTGGTAAGGCAAATCTAATGCATTTCGTCTTGTTTCCATTTAATACTAAATTGTTTGCTGTGAACCAACTATGGATCTGATGCAAAGCATTATTGACGTCGTCTAGATTCTGGGCTCGCCTATTTATTTTAAAAATTAGGGAAGTGTCATCAGCAAATAACACCATATTGTGTAGTTGGTTCTTAAGTAAATATGGTAGATCATTGATATATACAAGAAAGAGGAAAGGACCCAATATTGAGCCTTGTGGAACTCCCATTTTAACTGTTAAACCCTGTGAATTTACACCATTCATTTGAACTTGCTGTTGCCTATCACACAAATAAGATTTTACCAAACTAAGCGCAAGTTTACCTAGTCCGTAATGTTCAAGTTTCAAAAGTAATGTATCGTGATTAACGCAATCAAATGCTTTGGAGAGGTCACAAAAAATTCCTATGGCGTCTTGGGCTTCCTCCCACGCAGTAAAAATGTACTTTAATAAGGAGACACCGGCGTCAGTTGTACAACGTCCCTTGGTGAAACTGACCATGCCTAGGTCGACGGCGCGTTGTGTTCCACGCTTTAAAGGGGCCAAAACCTACTGGAAACCGGGATCGTAAAGGGCTTTTGAAGGATCGGCGCGGATTTTAGTCAGCATAAGTCTGACAGTTCTTCCTGCCCTGTCCTGGGTGGGAGGACTCATTAAATGATACCTCATAAAAAAAATAGAAAGAAAGTAAGAAATAAGTCTACCACAATATTTCTTTTGTAAGAATTGGTACCTCGTAGTAACGATACAACAATTTCTTATTGAAGTCACGTACGCTTGAGGCAATCTAGTTATGTTTCTTACATGTCTACCCATTACTCAATAACATTTCATATTGTTATTACGTTATAATATAATATTTAGTTATGTTAATGAGTACCTTACTTATCTATGCCTGTTATCTATTACCTATTTATTTTATATTATCCATGTTTTTTCTTGTGAAATAATTTGAATCTATTAGATAAGATAGAACTTTTAAAAGATTTTTGTGCATTTAAGTTTAGTTCGCTGGCAGTATCAGCTGATTTTGTTTGCTTTTCTTTAAAAAATCCTGTTCATAGCTCTTAATGATTGCAAGTTGGAGTGGATTACCACTCCTGCTCGGACGGCCTGCTCATTAGAGCAGGCCACGTCTCTCGTAGAATTGATAACCGATGGGGAAGAAAAGTTCTCGAGTAGAGGCCACGGTCCGGAAGACGCAGAGTAGGCCTCCCACTAGGTGGACCGACGACATCGTGAGTGTCGCGAGCATGATGGCCTACCATGACATCTTGAAGCGAGAGTAATTCCTCGGGCGGCGAGTAATGGGTGACTCGCTGTCCGACCATGGACCATGCCCGGGTCGACGGCGCATTGTGTTCCACGCGCGCCTCAAAGAGTGTCGGCAAAATGACGGGGTTCCTCTAGAGGGCCGAAGCTTGCCGAGGTCGCGGGGCTTACGAATTACCGTGACCACGGAACGTAAAGGGCTATTGAAGGACACCGTGGATTTTAGTCAGTACGAGTCTGACAGTACCTCCCGACCTGCCCTGGGTGGGAGGACTCATTTGATGATTTTACCACGATAAAAAAAAAATGCATACCCGCTAGCTATTATATTTTTATCTAACAACGATTTAAGTACCTACAGACGCCAGTACTATCATCCTACCCCAATCTATCAAACCTACCCAATCAAACATAAACCTTCTACTTCTGTAATAAAGTTGAAAATCTATAATTACAACTCTAGTCATTGTAACTGTAATTAGTGTTAACTTTCTTTACGAAATCCATTCACAAAAGTATTACAAATATTAAAATGCAAGTGTGGTCGATGACCAGCATAACTTGATCCACTTCAACATGATTCTACCTTTCAAAAAGGGTCACATAATAAAAGACAACGACTGTACACACAATTTTCCAATGATTAATTTTATAATTACTGTTGTTAGAAGGTTATAAATAAGTGTCGGTATGTTACGCTTCATTTCCAAGTGAACAGTATGGGGTTGAAATTGTTGTTTCTCTATGTGATATGTCAGGTAAGTTTTTATTAATAGTAATTATAATATGTAGATAAGGAAATAGGGTCTATTAGGCCTACCACACGCACAAGCTTCACCACAGTTTTGCCTGCGCAAGCTTCCTGCATGATTAAACAATACACGGTCGGCAACACTGAACGCCCGACCACACACACAGGCAATTACGCGCAGGCCGGGCTTGCGCAGGAAAAACTGTGGTGAAGTTGTGCGTGTGGTAGGCCCATAACGTTTTGACTCACCAGTTGGCGCTACTGTTGAGTGAGGTCCTGAAGTACCTATAGCTATCAAAAGGGATTTGAAGGTTTTGAAGGGTCAAAACCTATAGGGATAAATACCCGGAAAAAGCGTCCGTGAAGATCGGCTTCTAAGAAATATTCCCTGAGACTCTATATATAATATCTCGTGATTGTGGAGTCTTTTTTTTTACGTGGTGAAATCATCAAATGAGTCCTCCCATCCAGAGCAAAGCGGGAGGGACTGTCAGACTCGTACTGACTAAATTCCACGGTGTCCTTCAATAGCCCTTTACGTTCCGAGGTCACGGTAATTCGTGCAGTCCCGCGGCCTTGTGGAGAGTCTTAGCGTTTTGAAAACCTTGACCTCCATCCACATCTTCGCGGGATATACAATCTCATAACCGAAGACCCCGTGGGTGGTGCATTCGATATGCCGTAAGCTTCAAGTTTTGTTTGAGTCCATTTGAGTTTGCCAAAAAAATATATCAAAACTGGCATGACCCAGCCGTTGCAGGCGCGCACCTTATTACCACCTGATAAAAGACTATTAAATACTTTTTTCAGGCTTCCATTTTTATAATTTTTTACTAGTTATTAACACTTTCCGGGACAGGCCGCCTCTCGCCGTTAACTCGATATACCTTTACGTGACAGTCCGGCTAAGGGCGGTGGACTTTGTTGCACACTTTCTCATTTCATTGATTATTGTTACTACTGATATGACGTCCCGCCCATAGGCGTCAACGTCTATGGCCGTATTTGTCGTATCAAAATATTAAAAATATATGTAATATGGTAGTACGGCTATAGGCGGTATGATAAACGAATGGAATTTTTAAGTGTCATATTGGGATATTTAAAAAAACTCAAGTGTCCTGAAACGTGTTAAGTACAACACTCAGTACATACTCAATACTCAGTATACTTTTGCTCGCGTGTGTGTAATGTTATGAACCGTTTCTTTTATTTTCAGATGCTCATCACAGACTCTTTGGGTGGAGTTACACTACCTTCATCAGAATTCATAGGAAAAGTGACACCAATAAAACCTAAACCTTTATCTCCTTCAACCATTTCATCACTTACTTCATCATCGTCAGCACAAGCATGTGAGAATAAGAATAAATGGCCTTCACCAGCGTCTGGAGCTCGAGAGTTTTCATCACCACTGGTATTTACATCAACTTCCAGAGCATTACCAGTACCTAAAATTGATTCAGCATCATTATCAGATGTTAAGATACCAGAAAGATTAAGAGAAAAATTTGTACTTCCAAAACTTTGCTGCACTTCTACTGGAAAAACTAAACCATTTATAAGTACACCAGAAGTAACATTGTCTAATAAGTATCCATTATTGTCATCTTCATCAAAGTCATCAAATGCTTTGCCATACCATTCTTCATGGGATAAGTATACAAGTTCATTAAACACAGTATCATCATTGTCAAGTATAGAACCTTCACCCATTATTCCTGCAGAATCATTAAACAGTAGAAGTACTGAAGGTCTTTGTACAATATCAAAAATCAATTATATTACAGAACCATCAGCTATTAAATTGACCAGATTTAGAACTACTGACACCCTACCGCCTTTGGAAGCCGTAACACCGTCATTACCAGAACATTTCTCTTCAAATACTTTCTGTCCATCAAGTTTTCTATGTTCGTTGCCAGATCCAATACGCTACAAATCTACGTATTTACCTGGAGTTCGGACTCCCTCTGAAATGCCACCTTTAATCTTTAGACCACTTTCTAATAAAAAAGCGGTTAATTTTAATTGTCTGAGTGAGTCTTCTAATTTGTTAGTTCCAAAAACCTTAGACTCTGATACTAATCTTAATTCTATTCAACATAGAAATGACCCTTATTTGTCACCTTATATGAAGCCATTTAAATCTGCAGTGATTCCTAAAACTATTGATCCAATACAGTTACCAAAACAATCTTCAAATGCACCGTGTTCTAAGGAAGCGATTATGGCACAAAAATCAGACTTTGGTAAAAATCTAATGTCACATTTGGAAGCCAATACGGGCTCAACTTTAATAGCTTTGGAATCTAGATTGAAACAACCTGAATCTACGGTTTGTTATTGTTCCCAGACTGATCCAAAATCTTCACTCAATTCTAAACCTTACATATGGGTTGATGGAGTACCTGACTTCAAAGTAAAACCTTGTACTCTTCCCAAAAACAATCCTTCACATTTCAAAAATTCTCCAACTCCACCTTTAGTGCCAATTTCTCCATCTTCTCCAATCATAGATGTGTTGTCAAACAGGATTAAAAGTTTTGATTGTTCAAATAGTATTAATGGAGTTCACACCATACCTATCATAGGAGATTATATGGAGACAATAGGAAGACTTAATACGAATGATCTTAGTACGTATAAAACGTTCGTTGATACTAAAAATGTTCCTAGCTTGGAAATAATCTGTAGCTCGTTTGCACCTAAATTAGACTCCTACCAACATCCATTATTTGCTCAACAATGTATTCCAAAACCTTTGTATTCCCTTCCTAAAACGCCATGTGAACCAATACCTTCAATTTCCTCTGAAACATCTTATATTTCTCCAACCACCTATTTTCCTTCTACAATATCGCAAACTCCATCTTCTATATCTTATGTAAATCAGTCTCCTCCTTCTTCTATTGGACAAACTACTTCAAATATAGTTTCTTGTGTGAACAATATTATGTCAAGTATAACTCAGAATATATTGTCATCATGTAAGTCTTACTTATACTCTCCCTCTTCGAATATACATCAAAAACAAACTTATACAACTCAGTCAAATCCTTATGATAATTATGACTTCAAATCTACACAAACATTACCAATTTTACCTTCGCCAGTGAACACTCAATCAATTGAATCCATTATAAATTCGGCCATTGTTGATTGTATACATTCCTCAACTACTGATCATACTTCAAATGATATTTCATCATTAGACGCAGCTTGCCCTTCACCACAATACGAAATGTCTGCCAGTCAGTCATTACCCATATGTATGCCACAGCCTACAGTCGCTGTACCTTCAACATCATTGATAACTTATTCATCACCTCAACTGTGCCCATCATACTTGCCATCACCAATTTTGCCTTCATATCCTATTATTTCATCACCGTTTAATATGGAGGCTCCTGTTTACAAAGTAGTTTCATCGAAAAAAGATTCTGATAGGGAGAAATTAATCGAATTGATGTTGATAGCTGAAATATTGAATAACGATGAGAACTTTGATTGGGATGATTTGGATACATTGTTGGCATTTTTGTCATTGAGTTAATAATACTAATTTTATTATAGTGCTACCAACTTTACTGTCCCGACGAGCAAAATTGACGTTAAAACATTAGTAACGTAAATTTTGCTACATGAGCGGCGCCATCGTCGGAACAGATATGTGGGTCTGTACCATAATACTTGATGGCACTAAGCCATGCCAGCCCATTCTATTAGATACAAATTCAAAAAGGACAAGACATAAACAAAGGTAAAGATTTTTGAAGACAGAAAAATTCAGCTGCGTATGGGACTGGAAGCCGCGTCTTCTGGATAAATACTCTAGAAGTCTTACCATCGCAACACCCTCGTTTGAAGTTGAAACTTTCATTCCCTTGTTTTTGAACGTTTTACACATTTGCAACACAGACGTTATTGCTTTATAAATAAATAAGACTTAATAATCGAAGGTGTAAATAAAATCGTTTTGTTAACATTTACTTGTTGTTTTATTGCATAATTACATTCCACCTGTGTCTTCACTGCCCCTCTTCAAGTTGGTTTTAAAAGGAGTTCTATTTCCGTACCAAAAAACATCAAAATCGGTTCAGCATTTTAAGTAAGTAAGTAGTCAAAACTCAAATTGACTCACCAAGCAAATCAGCGTTATTAATACGCCGACTTGGCAGAGTAAAGCTTCCAGAACTTATTAGCATGTTCTGGAACTATGCTTAGACTTCCACAAATCTATAGTAGAACTTTCAGGACCCTTTTCGTAACATCTGGTATATTTTGGTGCGAAATAGGTACATTGTAAAAAAAATAGAATAAAAGATTTTTTTCCCACAATAATCTTTTTTTTTTATGCGGCAAAATCCTCCATGAGTCACATGAGTCCTCCCCCCGGGGGAGCGACTGTCAGACTCGTACTGACTAAAATCCACGGTGTCCTTCAATAGCCCTTTACGTACTGGGGTCACGGTAATTCGTGAGTCCCGCGACCTTCCCACAATTATTTTTATTTTATTTTCGTGGTAAAATCATCAAATGAGTCCTTCACCCAGGGCAGGGCGGGAGGGACTGTCAGACTTGTACGGACTAAAATCCACGGTATCCTTCAGTAGCCCTTTACGTACCGGGGTCACGGTAATTCGTAAGTCCCGCGACGTCCCACAATAATCTTAAACATATTTATTGAACTCACAAACAGAATAAATACATAATCGGATTAACGTTCCTGAATAGCAAGTCAACAAGTCTAGCAGATCCCAAATAAATATTGACATAATATAAAACGTTCCTCCGGACAGAAACAGACTTCGGCTACGCCTTAGATTGGCATATTTTATATACAGACGCTAGCGGATCAAGCTACCCGAATCTCAAAAATTTTACCAATCGAACATTAACCCTATTGTGATGCGCGGGCATGCGGGCAGCGAGTAATGGGCGACTCGCTGTCCGACCATGGACGGGTCGACGGCGCGTTGTGTTTCACGCGCGCCTCAAAGAGTGTCAGCATAGTGACGGGGCCTGTAGAGGGCCAAAGCCTGCCAGGGTCGCGGAACCAACGGATTACCGTGACCCCGGTACGTAAAGGGTTATTGAAGGACACCGTGGATTTTAGTCAGTACAAGTCTGACAGTCCCTCCCGCCCTGCCCTGGGTGGGAGGACTCATTTGATGATTTTACCACGAAAAAAGAAAACCCTATTGTGGTAGAAAATCTATTAAAGAAATTTGACAGACTGTGGTAGGTTGATGTGCTGGTGTCTGTACAATTTCTGATCAATCAATTTATTTGATTCATGGTTGACTTAGTAATTTTGGGGCCAACGTAGTTCTTTAGTAGACAATAATGTTATTAAACAGAAGCCGCTTAAAATAGCACTCGTATATTATATTACTAGCACTTTTCCCGCGACTTCGTCCGCGTGGGTTACGTACTTTCCTAATTCCCGTTTTCACCCCCTTAAAGGTTAAATTTCCAAAAACCCCTTCTGTAATAGGAAGCCGTGTGCAAAATTTCACATTCCTAGCCCTAGTAGTTTCGGCTGTACGTTGATATGTCAGTCAGTCAGTTCTCCTTTTATATATATAGATTACGTAGCAACGAGCTGAACTAAAAAGGTTTGGGCACCCTAGATTTTACTTAACTTACTAGACGTAAAGGTCAGATAGATTTTCAAGATATTTTTAGCTACCTGCGCCTACTCTCAATGGTTTCCAATACTAGAAATCAGGGCTGCGGGCGGCGAATAATGGGCGACTCGCTGTCCGATCATGGACGTCGACGGCGATGACGGAGCCTTAGAGGGCCAAAGCCTGCCGGGGTCGCGGGACTAACAAACATACTATAAAAAAACTGCAAAGCAAGGAAGTAAATAATTTAATTATTTTAATATTTACATTATTTTATTGTAATAAATAACTTAAATATATAACGTCTTTGTTTGTCTTCTTTTTAGCTTCAAAATCTAGAAGTTTTTCTACCAGAAGCCGTGCTAGGAAAATTAAAAAAAATACGATTACGGGTAATCCAAAGACTTAGCCAAAACAAATGTTGTGCCGCCATCTTTAAAATAGCTATCATCTGTCCATTTTTCATTACTTGTTGTTGAAGAAATTGAGTCTTCTGGATTATAAACTGGACCATACGTAGCCACTTTAGACCTAGCGAATACTGTTTCTACAACTTTTTCATTATCATCTTTTGTCCCTCTTTGGTGTGGAATTTTAACTTCGGAATAGATAGAAGCCTTCTCTGGTAAGAATCTTGTGTCGTAATCGTCAATTTCGTCATATAAAAAGTTAGACTCTGGATTAATTTCACTTCTATGGACTTTCCTAGTTTGGAAGTCCGGTACTTCTAATTGAGGTGGAGTACGAAATTGTATTACATCTTCTTTTTTTTCTTTAGAATCAGGTTTTATAACTGTCTTAATATTTTCTTCTGCATCGTCATACTTTTTATTGACTTCATAATCTTTCACAATGCGTTCAGGAAGAACGAGGGCTTCGAAACGCCTTCTGTTTATTAACTCAGGGTTTTCTTTATCAACTGAATAATAGTATTTTGTATCGCTCAAGTTTTTGATATATACTTCTCTATTGTTTGCAGTATACGCTGCACTATCTGTGAACTGGGGATAATAGTCTTCTATATATCCATAGTTAGAAACAGGCTCATTTATATCTGTTTTCATTATATCTTTTTCTTCATTTTCTAATTCATGTACAGTGTCTTTCTTCTCAGATGGTTTTTCAATAGATTTTGGACTTTCATCCTTTGGAATTAGGTCACTGTTTGCATGATTTTTTTCTTTATTATGTATAGTTTTTTCAGGAGTTACTACTTTAACTTTTGGGATAACTGCTGGCTTAGATCTTTTAGGAACATTTGTAGCAGTAGAATTTTTATTTTTCACGGCTATTTTTGTTCTGTTATTGTTTCTATGGTTTTGGAGTCTTTTAATGGTTTTGACTTCTCTCTGTTCGTTTGTTCCTTTGTTATTAGCCATCATAGTTTGGTAAATATTTTCATAGTTAGTGAAGAAATGACTCATAGCAGGATTATTAAATTGCGAGAGACCATTGAAGTTGAAATTGTTGGCAAAATTTTCGGGGAGATTTGGAATAGATTTTAATAAATCACTACTTTCAGGAACTGGGTTTCTAGGTATTCTATTCTCTTCTACGATTCCTTCGTTAAAATGAGCCAGGTTTATACCGTCTTGTATTTGAGTTGATTTAAGAGTTTTTGGTGGGTCTGAAAAAACTATCTCCTCATTATCTTTCTTCGATTTTTTTTTCTTTTTATGGTGGTTTTGTGGTTTAGGTTCTTCAACCATATCATCCTCTTCAACAGGATTTTTTATTTCACTTCCTTTATTTTTTCGTTTTTTCTTTTTATTTCTCTTACTTTTTTCATTATTTGTCTCATTTTCATGCGATGAAGCTTCTGTCTTGGGTTTACGAGATCTCTTTCTTGATTTTTTACTGACTTGTCTATCATTATCACGTACATCATCTTCTTTGTCTAATTCGCTCTTACGTGTTTTTATAGATTCATTATGCTTTCTTTTAACTTTTCGTTTCTTAGTCTTCTTTTGTTTTTCTTCTTTTTTATTCTCTTGATTTGCACTTATCCGTTGGTTATTTTTATACTCGTTTGCCATGGAAGGTGCAAAATAACTATTAACACCATTCAGTGGCATTGCGTTATAAGGCATTTCAACAAAATTTGAACCATAACCTCTTGAGTTTTGGTCGAAATTCGTTTGCATTTGGTGACCCGATAGTAATTTGTTCAGTAACATTTGCTTTATATCAGAAGGTGATAGGTTCAACGATGGCGATTGATTTTGAACCAACATCGCTTGTAGATAGGATGCGATGTCGTTTGGCTGGTTGGCTGGTGGATTTGCGTACCCATTCTGTTGGTAGTTAGGATATGTTTGAGCAGGCATTATCGGATATCCGTTGTTGGAGGATACCTGGAATAAAATGATGATTGATTATCACAACTGTATTGATAAAAGGGAACAAATAAATGTACAATAATAAGGTAGAATATAACTAGGTCTGTCCACGAATACGCTCGAGAGCGCTCGCATATGTATATTGACAGGCCTGTTGGTCTAGTGGTTAGTGACCCTGACTGCTATGCCGGAGGTCGTGGGTTCGATTCCCACCCAGGACAAATTTTTGTGTGATGAGCACGATCATTTGTTCTGTGTCTGGGTGTAATTTATCTATAATATGTATGTATTTAGAAATATATAAGTATGTTTATCAGTTGTCTAGTACCCATAACACAAGCTCTGCTTAGCTTGGGGCTAGATGGCGTTGTGTGATAGTTGTGGAATGTTTGTTTGTTTATTATTTATTTATTGAATTTGTCGATCAAAACGGCGACACGTGACGTCATCTGTCGTCACAAGAACGTTTCCTTATTTTCCTCGTGAACAGTACTTGTACGGTTATAGTGTCCGTTACTGTACACCTGACAACGTGTATGCAAAGGGGATCGAACATTGTATAATGAAGGGTGGTCCTATCGGTCGCCCACCATAATAATATTAATTTAGAATCGCGATGCACACTTAAAGTTATTTTATTTATATAGAAGACACTTTTTTTTAGCGTGGTAAAATCATCAAATGAGTCCTCCCACCCAGGGCAGAGCGGTAGGGACGGAGAGGGTGTCAGACTTGTACTGACTAAAATCCACGGTGTCCTTCAATAGCCCTTTACGTACCGGGGTCACGGTAATTCGTAAGACCCGCGACCCCGGCAGGCTTTGGCCCTCTAGAGGGGGAAAATAGGCCAAGCCAGGCCTATTTTTTGTACATTTACTGATCAATCAATTTATTTGATTCGTGGCTGACTTAGTCATTTTGTGGCCAATGTGGTTTTTTAGTGGACAAATACGCTATAAACAGAAGACGCTTTAAATAGCACCCTTTTTTTTGCATGGTAAAATCATGAAATGAATCTAACTTGAACTGGGACTATCAGACTTGAACTGACTAAAATCCACGGCGTCCTTTAATAGCCCTTTATGTACCAGGGTCATGGTAATTTGTGAGTCCCACAACCCCGGCAGGCTTTGGCCCTCTACAGGCCCCGTCATTATGCTGACACTCCTTGAGGTGCACGTGGAACACAACGCGCCGTCGACCCAAGCATGGTCCATGGTCGGATAACGAGTCGCCAATTACTCGCCGCCCGCATGCCCGCGCCTACGGTGGCCGGAGATCGTCTCCCGTTAAATAGCACCCTTAAAATAAATAAACTAAAGTCACTTACCAATACACCAAACGAAAGAAACAAAACAATTTTTAAAATCATCTTCACTAATGGTCATTATTTACAGACACTAGGAAAAACAAAACATTATCAAAAACTATATTTCGAGCAATTTCATCTAAAACTTTCACCATTCGTATGAAAATCTAAGTTTCAAATACGTGCCCTTAACTTAATATTGTATTTATATATCAATTAAAATCGAATGATTCTTATTGATAACAGATGTTAAGATCGAGAAATTTTATCGATTAGGCACGGATGGCTTATCAATTTCTTTCCATTCGATTCCTTTCTCAATTAAATCAATGTCGTAATAAAGCTAAATCTATTAATTATTTCAACTGTATCACCATACCCGGACGGCGAGACTCGGTGGAGCACAAATTGCAGGAGTGCCCCGCTTGGGCAGAGCACCGCCGTGTCTGAACTGAAGCAATAGGCGGCGGCGATCTCTCGCGTCCGGTATTGGAGCGGAGCGTTACGGAATGGGAAGCGGTCGCCTCCTTCTGCAAAGCAGTCATCCTTGTGAAGGAGGAGGCAGGACGCGTGAGGGGCAGAACAGCCTGGACCTCACGACCCAGCTGCTGCGAGAGACGCCCACGGCAGCAGAAACTGCGAGACGAATTAGCCATTGAAGAATTTTCAGTACGAGCCTCGAGGACTCATTTGATGATTTTACCACTGAAAACAAAAAGGTACCCGCTCTTAACAAGATAATGTAGTTTGTAACTACTCCATAAAACCTTCATGACCCATTACGTGGTCTGCTTACGTTTAGGAGCACTCTACCTCGTGCTATAATCTCACATTATAGTTTTACACTTTAAGGCCATAATACTCGTATAATACCGACATCAGGTACAGTACCTACACAACAGGGTTAATTTTTATCCTTACTGACTAAGGTCCCACACATAAACACGATACGACGCGACGTCGCGTCGTACAAAGATGCGACGTCGTTTTACGATACGACGTCGAGTCGTGGGAATCTACGACACGACGTCGTGACGTTAGAAACCTAAAATTCTGGTACATTCTTCACTAACGTATGTCAGTCTCGTTGCAATTGAGACGGGGAGAGAGATTGAAGAAAAAAGATGCGAAGATGTCGCCACGTGTTGCCGAATTGAATGTGAAATTTTTATTAAGTACCTAAATTATTATAAAAACCAAGTAATTTTTTATACCCAATTTAGGGCCCAAATTAAAACATTAACAAAGGCAAAAGCTGACAAAGTTATCCTAAACGGTTCTAAAAGTTAACGAAAGTTATTCAACTAACTTTTATTTACTAATAGTTCGTTGTTAGCGCCTCGTTGAGTTCTCATACAAAATGCAGTGTTTTTAAGTGCCGGCATTTAGGTACCATTCACAATAGGCCGATTCACATCGGAGCGGCTCGGCTGGCTTCATCCGCCCCTTATTGCCTATTTCACTTCTCAGCAGCTCTGGTTCTCACCAAAGCCGCTTTCAACTGGTGATAGAATTTCCGAAATCGATCCAGTATTCTGGATAGCTGTCCGACCTTGGACCATGCCCGGGTCGACGGCGCGTTGTGTTCCACGTGAGCCTCAAAAAGTGTCAGCAAAAATGACGGGGCCCCCCTCTAGAGGGCCAAAGCCTGTCGGTGTCTAGGGACTTATGATTTACCGTGACCGCGGTACGTAAAGGGCTATTGAAGGACACCGTGAACATCAGTCAGTACGAGTCTGACAGTCCCTCCCGCTCTGCCCTGGGTGGGAAGACTCATTTGATGATTTAACTAATTATTTAATTAAAAATAATACATTAGCACAAATTGTGTCTAAATAAATAAATTAACTCTACGGGTTGCTGTCATTTTTTTTTTATTATTGCCTCACACTAGGAACTTCTCCTGTGCCGTGGGTGCGTTTATAAACATAGAATCTCACATACACAAACGCCCAGACCCAGAAAAATTACTTGTAGATTATACAACTATTTACAACGTGCGGGAATCGAACCCGCGACACGCAGCGCAGCAGTCTAATCGCTCAGCCAGTGCACTAACCGTGCCGTCAATTTCGGGTGCGAACCAACCTTAAAAACTCTAACGCGTCTGGAATGACCACCCTTGATAATGGCATATTTATGGACTAAGTACTAAAGTTACTGCTCTAGCAACCTTCTACAAATAAAAGGTCACTCTAAACAGTATTTTTACAAGTTCTTATTTACTTTCCTGTCCCGTTGTCTGTAATCAAATCTTGCAATTTTTTGTTGACTATACAGTACTGAGGCAGAACAGCTGTAGCTGCTAGCCGAGAATTGTAAATTGTACTGATCAAAAAAAGAGTTGAAGATGACACAAATGACAGAATGAAATTCGGAATATGAAAATTCAAAAATTTTAAAATCAAAATAGATCCAAAAGGAAAGAGATTGAGACAACAGAGGAGGTGGAATACCCACTCTGTTACAGTACTTCACTCTACTCTTATTGATTGAAAATCGACCAGTCATGACGTCACACCACGTTACGTCACGCCACATCAACTGCTTAAGCACCAAATTGTTAGGTCGTTTTCAGTTTTATTTTGCTTGAAGATTTTATGTATGATGGTGTCCTTAAAGACTAGTGTTGTTTTTATTATTATTTTACTTTTTTTATTTTTTTTCGTTAAATGTTTTGATGTCTGTATGGTGTGTTTGTTCGTTGTTTAGATGTACGAGTAATATGTGCCTTTGTTTCTATGTGTTTTTTTCTCTTATTTTTTTTTTGTAATTTTGGCTTGTTTATCACATATTAATGTTCGTTTTAAACTACTTAGGTCCTAAATACTGTTTAAATTTTGCATGCTATTGTTATGGCTGAATGTGTCCTGCTTAAATATTATATAACACCTTTTGTATACCACATTTTATTCAAATAAAGAATACTTACTTATTAAATAAAAAATAAGTAGACAATAAATTTCAAAACATTTATTGAACACAACAACAAAAACTAAATCAACAACTTATCCAACTCAACAACGATACTCGTGATCAACTTGATCAGACTGCTCAACAAGCCAGTGCCATCCGTCAACCCGCTCAACAAGTTGAGCACTAAGTTGAGCACCTGAGAAACCAGTCCTAACAACAAACCAGGAGCTGCTAAAACATTTGAACGGAATAAAGATATCAACACACTTATGTACAAGAATAAAACAGAAGCTAAATCTGTCAAAGTTGCATATAACAAAGGTAAGGTGCATCCGAAGTACGGCAACAAAGCCGGTGTCAAATTCTGAACAATGTTTGACAAGTTGTTCAAATTGTTGATCAGGTTGATCAGAAATGGTAGGAGGAGGGCAGCCAGTTGGTTGGCTATGGGTAGGACCGTTGAGATTTCGTCGAAAGACAGCCGAAGAGCGGAGACCGAATATGCTGGGATCATTGCGTTTGATTGGCCGATCTGAAAACAAAAGACAATGGTAAGTTTTAGAAGAAAATTGCGTTTAAGAACAATTGGGTGAAGGCTTTTTTTAAAGTGGTAAAATCATCAAATGAGTCTTGCCACCCAGGGCAGGGCGGGAGGGACTGTCAGACTTGACTGACCAAAATCCACGATGTCCTTCAGTAGCCCATTACGTACCGGGGTCACGGTAATTTGTGAGTCCCGCAACCCCGGCAGGGTTGGGTGAAGGCTTAGATTATAGAATGTCTAGATTTATATTAGGGCACTAAGAATTGAAGCCAAAACTACGGAAGAAAAATTACCCCCGTCGTTCTATTCCTACGTAAAACAAGTGAACATCTCCAAAGAAAACATTTAAATGTGTGCGTTGCGCTCACTCACACATTTATAAAAAAAATTCTTCACTTAAAACGTTACGTTTTGTTTCAAAAAGGAATCTAGACATTTGACAATCTAAGGGTAAGGGGTTTGGGCATGCGGCGGCGAGTAATGGGCGACTCGCTGTCCGACCAAAGTTGCCTCAAAGAGTGTCAGCACAATGAAGGGGTCCCTTTAGAGGACTAAAGCCTGCCGAGGTCGCGGGACTAACGAATTACCGTGACCCCGGAATGTAAAGAGCTATTGAAGGACACCGTGGATTTTAGTCAGTACGAGTATGACAGTCCGTCCCGCTCTGCCCTGGGTGGGAGGACTCATTTGATGATTTTACCACGATAAAAAATAATTTAATTGACATATTGGTGATGGGTCCTATAAGTTCCTATGGACACTAATGAAGTGTTTTCGAATAGTACATTTATTTTTACAGATTTATATAGATCTAAGAGGAATTCTGTTTGTTATTTAAAAAAAATCACTAGAATGGTGTGTAAATACAGTTACAAAATCTAGATATACTAACCAACACAGCCAAGGACAAACCAAAGACAAACACAGAGGGACGCATGTTAAACGTCAATTCTAAAACTAAATATAAATTATATTTATCTATTTTTTCCGAAGTTAGGCTTTATAAATGCACCTGTTATCGTTAACTAAAGTTATGTGCAATATGTTTTTACATAATTGTTTTATAACTATATCGAAGGTGTGATTACTTGCAAAGATAAGTTTGTTATGTCATATTCAGTAAGCGCCTAAAGCACATATCATTTACATTCTTGATTATTGTTCGGAAATGTGTTTTTTGGTTAAATAATTACAGCCGCACAGGCCGATCTTTCGGTTTAAGCCGCACTTGCCGAAGTTAGTCTGTGGATGGGTGACTATCTATCATAGCGTGTTACCTACGTGCCTCGGAAAGCACGTAAATCTGTTGGTCCCGGCTGTCACTTGTAGATCTTTGACAGTCGTCACTATTAGTCAGAAGCTCTAAAAATCTGACAACCAGTTTTACCATGGCGTATCGTATTGCCCAGTTACTGGGTTGTGGAGGTCTGATAGGCAGTCGCTCCATGTAAAATACTTATATTCAGCTGCATCTGATTTGACTGGAAGCCGACCCCAATATAGTTGGGAAAAGGCTAAGCAGAGGCAGACTTGAGCTTTTTAAAAAAAAAACGTTGCCCCACTCTACGAATTTCTCCTGTATCGTGGGTGCGTTTACAAACAAAGAAATTCACATACACAAACACATAGACCCGCGGAACTACTTGCAGATCATACAAATATTTGTTCCGTGCGGGGATCGAACCTGCGACGCAACAGTCGATCACTCAACCACGACGCAAACCGTGCCGGCAGCTTACATCTTTGACAGCAGCTTATACAGCTTTGACATCGAGAAAAATGGCATGAGATTAGAGAGGACTATGTCCAGCATTTAACTGATGATGAAGGTGGTGATGATAATGACGATGATGTTCGCTTAGTGCTCCAAGATTTCCTGTCTTTGAGGACCATTGATTGAGAATTGTCTGTCTTAGTATGGCTATGTGATGAGGAGGGACAATTCGACAGATTGTGGTAGGTTGACTCGCTGGCGTCTGTACTGGATGTCCACAGAAAATCATTGAAATTCGCTACGCATATGTATATGTTAATGCGTGTAATATTTTAAGATCATTAATCTTGTTATTTAAATGCTCTTTAATCATTTTCTTCACTTACTATATACATTTTTAAATATTTTTACAAGCAAAACAACTAATATAAATAATAGTGGCCTTCCGGTATCGGGAACCCTGTTCCCTAGAAGATTGTTCCCTGTCCATGAAAAACCCTCGGTTTCTCCAAAGAGGTCCCCAGATCGTAGCCAGGGCACAGACGCTGACAAATCTACATCATGCCCATGTAGGGCCCGGAAAAAGCGCCCGTGAAGCTCCTTGCTTTGCCATACCTCCATGCGATCATTAGTGTCAAGCACTGCAGGTTTGCGCCAGTTCTCTTTAGCCAAGGAGAGCGGGGTGAGGCCCTTGTCCACCGCTACCACATCTCAATGTATTCCCACGTCGGCTTTTAGGAAATATTTCCTGAGATTGCATATCTCGCGATTGTGGAGAGTCTTAGCGTTATACTTTTTATTATAGTTTAATCATTTGATGATTATTTGAACAGACATATATTAATTGTTAGTTGGTATTAAAATGCTTACCAAACAAAACTGCAAATTCCGTCGTGTTATGCATTCTTCAAAATTCTCACTCAGTAATCATAACAATTTAATTAACTAACTCAGCGTTATTGTACAGGGATCAAGTTCAAGTGCATTTATAATTATAGGCTTTTTCTACGAGGTAAAATCATCAAATGAGTCCTCCCACACAGGGCAGAGCGGGAGGGACTGTCAGACACGTACTGACTAAAATCCACGGTGTCCTTCAATAGCCCTTTACGTACCAGGTCACGGTAAATCATAAGTCCCGCGACCGCGACAGGCTTTTGGCCCTCTAGAGAGGGGCCCCGTCATTTTTGCTGACACTCTTTGAGACCCGGCATGGTCCATGGTCGGACAACGAGTTGCCCTTTTCTCGTTGCCCGCATGCCCGCGCCTACGGTGGCCGGAATCGTCTGCCGACGTTTGTACGACGTGTCTACCACTGCTAGAGGGAGGACGCACGCGCCATAATTATAGACTAGGAGTGAAGCGTATTCATCGAAACAGTTAAAAGAAACAGGTATTTGAAAGTCATTTAACAGGTATCTCAATACCGGATCTTAATGTGGGACAACGTTTTAAAAACAAAACTTTTGTGAGAACAAGTTAGTCATTCTTCTTCTTGTCGTATGGTTGATGAACAACCTGGTATCAGAGTTTAAGCCGCCCGTAGGCCTCTGACATGGCTTCACACACCGTTGAAAAATCTCAGGTGTGCTGGTTTCCTCACGATGTTTTCCTTCACCGTTTTTAGCAAGTGATAATTAATTTATAATACGCACATGAATTCTAAAAGACATTGGTGCGTGCCGGGGTTCGAACCTGCAACCTCTGACTTGGCAGTCCAACGGTCGTACCACTCGGCTATCACTGCTTTTACTGTTAGTCATTAAAAAACTATGTTCTTTTAAAAAACAAGCTTTTATTGTTAAAAACGTACTAACGATAGACAAAGTACTCGTCAAGACGAATAAAACGAGTCTAGACTCGATGGGTTTGCGACGTTTCATTACAGAGTTCCTTTGGCCACCTTTTAGCTCCATCATTAGATCAGCTCCATCTATACATATAATAAATCTGTAGAAGGATCAATTCTGTACCTTGAAAATATTGAAAAAATAAATAGCGGGGGGTGTTGCTGGATCGATACCAAACCCAAATATGTGATTAAAAAAAATTTGTCTGTCTGTCTGTCTGTCTGTATATGCAGGCATCACGTGAAAACTGACGGTTCGATTTCGATGAAACTTGGCATAATTATACCTTATTACCCTGGGCATAAAATGGGATACTTTTTATCCTGGAAAAATACGTAGAAAAAAAATCTTATTTTTCAGTTTTATTCATAGACGTTGTTCTGTAGAACCGCGAACACACGTTGCATTACCCGCAGTGGATTCATAATATTAATATTATTAAGACGCCGTAATATTTATAAGATGTCATTGTCAGAGTTTCTCAAAATGGAGAAATAAACCATCCACGCGAAGACCGACATCCGCGCGGACGGAGTCGCGGCCGGAAGCTAGTTTTATCATAATATTATATTGTCACGCGATATACATATACGTGCAAAATTTCAGCTCAATCGGAAACCGAGAAGTTGATCAAACTTAAGTCGCAAGTTTGATTACAGACAATGGGACGGTGAAATGAAATAAAAGCTTATAAAAAAAGTGAGTTTATGTATGTCTGTATATATATTCTTTCAACCCACCTCCTTGGAAATGACAAGGTTAATCTAGGTCAGTCCGAGACTACTCAGTAAATGACCGGTCATCAAAAATACATTTGTTTACTTTCATTAGATTACTTTTTAGGTCATTCAGTTCTGGACATGTTGTGGTCATCATAATCTTCTTTCGTTATTATCAGATTGAAAAAATATATCGCAACTACGTCCCTCATCTTCTAATTTTTTCATTATTTCTCCATCATCTTCCAGATCTTCCATTATCTCTTTAGGGTTCAATTTTCCAAAAGCCTTGAAACACATGTTCTATCAATTTGGTTGTAATTTGCTCTACATCTAATGTTTCAAGCAAATCGGATGTTAATATTCATTTTCAAACAAAGTTTCAGATAGATAGATAGAATACTGTTTATTATGCACACCATACAAATTAAAGATACAAATATCAAATTCACAATATCTTGTTTATTCGTGAAAAATAATGGCAAGATAGCATTCCCATGTCTTATGAGGTTACCGCAGCCTTGGAATGCAGAGAAGGAACAGGGTGGGTTCTAGCAGGCATGCGGGCGGCGAGTAATGGGCGACTCGCTGTGACCATGGACCATGCCCGGATCGACGGCGCGTTGTGTTCCACGCGCGCCTCAAGGAGTGTCAGCAAAATGACGGGGCTCTAGAGAGCCAAAGCCTGCCGGTGTCGCGGGACTTACGAATTACCGTAACCGTGGATTTTAGTCAGTACGAGTCTGAAAGTCCCTCTGCCCTGGGTGGGAGGATTCATTTGATGGTTTTACCACGATAAAATAAGGCAAGATAGCCTAGCGTGACGTTTATAAATAATATATTATTTATGCATAGAAACATTTGTATCACTAGAAATATAATTACGCAAAAATAACTTCGCGTCGATTATATAATTAGGTAACTATTTGTGAAATTAAAAACGATAAAAGATTACCTTCCATTATCGATTCAATTTACAAATAAATGAAGTAACTTTTAAGTATATAAAACTGTTTTTTACTAGAAGTAAATATTGTAAATATAATTTTAGGGAAGGTAGAACATTTGTTTTCAACAATGTCGAAGATCGGTTTAGTGTTTCTGTGTGTTGCAGCTGTTTTTGTTACGGTAAGACAAAACATACACACAGGCCTGTATCCCAGGCCAGGCTGGGAGACAGGCCTCCTCTTTGTGAGAGGGCCATAATCTACCACGCGGGCCCAGTGCGGGTTGGTAGATGTCACATGTCTTCGAATTTTGGGTTCTAGGACATGTCAGTTTACTCACGATGTTTTCCTTCACCGTTTTGAGAGCACTGGTGATTAATAGATTAAACAAAGTAATGCACCTGACTGGGTTCGAATCCACGACCTACAACTCTTAAGTCGAGGCCGATACCACTGGGCGACCACTTCTCTCATTTTATATATTTTTTACGCTTTGTTTTTCCTTTATATTAGTTTAACTCCGTTTTTTTTATTATTTTAACCTGTGTTGATCAAATAAGTACTTAATTTTTCTTTCTTTAGTCGAATTTTTCAAACCACAAACAAAAACTTTAGAATTCGCTACACAGGTATTATTACAGCATAAAAATAATTAAAAACTCTTTTTCAATGTTACAGCAACCAGTCTCAGCAAACAGCGTGCAACTACCCGCAGTGTACCCCTTGGTGAACATCCTCCTTCCTCTGCTCAACAACGTATATAACCTGCTGCTCTCCCTGCTTTCAATCTTCGACACCCTACCTGCGAACATCAGCTGCTTGATACCTGTAGACCTGGGAGCGTTAGAGACCTCCTTACTTAAGCTCTACTCTCAAGCCTTAGCGATTGTGAACTTCCTGAGGTCGTTGCCTGAGTACGCTGTGGGGGCCAACCCCAATACCCCCCCAGCGAATGTGGTTAACCTGCAGGGGTTATTGACAACCCTGATTTCTTCTATCACCGATTTGACCGATGATGCGTTGTGTTGCATCGGGGGGAAGTTGTTGCCTGGATTGTTGCAGTTGGTTCTCATGGTTGTGCAGGCGTTGTTGAGTTTGTTGTTGTAAATTTGTAGATGTTATATTTAAATAAAAAAAATCGTTGTTGAATTTTTTTGTTTTTTCTTTCGAAAACTAGTAAATCTTAGGACCTCATCATCTGCCTAGCCTTTTCCCAACTATATTGGAGTCGGCTTCCAGTCAAACCAGATGCAGCTGGATATCAGTATTTTACATGGAGCGACTGCCTGTCGGACCTCCACAACCCAATAACTGGGTAATACGATAGCCCATGGTAAGACTAGTTGTCAGACTTTAGAGCTTCTGACTAACAGTAACGACTGTCAAAGATCTACAAATGACAGTACACGTAAAGCCGTTGGTCCCGCCAACGGCTTTACGTGCTTTCCGAGGCACGGAGGAAACTCGCTATGACAGACCCATCCACAAACCAACCTCGGCAAGCGCGGCTTAACCCGGAAGATCAGACTATGCGGCTGTATTTATTTAGCCACGAGCTCCTCTCAATAAATCTTAGGACCTACTTTTGGTCTAAACGGTTAGCGGCGTGGGCCGCGCGTATAAGGCATTAATTACTATTTAGGTACATGAATTCATCGCTACCGGCGCGTCGTGGCGTGTTGCAAACATCTCTATACATTTGATCTTACCGCTCGCCGCTGCCCGCTTTGTCACCGTTTACAGCGGACGAGGCGTTATGCTATGTCCAAAATAAAACTATTTCCACTGGCTTTCGATATTGCAAATTCAAAAAATTCAAAAACCTAGGTCGCGGGACTTATGATTTACCGTGACCCCGGTACGTAAAGGGCTATTGAAGGACACCGTGGATTTTAGTCAGTACGAGTTTGACAGTCCCTCCCGCTCTGCCCTGGGTGGTAGGACTCATTTGATGATTTTACCACGTAAAAAAAGGTAAATCTTTTTAAGAAAAAAAAAACCTAAATCTTTTTTTATTTTTGTTACTCCAGAAATCATCACTTTTTAATAAAATCTAAATTAAATAAACACGGATATAGCCTTTCTCCTGTTTCGTCCCATCGTTAACCCTAATATGCCTCAGTGTGCTTGGGGTATTTGACGACCCTGATGTCGTCTGTCACTGAGTTGGCACTGGTTGCAGCTTGTCGCTATGGTTGTGCAGTCGTTGTTGAGTTGTTGTTGTAAGTTAGAAGATGTTCTATTTTAAAAGAAAAAAGTAATGTTTTAAATGTTGGCCGAGGTATTCCACGTTCCTGGCTCTTTTTTTTTTAGCTTGGTAAAATCATCAAATGAGTCTTCCCACCCAGGGCAGAGCAGGAGGGACAGTCAGACTCGTACTCGACCCCAGCAGGCTTTGGCCCTCTAGAGGGGGGCCCGTCATTTTGCGCACACTCTTTGAGGCGCGCGTGGAACATAACGTGCCGTCGACCCGGGCATGGTCCATGGTCGGACAGCGAGTTGCCCATTAATCGCTGCCCGCATGCCCGCGCCTACGGTGGCCAGAGATCGGTACTTTTGTGACCCCGGCAGACCATCAGATTGCCGACAGATTTTAAGTCGCGTTGACCCGGGCATGGTTCCTGATCGGACGGCGAGCTACCCATTACTCGCCGTCCGTACGCCTGCAACTTTTATCTGCCTGACGTAAACATAGAAATAACTTTAAAAACACGTCACAGAGTGTCACAAGCAGGTTTATATTAGTTGCATAGCTCTCGCAAATCACGAACACACGAAATTGTAACATGCTGTGTCAGTCATAAGGTTTAAATTACAACAACGTTGATTAAATTACATGAAGTATACATAAATCTGTTGCGAAACGTAGAGCGGCGATATGTGACTTTAAACTGACAGATATAAGGTGCATATTGCAATGATTGTGAAATGAAACTGAAATAGCTTTGACGTCAGATACAGGGTAGTACTAAAATAGATTGTTTTATTCTAGTATGACTTTATACATTATTATGACGTGAGTAATGTCCATTCTACCTGAAAATTGGTCACATCCTCCGCGAATTAACAATTACACAATTAATTACTAAGCAAATTAAGTCATAATTTTATTTCATTTCATCATCAAAGTTAACTTTCAGTAATTAAAGTTATTTTTTTCGTGGTATTGTCATCAAATGAGTCCTCCCACCCTAGTGGATCAGATGGGACTGTTAGTCTAGAAGGGACTGTTAAACTCGTGCTGACCAAAATCCACGATGTTTCTTCAGTAGCCCTTTACGACCGACGGCTTTACGTGCTTTTGGAGGCACGGAGGAAACTCGCTATGACAGATGGTCACCCATCTATAGAACAGCGCCGTCAAGGCCGGCTTTACAGGGTAGATCGGCTTATGTAGGTCTTATTGAGCCAGGAAACCCCACAAATTCAAATATTTTTATTTCACATAGGCCCATGAAACTTATAAAACTGCGACAACAGGTGCTCGGTTGGGGTTGGTCGTTGCAAATGAGAAGAACTGGCAAGAAACTCCATGGTTACTCTTTGTCACGAGATTGAATCTCTGCTCGCCCCTATAATATTAAAAGCGTGAAGCATACGTTGACGTTCATCTAAGTGACGTCAGGTATATTTTGGTGCCTCCCTTACTGAAATGTAAGGGCTGTTACATATGGGAGATTTGGTGATGCGACTTTGCGACAAAATAAATCTTTGTAGTACCAGCTGTTGCTAGCGACTTCAAAATGATCCAACGGGAGTATAAAATCGGGATTAAAACTATCCTATGTGGTTAAACTTATCCAATTGGCTATTTGATTGAAAAATTCTAATTAGTCCGTCGCTTAGATTATCAAAAAATATTCGACCCGCATATTTTCTTTTGTATCGTTAACCAAAATTTACGGAGATACGACGCTTTCAAAATTGACTATACGTCACAATTTAGTACAATTTTTATTGAATTCTGACGTCACGAGCGGGGGCTCGTGACGTCAGAAATATCGACCAAAATATAACGCATCAAAACTCGAGAGTGGGGACTCTCGAGTTTTGATGCGTTATATTTTGGTGAATATTCATTGATTTTACAAAAGAAAAGATACATGTCCGCTATTTTTTTAAACTCTAAATGACAAACTAATTATATTTGTAATTTATAGCTACTGTCAAATAGCCAATTGTGAAAGGGTAATATTGTATTATTAGTACTAAAATCTATATTTTAGTACTAATATTGTATGTTTGTTACCCACTATTCATAACTAGAGAGACCGGATTATTATGCAACTTAAAATTTGCGAAATATGCATGCAAATATGCAGCATAAATGCCTGAGATATGCAACAAATTTGCTAAAATATGCAGTTTAAAATATTTAAAAGTACTTCACAATTTTATATTACATTTATTTTTGCTCCGGTTATAGTGTCTTTTGTATTTCTTTTCATGGTAATACTTAATATTTACCAATCGGAGTTGAGAAACTGAAAGTTTTTGTTCTATATCCACGAGTTGCAAGAGATGCAAGTATCAAAATTGGGACATTTTTATTGTACAGATAGTTAAAATAAAAAATAAAAACATATGTTGCAAAATCAGCGGATTTTACGTAAAATATACAAAACATTTAAGAACTACCTATAACATGCAATGGCGCGGTGGTTGAGTGATCGATTGCTGCACAGCGTGTCGCGGGTTTGGTCCCCGCACGGAACAAATATTTGCATGACCTGCAGGTAGTTGTTCCGGGTCTGGGTGTTTGTGTATGTGAGTTTCTATGTTTGTGAACGCACCCACGACACAGGAGAAATTCCTAGTGTGGGGCAACGTTTTCTAGTCATAACTTACGAGTAGTATACAGGATGATTGAACTGTACATAATTGGCAACAATCTTGACTTGTTTTGGTGATATAAAATATTTAGATTAAAAAAAAACGACGGGTTGCACTCTGGGAGTGCCGGCAGAAGTGAAAACTTGAATAGTAATTGTTGGAAATATCTTATGAACAGATTTTAGTAAAACTCGCAAAAATGGTTGACTTTTTATTTCAATAATTTTCCAATGTGACGTACATCTTTTATAAACAATGTTACCTAGCAACGAATGTATCCAGCATACAAACTTCTTTAAAAGTAATAAAGTCACACGAACATTCACGCAAGCGCCCTGCGCCGTCCTACGCTTTTTCGGTCAGGGTCACGTGTCCTGACGCGAGTTTAAGATTTTATACCCATTACAGAAAAAGTGCTCAACGCCGCCAAAGAAGTTTTCACTTCAAAAAAACGACTTTGTTACGTTTTTTTTAAAGTTTTAGTTCTAGATTTTCAAAGGCACTTATTATCAAAAACGACTCTTTCAAAAAAATTTTGCTAGAAATACGATTCTTGCCGAGCTACGAGCCCCTACGGCGTAGCACGCGTGGGCTACGAGGCTACGGTGAATACCGTAGCAATGGAGATTGCTCGATAGACCTGAATCTTTTATACTTGACAGGCCTGTTGATCTAGTGGTTAGTGACCCTGACTGCTATACCGGAGGTCGTGGGTTCGATTCCCACCCAGGACAAAGGTTTGTGTGATGAGCACGATCATTTGTTCTGTGTCTGGGTGTAATTTATCTATAATATGTATGTATTTAGAAATATATAAGTATGTTTATCAGTTGTCTAGTACCCATAACACAAGCTCTGCTTAGCTTGGGACTAGATGGCGTTGTGTGATAGTTGTGGAATATTTATTATTTATTTATTTATACATCTTTTTTAGTCAGTACAAGTCTGACCTGTGGGTGAAAGGACTTATATGATGACTTGACCAACAAAAGTTCTGAATTTTGAGGACGAATCTTTCGATATTTTTTCCTTTTTTTGACTAGGCTTGAAGATACTAGAGCTATCTCAAAAGCATTCCTGGTTAACAGATAACCCTGTATCTTACGAACCTACCTTCGCCTTACGTTAAACATTTCATCACTAACAAAAAAGCCAGCAGCAAAAAAGTCGTCCCGTATCTGTCAGCGTCCTTTAAATCGCACGACCTTACCCGCCCACCAGGCCGCACCCTACTGCCACCCCATCATGCGCACTGGGCAGCCCGGTATGGATCGCCAGTTCTCTCCGGAGCGTCGAAGACAGCAGTCATGCATCGGTGAGTACACTCCGTCCTATTTATACTTTAATCTTTTTTTTGATTGGGATGCTTTTACCGTAAATGGAAATCTTTACGTGCATTCTCTTTTATTTTTTATTTTTTCTGGGGATTTGAATTTCGAATTAAAAAAAAAGAGTGTTTTATTTTTGGGTTTTGCGTCGCGGGTAAAGTTTTAGATTTAGAACGTTGAGGTTATGGTGGGTTTAAAAAGTTTTCTTTTTTTTTTAAATATAGTTTACATTTTTGCTGAATTTTATTTTGTGTTCGGTGATTTTAAATTTTGTTTAGATGTTTAGATTTAAACTCAAGATTTTTACAGTCACGTGTTTTTTGAATTTCCTGATCAATCGTCTTTATATATTGTTAATTAAAATTTTGATATTTTTATTATTAACGTTCAAAAATATCATCTGCCTACCTTTTCCCAACTATATTGGGGTCGGCTTCCAGTCAAACCAGATGCAGATGGATATCAGTATTTTAAATGGAGCGACTGCCTGTCGGGCCTCCACAACCCAATAACTGGGTAATACGATACCCCATGGTAAGACTGGTTGTCAGACTTTAGATCTTCTGACTAACAGTAACGACTGTCAAAGATCTACAAATGACAGCCGAGACCAACGGCTTAACGTGCTTTCCGAGGCACGGAGGAAACTTGCTATGACAGACGGTCACCCATCCACAGACTAACCTTGGCAAGCGCGGCTTATCCCCCCGGAAGATCGGCCTGTGCGGGTGTTATTATTTAGAAACCAGCTCCTCCTCATTGACTGTTTTTTAAAAACGTTTTAAATTACTTTAATTATTTTGCGCGCTTCGCGGTGTTAATATTAGAAAGATTAATTGCTGCTGAAGTGATTACAAATTAATGCCCGCCATTTTTTTTTCAATACTATCATTAAAAGAAAACAAGATTTTTATTTTTTAAACACTTTGTTGTAATAAAATGAAAGCTTTTAACGTATTTATAACATCGCGGGTGAAATCCCCGAAGGATTAAACAGATTTACCAAATTTTTTACATTTCACCAGTTTTGGTTAAGTCCCATTCTATGTCTGCCGGGGTCGCGGGACTTACGAATTACCGTGACCCCGGTACGTAAAGGGCTAGTGAAGCACACCGTGGATTTTAGTCAGTGCAAGTCTGACAGTTCCTCCCGCCCTGCCCTGGGTGGGAGGACTCATTTGATGATTTTACCACGAAAAAAAAAAGTCCCATTCTATGTAATAGGGGACGAGCAAATTGCCATAAACAAGGCATCAGACTACGTAGCCTTTATATATTTTTCTTTTTTACCAGTTTGAGGAGCTCGTGGCTAAATAATTACAGCCGTACAAGCCGATCTTTCGAGTCAAGCCGCGCTTGCCGAGGTTGGTCTGTTGGTGGGTGACCATTTGCTATAGCGAGTTTCCTCCGTGCCTCGGGAAGCACGTAAAACCGTTGTTCGCGACTGTCATTTTTAGATCTTTGACAGTCGTTACTGTTAGTCAGATGTTCTAAAGTCTGACAACCAGTGTTATCATGGGGTATCGTGGATCTACGTTAAGTACTGATATTCAGCTGCATCTGTTTCGACTGAAGCCGACCCCAATATAGTTGGGAAAAGGCAGGCAGATGATATTTTTCAATACCAGTCGCGAGACTGATATTAGAAAATATATAAACGGATTTTTTTACCGCGCAATTCATTTTCAACTCTAAGCTCTTAACAGAGAATTGACTATTCAACAGAGTGCATATCTCTCTAGCTTTGTTGGAATCCAAACGCTCGGGTTTACGCCGAGAGTTGAAAATCCAGTGCGCATATCCGTATCAGCGACTTTGCTAAACCACCGTTCATTGGCCCTAATCAGTAATCATTTAAAAATAAAACTAAGCTGATTCACTGATCACAATTAAAATAGGAATACGTCAATAACTTTCATCTGCCAATTGGAAATTAAGTTTAGCAAAGAAAAAAAAAAAGAAAATTAAGTTTAAAAAATATATAAATTTTATTTTAATTAACATTTATATCTAAAATTTAACATAAAGTACATCCTAACTACGTCGCGTTGTGTTCCACGCGCGCCGCGTGTCGGAGTGTCAGCATAGTAACGCGGCCCCCTGTAGAGGGCCAAAGCCTGCTGGGGTCGTGGGACTCACGAATTACCGTGAACCCAGTACGTAAAAAGCCATTGAAGGACACCGTGGATTTAAGTCAGTACGAGTCTGACAGTCCCTCCTGCTCTGCCCTGGGTGGGCGGACTCATGTGATGATTTTACCACGTAAAAAAAAGTGAGAACACGTCAATAACTTTCACCTGGCAAATGTCAATTGAAAATTAAGTTTAGCAAAGAATACTTTGTGCTGTTTATTCATTTTTAATGTTTTAAATAATAAAAATAAATTTTATTTTAATTAACATTAATATCTAAAACATAACGTAAAGTATTACATTCTAACTAAGCAAGGTGTTTGATTTCGAATTATCGATTTTTTGGGGGATATAGTGTACCTACTCATTTTTATCGACAAAATTGCTTACAAAAAAATCCTAACACAACAACTCACGAATGGCAGCCATTTTTGTTTTTTAACCGGCCGAATTGGGGAATGCAAATATTTTTCAATCCAGAAGACCAACATGCGTGCAAATGTATTATACAATTAAAAAGAGACTCAATAGGATTAATGACAAAGTCGTCAATAATGTCAGCTCATCTATTTATGCTAAAACGATGTCGCTAGCCCTAATAACCTATTGAGGGGTACATCCATCGCTAAGGCCTTTGTCAAACAGACAGGCGAGTCCGAAGCGATAACGAACCGATCCGAGACGTCAGTGCGATAGTTTGGTCACGCTATCGGATCGCTTTCGCTCTTCTATGTGACTGGATTCAAAAAATTCCGTACATTACAAATAAAAACGCCTCGCTTCGCATTCGTCACGCCTGTCTGTTTGACAAAGGCTTAAGAAAGGGTAATGTTCGAGTGAGAACAAGTCCTAAAATACTTAACGTGAAGTGATTCTTTTTTACTAAAGAATTTTGCAACGCGAACCCGTAATTCCTGAGATTAGCCTGTTCAACCAAACGAACGAACCCTTCTGCTTTATTTATTTATTAATTTAGGATCTCCAACAAAGAATACACAGATAGTTTACACAACAATGACACAGAGGGACTTCACTTATAGGAGACCACAGCATGCTCATTTATCTAGATTTAAACAAAGTTTAAATACAGAGAAAAGACAGATAATGACTTATAATATAATTAAAGATATTATTTAAGTATTTATGATAGATATCACTCCAATACCAATAAATATTATTTCTTTCTTTCTTTCTATATCGCTAACAAGCACCCAATTCTGGAAAGAAATTATAAACGATAAACTAATTACTACTTATTATTGTTATTGTTGTTTCTCACACTATTATTTGAATTCTTTTTTTGAGATGGGTTTGTTCTTGTCTCTAGACCAGGTGTGACAGAGACAAAGTCCCCGATGGAGTGGGCTTACTCAGAAGAAGCCTGTTCATTCTAACTTTGAAAGAATTCGGATTGTTTGCGTACGGGAACACAGACCCAGGTAGTGAGTTCCAGGGCCAAAGCCTGCCGGGGTCGCGGGACTTACCCATTACCGTGACCCCGGTACGTAAAGGGCTAGTAAAGGACACCGAGGATTTTAGTCAGTACAAGTCTGACAGTCCCTCCCGCCCTGCCCTGGGTGGAAGGACTCATTTGATGATTTTACCCCGGTAGGGTCACGGTAATTCGTAAGTCCCGCGACCCCGGCAGGTTCCCCGATAGATATGAATTAAACAAATTTAGTAAATTTTCTATCTAGTAAAATATATCGAAGATCGAAATCTAATTTATCAATGTTCCTATTTTCAACGTTACAATCTTGTAATGAAAATTCAATCAATAGAACACTACGAAGTTGCACCCCAGAAATATTGAGTACCCGCCACCTACCTATCTCTAGAGATATAGGTACCCTGTACAATCATGCGTACTGCGTCCAAGCCCCACCTATTGCAGTATTGATCTGACATCCGGGACCTAGGTGGGTGCTCGTTAAAAGATGCAACGTCCTATATACTTGTAACATTATACCGAGCGAGTGACGTTTTGTGATTTTTAGAAGCGTTGTATCTGGGTGTAATTTATCTATAATATGTATGTATTTAGAAATATATAAGTATGTGTATCAGTTGTCTAGTACCCATAACACAAGCTCTGCTTAGCTTGGGACTAGATGGCGATGTGTGATAGTTGTGGAATATTTATTTATTTATTTATTTATCTTCGTCAATTTTGATTTACGTAACAAATGAAAAAATACGAGTTGAATATTTTTTAAAAGAAAACGTTGCTCCACACTAGGAATTTCTCCTGTATCGTGGGTACGTTTACAAACATAGAAACTCACATACACAAACACCCAGACCCGGAACAACTACTTGCAAACCATACAAATATTTGTTCCGTGCGGGGATCGAACCCGCGACACACAGCGTAGCAGTCCAATTGCTCAGCCACTGCGCCAAACATGTCGTCAAATTTTTTGGACTTTTTTTTTGTAGAATAGTCTGTTGCTTCGATATTGTATTTCTTCATTTGGTAAGCAAAGACACTTTAACATTCCTATTTTGGGCAGTCGTGTTATCGAAAACTTAGATGTATTTTCCAACATTTTATAAGAATGTACCTACCTAATTAATGTTTGCATGCCAAATGGCAGAATATAAGAAAGAAAGAAATAAAAACGTTTATTGACACACGCCACAAGTGCACACGGTATCAAAAAAAGAAAAACAAGTATAAAAAAAGAACTTAAAGGTAAACAATTTTTTAAAAGTTGTCGGACAACTGGTGCCCAACGCTGCTTTTCAAATGAAACTGTGAGTGTACGAATGTCAATGTCAATATACAAGAACTCTGCAAACGGTTCATCCATCTTATTAAAAGCTACATTCTGTGCAAATAAATAAATGATCTATTCCATTATAGGCTGATTGAGATAAAAGTTATCTGAATATTAATATTCAGATAACTTTTATCTGAGGAATAAAAATGGCGGTTTGACAGCTTATCTATAGAAAATATGTCAAATTGCTATACTTCAGATAAAAGTTATCGTCTATTGAAAACTCAGCCCTCTATAAAATATAATTTAAAAGAACGCAATTTTTTGTTCAAATTTATTTTTCAACTTGACGCAAGTCGCTAAAAACCATGATTTTACAAAAAAAATATTTTCACCTAAACCGTATATTTTTAACAACTTCACCTGTTGCTTCTCGTTTTAATTGAAAACCAACATGTTACTGTTTAAATTCCGAAATTAAAAGCTCTTTTATATAAAACCTTCATGTTTTGAGTACCGTTAACAATTTACTTTGTTTTTTAATATAGCTTTAATAACCTGATTAAAGAAATGGATAGAACATGCTATAAACAATGTGAAGCCAGTAAAATTTAAATATATTGTTGTCTCTTGCTTTTTAAATGGGTTACAAAAGTCTATTAGATCAAAGTAGAAAAGTCGCCTTTGACTGGCTTCACATTGTTTATTGCATGTTTTATCCATTTCTTTAATCAGGTGACCTGAGTGAAACAATTCCGAGGTGAACGAAGGACACCGAATAAGTCTACTCAATTCACCTAAGTGATATCACAGGTGAAATGTTTACGAGGTGAATTAGGGACACCAAAGTTATCCACGTTGTTCAACCAAAAAAAAAAGTTTTTATTTCGTTATTACACGTTATACAGTGTTATACAATTGGTGGCGTCCCCTTTTAAACATATAGATGCCTGTACCAGAAGGCGCTCTTTTATATCATACGAATGTAATAAGTTACAAAACAAAAGTGCAAATAAATAATTAAAATTTTAACAACTCTAGTTTTGACAGAAGTATGTGTCCGTGCGTGTGTGTGGGCGTATGTGTAAGTATCTGTATTCGTGAGTGCGCCTATGTGTGTGTGAGTGTGCGTGAGTATATATATAATATCACCCAGGTGAACAAAGTGACATAAACCATATTAACCACTAACGCTATGCCTGGCGTTTAGACGTCAACCGAAACGTTTAAGGTGCCTGTCCACCAGAGATGCGCTATGTAGATGTGCTGCGAGAATGTAAAAGCTGAGCTACTAAACTATGTGACTGTTTCCACTGATGCTACGCTATGTAGCGGTGCGAGTAAGATGTGCTATGAAGCTGCGCCGGCGCCGCCGCAAAGTAGCTGCGCTAGGAAGATGCGCAACTCGAGCTATGGAATGTATCGATAGTAGGTAAGACGACCCATAGCACGCAGCCATAGCACGCATCCTTCCATATGAAAAACACATCTTAGTTGAATCCGTTTCCACCAGTGTAAACCAATGAATATGATTGGTGGACATCAAAAACTTCCGCAGCAACGTAGCATAGCATATCTCTGGTGGGAAAGCAGCCTTACGCTGAAATCGGACGCTGCATAAAGCATTTAAGCCCATGTCAAACAGACAGGCGAAAGCGAAACGGACCGATTCCGAAGCGATAATGAACCGATACGAGACGTCAAACAGAGCAAAGACGCCTTCGCCACGACCTCGAATCGGTTCGGTCACGCTATCGGATCGCTTTCGCTTCTCTATCTGAATGGATACAAACAATTCCATCCATTACAAATAAAAACGCTTCGCTTCGCATTCGCCATGCCGTCGTCAGTCCGGAACCTTCGCGGATAAGCGGAAACAATTGACGAACAGTTGGCGCTTAAACCGCACCGCTCGACGCGCCGCTTGTCTTTGAAAAAGGCCTTAAAATAAAACACCATCCCTTTTCAAACAGCCAATTATGAATATATCAATTAACAGGATCCCAATTATACATAGTTAATAGATGAACCAAATTATAAGGCTATTTGATTGGATTCGTTCGTCTGGATTCAATTTGGCTAATTGGATTGAGCCGTATATGAATCAATTTCAGTTATATTTATTTATTGAATTGAAAGAATATAATTAAGTCTTCGTTACGCTTGAGAATTGAATAAGGGTCAATTTATTTAAGTGATTCTGAAATAACATTAAGCTGGATTTGCGCCCTCAGGACTGTTGAAACAGAATAGGGGAACAGTGTCTAAGACTGGGACGCGAGGTATAATGGGAACATACACTCTTTAGGCATACTTAACACAACACTAACGTAGCGCAAGCGCCATCAGGATGTCATTTGCAAGCGGCCATTAACAAATGGCATCCTGTTGGCGCTTGCGCTACGTTGTAAGTGTGTGATTTCCCATCAAACCTCGCGTCCCCGTCTTATACACTGTTCCCCTATTGTAGCCCTGCCACGTAAAGGACAGCCGAAGAAATAGGGTGGACTTTTAATCAGTAAGATTCTGACATTCCCTTCCGTTCCACTCAGAGCAGAAGGACTGATTTCATGATTCCACCATCCAAAGAGGTCTTTTTGTTCCGTTTCCTGCCTAGCCTTTTCCCATCTATATTGGGGTCAGCTTCCAGTCGAACCAGATGCAGCTAAATATCGGTATCTTACACGGAGCGACTGCCTATCGGAACTCCACAACCCAGTAACTGGGTAATACGATACCCCATGGTTAGACTGGTGGTCAGACTTTTAAAACTGTGATTAATGACTATCAAAGATATACAAGTGACAGCTGGGACCAACGGCTTTACGTGCTTTCCGAGGCACGGAGGAAACTCGCTATAACAGATGGTCACCCATCCCCAGACCAACCTCGGCAAACGCTTCACCCGGAAGATCGTCCTGCGCTGCTGTAATTATTTAGCCATGAGCTCCTCTTCTCTTCTCGTGGTTGCGTTTACAAAACTTGCGTTTACACGAACATCTAGACAAAGAACATATACGTGTTCATCTAACTTGTTGTTCTGTCTTTACTTTAACCCTGTGGCGTAGTTAACCAAATGAAACTTGTTTGGGGCCCTTCTAATCTAAGTGTGTAGTTTTGCAGAATAAAGACAATAGAATCCTGACTCGTGTAACTAATGCTATTAAAGATATCATTATTATCAGAGAATTTTGAAGGGAGCTACAAAATTGAGAATGCTGATCGATTGATCGTACCTCATTTATGACAACTACATATAGCCTTTTTTTAAATTGAGCTATGTTAAGAGTTCGATAATTGGAGCTTTATGACCGCGATAAGTTTTCATTTAAAAGCAACATTTTATGTTTTTATTTTTATTCCAATCGTCGGGGGCTCTTGACATGTGGGGGCCCGTATAATTGATACGGCTGATACGACGGTAGCTACGCCTCTGCTTTAACCTTATCTGTATTGTCCGCAGCACGATGATGGCTGTTACCGCAGTGCTGGTGCTAAGTGCAGCCGGCGCTGCCCACGCGTGGGGAGGGTTGTTCAATCGGTTCAGCTCCGATATGCTAGCCAATCTGGGTTACGGACGCTCCCCATACCGTCACTACCCGTATGGACAAGTGAGTGGAATTGTATTACTGTTTAAGTTAAGGTCGGCAACGATCAACGATACCTCTTGTGTTGGCACCCATAGGCTAAGGTGACCGCGCACCATCAGGTCTGCCTGGTGGTGCGCGGGGTCACGGTTATCTGATAAGGGGTCGCGGGATTATCTCATTGGTAACTGTGGCCCCGGGACGTAAAGGGCTAATCAAGGACACCGCACCGTGGATTTTAGTTAGTACAAGTCTGACAATCCTTCCCGTCCTGCCCTGGGTGGGAGGACTTATTTGATGATTTCACCAAAAGAAAAAGGTTACAGGCAGCCTGTGTGTGCTGTGTGTCCGACCACTACCCGATTAACGTGTCGCCAAACAAAATCGATGACACCATCAGCATAAGTGTCGCAAGTCGTTGCGAGTCGCATCGACTGAGAGTATGGCTGTGGCCTTATAACGTAATTACACGTACAATTTGACGCGTAAATCCGCGGCTTATCACAGGTCATTACGCATTATATTGGCGTAAAGGTCCTGTGACCCATAAATGTAATCCTGTTTAATTTGTATTTATAGTACGACGGATTTAGTACGTATTATATTAAAATTTAATGCTTCATAATGCCTAAAATACTCGAGGGAGGCCATTATTAAAGCTGGTACTCGCTTTAGAAGAGACTAATTGGATTAATTTTATTACGACAGACTGAGAACTATTTTAACACAGATAGTTTTTTTTGAAGTGAAAACTTCTTTAGCGGCGTTGTGCACTTTTTTTGGAATGGTTAAAAAATGTTTAACTCGCGTCAGGACACGTGACCTGATCGAAAATTCATAAGATGGCGCAGGGCGCTTGCGCGGATGTTCGTGTGTGTTTATTACTATTCAAGTTTTCACTTTTGCTGGCACTCCCAGAGTGCAACCCGTCGTTTTTTTTAAATAACATTTGGATATTAATCTAGCCCATAGACAAAGTTGATTCCTACGATGGAGTAAGGTCTTATTTTTGAAGTGAAAACTTCTTTAGCGGCGTTGAGCACTTTTTCTGTAATGGGTATAAAATCTTAAACTCGCGTCAGGACACTCGCGTCAGGACACGTGACCCTGACCGAAAAAGCGTAGGACGGCGCAGGGCGCTTGCGTGAATGTTCGTGTGATTTTATTACTTTTAAAGAAGTTTGTATGCTGGATACATTCGTTGCTAGGTAACATTGTTTATAAAAGATGTACGTCACATTGGAAAATTATTGAAATAAAAAGTCAACTATTTTTGCGAGTTTTACTAAAATCTGTTCACAAGATATTTCCAACAATAATTCAAGTTTTCACTTCTGCCGGCACTCCCAGAGTGCAACCCGTCGTTTTTTTTTTTCTAATGATGGGATCGCGTTTGAGCACTATCTCGCCTCATGGTAAGCGAAAATGTGGTCGACGGTGAATAACGTTTTGTTTGTTCTGTCCTGTTTGTGTCGATAACACCCTTTTTTCATTCTTTTCCATGGGAGAGTTCAGTGAAGTGATGCCAGTTTTAGTGTGTGACCAAAACCGAAGCTATTTCTCATCTAACCTTCCACTCATCACCAGGAACCTGAGGAAGTGTACGCTGAAGCCCTGGAGGGCAACCGTTTGGACGACGTGATAGACGAGCCAGGACACTGCTACAGCGCCCCCTGCACCACCAACGGAGACTGCTGCCGAGGTTTACTGTGCCTGGATACCGGTGAGTGCTAACTATAGGCAATAAAAAACAAAGCATATAATAAGCATTATAAAACTTGAATTCCTCTTGAAGTCGGTTGCGTATAGTCGGTTGTGTGTACCTATTCGGTCGCGTATAATCGGTCGCGTATAATCGGTCGCGTATAATCGGTCGCGTATATTCGGTCGCGTATAATCGGTAGCGTACGGTCAGTCGCGTGTGGCCTGTGGTCCAACAATGTACTAACTACGGTCAAGAATTGTTTTTCGAAACATGTTATAAATGACTTTTTATTATTTATTATAACTGACGGACTGTGTTCAGTCATCTTGCGTGTTTATTGAATTTTTTTATAGCTTCACTACTTCGTCTTCATGGATGCTAATGTCGTCACTTCTTTTGCGATTTGCATGATAGATTTTATAAAAACCATGCAATGTCGCAAAAGAAATAACGCTGTCAGCTCGAACCAACGGTTTTCAAGATGGCGTCAAGATTACAAGAAGAGAATATGAGAAGAAGAAACTATTCTTTTGTTTTTAAGGCCTGAAACTGCGTTAAGCGGGCACCCGCGCGGTTTCATACAAAAGTGCTCCGTCGCGGGGACCAGCGCGGGTGTCCGTCACGGGGAGGCGCACCCCGCACCCACGCAACGGGGCCCGCCTCCGTGCGACGGAACCGGGCAATAAACAGGCTTACTGGCTGTCGTTTTTTTTTTGCTAGTCGTCGTTTTGCTACGTAATAATATATTAAGTTCTCCATCGACACGACTATACAAGCACACCGTTAAAATTGAACTAGCGACACTGCGTGTAGAGGAGGTGGAGACCTACTCCGATCACCGGTATATCCGGTTCGACGTCTCCGCCCAGACCTCAGACGCGCCGGTCCGACGGAACCCAAGTGGTCCGCGATGGGCGCTGAAGCAGCTGGACCGGGAGCTATTCCTGGAAGCCTCGATCGTGCAGGCCTGGGTGTCACCACCGGACAGGCCTGCCGACATAAACGACGAGGCGGAGTGGTTCCGGGAGGCCATGTCGGAGATCTGTGACATGGCCATGCCCCGGGTCCGGCAAGGACGCGCCCGGCGTCAGCTGTACTGGTGGTCGCGCGAGCTTACATCGCTGCGCGAGGCGTGCGTGGCCGCGCGACGCCGGTACACCAGATTCCGCAGGCGCCGCACCCGACCTCCGGATGCGGCGACCGTAGAGGCGGAGCTGTACGAGGGCTACAGGGCAGCGAAGACCGCCCTCCGCGACGAGATCTGGCGGGCCAAGGAATTGGCCCGCAAGGAGATGCTGGAGACCCTGGACGGGGACCCATGGGGCCGGCCCTATAAGTGGGTGAGACAAAAGCTCCGCCCCTGAGCTCCCCCGTTGACGCAGAGTCTCCAGCCTCAGTTCGCGGAGGACGTGGTGAGCGCCCTGTTCCCATCGCGGGGAGAGCATACTCCCCCGCCCATGGCTCCGTCTCCGACGGAATCCGACGGTGAAGCTGACGCAAACGCGGACCACAGCGACGACGATGTCTACGACGCTCCAGAGGTGACCGAGGTAGACCTGAGAGTGGCGGTACAACGGCTCAAGGCCAAAAATACCGCCCAGGACCCGACGGCCTGCCAGGAAAAGCCTGGGTCCTGGCCTCGGGGACTCTCGGGCCTCGACTGGGGGGGCTCTTTAGCGCATGCCTGGAGAGGGGCCGGTTCCCGCTTCGTTGGAAGACGGGGAAACTGGTCCTGATCCAGAAGCCCGGGCGCCCTGCGGACTCTCCGTCCGCATTCCGGCCCATCGTGCTGCTCGACGAGGTGGGCAAGCTCTTTGAAAGAGTAATTGCAGACCGCCTCGTCGGGCACCTGAATCGGGTGGGCCCGGACCTCTCGGAGAGCCAGTTTGGCTTCCGGAGGGGGCGCTCGACGGTGGACGCCATCATGCGCGTGAGAGCCCTCACGACGGGGGATGCGGTATCCCGGGGCAGGGTCGTCTTGGCGGTGTCCTTGGACATCACCAACGCCTTCAACACCCTGCCCTGGAGTTGCATCAGGGAGGCACTCCGGTATCACCGGGTGCCGACCTACCTCCGTCGCACAGTCGAGGACTACCTGACGGACAGGGCCGTCATCTACCCCGGTCACCGGGGAGAGTGGAACCGGCGAGAGATGTCGTGCGGTGTTCCACAGGGATCGGTCTTGGGGCCGCTCCTGTGGAACATCGGCTACGACTGGGTGCTGCGCGGCGACCTCCCTGACGGCGTCGGCGTAATATGTTACGCCGACGACACGCTCGTCCTGGCGGAGGGAGAGTCGCACCAGGCGGCGGCCGACCTGGCGACGCAAGCGGTGGCGACAGTCGCTCAAAGAATCCGGCAGTTGGGACTCGACGTGGCGCTGCATAAAACAGAGGCCATGTGCTTTCATGGCCGTCTGAACGCGCCACGTTCAGAGTCCCACATTACGGTGGAGGGGGTTCGCATCGGCGTCGGGAGGACGATGAAGTACCTGGGACTCGTCCTCGACAGCCGGTGGAACTTTAGGGAGCACTTCCTACGTTTGGCCCCAAAGCTGAACCAGGCAGCAGGCGCCCTCAGGCGACTCCTGCCCAATCTCGGCGGGCCAAACGCCTCCTGCCGGAGGCTGTACGCCGGTGTCGTGCGGTCCATGGCCCTCTACGGGGCCCCTGTGTGGGCCCTAAGCATCCGGACGCGACCACTCAAGCTGGTCGCATGCCAGAGGGTCATGGCTATCCGGATAATCCGGGGATACCGCACGATCGCCGGCGAATCAGCCAACCTCCTAGCAGGATTGCTGCCCTGGGATCTGGAGGCGACTGCCCTCCAGCGCGTCTACGAATGGCGCGTGGAGGCGCAGCGCCGGGGCGAATCCCCGCTGCCTCGACAGGTCGAGGCGCGGCGGGAAGAGCTCCGGCGCGATCTCAGGGCAGTATGGAGGGAGCGACTGTCGCAACCGAGGTCCGGGCACGCCGCAATCGCGGCGGTAAGACCCCTCTTTGAGGAGTGGCTGGATAGGCGTTACGGCGTCCTTACCTTCCGCATGACGCAGGTCCTCACCGGACACGGAAGTTTCGGGAGGTTCCTGTGTCTGATAGGGAGGGAAGAAACGCCTGGGTGTCACCACTGCGAGAATCGTCCGGAGGACACGGTGGAGCATACGGTGCAGGACTGCCCCGCTTGGGCAGAGCACCGCCGTGTCCTCACGACGGCGATAGGCGGAGACCTCTCGCGCCCGGCATTGGTCGAGGCCATGCTGCGGGGCGAGACGGAGTGGGAAGCGGTCGCCTCCTTCTGCGAAGCAGTCATGCTCGTGAAGGAGGAGGCGGGCCGCCTGAGGGAGAGGACAGCGTCCTCCCTCCATCCCAGCCGCAGTGGTAGACGCCCACGGCGTCGGACGTCACAGGACGATCTCCGGCCACCGTAGGCGCGGGCATGCGGGCAGCGAGTAATGGGCGACTTGCTGTCCGACCATGGACCATGCCCGGGTCGACGGCGCGTTGTGTTCCACGCGCGCCTCAAAGAGTGTCAGCAAATGGACGGGGCCTGTAGAGGGCCAGAGCCTGCCGGGGTCGCGGGACTTACCCATCACCGTAACCCCGGTACGTAAAGGGCTCGTGAAGGACACCGTGGATTTTAGTCAGTACAAATCTGACAGTCCCTCCCGCCCTGCCCTGGGTGGGAGGACTCATTTGATGATTTTACCACGCAAAAAAAAAAAAAAAAAAAAGCGACACTGCGTAAATCGGTCTCCGCGACGGGGACCGTCGCGTAGCCACGGAGCCCACCCGCGTGTCCACGCGCGTAGACACGCGACGGTTGCCCGTCGCGGGCGCCCGCTTAACGCAGTTTCAGGCCTAAGAGGTTTAACATTCGTCAAATGCGTCCACTCGTTCTTGGCGGCGGGGGAGACTCAATAGGGCAATTCATACTAGCGCAGAACATCGAAGCTTCAACTGGAAACTTAACATAGTACAGGTTGAATTCTTCAACTGGACGTAGATGGCTATATCCGAAACTATTGGCCGGCCGATTTTGACGAAAACTGAAACTGCATCATTGGATTTTAGAAAAATCAATAATCCTGGACTGGAATCAAACCAGCTGATTTTGTAAAAAAATCACACTGTTTTATTACACCATTCGATAGTGTTGCTAATAAGGATCAAAATCTGGGAAGTAATGATATACGGCAAGTATTATATTTGTATGTAATACTCGCAGCTGCTATAACTTGGGCCCCTAGCACACCGCGTATTTGAAACGCGCAAACAACGCTCATTTCAGGAACGCATCTATTGTACGCCGATTTTTGCGTACTTATTCATAGATTCAAACGCGCTTGAAACGCACGAGCGAAGCGCGGTCGAAACTCGTTTGAAGCGCGTACAAAAGGTCGGACAGTGTTATGCCATTGCACAACTGACGAGTCTCGCAGTATCTGCACGTAATCGCGCAATAGACGCGCGTTTCATGTTTGCTCCGTGTGCTTATTTCTTAGGGAAAACAACGTTGCGTTCTAATCACGCAAACACGTTTATGCCTTTGTAAAACAGACCGGCGAAAGCTAAGCGTTTCCGAAGCGAGACGTCAGTCCGATAGTTCTATCACGCTATCGAATCGCTTTCGCGTTTCTATGTGACTGAATTCAAACAATTCCATAAATTACAAATAAAAACGTCACGCTTCGTATTCGCCACGCCAGTTTGACAAAGGCTTTAAAGCGCGTATACGTGCGTCATATGCGCGTTTAAAATATACCGTATGCTAGGGGCCTAAGCTTTAGTAGGCGCTCGTGTTCCTAGTAAAATTAAGTAAATACATAAATCCATAAATAACTTTCGTGTACCTACTATGCGAAATAAGCCAGTAATTTAATCTAATTAAAATAATTTCTGATTCAAATGAGCTGTTAGTATAACACTGGTTGTAACAACAGTAAATTACTTAATTATTTTAGTAATTTTATAGAAACCTTGAACTTTTCGCTCAACGAAATTATAATCCTAACTAGCACTTTGCCCGCGACTTCGTCCGCGTGGGTTTCGTACTTTCCTAATTCCCCCTTTTCATCCCCTTAAAGGTTAAATTTCCAAAAACCCCTTCTTAGTGCTCCCCTACATTATAATAGGAAGCCGTGTGCAAAATTTCACATTCCTAGCCCCAGTAGTTTCGGCTGTACGTTGATATGTCAGTCAGTCAGTTCTCCTTTTAAGATAGAAGATAGATTAATATAATAAATGCGGAAGTAAGTTCGTTTCTTTTCTTTCTTTCTTTTCTCTTCTTTTCTTTAAAAAAAAAACGACGCCCCACATTAGGAATTTCTCCTGTATCGTGGTTGCGTTTACAAACATAGAAACTCACAAACACAAACACCCAGACCCGGAACAACTACTTGTATGTCATACAAATATTTGTTCCGTGCGGGAATCGAACTCGCGACACGCAGCGCAGCAGTCCAATCGCTTAGCCACTGCGCTAACCTTGTTACCTTGTTACCTTTTCATTACAAAACTACTGAACCGATCATCCCATATACGTTAAAAGGTGTACAGAGATTCTGAAGGGGCCCTTTTTTTTAACATGGTAAAATCATCAAATGATCCTCCCACCCATAGCAGAGCGAGAGGGACTGTCAGACTCGTACTGACTAAAATCCACAGAGTCCTTCAATAGCCCTACGTACCGGGGTCACGATAAATCATAAGTCACGCGACCCCGACAGGCTTTGGCCCTCTGGAGAGGGGGTCCCGTCATTTTTGCTGACACTCTTTGAGGTGCGCGTGGAACACAACGCGCCGTCGACCCGGGCATGGTCCATGGTCGGACAGCGAGTTGCCCATTACTCGCTGCCCGCATGTCCGCGCCTATGGTGGCCGGAGATCGTCTTGCAACGTCTGTCGCCGTGGGCGTCTTCTGAAGGGGTCTGAAAGCCTGCCGGGTTCGCGGGAGTGTCTCATGAGGTAACCGAAACCCTGAACAGTAAAGGCCTATTGGAGGATCATCGTGAATTTTGGTCAGTACGAGTCTGGCAGTCCCTCCTGTCCCGCCCTGGGTGGGAGGACTCATTTGATGATTTTACCACGATAAAAAAGGTGTGCAGAAACAAATATGTAGGTATATCACACCATAAATATATCATAATATCATCCTTAAAAAATTGTATTGTTCAAGAAAAACAACAATAATGTTTATACGATAAATAAACACATTTACGTTTCAAATTGATTGTGAAACATTGAATTAACCCGAGCGAAGCCGCAGTCAAAAGCACTAGACTAATATAACGTGCCATACTTACTATCTCGATATAAAATGATCACCCATCAACAGACTGACCTAAGCAAAGTGAGCTTAACCTAATCGATCGTAACTCTTAACAAAGCATGACACTTTTCATACTCCTAACTCTACTTAGTTTTTGGCGAAATATTACAGTATTTTTGGCAGTCAGTTTATTTTTATTTCACTCGCGTGAAATATTGAAATTGTGAGGGAAAATTGTAGCACGTTCGTGCCTCTGAAATATGCGCTGAAATGAAATGAAATCTCTAGAGCAAGTAGGTCTGTACTTTTGAAACTAGATAGATTATCACTCCAATGAAAGTCAGATGAAAATCGATTTTTGAGTGTGTCTCAGTTTTCAGAATTAACATTAACAGCTTTTTATTGTTACCAGCAGGGTAAGGGATAAGTTAATTAACACCAATTAAAACCAAATATTTTTTATTGACACACAAATCACTAATTACAACAATCACTAAACGCTATTCACCACTAAAACACATTTGCATCACTGAAAAGTCACTTCGAGATTTTCACTTTCTAGTCGCCTCGATCGTAGTCAAAACCAGACAGACTGCCGGTCCCTACCGGCGCCCTTTTTATACCCCAGTCGGACCCACTAGATGTTAAGAGAAGATGGTCGAAAGTTCTGGAAAACATCCATAGACTTCTACTCAGTCCCATAATTTCTAGAAACTTCCGGTCAATCAATCTTCCAAACAATCTTCAGTAGAATTGTCGAGAACCTTACAGCTTGGTCTCGCAATTCGATCGACGTATCATTATTATGAGACCTTCGTCACGAGCGAAAGATTCGCTGCGTATTATTGAATTATATTTATTACTTTAAACCTTATCCCACACTAAGAATATCTCCTGTATCGCGGGTGCGTTAACAAACAAACACCCAAAACCAAAACAAATACTTTTAGATTATAAAAATATTTTTTTAATACAGTTGCATGAAAATTGACATTTTATGGGGGAGTTTTCTGTGCGTAAAATGCAATTTCTCGCACTAGTTAAATAAAAAACCGTACTACCAACATAATAAATTAATATGGGCTCTCTATGCAACCAAAGAGACTTTAGTCTAACCTTTTTTCATTTTTACTAAAGTATTAATTCAATATTTTTTTCTTCGTTACAAGACTGATAATAATCATGCAAAAAAAAAATTAAATTTGTTATTTGTTATTTATTTGTTCAAATAATAAAGCAATATTAGTATCGACATAAACAAAACATTGGCTGTATGAGTACACTGCCTGTGCGTATGATGACAAAAAATATATAAAATTAAAATTTTCTACGCTAAGTGAAGTTAATTTTTTATTATTAAAATTTTTATTTCTTTGCAACTGTATTAAAAATAGTTGTTCAATACACGTGCGAATCTGTCTTTACAACTCGTTCCAGCTATTGACCCTCGCCTACGGCTCGGCTCAAAAGTTGGAACTCGTTCATAAAGACAGACTTCTCGCACTTGTATCGAAAATAACTATTATGAATCCAGCCAGCGACATATTACTTTTTTTTAGCGTGGTAAAATCATCAAATGAGTCCTCCCGGGGCAGAGCGGGAGGGACTGTCTGACTCGTACTGACTAAAATCCACGGTGTCCTTCAATAGCCCTTTACGTTCCGGGGTCACGGTAATTCGCGAGTCTCGCGACTCCGGCTGGCTTTGGCCCTCTTCAGGGGCATAAGGATATGCGTATAACTCGACAGGTGAATAAATATCGACTTCTTAATTCCGAGTACATAGTAGGGGAAACGTTTCAACATTTTCACATAAGTTACCTTAACACTCTCATATTTCAAGTTGATGTTTATGCAAAGTTTTTCTGTTCTCTTATGCTTTGCACGTTGATTGTGATGTAGAGAAAATCTTGCAATGTGTAATATTGCTGAGTGGGATTTTGGTTTAAGGTGATTGTGTAGTGGTAGACCGTGAAATTCAAATTTTCTTGACTTTTTTACAATTTTCAGGTCGATGTCAGATAATAACTTGGTCAAAATATGTTTTGCGACATTAACAAGAGTATAATTTGAAATACAGGGTGTAAGAGACATCGACGCACAAACGGATACCATTGGTTTAGGACATGATTCTGGACCCCCCCCCGTGTTGGAATTTTTCGTCGTAAATATAAATACTGTGTCCAGTACCGCAGTGCCTGTAGTACCTAATGCGCGGCACACTTTTAAAATGAAAAACAAGTATTAAAAAAAATTTGAAAGAAACCGACGAAAAACTCCAACACGGGGGCGTCCAGTATCATGTCCTGGACCCATGGTAACCGTTTGTGTGTCGATGTCTCTTACACCCTGTATATTTAAGTAATACGAGTACATTTGATTTGTGCAAAATAAGTTACATTTCAAAAATTTTACTAATTTTGCACAAATCTAAATGAGAGCGATGTACGAGTATTAATTACATTATTATTGTTATAATTATGTAAAAAGTTACAACTTGTCACTGATATGCAAATTGAAATAAACGCAAGAAAATGTTAATTTCGCGGGTTACTACTACGGTTCCACCTTAAATTAAATCTGACTGTTACCTTGTGTTCAATTTTCTTTTCGCTACACGGAATAAAGATGGGACATGCTGCAATCGCGGCAGTAAGACGCCTCTTTGAAGAGTGGCTGGAGAGGCGCCACGGCGTCCTTGCCTTCCACCTGACACACGTCCTCACCGGACACGGAAGTTTCGGGAGGTTTCTGTGTCTCATTAGAAAAAAAGAAACGCTTGGGTGTCAACACTGCGAGGATCGCCGGAGGACACGGTGGAGCATACGGTACGGGGCTGCCCCGCTTAGGCGGCGACTTCTCGCACTCAGCATTAAAATTTGTCGAGGCCATGCTGCGGGGTGAGACGGAATGGGAAGCAGTCACCTCCTTCTGCAAAGCAATCATTCTAGCGAAGGAGGAGGCGGGACGCGTGAGGGAGAAAACAGCGTCAACCTGGGCGTCAACGTGGGCGTCACACGCGGCAGCTGGGCCATGGCCCAGCCGCCGCGTGTGACGCCCACGACAACGAACGTCGCGGGACGACTTCCAGCCACCGTAGGTGCGGACGGCGAGTTATGGGTGACTCGCCGTTCGATCATAAACGCGCCGCAAAGAGTTGTTGCAACATGACAAGGCAATAAGAGGGTCAAAGCCTGCCGGGGTCGCGGGAATATCAGGTAACCGTGGCTCCGGAACGTAAAGGGCTATTGAAGGATACCGTGGATTTTAGTTAGAACAAGTCTGACAGTCCCTCCCGTCCTGCCCTGGGAAAACATTCGATGATTTTACGTCGTAAAAAAAAACGTTGTTATTCTTACTAAAATATTATACTTTCCTTGTCCTTACCGTGTAAACTGTTTATTTACACAGTAAATGCGCAAATACAGGTAATGGCAAGCCACTTTGTGACGTAACAGGAAATGTGGAGCGTTAGTGTGTTCCACGAACTATTTTGTGGATTACTGGAAAGACGGAGTTAGAACAAATAAAATGTGTTTTTTTTTTCTTATTGTGTTCAACGTAAACATACAAACAGCCTGTAATGTACCTTCTGGGACACAATCCCTCTCTTTATGTGAGGTAGTTTTGCAATAGGCTATTATTTTACTCAAAAATAATAATAAGTCTGCAAAATAGATTATTAAAATAAAAAATTGGAATCGTTTTTTTCTTTTCTTACGTAAACCATTATTTACGACAATGCAACGCTTTTCTTTTTATATCGTGGTAAAATCATCAAATGAGTCCTCCCACCCAGGGCAGAGCGGGAGAGACTGTCAGACTCGTAATGACTAAAATTCACGGTGTCCTTCAATAGCTGTTTACGTACGTTGACGGTAATTCGTAAGTCCCGCGACCAACGTCATTTGGTTGGCACCACTTTACAGGCGTTATGACGTCACAAGCCCCAATCCCGGAATTTCGCAGCGTTTAATGTTTGTCAGTACATACAAACACATACTCTTAGTCATCATCTTCCTGCCCTTATCCCATTTTTTTGTGGTCTGCGCAACTCGTTTTTCCTTCCATTCTCCTCTATCAAACGTCACAGTATCATTGACTCCTTTTTCTTCCATATCATTCCTTAGACAATCCATCCATATTTTCTTTGGCCTTCCTCTTCCTCTCCATCCATCAACATTCATACTTATCGCGCACACACACACAAATATTCGCAGTATGAAGGAAAAAACATTATAAACCCATTTTTATCCCTAGTGTATAAAATGTGTTTTTATATGTCATGCTGGTTTTCCATTAAAAGAAAATACAAACGATATTTTTCCATCCTTTCGAGTGTTTTTTTAAACCAGCTCTTGTGGATGTACGCAGTATTTTTACATTGAAACGTTTTTTTGCAAATATCTATACTTATATATAAAAGGAGAACTGACTGACTGACATATCAACGTACAGCCGAAACTACTAGGGCTAGGAATGTGAAATTTTGCACACGGCTTCCTATTATAATGTAGCGGAGCACTAAGAAGGGGTTTTTGGAAATTTAACCTTTAAGGGGGTGAAAAGGGGGAATTAGGAAAGTACGTAACCCACGCGGACGAAGTCGCGGGAAAAGTGCTACTTTGTTTATATAACCTGTATGTTTAATATGTAGGCTGCCGGAGTCGACGAACTGTCAAAACAGACACCCGTGACAACCGTGACTCTGGAACATAAAGGGCTGTAAGGATCACCGTGGATAGTTATCGCCTCCTTCTGCGAAGCAGTCATGCTCGCGAAGGAGGAGGCGGGCCGCGTGAGGGAGAGGACAGCGTCCTCCCTCCACCCCAGCCGCAGTGGTAGACGCCCACGGCGACGGACGTCGGCAGACGATCTCAGGCCACCGTAGGCGCGGGCATGCGGGCGGCGAGTAATGGGCGACTCGCTGACCGACCATGGACCATGCCCGGGTCGACGGCGCGTTGTGTTCCACGCGCGCCTCAAGGAGTGTCAGCATAGTGACGGGTCCTGTAGAGGGCCAAAGCCTGCCGGGGTCGCGGGACTCACGAATTACCGTGACCCTGGAACGTAAAGGGCTATTGAGGACACCGTGGATTTTAGTCAGTACAAGTCTGACAGCCGTTTCCGTCCCGCCCTGGGTATGAGGACTAATTTAATGATTTTACCATGAAAAAAAACCTTTATAAGTAAGTATAACGTTGGCATTCGGTTTGAACCCATGTTTCCTACAGAACCTCTGAGACCGTAAACATGAAAGAACTTGTAACATAAATTAAAACATTTTCCTATTCAAATAAACATCAAAAGGAATGAAAATGAGATATATTGGAAGGCCGATTTGGGACCAACTTCTTAGACAGCAAATATTTGATTTAGAAATAGGCTTTTTTTACTTGGTAAAATCATCAAATGAGTCCTCCCACATAGGGCAGAGCGGGAGGGACTGTCAGACTCGTACTGGCTAAAATCCACGGTGTCCTTCAATAGCCCGTTACGTTCCGGGATCACGGTAATTCGTATAGTCCGTCTGGCAGTCCCGCGAACCCGGTTTAGAACTAGGCTAGAAAAGAGTTTTGATTTAGTAAAAGGCGGGGTCAAATAGGTCAGAGGGATACTCGCCCCACTTGGCACACTTAAAACTGGGACCAGGGACCAGTTTGTTTTTTAACGTTACCCCACGCTAGCCCTTTCTCCCGTGTCGTGAATAAACGTAAGACATTTCACCAAAACTTTTATATTTATGAAGTTTCATTTTTTTTTTTTTTGCGTGGTAAAATCATCAAATGAGTCCTCCCACCCAGGGCAGGGCGGGAGGGACTGTCAGACTTGTACTGACTAAAATCCACGGTGTCCTTCACGAGCCCTTTACGTACCGGGGTCCCGGTAATGGATAAGTCCCGCGACCCCGGCAGGCTTTGGGCCTCTAGAGGGGGGCCCCGTCATTTGCTGACACTCTAAGGAGCTCGTGGCTAAATAATTACAGCCGCACAGGCCGGTCTTTCTGGGTTAAGCCGCGCTTGCCGAGGTTAGTCTGTGGATGGATGACCATCTGTCATAGCGAGTTTCCTCCGTGCCTCGGAAAGCACGTAAAGCCGTTGGTCCTGGTAGTCACTTGTCATCTTTGACAGTCGTTACTATTAGTCAGAAGCTCTAAAAGTCTGACAACCAGTCTTACCATGGCGTATCGTATTACCCAGTGACTGGGTTGTGGAGGTCCGATAGGCAATCGCTCCATGTAAAATACTGATATCCAGCTGCATCTGGTTCGACTGGAAGCCGACACCAATAAATTTGGGAAAAGGCAGGCAGACTCTAGGTACTATTTCATAAAATCTCCTAATAAAACGATCATCAGACTACACCTTTTTACGCTTTCTTTTTTATAAATTAATAGATTCTTCCTCACTCTTTGTTTGTGAATGTGAGAACATTGTAGGTCGTGTGTATATATTTATATTTCTTCTTTTATAGCACTAATTTTAGTAAGGACTTCCCCCTTGTTACCAGGCTTACGTTTTTCTCAAATATCTAAGTATTCAAAAATTGTAACAATTTTGTAAAACCATACCATATTTTAAAAGAGTAACATGGTGTTTCTTGCCGGTTTTTCTCCATAGAATCGACCAACCCGAACCGAGCACCTGCTGTCGACGTTTTATAAGTGCCCTAATGGCCTTATGTGAAATAAAAACATTTGATTTTAACCTCAAACGCATTTATTGCGAATAATTACGTTCTCCATCTACCCTCAAAGTGAGCCAAAAACGTAACAGGAAGCGGCTAATATAATATTCATGCCATCAAAACTGCGTGAAACGGGTTCAACCCCTATAATAGACTTCACCCCGTTTGATAAAGAATTCATTCATGGACGACAGGCGGTACTCAAAAATGTATGACTCAAATAAAATTACTCCAAAAACCTTTTACAGTAAATAAATTACTTAGTTATTACGTACGTTTACAGAAAACCGCGTTCGCAATTTTAAATTCATTAGTTGACGTAAGGGGTTGTAATTTTCTATACGTTTTGGGGGTGAATGTGAAAAGGTTGTTCCGTTAGGGAGCGTAATTGAAATGGGTTAATTGGTGTTAAATCCTATTTGATGTTGTTAGATGAAGGATAATAATTAGCCTAAGAGCTACTTGGGGTGCTAAGACAGGAAACCTCCTCGTGCGCCCATGGACTGGAGTTCCCTCTCGGATACGTCCGGGGGGAAGACCAGTTTTTCGGGCCGGTGCACCCTGGGATGCGGGCAAAACTCTGTCGGGTGGATGCTCCAACGCGTGTCCCTCTGAATAGCAGAGGGCACAGCGGCGGAGCGGGCTTGCGGACGGCGAGTAATGGGTAAGCTCGCCGTCCGACCAAGAACCAAGCCCAGGTCGGTGGCGCGTCGTGTTTCACGGGTCACCGACGGGGACCCTTACGGGGCCAAATGCAAAAAAAAAGCCTAAGAGCTACTTGTAATTTTAATAAAAATAAAAACAATAAAAACTTGTTCAATTATCCCTAAACACAGAAATGTAGACCATCAAAGGATAATTAGAAAAATATTGAGCAAGTTTTCAGTGTGCCTCAAGCAGTTTCGCAAAAAATCTCCAAAAGAAAAGGTTTTTTTTTAATGGTTACGACATTCGCAAAATCGGCGCCTTTATCCTGTATCTTTTATAAAAAGATACTAACACAAGTTCGAAATCTTTCCTTTCACAATTTTATTTGTAATGCAAACCACATCGACGTTTCATTAGAGGAAATGGCTTTTTTTGTATCGAAATAGGAAAAGGAAGATGAAAAGGTATTTGATTTTATGTGGACCTTATAATTTGACGTGGATATAATGGAGTTTCTTGCCGATTCTTCTCCATTTAATCGACCAACCCGAACCGAGCACCTGCTGTCGTCATGGGCCTATGTGAAATAAAAACATTTGATTTTGATTTTGAGTTGATTGAGGCTCAGTGTATTCACAAATGACACAGTAATTTGACATTCGAATCAAATGATGTTCTGGGACCTTATCTCAAGTTTTCACATTTTTGTAACGTAAACATACGCCGTCTTACCACAAAAAGATAAACATCTGCTGAACGCATGTCTAAAATTTTATCAAAGTTTTTTTTCTAAAAAGGGTCAAATAAAAATCTTTTTTTTTTCACTTGAGTGAAATACTGCGTTAACAGAATCGCAATATAAAACAAAAGAGCGGCTAAGTGAGAGTCGGACTCGCCCATGAAGGGTTCCGTACCAGCAAGTATCATCATCATATTATTAAAAGTTCTTGTACTTCTTTGTAAGTTTGTTTTATATTTGAGTTGATTGAATGAAAGGTAAATTACGGTTTACGATTTAAGACGTATTAAAAAAAACTAATTAGATGATCTCGTTCAAACTAATTTTCGCTAGAAGTTTGCATGGTAATGTACATAATATATTTTTTTTAGTTTTATCATTCTCTTATTTTAGAAGTTAAAGGGGGGCACACACATTTTACCACTTTAGAAGTGTCTCTCGCGCAAACTGTTCAGTTTAGATACCCCACACGTATGGGTTTGGTGAAAAAAAAAAAACTGAGTTTCGATTCTAATTATTGGGGAAACCCTCCAAAATTTGTTTTTATTTTTGTATGAAAATCCTTTTGCGGTTCACATAATACATATACTTACCAAGTTTCAACAGGATAGCTCTTATACTTTCGAAAAAAAAGTGTCTGTGACATGTGGACGGATGGACAGACAGACATGACGAATCTATCAGGGTTCCATTTTTTGCAAATTGGCTACGGAAACCCCAAAAATTATTTAATGATATTTATTTTGCAAGTTGGTGTTAAATACAATATTTATATGTCAAATAATATTTGTAAAGTTAGATGTGGCCAGTGTTTCGTTTCTGACTACTCGGAGAAGAAACATCCGAAACAAACTAAACCCTTTGTCAAACATACAGGCGTGGCGAATGCGAAGCGAGGCGTTTTTATTTGTAATGTATGGAATTGTTTGAATACACACATCGAAAAGCGAAAGCGATCCGATAGCGTACCGAACTATCGAACTAACGTCTCGTATCGGTTCGTTATCGCTTCGGACTCGCCTGTCTGTTTGAGAAAGGCTTAAGAGTTCACTGTCTCTTTTGAAGTCCAGATATTATACTGTTCAAGCCAAATTGAAACAAATAACTTTGTCCGCAGAGGACGGAGGCCGCTGCCTGCCGGCTTTCGCTGGAAGGAAGCTGGGCGAGATCTGCAACCGAGAGAACCAATGTGACGCTGGACTTGTGTGCGAAGAGGTTGTGCCTGGTGAGTAACCTTATATTTACCTCAAGGGTGGAGTTTTTTTTTTTGGTGGTAAAATCATCAAATGAGTCCTCCCACCCAGGGCAGGGCGGGAGGGACTGTCAGACTTGCCTGACTAAAAACCACGGTGTCCTCCAGTAGCCCTTTACGTACCGGGGTCACGGTAATTTGTGAGTCCCGAAACCCCGGCAAGTTTTGGCCCTCTACAGGCCCCGTCACTATGCTGACACTTCTAAAGGCGCGCGTGGAGCACAACGCACCGTCGACCCGGGCATGGTCCATGGTCGGACAGCGACTCGCCCATTACTCGCCGCCCGCGCCTACGGTGGCCGGAGATCGTCTGGCGACGTCCGAAGCCACTGCGGCTGGGTCGGAGGGAGGACGCTGTCCTCTCCCTCACGCGGCCCGCCTCCTCCTTCACTAGCATGAATGCTTCGCAGAAGAAGGCGACGGCTTCCCACTCCATCAAATCATCAAATGAGTTCCCCCCCCCCCCCCCTGGGCAGAGCGGAAGGGACTGTCAGACTCGTACTGACTAAAATCCACGGTGACCTTTAATAGCCCTTTACGTACCGGGGTCACGGTAATTCGTGAGTCCCACGACCTCGGCAGTCTTTGGCCTTCTAGAGGGGAGCCCCGTCATTATGCTGACACTCTTTGAGGCGCGCCGTCTCGACCCGACGATAGAGGGGGAGTACAAAAAAATGTAGTATTAGTATTTTAGTATACAAAACAAAATCTAAACCATAATTTTTAAGTCTTATTTTGTTTCCCTATCAGTTTTGAGCTGAAATATTAACTAGATACTGTTCCCCACCAGGTGAAATGCACGTCTGTCGTCCCCCGACCGCCGGCCGCAAGCAATACAACGAGGACTGCAACTCTTCATCGGAGTGTGACGTCACCAGGGGCCTGTGCTGCATCATGCAGCGCCGACACCGGCAGAAACCTAGGAAGGTGAGATATCTTCGATAGTTGATGGAAGACATGATGTGGTGGTGTGGATGTAGAGCAGTGGTAATCCAGTGGTATCTGCTATGATTTACGAGTTACGAAGAATCCAGCCAGGTGCATAACTTTGTGTAATACACTGCTCTAAAAACGGTGAAGGAAAACGTGAGGAAACCGACATGTTCTAGGATCAAAAATTGAAGATATGTGACATCTACCAATCCGCACTGGGCCCGCGTGGTGGTTGATGACCCATTCCCTCTCACAGAGAGGAGGCCTGTTTCCCAGCAGTCAGAATATTATAGGCTGATGATGATGATGTTGTCAGCCCCGGACCTCCAATTTTTCCAACCGGGACAAAACTTGATAGGGGCACCCTGTCTCCAGTCGTTGAAATTGATTGTCAAAAATCTCAAAAAATAAATAAAACTAGAAATTTAAGAATAAAACTAAATATTTACAACAAAATACTAAAGGTAAACTAAAACTGAAATAAAATTATTAAAAAAAAGGAAAAAACAGAAAAAGGCACAGACACTCAGGCGTCAAAGTACTCCTCCGCATCGCTGTCATCTGGAAACGTGCCCAGAAGACTGGCGGCATTGCCTCGTTGAATGGCAATGCTTATTCTTTGACCAAAGAAAGAACCAGCCCTCTGGTCACGCGAAGTGTCGACCAGTCGCCGAGAAATTTCCTTAAAAAGGAGACGCGCACTTGGACCCCATGACCCGAGCGTTTCTACCCCAAACGGCTCAAAACTGTAGCAACCATTAAGGTTACAGTATTTGCGCCGCTTGAGGTTCTCAGCAGCCGCAGCTGCGGCTCCAGCACAGCCCGCCGTGCTTGCAACGTGGGATGGCGCAAGGGTATCGACACAGGTAGCGTCCCACACCAAAGGTCTACCCACCTTCCAAGGCACCAACGTCATTCCGTCTGGTCTTTTGCCATCGTCACGTACCAAGCCGTTTGGTTCTAAAACTGCTGGTACGCCGGCGGAGGCAAAAGCTCGACGAATAATATCGTTGATGCTGGCGTGACGAGCTATGCGACCTGCGCTCCTGCTGCAGGACAGGCCATGATGTCCGAGGTTGTCGACAGCTTCACCACAGTGGCAACGATGCGGAGCAACACAAGGTGCGCCTAAACGAAGACTTGTAGCGAGCCGAAATGAAGCATCATCCATCATGGTACCAATAGTGGATGATGGGAGTGCTTGAAGCCATAATCCCGACTCCCACTCCCCCACAGCCAGTAGACGGGCGCGCTCTGCAGCCTTAATTGACGTATTTAGCAGGTTATTCCGTATAATACTGCAGAGCGGCACGTCCCATCGTCTTTGGGAGGACAGGTAGTCGGGCAAATCCGTACTCGGACAAGCCATTTTCCAAGCGTTCAACGCATCAGTTATAAACGATACCTCAAAATCAACTAGTGAACTAGATAAAATCTTTTTGGTTAATTTTTCGGTACCGTAAACCGAGGAGAGGAAGGCCGGTAAACTAATACTTGAAATTTTGCGGACGCCGAGACCACCCAAGCGGATAGGAAGAGTGGCTTGCTGCCACGCTCGGTCGTCCAGGGCCACATTTAGGATCGAGGTCAATGTATTTCTAATGATTTTATCTACTTTTTCTAAGAGTTGTGGGTGTTTCCAAAGGTGTGAGGATCGGAGGCTATACGTAAATTTTGGTCCAAAACAACAGTATCGAATAATTGTGAAGGCCGAATGTACACACATCAAAAGTGTCTAGGGATCAACATATATTTTTGCAATAACTTTTCTCCTGATTGATATTAATTAAAAAAATTTATAAGGATTCATCAAATAAAGTGTTTTCGTTTGTCACAGTAACGATAAAACCAAGTCACCTTTGCATTAATAAAGAAATTTGCCATTTTCCTAATAAAGGGATTTTTGACATTTGAACCACTAACACAAAAGTTCGAAAAAAAGACTGAAATAACAGTTTTCTTTAAAATTTTATTGGGTAACTTAAACAATTAATAATCCGTGTTTCTACCGCGAACACTAACAACACAAGAACATCGGTTTGGCATACTCAAAATGAGTTCATCCAAATCACGCTGTGGGATGGCCGCCCATGTTCGTTGCAACAACAAAAAAAGGTCTTCTTGCGACTGGATACCCTCCATATTCGGCAGAGCTCTTCTCTGTAGCATATCCCATGCATGCTCAATCGGATTCAAGTCTGGCGACTGAGCAGGCCAGGGCAGGACATTGATGTTAGCTGCGGCGAGAGTCTGTCTTACAACTCTTGCGGTGTGCGGTCGTGCATTATCATGCATTAACTGAAATAAGGGACCGATTTGCACTTGTAGAGGAACGATGACGTCTGATACAATCGTCTCAGCATAAATTTGAGCGTTGAGGTTGCCTCTGATCCAAATCAACTCAGTTCTTCCGCCGATCCAAATACCCGCCCATACCATGATGGTTCCACCACTATAAGGATGGACTCTGATGAGTCTCGTTTTGGTATGAGACCGGATACAAGACGTATGCGACACTGGAGAAGCCCTGGACGCCAACAGCGATTAAAATCCTGCCAGGAAGTCCATCCTTATAGTGGTGGAACCATCATGGTATGGGCGGGTATTTGGATCGGCGGAAGAACTGAGTTGATTTGGATCAGAGGCAACCTCAACGCTCAAATTTATGCTGAGACGATTGTATCAGACGTCATCGTTCCTCTACAAGTGCAAATCGGTCCCTTATTTCAGTTAATGCATGATAATGCACGACCGCACACCGCAAGAGTTGTAAGACAGACTCTCGCCGCAGCTAACATCAATGTCCTGCCCTGGCCTGCTCAGTCGCCAGACTTGAATCCGATTGAGCATGCATGGGATATGCTACAGAGAAGAGCTCTGCCGAATATGGAGGGTATCCAGTCGCAAGAAGACCTTTTTTTGTTGTTGCAACGAACATGGGCGGCCATCCCACAGCGTGATTTGGATGAACTCATTTTGAGTATGCCAAACCGATGTTCTTGTGTTGTTAGTGTTCGCGGTAGAAACACGGATTATTAATTGTTTAAGTTACCCAATAAAATTTTAAAGAAAACTGTTATTTCAGTCTTTTTTTCGAACTTTTGTGTTAGTGGTTCAAATGTCAAAAATCCCTTTATTAGGAAAATGGCAAATTTCTTTATTAATGCAAAGGTGACTTGGTTTTATCGTTACTGTGACAAACGAAAACACTTTATTTGATGAATCCTTATAATTTTTTTTAATTAATATCAATCAGGAGAAAAGTTATTGCAAAAATATATGTTGATCCCTAGACACTTTTGATGTGTGTATGTTGATTTTAAAAAGCCTTTCCGAGACATCATTAAAATTTTGAATTTTATTCTCGATGAAGGTGGGAAATGATTCATCAAAAATTGGGGACCCCAGGAGGTGAAGAGAGTCTTTTTCGGTAATTTTGATATTTGGTGCGATTGAATTAAATTTAGAAATGGTTGTCTGTCTGTCTGTAGTCCGGGGAAGATAAATTTCACATTTGGATAGGTTGAGCTGTAGGCCAATGGAATTAAATTTTTCTTTTAATAAAATTAAATCTTCCAGAACTGTATCTACATCACCACCCAGAGTCCCATCATCAAGATACCATACATTAAATTTTGAATAAAAATAAATTCAAGTAAGATTAAGTCTATCTTTTAAGTCCTGACCTATATACTTTTGTTGTATTTGATTTGTGAGAGATAATAATACTACATAATAGGTCGATTCGAATGACGTTATTGCGACGCACCCTATTTCGAGTCGCGTATCGCTGTCTCCCTTTTGTACAGACAGCGGTAAATATTTAAAATTTAAATCTTTAAAACTACGCAACGGAATTTGATGCGGGATTTTTAATAAATAGATTGATTCAGGAGGAAGGTTTATATGTATGTAACATGCATATAGCAGAGATTAGACGTATAGCAGAGATTGCACCCGTGCGAAGCTGGGACGCGTCGCTAATAAGTAATATTTTACAATGACAAGGTCTTCCGGACGAATAGAGGTTTAGTTGGCTTTGTTTAATTATTATTTGGGATGTGTACAGTTGTATCAATGAAAGGTTCAAACTCGTAAGTGCCCTAATCTCTTCCTTTATTATACTCGTATGTATTCATATCGTAATTCCGTATGTAAGGGTCGGAACTAACTCTAAAACAATGCCTCTCTCGGGACCCGTGGAACTGTGTTACTATGGTTAAGATTGTGAGTAGTTTGCAAGTCTAAATATTAGTATTTTACATGGAGCGACTTCCTATCTGTCCATCCACATCATCATCTGCCTGCCTTTTCCCAACTATATTGGGGTCGGCTTCCAGTCAAACCAGATGCAGCTGAATATCAGTATTTTACATGGAACGACTGCCTGTCGGACCTCTACAACCCAGTAACTGGGTAATACGATACCCCATGGTAAGACTGGTTATCAGACTTTAGAGCTTCTGACTAACAGTAACGACTGTCAAAGATCTACAAATGACAGCCGGGACCAACGGCTTTACGTGCTTTCCGAGGCACGGAGGAAACTCGCTATGACAGATAGGCACCTATCCACAGACCAACCTCGGCAAGCGCGGCTGACCCCGGAAGATCGGCCTGTGCGGCTGTAATTATTTAGCCACGAGCTCCTCTGACCTTCCACATCTGACTATGAATTATGAACAACCAGTACATCATATTCTAGTGGAGTGTATTCTTTGGCAGAACGAATGCAATGTTATGTTGGATACTGTACAGACTACATCTGGAGTTATTTAAACCTTGTGGAAACTTGTTTTTGCCATACCTATTATTGGAATCAAATATAGCAGCTCACAATTTAGAACTTGATTATTAAGTACCTATACAAAATTCAAAACTATTTCATATTCAAGGAAACGTTCCACAAAAAGAATTTTAGGCAAAAAGTCTTTTTTGTCACAGAAATAAACATGAATACGAAAGCGCCGACTTTTCTTTTAAAAGATACTTTCGTTTTTCATATATCTTTTCTTTCGTAACGGAATGGTTTCAAGATCTTTTGTTAGGATAACGTTTCAGTGATATTTTCAGATCTGGAAGTGAGGATTACTGTGTTAAAATCTTTTCTGATCGAGCAGAACAATTTGTTTAAAGTGTTATTGGTTCTTTCCAATTTCAGAAAACGTTTTGGTTTTATTTGTGGTCTGACAGCAATATCCAAAATATAGGGAGGGGAACAGTGTATAAGACGGGGACGCGAGGTATGATTAGAAAACACACACTTAAAGCAAACTTAACACAATACTAACGTAGCGCAAGCGCCAACGGCATGCCATTTGTTAATGGCCACAAATGACGTCCTGATGGCGCTTGCGCTACGTTAGTGTTGTGTTAAGTATGACTAAAGAGTGTATGTCCGTATTGTACCTCGCGTCCTCTGAGAACAATATCCGAAAATATAGATATAAGGTGCTCTTACGCAGCAGTTTTATTAACATTACCAACGAGTTCTTGCCTATTCTTCTGCTTAGAGATCTACGCTTTGGAATGAGCACCAAATTTTTTTAAGAACATTGACGCACCCTTTTTTAACATGGTATAATCATCAAATGATTCCTCCCACCCAGGGCAGAGCAGGAGGGACTGTCAGACTCGAACTGACTAAAATCCACGGCGTCCTTCAATAGCCCTTTACGTACCGTGGTCACGGTAAATCATAAGTCCCGCAACCCTGACAGGCTTTAGGCCTCTAGAGGGGGGCCCCGTCATTTTTGCTGACACTATTTGAGGCGCGCGTGGAACACAACGCGCCGTCGACCCGGGCATGGTCCATGGTCGGACAGCGAGTTGCCCATTACTCGCTGCCCGCATGCCTGATTGACGCACCCTTGGAATTTTCTCCTGTGTCGTGGGTGCGTTTTCAAACATTCACATCAGAAACTCACATCAGTAAAACCTAGACCCGGTAATATTAGGTAGGTACGCGTTTGCTCAAACCTCTACAGATTACAGACCGAGTTTTTTCAAAATTAAACGTTAATAGCACCGAGTATCCATTTTAAAATTCCCATTCAGTTTCCGTTAATGTAACCTTGGCCCAAAATAGAAAAGGAAAAATAAATATTTCCTTAAACTGGACAAGTACTTCGTTTTCCTCAATAAAACTCACTTATTGCATTATAGCCCTTAATACATTTACAAAAGGACCGAACTTCTCTTAATAAAAATATAACTGTGAGAAAACTTGGGTCGTATTAAAAGGCCATTGTACACTAGACGATTCGACGGGCCACGATTTCGGGGTCGCGAGACTGTACGAATTACCGTGACCCCGGAACGTAAAGGGCTATTGAAAGACACCGTGGATTTTAGTCAGTACGAGTCTGACAGTCCCTCCCGCTCTGCCCTGGGTGGGAGGACTCATTTGATGATTTACCACGATAAAAAAGGGCCACGACTTGCATACATGCTGATATAGACAAAAAATGTTTTGTCTATCATCCCTAGTGGACGCTAGCCTTTATGTTAGAAAGGCGAAAGAAAAATGGAGTATTTCTTTTTTCTTAGCTACCATTTGTGGCATTGTCCAGACATTTTCTTTTGTTACTTTTTTTTCTTTTATGTTTAGACAATCCAGTTCTGGGTTATTTATTTAAAGCTCTTGCTAAGCTTTTTTATTCTGGTTAGCAAGATTTGTTTTATTTACTGAAAGAATAAAGGTTTTGTTGTATAAATTCCGTTTCGAAATAGAAAACATTTATTCGACCCTTAAGCAGAGATTTTTCCAAACCTTTTGTTTGGAATTATTTACATTTCTTTATTGTAGTCATCTTCTAAATCTTGCTACTATTATAAATGTTAAAGTTCGTGAAGATGGATGAATGGATGTATTTCGATGGGGACTCTTTCTCGCACTAAACGGATTTGGATAAAAGGACTCTGACCAAAATAGCATAAAGGAATGTCTAGGAATGCCTGTAATACAGATCTGCCTATATCGTTAAATCAATTTGTAACAAATTTTTTTTCACTTTTCAAAGGAATCGCCTTCGAATTCTGGTTCTGTACTCGGACCAATCATCATCTCAGCCATAGGACGTCCACTGCTGAACATAGGCCTCCCCTTTAGATCTCCACATGTACCGGTTGGAAGCGACCTGCATCCAGCGTGTTCCGGTGACCTTTATAAGCCAAGCTATATACTCAGACCAATATAGTGGCGTTATTGTACAAGCACTTTAATGCTTCGATGTGCCGATAGTCAATGCGGCATCGCTGGAGTGACTCAAGCACCGCCCATGTCTCCACCGAATAAAAGGCTTTCTCATAGTCCACAAACGCTAAACATAAGGGCAAGTTATACTCTTCGGTCTTCTGTATAACTTGCCACAGCGTGTGTGTGTGGTCTATGGTACTGTAGCCTGTTCGAATACCGGCTCGTTCGGGAGGCTGAAAGTCATCAAACCTGCGGTCGAGACGAATGAGCAAGAAACTCTATGGAAACTCTTTTTGAATTGCCAAAATTTTACAGAACTTTTTTACATCATTCATCATGAGATGGTACATTATGTGAGAACGATGTGGCAAGTTAATAGTGTTCATAGTAAATATAAAAAAGACAATCCAAAAATAAAGTTATTATTAATTAAAAGAGACCGGGGTAGCTAAGAGATGACCAGTCCCAACTGACAGCGCCCGTTCACGAACATATATCAGCACCATTCAGCTCAACCATTTTGAAGGGAACTAAATGATCCAACACACACGCCACCATCAGCGAGACTTTTGAGTGAGCATGACATACTCTCAACCGCAAGAGTCATTCAAGTCAATGAAAGACGTAGGTGTCTAGTCAAAGATAGCTCTGAAGTACATGGTACTCACACAATGCTGTTTTGTTACGTAAACCAAATTGACGAAGATACAACGCTTCTAAAAATAACAATCATTAACAGTCCATTATTTTTCAATATTATAACTGACGGACTAAACAGATTTTCAATTTATTAATGCAATAAGGTACCCTATTGTCCATAGAACTTTTCGACCTTCTAAAATACCTCTGCTTTTTGTATTATAGTGACAGCTTACATTTTTGTCCTCAGAGCTGCGGATATTTCAAGGAACCCCTGGTGTGCATTGGACCCGTGGCTACCGACCAGATTCGCGAGTTCGTACAACACACCGCCGGCGAGAAACGCATCGGCGTTTACCGTCTTCACTAAGTTTATATAATTTCGCGTCGCGTAGAATGGTATAAAAAAATTGATTCGCCATTTTTAAAAAAAAGTTTATCTTTCCGTTTTTGAATGATTTCTGGAGATTTTTTATTTTATGTGCACAATGCAATGTTATGGAAAAAATTATAAGATTATTGGGTAAAATATTTGGTGGGGAGCAAAACCTATTTTGACAAAGAAACTATACCATTATACGCAACGTCCTTTTAAAAAAGACATCATTTTTACTAATAAAAATTTCTAAACTCAGAACTTCTATAATTTGCAAAAACGATGCTTAACCCAATCTTTTTGGATTTTTATTAGTAGAAAAGATAAAAAATCTTGTACGAGTCTCTCCATTGTTACGAACTGGCACTCGTAAAGTTTTACGTCAAACACACTAACGACTAAAGTTTTGTATTTACGTTCAGAAATTTCGTAAAAATAAATCTTTTTTTTTTTAATTTTACTCTTTTTCTTTTACTGTTTACGTACTTCTTTCGATCAAATTTTAATTTAGTCAAACAAATTTTATTTTAACTACTTTTTTAAAACTTTTGTGAGCGTAATTACAAAACGAAAAATGGAGAAAAAAATATGAAATTTCGCTTCGAAAAACGGTCAATCGATACGCTACATTTTATTTGTATAAAAGAAAGGCTTTGAAAAAAAAATAAAAAAGAAAGATAGGCAAAGCTGAGACATATCATTTTTAGTTTTTAATTTATTGTGTAGATTTAGAAATATGGAGATTAATGTTTCAATATTAAATACTTATGAATGTTATTTAAAAACTAGTATTTACGGTGACAGTTGTCACATCTTATTATAAAAACAATTTTAAAGTGTCTAATCTCTAAATATTATGAATAGATTTAAAATAAAATGAATAATTAAGTCTTTAATGAAACAAATACATATCTTACTGGCTGAGGCATTTATATTAGTAAATATTGATGTTAAAATTAATAAAAATCTATTACTAAACATATCATGTATGTTAGTCCTAAGATAAGAGGTATCGTAAGAAAATATTTTTTAATTTCTCGCTTACATTTTAGTGAAACTCTCAAACTATGCTAGGTGCCTAGGAAATACATATCAAATAAAAAAAAGTTTTTTTTTAAATAAAAAATCTAATTGTTATCACAATTTTTATCGTAATATATTCACTGTTTTTCAAATCCGTTGATGTTTGTCGAAATAAAATAAAAATAAAATAAAAAATATAGCCTAAAAACTGTGATGTGTACCTATTTTCTGAAACTATTTAATGATATGTCAAGATATTTTTTCGCCCATACCATGTGTTAAAGATATAAGATATCTTCTCCAATTATTTTATGTTGATGGCCTAACATCTCTAAATGTACTGTTGTTATAGCTATCATAAGACTACATTATATGTACCTTGTGTATTGAATATGTGTTAAATTATATAAATTATGTCAGCAATGTCGTTATAATTTCGCCTATTTCCTTTAATCCTATGTAGAAACAAAATTAAAGCAAAATAGTAGGTTGTACAAATAATGTTACCATTACGGAAACACGGGCAGGATATGCTCGTACTCCTTTACTTTGGAGACGCGTACTGAATATGCCCGTTCTCCTTTTGTTAGAAATTTTCGAAGCGATGTGGAAAATGAAAATCGCATAAAGGTTCTTACGAAATAGTACACACTTCAAACAGTATAGCTCAGTTGCGGCCGTGTATTAATAGTTAATCTATATACATATAATAAATCTGTAGAAGGGTCAATTCTGTACATTGAAAAAATAAATAGCGGGGGGTGTTGCTGGATCGATACCAAACACAAATATGTGATTTAAAAAAATTTTGTCTGTCCGTCTGTCTGTCTGTATATGCAGGCATCACGTGAAAACTAACGGTTCGATTTCGATGAAACTTGGTATAATTATACCTTATAATCCTGGGCATAAAATAGGATACTTTTTATCCTGGAAAAATACGGAGAAAAAAAAAATCTTATTTTTCAGTTTTATTCATAGACGTTGTTCTGTAGAACCGCTTAACCGTATTTGGGTCCGCTTAACCGCTTAACCGGCTTAGCCGTATTTGGGTCCAATAGATATTTATAAGATGTCATTGTCAGAGTTACTCAAAATGGAGAAATAAACCACCCACGCGAAGACCGACATCCGCGCGGACGGAGTCGCGGGCGGAAGCTAGTACATAATATAATTACTGATACTGATACTGGTACTGATACTGTTAGCCTACATCATCCCACTGCTGGGCAAAGGCCTCTCCCCATGACTTCCAGTTTTCACGATCCAGGGCCAAAGTGGGCCACTGGTCATCGGTTTTGTCAAGCTCGTCCCGCCATCTTCTATGAGGTCTGCCGCGACGCCTTCTGCCTGTGTCAGGGCTCCACAAAGTGGTGATTTTGGCCCACAGCTCATTGGGCATGCGGCAGACGTGGCCGGCCCAAGCCCATTTCAGTGTAGCGGCCTTTTTACATAATATAATTAGTTCGCTTTAATGCTAACACAGAACCTTCGTCGACTGTCACAAAAGTCAGTAAGAAAATATAAGTAAACACTTGACCATAGATTCTTAGTAGCCAGGAACGCCACACCATTTACTATTTACTACACATTTTTCCAAATAGCCTTTAAAAGTAACATTAAATCATTTTACAGAAAAGTAAAGAACAAGGGCACATTCTTTTACGTGTTCACAAACACGCAACTTGTTTCTAATATCTTTGTCAAATAGACTGGCGTGGCGAATGCGAAGTGTGGAATTGTTTGAATCCAGTCACATAGAAACACGAAAGCAATCCGATAGCGTGACAGATGTCTCGCTGACGTCGCGCTTGGGTTCGGTATCGCTTTGGAAACGCTTCGCTTTCGCCGGTCTGTTTGACAAAGAAACACGCCGGTGTTTAGACAAAAACTAAAGAACACTGTGATTCGTCCAAGATGACACATCTAAATGTTAAGTAAAAACCGCATTAATATGATATCGCTTCGGACTCGCCCGTCTGTTTGACAAAGACCTTAGCCCGTTGTAAGTCATATAATTCACCTCTGAATTTCAGAGTTGCTTGCAACCCCATCAGTCCCAGATTAGCAATTAGGCGTCCATTCCATTCATACAAAGTTACATCGTACAGTGGTTCATAACATTTCTCATTCATTCACATTTCGCCGCCTGCAGAATCGTCACATGATGCTAATAATGAATGAATACAATCTTGAATTTCAAAGTTCACAGCGATATACAGCGATCTGTTTTTTTTTTTAAGTGAAAACTTTAGCGGCGTTGTGCACTTTTTTTGGAATGGGTAAAAAATGTTAAACTCGAGTCAGGACACGTGACCTGATCGTAAGGGCGCTTGCGCGAATGTTCGTGTGTGTTTATTACTATTGAAGTTTTCACTTCTGCCGGCACTCCCAGCGTTCAACCCGTCGTTTTTTTTTACGAACTCTCATTCGTTTTGTCACTCGAGAGCGTATTTCTATCGCTATGCGTCTAACAAGACGTGTAACGCTTAGCAAAGACATCGCCTTCCATAGCCAGCCAGCTATAACCAAAAAGCCATAACTAGCCAGCCATAGCAGGACAGCCATAGCCAGCCAGCCATAGCCAGCCAGCCAGTACGAGAGGCATAAAAGCGAGAACTAGTATGAATGTGGTTGAAGCAACTAGGCGCCAGCTTTGTTGGTGAAAAAAGTATTTTAAAAAAAAGCCAGCCTTAGTCAGCCAACCATAGCCAGCCAGCCATAGCCAGCCAGTCATAGCCAGCCAGTCATAGCCAGCTATAGCCAGCCATAGCCAGCCAGTCAAGGCCAGCCACAGCCAGCCAGCTAAACCGCCATAGCTATACCGTCACATCCTACCACGAGGTCTAGAATGAACTAGTGAGAGGATGTGATCAAAGACCAACCACAGAGCATGTAACTTTACATTTGTCGTAGTCAGTCATTATAAAAAATGGGTTTTTAAGAGACTGTAGATAATTTCTAAAAACAAGGAATTATAACTGATAACATAAAAACCGTTAATTAATTATTTCCACGCCATTTTACCTGAGTGTTAATGCAATTTTGTTTGAGACCTCCCTAAGACGAAAGGCCTAATATGACGCGGGTGAAACCGCGGGCAGTAGCTTATGTTATAGAGGTGAAAGTCTGTTTGGTTAAACGCGCTAATCTCAAGAACTCCTGAATCGAATTCAAAAAATATATCTGTGTTGAATAGTCCATTTATCCAGGAAAGTCATTTTTTTTTACGTGGTGAAATCATCAAATTAGTCATCCCTCCCAGGGCAGGGCAGGAGGTACTGTCAGACTTGTACTGACTAAAATCCACGGTGTCCTTCACGAGCCCTTTATGTACCGGGGTCACGGTAATGGGTAAGTCCCGCGACCCCGGCAGGCTTTGGCCCTCTACAGGCCCCGTCATTATGCTGACACTCCTTGAAGCACGCATGGAACACAACGCGCTGTCGACCCAGGCATGGTCCATGGTCGGACCTTACTCGCTGCCTGCATGCCCGCGCCTACGGTGGCTGGAGAATCCAGGAAGCCCATAGGCTATATAATACGTTCACGTGACAATCAATATTAGGGGGAACATCTAGTACCAATAAAAGAAACCAGGGGCTTTTAATTATTTTATTTACGAACTACTGTAATCGTGGTGGCCTCCACCTCTTGTGAGGTCTACGGTCGTATAAGGAGGATCGGGATTCCGAAGGTTGAGAGTTGTGCTGGATCTTTTTACGGTCTTCTATGCTAAACATAGGGCCAGTCCATTCCATTTGGGCGTATATGTACTGAAAACCAGGTTTGTATTAATGCAAGCATACATTTTTTTTAAATGGGTTCCCTCATGGTCTCAATGTAACCCGATGAGTGCCAGTTTTTGAGGAAGTGTATTGAAAAAAAATATATACAAAAGTAATCATATCAGCCGTAAGACGTCCACTGCTGAACATCGGCCTCCCCTATAGACTTCCAATAGGACCGGTTGGAAGCGGCTTGCATCCAGCGTGATCCTGTGCGCTTCATAAGATCATCTGCCCACCTTGTGGGTGGACGTCCTACGCTGCGCTAGCCGGAGCGTGGTCTCCATTCAGGATTTTTTCTTAAATAAAGGAAACAATCGAAAAAAGAAAATTTAAAAAGTAATGTAAAGTAGGTTATGTATTTTCTGCGATGAGTTTCAAAAGAACTTTGTCGAAGTTTGGTTCAGCCAGAGAGACTTTTATATTATTGTTTAAAAAAAAGAAAAATCGAAGTTTTTCTTTTACTTTATGTCTTGAAAACACAATGGTTTCTTTTTTTCTGCCCACTACTTCGTTCGTGAAGTTTTGTGCCCCGATCCACCGCATCGCGCGTCGTTTCAATCGCTCACCGCCCCGCCCGCACTACTTATTACATTTCCGTTTCGCTAAACAAAAAATGTGATAGCTCGGATACTATGCATGATATAAATAATGGGTACACTACGATAATGCGAAAAACTTTATTCCGAAATTCACAAATACGATTTTCAAAATACCCGATTTTCATTATTCCGAATGGTTCAAAATTCCTAATATGTCACTTCCGATTGATCGTAGCCTACACAGGCTTAGATAGTATATAATATAATAGTAACAACTGTCAAAGATCTACAAATGACAGCCGGGACCAACGGCTTTACGTGCTTTCCGAGGCACGGAGGTAACACGCTATGACAGATAGTCACCCATCCACAGACCAACGTCGGCAATCGCAGCTTAACCCGGAAGATCGGCCTGTGCCACTGTAATTATTTAGCCAATCATTAAAAATAATAAAAAAAAACGAATCTAATTTTTTTAAACTCGGACTAAATCGATACTGTAAACATACTTACTGCAATAAAAATAAACAACAAACCTGCAACAGGGTAAATAAACTCAAGATGAAGGCCAAAACTCGCTGCGCCGTCCCCATTTTCCATGTAGTTATTATAAATGTAATGGCACATAAAACACACTAATTTTGCATTTATACCAATAACAACCAATTTTATGCTTAAGTGACTTTTACGGCTGGTCCTCATTACAAGGCCATAGAGTTCATTATTGAATAACTTAAAAGCGGGTGAACGGAACGCTGATTGATATTTCATACAAACAATTCTAGTCCTTAATTTTTGAAATTACTGAACCGGTTTTAAAGAAATCACACGCATAAGCAGAATAAATAGAAATCGGAGAACTCTTTAAAAATATTTGATTTATAAAAGATAATTCGATGTTTTTTATTTTTATGAAAACTATTTTACAAAAATGTTCTCTGCTATAAGACCATTTCCGTTTCTGCGTCATTAGTTACAAGAATACTCTTAGAAACCTAAGCTAATATTAAAAACCGGCCAATAAATAAATAAATATTCCAAAACTATCACACAACGCAATCTAGTCCCAAGCTAAGCAGAGCTTGTGTTATAGGTACTAGACAACTGATAAACATACTTATATATTTCTAAATGCATACATATTATAGATAAATTACACCCAGACACAGAACAAATGATCGTGCTCAACACACAAACATTTGTCCTGGGTGGGAATCGAACCCACGATCTCCGGCATAGCAGTCAGGGTCACTAACCACTAGACCAACAGGCCAGTCAAAAAAAGTCATTGACTTATTTCTAAACATTCGTACCTTTAAGATTTGATATTTGAACAGTAGAAAAATTGATAAGCCCGATCATTTAGTTGGGATTTACACCTCCAGGATGGACGGCGGGCGAAGCGGCGTGCAAAACATAGTATATCACAAAAAGTGCAAAACACCTAATTGAAAAATTCATACGCGATTCCGCCTCGCACTTGGCCGGTTTTCATGTTGTTCCATGTTTTTCTTTATCAATCAATCAATGTCAATTTTTTTAATAACATTGTTGTACAAGTTGTCGAATTATGTACGAACGTAATCGGCCTTATTACAAAAACTAAATAAACCTTGGTTTAAACCTGGTCTATCAAGTCCAGGCTTATCTGCAGAGCCATGGTTTAAATTTGTCCGTATTACAAAACTAAGATAAAACGTCGACTTTAGTACCGCCATTTGAACGATTGTCTATACAATTAAATCCACAATGAGTAATAACAATTAAATCTACCTTGTTTCAATCCATTTGGGTGAAAATAACACAAAAACTACAACACAATGAAAAATTTGCTATGAGAAACTTTGACACACCTTTGACAGCTACTACTGTTAGACCATGGTTTATCGCAAAACCACGATTTGTAATAATCTTTGTTTAAACCGTAGTTTTACAAGAATAAACCTGGGTTTTTAGTTAAACCCCTTTTTGTAATAAGGCGGGTTATGTTTAAGACAACAGTCGTCCATATTAAAAGTGGTTTGTAGTTGTATACTACTTCTAGTTTCATTTCCCATTTCTCAAAGACCTCTAGACTGTTTTTTTTAAGGGCCTGCTCTGTCCCGAGTCAGACTCGCCTATAAAGGGTTCCGTAGCAGCAAGTAACATAATATTAAAGTTCTCGTATTTGGTTGCAACTTTGAAAGGTAATTTGCGGTTTACGATTTATGACGTATTAAAAAAAAAACTAATTACTTGATGTCGTTCAAACCAATTTTCGCTGGTAGTGTGCATGGTAATGTACATCATATATTTTTATTAGTTTTATCATTCTTTTATTTTATAAGTTATAGGGGGGATACAAATTTTACCACTTTGGAAGTGTCTCTCGCGCAAACTGTTTAGTTTAGAAAAAAATTATATAAGTAACCTCAATATCATTTTTAAAGACCTATCCATAGATACCCCCACACGCATGGGATTAGTGAAAAAAAATATGGAAAACCACCATTTTATTTTTGTGTTAGTATCCTAATGCGGTTCACGTAATACATCTACTTACCAAGTTTCAACAAGATAGCTCTTATACTTTCGAAAAAAGTGGCTGTGACATACGGACGAACAGACAGACAGTCATGACGAATCTATAAGGGGTCCGTTTTTTGTGCCATTTGGCTACGGAACCCTAAAAAAGGAAAAAAAAGAAAAAAATGTTAGTCCGGAAGGTGGTCCTCTGTACAGTGGTTAGAGATCTGTCTAAAAAGCGGCACCGCGGCCCTGGAATATAAAGGGCAATTGAAGGACCAGACTAGCCGCTCACTTATTTAATTATCTGAAACTCTTTAAAAAAGTACCAATTTTTCTTATTAATATTTAAAGGCCCATGCAACTTATAGTATGGACCTTGGCATCAATTATTTTATTCTTTTCGCCAGTCATTAATTTTTGGCCACAATTAGACTACTACCTAAGAAGTCCATAGAAAAAAAAAGTTTCTAAACCGTAACCAACCAGAGATATGGCGGTTTTCATTTTGTTCTAATCAGGAGTGATATACTCCCGATTAGAACAAAATAAAATCCGTTATATCTCTGGTTGGTTACGGTTTAGATTTTTAAAATATTTTTTACGAAGTTCTTAGGTTGCGGTCTACTAATGAACAACATTTCATTACTGGCGAAAGAAAAAAAGATTTTGATGCCAATAAGTTGCATACCCCTTTCTGGACGGTAAAATGAAATTCTAATATTTTAACTAACAACCAACTTTATCTGAAATAACCTGAACTAGCAAACTTAAAACTAAACGTTTTCTTTACAACCTACTGAATGCATAACAACTACCACGGTAAAATAAACCCTATCTGTTATACAGCGAAGGTCTCATTTACATTAAAAGATAGTGTAATAAAGATTTCATCAAGCAATATTGAACGGTATTGCAGGTGAATAAGGTGTAATGTAGTTTGGAATCAGATGTAAGATGATTAGATTCACCGTTAGATGCCCCGGGGTTAGGAAAAGCGATGACGCAAACAGGACGAGTAGTGATGTTCTAATGAAACTATCGATAGAAGGTATGTCGATAATTCGCAATGTAGTCTTTTTTTTTCATCGATAATTTCGTGTTTGACCACTATCTCACCTGATGGTAAGCGATGATGTGGCCGATATATTAGGTTTTATATAGTACTAGCTTCCGCCCGCGACTCCGTCCGCGCGGATGTCGGACTTTGCGTGGATGGTTTTTTTCTCCCTTTTGAGTAACTCTGACAATGACATCTTATAAATATCTATTGGACCCAAATACGGCTAAGCCTATAATAATTAAGGAGATTCGCGGTTCTACAGAACAACGTCTATGAATAAAACTGAAAAATAAGATTTTTTTTTCTACGTATTTTTCCAGGATAAAAAGTATCCTATTTTATACCCGGGATAGTAAGGTATAATTATACTAAGTTTCATCGAAATCGAACCGTTACTTTTCACGTGATGTCTGCATATACAGACAGACAGACAGACAGACAGACAGACAGATAGACAGACAGACAGATAAAAAATTTTTTATCACATATTTGGGTTTGGTATCGATCCAGCAACACCCCCCGCTATTTATTTTTTCAATATTTTCAATGTACAGAATTGACCCTTCTACAGATTTATTATATGTATAGATATATACAAGTATCTATACAGAATCCGAGGAGCTCGTGGCTAAATAATTACAGCCGCACAGGCCGCTTCCGGGTTCATTCTCGCTTACCGAGGTTGGTCTGTTGATGGGTGACCATCTGTTATAGCGAGGTTCCTCCGTGCCTCGGAAAGCATGTAAAGCCGTTGGTCCTGGCTGTCATTTGTAGATCTTTGACATTCCTTACTGTTAGTAAAAAGCTCTAAAGTCTGACAACCAGTCTTACCATGGGCTATCATATTATCCAGTTACTGTGTTGTGGAGGTCCGATAAGCAGTCGCTCCATGTAAAATACTGATATTCAGCTGCATCCGGTTTGACTAGAAGCCGACCTCAATATAGTTGGGAAAAGGCAACCAGATGATTAATGTCCCATTTTGTCGCACCGTGGCCCGATCCACCTCCCCTGTACCGCGTATGCTGACGATGCTGAACGCGCTAGTGGAGACCAACCCTGGATTGGACTTGTTTGCTGATTAATGGAAGACGATCATGTTGGAATGTTTGCGGTTCTGTGAGACAACAGAGTGACAGGATATATTAATTTAGTTTTAATGGCTAACGTTGTACTAAATGCTTATATTACATAAATAAATAAATGATGCTGTGTACAGAATCCAAATCTGAAAACAAAGTAACCTTTATGGATATTTTACTACACATTGTTAAACTTTGTCTTAACAAAGTTTCACAAGTAATGTTATTGTTGGAACAAAGTTTATTTGTGTGTTTTGTAAATTGATTAATTATTCATGGATAAACATATTTTGAATGAACACATGAATAATCTTCAATGAATAACAAAGCTAATGATTACTTTATATTCTGCATTTAGTTGCTATTGTTCTTCAAGATGAAGCCGCTCTTACCAAGGTTGGAGAAGACTAAGAAACATTGAAGAGTATAATTACCACTTTAACAGAATCGTAATGTGAATTGCGATGCATTGCATTTTAATGCATTCTAGTCTAATATCTTTTTTATATGTCCGTTTCATTTTTGTGGCATAAAAAAAATAACATCTAAAAAAAAGTGTAAAATTAATAACGCTTTTTTCGGAAGTCGGTTACTTTTTTCTTCGACTTCCAGAAGAAAAGTACAGAAGTTTGTTTGATTTAAAAAAAAAGGTTTTTATTTCAACCTTTTTAAATGTTTGTTGTGTACCTAATATTATGTTGTGTGCTTGCGTAATCATTGTATAGATATGCCATAGCAGCAATCACTGATTATGTGCTGTTATTCACCGAAGAGTTCATCATCAGATCCCGACCTGATTACTATCATATAGGACCATCTGCAAAGCATACATTTTCAAACAAAAAAAAAAGAATTTTACAAATCGATCCAGGGGTCCTCAAGAAATTGGAGAACATACAAAAAACTGATTTCTAGGAATTGCGAACCTCCTTCTTTTTTCGAAGTCGGTTTATAAAAAGTCTAAAGTCGATCCAGAAAGAGGTGCTAAGAAGATTTAGACCCGTAATTTGATAGTTGATCTGAAGTAACGCTGTAAAAGAGCACTTGGAAGGATATGGAGACCTTTGCACCTTGACCTTTGCTGGCACTAGCCGCTGACACTGGAAGCTAGTAAAGAGCTGTCAGCAATATGACGGGGCTCCCCTTAGAGGGCCAAAGCCTGCTGGAGTCACGGGACTATCAGGTAATTGTCAGTAGGCACCAGAACGTAAAAGACACCATGGATTTTAGTCAGTACAAGTCTGACAGTCCCTCCCGTCCTGCCCTGTGTAAGAGTACTCATTTTGATAATTTTACCACGTTAAAAAAAAAGGAGCGGGTCACTTTTATCGACAACCCGGCGCAACATTCGTGTCACACCCCTAGAACGCAACTTTACACCCAGCGCATCTGCAGTGCGCCAGTGCAATCAATGCAGCCGTCCCGGGCCCCGGACATCGGGTTACGTCACTAGGTAGGAAAGAGGATGAGAGGGGGCAAAAGGGGGTTGAAAGGGGGAGGAAATCGAATTAATCGTGTGGGATGTAAGGTTGGATGGTACCTTACGATGATGTAGATGTTGTGACTGTGTTATATCTAGACGCCAAATAGATTTCTACAAAGGTATACTAACAATGAGTGCGCGGCGCAGTTGCTGAACGATTTACTGTTAAACTGCATGTCGCGGCTTCGATTCCCGCACGGAACAAACATAATATTATTGTGACCAACAAGTAGTTGGTCCGGATCTGGGGGTCAACATCATCATCGTCAGCCGTAAGACGTCCACTGCTGAATATTCGTCTATTACCTTAGACCGCCACGCTGATCGATAACTCGCCACTAGCATCCATCGGTTGTCCGCGACTCTTCGGTCCACCTAGTGGGAGGCCTGCCCACGCTGTGTCTTCCGGTCTGTGATCACCACATGATTTTTTGGCCAAAATCCCTTCTATTCTCAGTTTTCTGTGACAAAAATATAATAACCTAACAAAAAACCAGCGCCATTGGAAGCGAACCGAATTTGTATACTTTTTTTCTTGTTTCTAATCATTATTTCTTTATGTAAGAAAGAGAAATATACTAACAATGTCTACATAATTATGAATAGCTGAATGTTAACTTAACCGCCTACTCTAAATGCAAGACCAAAAAAACCTGCGAGAAATTTTTGCTACAACAATTTTTGTAGGCGTTACAAACACTGTTACTACATTTTTTTTTATCGGGGTAAAATCATCAAATGAGTCCTCCCACCCAGGGCAGGGCGGGAGGGACTGTCAGACTTTTACTGACTAAAATCCACGGTGTCCTTCGATAGCCCTTTACGTACCTCTTAAGGTGTTGGTCGAGGCTTATTTTTTTTTTTAAACGTTGCCCCACACTAGTAATTTCTCCTGTATCGTGGGTGCATTTACAAACATAGAAACTCACACACACAAACACCCAAATTGTTTTAAATATAATTTTACTACAAAATATAAGTATATTGCGAAACAGCTTTTCTTAGATTTTTCTAGAAAATTGTATTCTGTTCGTTTTTTTAATGCGATTGACTGCTACGTTGCAGGTTCGGTTGCCGTACGGAACAAATATTGGTATGAACTGCAAGTAGTTGTTCTGGGTCTGGGAGTTTGTGTATGTGAGTTTTAATATTTTTAATCGCACCCACAAGGTGCGCATCGCATCGTCTACAACAAGGTGTGAAGTTTGGCGGGATCACCTCAGACCACCTGACGGCTTTATCGAGCCTTCCGAGAGCCTACCACCTGGTTACGCGTTGCCATGGTCGACTTGAAAATCGCTTAATAGACTGCGAACGCAGGTCGGCCGCAGCAAGGATAACCTCCACAGATGGGGATTCACAGACGGCTCAGACCTCAAATGTATATGCGACGTGTCCCCACAGACAATGGCTCACCTTTTCTCCTGCACCGCAAGTCCTGTCACCTGTACACTTGATGACCTTATGACTGCATCAGTGAGCGGGGTTCGGGTGACTGAATTTTGGGCCAAACAAAATATATAAAATAATTTGCCATCGACACGCTAAGAAAAAGATCGCACCCACAATACAGGAGAAATTCTTTCAATTCGAGGGCAACCCTTTGTAGGGTTGCCCTCGAATTGAAAGAATTTCAGGAATTTCAGGAGCGTGTCGATGGCAAAAAAAAGAATTTTTTTTTGCCATCGACACGCTAAGAAAAAGATCGCACCCACAATACAGCGGGCACGCCGCAATTGCGGCGGTAAGACCCCTCTTTGAGGAGTGGCTGGATAGGCGTCACGGCGTCCTGACCTACCGCATGATGCAGGTCCTCACCGGACACGGAAGTTTCGGGAGGTTCCTGTGTCTGATAGGGAGGGAAGAAACGCCTGGGTGTCACCACTGCGAGGATCGTCCGGAGGACACGGTGGAGCATACGGTGCAGGACTGCCCCGCTTGGGCAGAGCACCGCCGTGTCCTCACGACGGCGATAGGCGGAGACCTCTCGCGCCCCGCATTGGTCGAGGCCATGCTGCGGGGCGAGACGGAGTGGGAAGCGGTCGCCTCCTTCTGCGAAGCAGTCATGCTCGTGAAGGAGGAGGCGGGCCGCCTTAGGGAGAGGACAGCGTCCTCCCTCCACCCCAGCCGCAGTGGTAGACGCCCACGGCGTCGGACGTCGCAGGACGATCTCCGGCCACCGTAGGCGCGGGTATGCGGGCAGCGAGTAATGGGCGACTTGCTGTCCGACCATGGACCATGCCCGGGTCGACGGCGCGTTGTGTTCCACGCGCGCCTCAAAGAGTGTCAGCATATTGACGGGGCCTGTAGAGGGCCAAAGCCTGCCGGGGTCGCGGGACCAAGGGATTACCGTGACCCCGGTACGTAAAGGGCTAGTGAAGGACACCGTGGATTTTAGTCAGTACAAGTCTGACAGTCCCTCCCGCCCTGCCCTGGGTGGGAGGACTCATTTGATGATTTTACCACGCAAAAAAAAAAAAAAAAAAAAACCCACAATACAGGAGAAATTCTTTCAATTCGAGGGCAACCCTACAATGTGAATTTACAGCGTAATTACATTTATTATTTGGAAAAATTAATAAGCGCATCGTGTGTACGAACGAAGAACTTATTTTTTCTTTTAAATTAACGTCAAAGTTCCAGTTAACTTCACAAAAACGGGAAAAGACATGATAGATCTCAGAAATCTGATGATAAAGCTGCGGTTTCACTGAGGCGGAGCGGATCAGAGCGGAAAGCGATTCACCAATCAATATTCAATACTTTATTGCATTCCATAATCTATACTATATAATAAATCTGTAGAAGGGTCAATTCTGTACATTGAAAATATTGAAAAAATAAATAGCGGGGGGTGTTGCTGGATCGATACCAAACCCAAATATATGATTAAAAAAATTTTTGTCTGTCTGTCTGTCTGTTTGTGCAGGCATCACGTGAAAACTAACGGTTCGATTTCGATGAAACTTGGTATAATTATTCCTTATTATCCTGGGCATAACATAGGATACTTTTTAACCGACATCAAAAAAGGAGGAGGTTATCTTTTTTTTTATTTTGTTACCGCATAACGACCGACTGGGTGAACCGATTTTCATGATTCTTTTTTTGTTTGAAAGCTGGTGCTTCCCGTGTAGTCCCATTGTCACCAAATCAGGATCTGATGATTGGATCTTGGAGAAATCGAGGGCAACCCTCAAATTTTATAGGCTCACCCATCGTTTTTCGTAAATCTTATGAAGTAATTTAAGTACTTGCGTATGGTAATCATGATCTTATGTAGCTGAGCTGATGATGGAAGGTACAACTCCTTAACAGTAGTTTGTTACCGCATAACGACCGACTTCGTGAACCGATTTTCATAATTCTTTTTTGTTTGAAAGGTGGTGCTTCCCGTGTGGTCCCATTGTCACCAAATCAGGATCTGATGATTGGTTCTTGGAGAAATCGAGGGCAACCCTCAAATTTTATAGGCCCACGCATCGTTTTTCGTAAATCTTATGAAGTAATTCAAGTACTTGCGTATGGTAATCATCATCCTTATGTAGCTGAGCTGATGATGGAAGGTACAACTCCTTAACAGTAAGGAGTAGGCATCTACTGATTTATTGTTCGCGAATCTCCGGAACTACACATCCGATTTAAGTAATTATTTTTTTTTGTGCTAGGTAACGTTCCACTTAGGGAATACTGAAAGTTTCATCAAAATCGGTTCAGTAGTTTTTGAGATAGGGAATTTTATTAGCTTATTGTGTACATGAGGGATGTTATTACCAGTGCTACGGATTATATTATATGTATTTGGCAAGAATTTGGGTTGAATATTTAAACTAAAAAGAGAAAAATAAAAAACTTTTAAAAAAAAAAATGTAACCGCCTCCTTCAAAGTCGTCGGCAAAAAATAAATAATGAAATAAAAAATAACAAAGCCATCGACTTCCGAAATAAAAGTTATTTTGTAGATTATTTTACCCTTCTTTGTGGTTCTTTTTGAAGGCGGTTACATATTTTTTTGAAAAAGTTTTTTATTATCTAGAAATTATCTAGAAAAGTTTTTTATTCTATACGTAGAAAAAACAATCTTATTTTTCAGTTTTATTCATAGACGTTGTTTTGTAGAACTGCGAACACACGTTGCATTACCCGCAGTGGATTCAGCGCCGTAATATTTATAAGATTTCATTGTCAGTGTTACTCAAAATGGAGAAATAAACCATCCACGCGAAGACCGACATCCGCGCAGACGGAGTCGCGGGCGGAAGCTAGTGTTAAATAAAACAGTTGGTATGAGTATGTTAAACATTGTATCAATTATGGACCCTATCGGTCAACAGCATAGTCAAATTAATTGGTAATAGGAGAGAGGAGAGACAGGGAGAATGAAGGTGCTTTTGGTCCAAAAAGAAAGTTTAGAAGTTTTTAATTAGTAATTATTTATTACTATATTCACTTTTTTATTTAATATTTATTAAATCAATTAAGATTAAATGGATTAAATTGATATTAAAGATGAACAGTATTATTGAGTTTCAATATAAATATATTAATTAATACAAAGTCAAATTTAAAAGTGTAATGTCGGTATGTCAGAAAAATATCAGAAAAATCATGAAAAATTATCATCACGTGGCTTGAAATCCACATCTCTTCTCCACTCAAGCCATGTGATTGGTGAATCGCTCTCCGCTCTGCCTCAGTGGAACCGCAGCCTTAAGCCTCTAAAAAACGTAAATGTAAAGCAGGATTATCGATTCACTGGTTATAACGTGAAGGTTAACATACCACCGGGTCCGGGGACTGTCTTACCAGATAACCGTGGCCCCGAAACGTAAAGGGCTATTAAAGGGCACCGTCAGTACAAATCTGACAATCCTTCCCGTCCTGCCGAGCTTGAGACCACTCATTTGATGATTTTACCACGGAAAAAAGGTTGACATATAAACTGCTAAGTATTTTATATTTATCAATACATATAATAAATCTTTAGAAGGGTCAATTCTGTACATTAAAAATATTGAAAAAATAAATAGCGAAGGGTGTTGCTGGATCGATACCAAAACCAAATATGTGATTTAAAAAAAATTTGTCTGTCTGTCCGTCTGTATATGCAGGCATCACGTGAAAACTAACGGTTCGATTTCGATGAAACTTGGTATAATTATACCTTAGTATCCTGGGCATAAAATGGGATACTTTTTATCCTGGAAAAAACGTAGAAAAAAAATCTTACTTTTCAGTACTTTTCAGAACGCGAGCTCGACAGCAGTAGATATTTCCCAATAGATATTTATAAGATATCATTGTCAGAGTTACTCAAAATGGAGAAATAAACCATCCACGTGAAGACCGACATCCACGCGGACGGAGTCGCGGGCGGAAGCTAGTTTCTAATATAAGTGAGAATGCCATTTCTACCAATACTGGTTTTTAATATTCAAGATTCCCAAATTATGTACCTTCTTTTTTTTTTCTTTCAAAATCCTTTCAAAAAACTTGAGAACCGACGTCTTTAATGTCCAACATAGTCTGCGCTTGCGAGACCACTCTGCAGGTCATTGTCCTCAACAGGTTTTTAGGATAACACGAAAAGATTCAACAGACGAATGTTAAAAAATGATTGCATCTTTTGAATTCACTGGCAGACACCGTACAACTTTAGACAGGATCTACATAGATGCTTCTACACGAAATTATTTTATAATTTACTAGCGACCCGCCCCGGCTCCGGGTGCAATCTCTACTATATTATGCATGTTATATACACATAAACTTCCTCTTGAATCACTCTATCTATTAAAAAACACCGCATCAAAATCAGTTACGTAGTTTTGAAGATCTAAGCATACATAGGGACAGACAGACAGACAGCGGGAAGCGACTTTGTATAATACTATGTAGTCATGATGAAGGAAGGATGTCGCGTCCCTGGAATACAAAGGGGAAATGAAATAACAGGTAGGTTCTCAGTTCGACCTGTATGTTTGTATGTATGTATGTTTGTCCGCAATTATCTCGCGTTCGTCTGAACCGATTTTGATGCGGTTTCCAGAAAAGTGCTCGTTACATTTTGGAAAAGGTATAAATTTATAACAATAATGGATATCCCGTAACGTTGCCCGCATGGATTCGTTTTTAAACGACTTAAAAAAAAAGTAGGTACTCAGTCGACTTGTATGTATGTATTAGTGATGTTGCGAATGTCTGATTTCTGACATTCGTGAATGCGAATGCGGATGCGAATATTCAATTGCAATATTCGCAAATGCGAATGCGGATGCGAATATTCAATTGCAATATTCGCAAATGCGAATGCGATTCAACGTTTTTCAGTAACGTAGTGCACTTATCCAGAAGACGCGAGTTCAAATCCCACTTGCAACTGAAATTTTCTTTCCTCAAAAATCATCTTTACGATGAGCGTCGCATGCGTTTTTGCGTTTAAAAATAATTTAATTTCAATTTAGTTGTCTATTTCAAGACTATTCCGTTACATATAATTTCCATATTCAAATCAAAGTGATAAATTAAAAAAATAGTTTTTGAGTTATTTGATGCCAATGCGAATATCAAGAAACATGCGAATATTTGCGAATGCGAATGCAAATATTCGTTACATTACTAGTATGTCTTGCCGAGGTTGGTCTGTGGATGGGTGACCATCTGTCATAGCGAGTTAACTCCGAGCCTCGGAAAGCACGTAAAGCCGTTGGTTCCGACTGTCATTTGTAAATCTTTGACAGTCGTTACTGTTAGTCAAAAGCTCTAAAGTCTGACAACCAGTCTTACCATGGAGTATCGTATTACCCAGTGACTGGGTTGTGGAGGTCCGGCAGGCAGTCGCTCCTTGTAAAATACTGATATCCAGCTGCATCTGGTTTGACTGGAAGCCGACCACAATATAGTTGGGAAAAGGCTAGGCAGATGAGATGACCGTAAGTAAGTCCAATGTTTTTCCTTCACGTATTAATATTCATTACTAGCTTCCGCCCGCGACTCCGTCCGCGCGGATATCGGTGTTCGCGTGGATGGTTTATTTCTCCATTTTGAGTAACTCGACAATGACATCTTATAAACATTACGGCGCTGAATCCACTGCGGGTAATGCAATGTGTGTTCGCGGTTCTACAGAACAACGTCTATGAATAAAACTGAAAAATAAGTTTTTTTTTTCTACGTATTTTTCCAGGATAAAAAGTATCCTATTTTATGCCCAGGATAATAAGGTATAATTATACCAAGTTTCATCGAAATCGAACCGTTAGTTTTCACGTGATGCCTGCATATGCAGACAGACTGACAGACAGACAGACAATTTTTTTTTTTAATCACATATTTGGGTTTGGTATCGATCCAGCAACACCCCCCGTTATTTATTTTTTCAATATTTTCAATGTACAGAATTGACCCTTCTACAGATTTATTATATGTACAGATGTAATCTAACCCTTAGATGAAGGGAGAAAATAAGAAAAAGTAACAGGAGCCTACATAAAATGCGATAGAAGCAGAAAGTTAAACTTATAATCAAAAAACCTTTGGCCAACATAAACTTGGTTGAAGGTTATCAAAAAAGTTTCCAGTAAGGACAGGACAGGTGACCTTTTGAGAAATAGGGTCGCGTACCTAATCAAGACCGATACCAGTAGGCTTTTTTTTTATCGTGGTAAAATCTTCAAATGAGTCCTCCCACCCTTACTGTCAGACTTGTACTGACTATAATCCACGGTGTCCTTCAAAAGCCCTTTACGTACCGGGATCACGGTAATCCCTTGGTCCCGCAAAGATACCACTAGGCTACTAGTAAAATACGAAGGATTTTTTTTACGTGGTAAAATCATCAAATGAGTCTTCCCACCCAGGGCAGAGCGGGAGGGACTGTCAGACTCGTACTGACTAAAAGCCACGGTGTCCTTCAATAGCCCTTTACGTTCCGGGGTCACGGTAATTCGTGAGTCCCGCGACCCCGACAGGCTTTGGCCCTCTAGAGGAGGGCCACGTCATTTTGCTGACACTCAAGTACACAGTTTAAAAAAATAAACAAAAGGAAAACGGTAAAAAAAAACATACAACGGGCAAATCAAAAGTCAATAAAAAACTCCAAAATCGACTCATAACATTATATAATCAAATCCGGAAAAAAAACTCTAATTCCGGATTTCCGAACCTACCCGAGCATGGCCGAGAGTCCCCGATCTCACCCAGACGTCAACAAATTCCCACATGTACCTACCGTCAGCAAGCCACGACCTTCGACATCGCCATAAAAATAGAAAAGAGACCGTGTAACACTCATTACCACTCTTTTTAAAGTCGGTAAACCAAAGGAGGCTCGTAATAACGCGGTGGCTATCGAATTTTTGTAGCTAAAACCCACTTCAAGTCAAATCCTACCTTAGATTCGCAGTAACACAGCACGAAATCCATTGTCTAGTAAAACAAGCGAAGATGTAAGGAAGAACTTGTCTCCGATTGAAAGTCATCTTTTACTTTCAGAAGACAAAGTTCAATTTCCAATGTCGTGTAGTAAAAAGCGATTGTGGCAAGGGAAATACATTTATCACACACAAGAAATAAGGTAGAGTTTAGATTGAATGTGATACAGAGTTAGGATGTTTTAGAACCGACAGAAGTTTGAGACTTCGAAGGCTCACTTCGCAACCGTGTTAAGTAAAGGGTGTTACATAATGTGCGCACGTTGATTTATTTTTAGTACGTCTTCTTCCTAGTTGGTAGAACATTAAGTATTAAGTATTCACAGATAGATGTATTGCTAGGGAGTTGGCGTCACCAGTTTTTTTTTTTTATTGTGTCTCGCGGTAACCCAGACAGTAAGACGAGATCGTGGCGGGCCAGGCGTGGTAGGAGATGGCAGGACGAACTGGACAGGTTCTGTTCGAACTGGAAGGAGGACGCCCAGTATCGTGAAAGGTGGAAGGAGTGGAGGGAGGCCTTTGCCCAGGAGTGGCAGGATTAACAAAAAACAAAAATAATTAAATCTTAGTTTTATTTATAAAGGCCCATGCAACTTTTAGTATGGACCTTGGCATCAATTTTTTTTCTTTTCGCCAGTGATTCAATTTTGACCACAATTAGACTACTACCTAAGAAGTCCATAGAAAAAAAAAATAAGTTTCTAAACCGTAACCAACCAGAGATATGGCGGTTTTTATTTTGCTCTAATCAGGAGTGAATTATCCCAATAAAAAAAAACTAATAAAAAAATGAACGAAAATACAATGCAACTGAAACTGTATACTGCAATTATTTTTCAGTAGTCGGTACATCAAAAAAAGTTTGTGATAACTGTAGTATAGTACGATATATATATAGTATACGATATATATACGGGGTACGATATACGGGTACGATATATATATATATATATATAGTACGAAAAAACAATTGAACTGTTTAGTTGTTTGATATTCTAAATCTATAGGTATTTATAAACAAAGAATCTTAAAAGAAGAAGTAACTAAAAAGATTTCGATTTTTCAAAGTGATCGCTAAATTAATTATTTTTAAACTCACTATCGCATGGGACGCACATCGCAATGATTATTTTTGAGGATGGACTAATTTAGCTACGAGTGGGATTCGAACCCGCTTCTTCCCTTACAACCGCACAGGCCGATCTTCCGCGTAAAGCCGCGCTTGCCGAGGTTGGTCTGTGGATGGGTGACCATCTGTAGCGAGTTTCCTCCGTACCTCGGAAAGCACGTAAACCCGTTAATCCCGGCTGTCATTTGTAGAACTTTGACAGTCGTTACTGTTAGTCAGAAGCTCTAAAGTCTAAAAGCCAGTCTTACCATTGGGTATCGTACTACCCAGTTTATGGGTTGTGGAGGTCCGATAGGGAGTCGCTCCAAGTAAAATACTGATATTCAGCTGCATCTGGTTCGACTGGACACCGAACCCAATATACCTAGTTGGGAAAAGGCAGGCAGATGATGGTAGATGATGAGTGTAAGTTGTTAACCCGAATTCGCAAATTGTTCAAATATTTATCTTGTTTATTAAATTATTAAAGGTTGCAGATTCTGTTTAAACATTACATTCAATATTTTATCCCATGGGTCCCACCCAGGGCAAGCCAGGAGGGACTCTCAGACTTGTGCTGACTAAAATCCCCGGTGTCCTTCAATAGCCCGTTACGTTCCGGGGTCACGGTATTCGATAGTCCCGCGACCCCGGAATATTTTTTTGGTCTACAATAAATTGGTAATCTGTAAGTTATTTTGGTAATATGAAACAAAAGGTATTTTACAACACCAACATATGGATTGACTTTTACCTAAATTTTTATTATCGTCACAAAATGGCGCCAATGTCATCCTATTCTTATACAAAACGCATCGTACTAGCTTGAAACAAACCGTGAAACTGGCACCATGTAACTCGGGCATTAAATACTTGCACCCAAGTCAGTACACCTGCGTAAACGCAGCTTAACCCAATCAAGCATTCGACTCAAGGCGAGTAACCAGTCGCCTTGCAACCGCCGCGTCATACGGACGTGTGCTACTAACAAACAAACAAAACACGCCCGATTATCGTAATAAAAATACATATAACATGTATTTGAATTTAGAATCAGTTTAAAATAAGTTCGAATACGTTAAACTGTTTGGTTAACTGTCAAAGTTTTGAGGTTATAAAAACTTTTTTGGTTCAGTGCAAGTGATGTGTGTGTTTTTGCCCGTTTTGTAAGTATTTTTTATAGCTTTTTTGTGGTTTTACCTGTTTAAGCATTACGTAAGTGTTGAAGAATTCGTCTTGAGTCTTAAATGTCAGTAATGTTGAAGGACTATAGTGTAGTGTCAAGTCTTTATAGCTATAACCTGAGTCCTACAAGACAAAGTTCATAAAACAAGAACTTCAAAGTGTAATTACTTGAGCCCTATTATCGTAAAATTTACTCACGAAACTTCTAAACTCTTAAGTAAATTGACAAAATCTCTTAAATAAAACAAACAAATTGAATTTTTAAAGATTAAAGCTTTGATTTTCATACACAACCTTTCTTCGTTCTTTAGAAACTTTTTAAGAAACTGAGCTGTCAAACGATTCGTTCCAGGAACTTAGTTTTACTTGTGAACATGTGGGGAAAAGAGAGGTATGATAATGTGGGTGAGAGTGAAAGAGAAAAAGACAGTAAAGTTTTAATCTGTTTATATTGATGTTAAAACAGTAAGAAGGTTTAATAGATTCTTATTGGAAGTATTTGAAATTGTTTTCGGTCAGAAATCAGTTTGTTGATCAGCCCAGTCGAAATTTTGGCAGTATTTAAGCCTATGACTTCATCAGCTGATAATGCATTGTTTTGTGAAGATTCCAATCAGATAACCAATAATGCAAGAAGCCCTTGGGATTAAAATAAACAAAAGATACAGTCACCTCGTTCATCAGAAGCCTTTACTGCATCTTTAGCATAAAGAATAACTAGTGTGCATTAAAAAAAAGCCTTCACGAATGACGACACAAAGTCATCGATAAACCACGATTAGATGATGGTTAACTCTTGATAGAATCAACCGCCTCATCAGCTTGTTAACAAACCTTTTCACCACGACATAGATTATTTTATTATTGGGTCTCGTATACGTCATGAAAGAAGGCGTAACTACCACCGTATCAGCCGTATCAATTATACGGCCCCCCCAACTACCAAGGGTCCCCGGCGATTGGAATAAAAATAAAAACATAAAATGTTGCTCTGACATGAAAACTCATCGCGGCCATAAAGCTCCAATTTATCGAACTCCTAACATAGCTCAATTTTCAAAAAGGCTATAACGTAGTTGTCATAAATTAGCTACGATCATCAGCATTCTCAATTTTCTAGCTCCCTTCAAAATTCTCTTAATGACGTCAGTAACAGCATTATTTACACAAGTCAGGAGTCTATTGTCTTTATTCTACAAACCTATACACTTAGATTAGAAGGGCCCCAAACAAGCTTTGATACGGGGCTCCTTCTCGCTTAACTTCGCTTTGTTGATTCAGATATGAAGTATAAAAACTTGAATTGCACAACAGAATAAACCTTGAATTAACCTCGAAGCAGACATTGTGTGCTTACAAGTCCTGAGAGCTGATCAAGGTTAATGAATCATCGTGAATGCTGTAGGTACTAGTACCATATATGTCTCCCACGCATACATGACCATAAGCTGTAAAATTTACTTAATGTGGGTTCACTAGCCCTTTACGTACCGGGGTTACGGTGATGGGTAAGTCCCGCGACCCCGCCAGGTTTTGGCCCTCTACAGGGGGACACTCCTTGAGGCGCGCGTGGAACACAACGCGCTTTCGACCCGGGCATGGTCCATGGTCGGACAGCGAGTCGCCCATTACTCGCCGCCCGCGCCTATGGTGGCCGGAGATCGTCTTGATCTAGAATAGAAACAAGAACAGACCCTTCTATACATTATTATAGTCTGTTTGTGCAAATCTACACTTTCACAAGTAAATCGAAACGTGGCTACCATTCATTTCAAAGAATAGACTTCGTCTAAGCAATTAACATAAGTAAATAAAATGTTAACAAGGATATACCGGTTTCTACAGTGATGTCACCTCACAATCATAGTTTAGACATTCATTTTTGATATTTCTTAGAAGGGCAATGGAGTCTTTATTATAAGAAAAGTATTTTGAAAAGATGCTCCCAACGAGACGGTTCTATGTCACATTTGGGAGCTCAAAAGCCGGAGTGGAGGACTTTGGTCCGTGAGTTTGAATTACAGCGACACCTTGATCTTTTTTTTTACGTGGTAAAATCATCACATGAGTCCTCTCACCCAGGGCGGAGCGGGAGGGACTGTCAGACTCGTACTGACCAAAACCCACGGTGACTTCAATAGCCCTTTACGTACCGGGGTCACGGTAATTCGTGAGTCCCGCGATCGACGCCTTGAGCTTGATGCCAAGTGAAAGCCCGACCACCTGCGGCGATCATCTATAACTTTATCGATGGTGTCCTCACATGCCCGCAATGTGCGAGTATCTTAACAAAGAAGATTGGTTACAAAAGCCGCATGCGAGCACACGAAAGACAGCAACAAAGGTGCTGAAGCTGCTCGAATCTCATCATCATCATCATTTTGAAAAGCGATTGACCTCATCTGGCCTCCCTAGATATTAAAAAAATAAGTTAAAAATAACTAAAACCCGACTACGGAAAATAGCACACTGAAAAGTACAAAACAAGAACAAACATACATACAAACAAACATACATACCGGTCAAAATCATAACCCTCCTTTCGGCTTCGTCGGGTAATAAAAAGGTGGTTCATTTGGATATGTAATTTGGATATCGATATGGAAAGTCATTAGGTTGAAGGTATAGTCAAATATGCCAGGAACACATAGACGGGGGACGCACAGAACCCAGAAATATAGAAAAAAGGAGGCAGTCCAAAATAAAAAAGACATCTTCATACAAAGATATAACCACAAAAACCGTTTCCGCTTATGCAGACGTAGGCAAAAATTATAAATGTAAATGTTAGGTGCATATTCATGTAAAGGTCATTTTTTACCTCGACATTTATTTTTAGAATTCAAATAGACATACAAAGAATTATTACGTGTGTGTACTGATAACCTCTGCTAGATCCCGCACACAAAGCAACCTATGAAATGAAATGAAATTTTATGAAATGAAATGAAATTTTGTGAAATGAAATGATATTTATTTTGCAAGTGGGTTATCAAAAACACTTTTACACGTCGTCTTTTTACAAACTGGATGAGGCCGGTGTTTCGTACCTGACTACTCTGAGAAGAAACAGCCGAAACAAACTCAGAGGTCACAGTCTCTTTTAAATTCCAGACATTATATTGGTCAAGTCATACGAGGACCAGATGATTAGATTAGTGTCTGAGAGGTCTTTTGAAAAAATAACAACAGGCATGCGTGTCACATATCAGTGTATTTGCCAACATAGTTCTTGTGCTATCTACAAAAAACGTACTTTAAAAAAGTCACTGATATACAAAATACCCAAAAAAAGGTTTTTATATATAAATGATGGTAACATAAATAACTAACTGACACGCGGCAAACCTAAATATTTTTTTATAATATTTAATCACCTTTTAAACCTTCCCTGGACTTCCAAAAATAATTCAAAATCTAAATTAGCCAAATCGGTCCAGCCATTCTCGAGTTTTAGCGAGACTAACGAACAGCAATTGATTTTATATATAGATAATAAGATGACTTTGATTGGGAATCTAGAGGAGTACACCTTTAACGTTTTACAATAAAATAATTGAAAAACCCTTTATTAATGTTGAACAATAAATAAAATGTAATAATAATTTCAGATCATCTTCGATTTACTACCCAACGCCCTGTGGCGTTTCTCATAAAAATGCATCCATTTTTTAAAAACTACATAAAATATGCGTGTTGTCCAATATATTCTAGAATTTAATTACTTTTGCAATACTCATTAATCGCTTTATAGATCCTATGGGAGATAAACAGAATCTAATTAATAATCTAATATGGAATGAAAAAGTGTTAACCATGCATCAACATGGCGAAGAGATAAAAATACAGTATGGTTTTTTTTTGGTATTTAAAATGGTTTTGAAGGTGCTCGTGGCCAAATAATTACAGCCGCACAGGCCGATCTTCCCAGTTAAGCCGTGCTTGCTGAGCTTGGTCTGTGGATGGGTCACCATCTACCATAGCAAGTTTCCTCCGTGCCTCGGAAAGCAAGTAAAGCCGTTGGTCCCCACTGTCATTTGTAGATCTTCGTAGATATATGTATTGTGTAGATCTCAACCTACCCGCTCAGTGTATTCAGGCGTAATGTTAAATTGACCAGCCTTATTAAAATTTCAATTACAACGTTCAAGGAGAACATCTGCTGCGCAGGTACTCATAATTATTGTTACACAATTTAATTCTATTATGATTTAACAAAGGTCTGTACACAACTTCGGGAGATACAACTTGCGTCAAGCGATAAACGCGTATCGGGACATAATGGCTAGGTTATACAGTGCGAGCTAGCGTACGAGTCGACCGGCCTAGTAACTCGCACTGTTTGGACAGCAAAGGCGAACTGAGCCGCTGGCAAACGATAAAGAAAGCTGAGTAGTCTACTGGCTAGGCAGCAGTTTGCACTGTATATTGCTATAAAGCCTTTGTCAAACAGACAAGCGTGGCGAATACGAAGCGAGGCGTTTTTATTTGTAATATATGGAATTGTTTGAATCCAGTCACATAGAAAAGCGAAAGCGATCCGATAGCGTGACCGAACCGATGTGAAGACGTGGCGAAGGCGTATTTGCTCTGTTTAGCGTCGTTCATAAAAAGTCAGCTAATACAACTGCCACGCCCCGGTTCGTTGCACCCAGTTTGACGTCTCGTATCAGTTCGTTATCGCTTCGGACTCGGTCCGGTTCGCTATCGCCTGTCTGTTTGACAAAGGCTTAAGTGCCATGCCACGGAACATCAGTAACGACGACATTTATTTCCAAATCGCTAGGCACTTGTTTTAAAACAGACTTGTCTGATTTTCTTCGCGAACACAATGAAACCGCCACGAGGTTTGACATAAGCTTTTCGGAAGCGTTTTTCAGCTGAAAGAATCACTAACCGCCTTCATATGAATACACTAGGCGATGCAAGTCTCCGATATCTTACGACTTTGTTATCCATTGACGCGTGTCTGTGTATGTAGGTACCTCTATGGATTTGTATTTCTATAATCACCTGGAGGTGAATATAGAAATGAATATAAATATAAAAGTGAATCTTATAAAGGTCACCGGAAGACGCTGGATGCAGGTCGCTTCCAACCGGTATATGTGGAGATCTAAAGGGGATGCCTATGTTCAGCAGTGGACGTCCTATGGCTGAGATGATGATGATGATGAATCATCTGGATACCAAAGTCGTAAGGTATTAAGGTCGCCTAATATACGAAGGGGCTTAGTCCAGAGACCATTCAATCTTGTAGGTCGTGTCCAAGGGGTAACGCGGCCTAGGTTTTATTTTTATTTCTTATGCTTACTCCTAAGTTATTCAGACAAGATGCGATAAATAAATGAAGTAATTATCTCAAGAGAGCGAAAGCGGATGCTCAGTTATTTAAAAATGAAAAAAAACCTTCGATTATTTAATGCCAATTGGTTTGTACGTGATGTTCTGTACGAGCAGGTGGCCAATGGAATAAACTCAACGTTTCGAGGGCAGCCTGCGCTAAAATGTTGTTGCTTGATTAATATCTATGCTATGAATATAATTTATAGCTTATAGCACTTTTTTTTTATCGTGGTAAAATCATCAAATGAGTCCCCCCGCCCTGCCCTGGGTGGGAGGACTCATTTGTTGATTTAACTTTTATTTTTTTCATTTTTAGTTTGTAGAAATTGCACATCGCACGTATCGCTTCATGGGTAAGCTTCAGCCCTTCATCTAATAATTTATCGTAGGAAACCACATTATTTCTAAGTGCTATAAGCTCGTCGGACGTCGGCAGACGATCTCCGGCCACCGTAGGCGCGGGCATGCGGGCGGCGAGCAATGGGCGACTCGCTGACCGACCATGGACCATGCCCGGGTCGACGGCGCGTTGTGTTGCGTTCATACAAAAACGCCCATTCTTTCATAAAATCGCGGAAGTCCCAGTCTCCACCTTAATTAAGCGACTCACTAACATAATGAGGGCACTACCTATGCATGTCCGTCCGTACTGCTTACACGGTACCGTAAATTGTTCAGCACGCATCGGTGGCTGCTACCAGAGCGTGGCGAGTTCGATTCCCGGGCAGTGATTGATAATTAAAAAATAATCATTACCTTTGTGTGAAAGAGGTAATTTATTAGTATATTATATGTGTTTGTGTGGGTATTTCAATGAATGGGTTGAGTTCCGGGTGAAGTTAGATTATACAAAGTTTTCGCTTTGAGATACAACACGCTTTATACAACACTAGCACTCCGCCCGCGACTTCGTCAGCGCATGTTTCTAACTTCGAACTCGAAATATTATTTTAAACAAACTGATTTTTTCCAATGTTCGCCCGTTAGGGGTTGATTTTTGAAATATAGATAATTACGCATCCTTTATTCGATTGGGAAACTATTTATGCCAAGTTTTGGGTTTATGGAAGCAAGCAGCCTTCTTGATTTATTGAATAATGGGGATTTGGGAAAAGAAATTGTTGCTTTTTTCCACAAATCCCTTCTGGTGGGAATTTGTTCGTGTGGATAGAAAAGTCATCACCGGACAATCGCACTTACTTCGAATTACAAAAATTGCTTTCAGTTATCTAATAGCTTTTTTCTTTATTTTTCAGGTAAATACAGTGAAAAGTGATTTGTGATCTTCGTAAATAAAAATAAAACTAGTAAAATATTTAAAATGGCGGCTCTAAAGTTTTTCCTGTGTCTATGCTTCGTCCACGCTGCTTTTGCTAAAGGTAAGTCTTTATGCGTCACGTGCTGACAGAAAAAAAGTTTGCGATAACTTTGAAAAATCAAAATACTCTACTTTAACAGAATCATGTTAAAACTAAACATCGTCAAACGTCCATATTTTGAACTTTTACACAAGTCTGTAGTCCCCCTGCCCGGGGTCACGGGACTCACGAATTACCGTGACTCCGGAACTTAAAGGGCTATTAAAGGACATCTTGGATTTTAGTCAGTACGAGTCTGCAAGTCCCTCCCGCTCTGCCCTGGGTGGGAGGACTCATTTGATGGTTTTACCACGATAAAAAAAGGTAAGTCTTTGTGCGTCACGTACACACATAAGAAAGTTTGCGATAACTTTGAAAAATCAAAATAAACTACTCTATAATAAAGAATATTCTATCTATCTATATATATCTGAATCCGCTTTAGTTCTTTTTTATGTAAAAAATTACCATATTTTTTTTTGGTCAAGTGTGAATTTTCCGCAAAAATGAGTGAAATAGACCAACATTTTTTTTAATGCCTCTCGACTCTGTTTCCTAAAATAAAATGGCATATGCTAGAGAAGAATGATTGTGCTGGAGAATTAAGAGAGCGAGTGGTAAATAAAATGATTGAGATGGGTGATATGAACGGCCAAAGCGTAAATGAATGTTGGAATGAGATGGCTCGGTGTATTAGGAGCGCAGCAAAAGATGTTTTGGGAGAGACGAAAGGCAGGGGCACGATAGATAGGGATACATGGTGGTGGTCGACAGAGATACAGAATGTTTTGAGGGAAAAAAAGAAGAAATTTAAGGAATGGCAGAGCATTGGTAATGAGCGTGCTAGTTTGAAAGCTGAAAAAAAGAGTGAGTATGATGCTCTTAAGAAAAAAGCCAAAAGAGCTGTGGCTATAGCAAAAGCAAATGCCCAAGGAAAGCTATATGACACTTTGGATACTCCAGCAGGCCAAAAACAACTCTACCGGCTTGCTAGAGCTAGGGAGAGAATGGCGAAGGATGTTTGTCAAGTAAAGTGCGTAAAAGACGATGCTGGAATGATTCTGTCAGAAGACGAGAAAATTGTGAATAGGTGGAAGGGTTACTTTGAAAGACTGATGAATGAGGAGAATGACTGGAGTGGTGTGCTTGAAAATAAACCAGTAAATAAGGGATTAGTAAGAAAAATAAGTGTGGATGAAGTGAGGAATGCAGTGAGTGGAATGAAGAATGGTAAGGCATTAGGACCGGACGGAATACCTGTTGAAGTGTGGAAAATATTGCGGATGTATGGTTGGACGTGGTTAGCTTTATTCTTCAATAAGCTGTTGCTGGAAGAAGCCATACCTGACGAATGGTGCAATAGTTCGCTAGTGCCCATTTTTAAAAACAAAGGTGATGTGCTGGAATGCAATAATTATAGAGGAATAAAGCTGATGTCACACAGTATGAAGGTTTGGGAGAAAGTTATTGAAAGGCGACTGAGAGAGGAGAGCGAAATTTCACAGAACCAATTCGGTTTTATGCCTGGTCGGGGCACGACGGATGCTATCTTCGCTATCCGCCAACTGTGCGAGAAATACAGAGGTGCGCATCAAAACTTGCACATGGTGTTCGTCGACCTCGAAAAGGCATACGACCGGGTGCCCCGTGAGGTTCTGTGGTGGGCCCTTAAGGAGAAAAGTGTGCCTGGGAAGTATGTGCAGTTGATCCGTGCTATGTACAGTCGATGCAGTACCCAAGTCCGGTCTACAGCGGGCACTAGCGGCAGCTTCAATGTGGCGGTTGGCTTGCACCAAGGGTCGGCTCTCAGCCCGTACCTCTTCCTGATGATAATGGATGCTCTGACGTCGGACATTCAGGAGGAGGCCCCCTGGTGTATGCTGTTTGCCGATGATATTGTGCTTATTGCCGAGAGCGGCCTAGAGGTCCAGAGCAGATTGGAGGCGTGGTGGCAAAGACTGGAGAACGTTGGCCTGAAATTGAGCAGAACCAAAACCGAATATTTGTTTTGCGATTTTGGCGGTCTCTCCAGTCCTGTGCCCATTACACTTGCCGGAACGCCCATACCAGTCTGTTCCGACTTTCGGTACCTCGGGTCGCTTGTCCAAGGAGATGGCGATGTAGACCGGGACATAACACACCGGATTAACTCGGGATGGATGAAATGGCGACAGGTTACCGGAACAACTTGCGACCCACAGATGCCCCTCAAGTTAAAGGGGAAAATATACAAATCCGTGATTAGACCTGTTGTATTGTATGGATCGGAATGCTGGGCTGTGAAAAAGTTGGATGAGAAACGTTTGCATGTAGCGGAGATGAGAATGTTAAGATGGATGTGTGGAGTGACAAGAATGGATAAAGTAAGGAATGAGTTTATAAGGGGAAGTTTGGAAGTGGCGCCTGTTACAGAAAAAATTAAAGGGAATCGTCTGTCTTGGTATGGACATGTGATGAGGAGGGATGACACTCATGTGACTAAGAGAGTGATGAGTATGAATGTTGATGGATGGAGAGGAAGAGGAAGGCCAAAGAAGAGATGGATGGATTGTATAAGGAATGATATGGAAGACAGAGGAGTGAATGATACTGTGACGTTTGATAGAGGAGAATGGAAGAAAAAAACGTGTTGCGCCGACCCCAAGTAAAATGGGATAAGGGCAGGAAGATGATGATGACTCTGTTTCATGTAAGGATCATAAATTGTTACTATGAAAAAAGAGCTCCTAAGGCTTCGAATACTGCACAAAATCACTACAACAAAACAGTATTTATTTACCTGATCAATGTATGTTTTTTTTTTCTTGGTAAAATCATCAAATGACCCAGGGCAGGGCGGGAGGGACTGTTAGACTTGTACTGACTAAAATCCACGGTGTTCTTTAATAGCCCTTTACGTACCGGGGTAACAGTAATCCGTTAGTCCCGCGACCCCGGAATCAATGTATAATAAATAAATAAAATAAATATTCCACAACTGTCACACAACGCCTGCTGGGGTCGCGGGACCAAGGGATTACCGTGACCCTAGTACGTAAAGGGCTAGTGAAGGACACCGTGGATTTTAGTCAGTACAAGTCTGACAGTCCCTGCCGCCCTGCCCTGGGTGGGAGGACTCATTTGATGATTTTACCACGATAAAAAAAAAAACTATCACACAACGCCATCTAATAATAATAATAATAATAAATATTCCACAACTATCACACAACGCCATCTAGTCCCAAGCTAAGCAGAGCTTGTGTTATGGGTACTAGACAACTGATAAACATACTTATATATTTCTAAATACATACATATTATAGATAAATTACACCCAGACACAGAACAAATGATCGTGCTCATCACACAAACATTTGTCCTAGGTGGGAATTGAACCCACGACCTCCGGCATAGCAGTCAGGGTCACTAACCACTAGACCAACAGGCCATTCTAAACCACTGCGTTTATATAACTCGGCCAGTGTACCAAACCGCGTCAAATCGTGGACAAAAATCAAGAGCGTGTATTATTTTATAGTTTACGTACATTTTACGGTAACAGTTCCGTTAAATTCATGTTTTACATGATTTTAGTGTGAAAACATTAATTAATTCAATGGCTGTTCAACGTGGTATGAAACTGGCTGATGAAATAGTGATTATTCTAATTTGTGTTTTTGAGTACAATCGTGATTAACTGTTTGTAATTATAGAGTAAATGGATTAACCATGTACACGTTCCCATTTTTTTTTTAATTAAAACTACTCATTAAAGCAACCTGATTATTACCAAGTTCTTGAAGTCGGTTAAGTCCTTTTAAGTCGTATTTCTTTTACGAACCAAAAAAAAATGTCTATTAATCTGTCTTTTCTCTGTATTTAAACTTTGTTTACACCTAGATAAATGTTCATGCATTCTTCTATAAGTGAAGGAGCACACATAAAAGAACCCTCTGTGTCATTGTTGTGTATGCTATCTGTGTTTTCTTTGTTGGAGATCCTAAATAAATAAAAAAGTAATAAAAAAAAAAACACGACCCATAAAAAAAAATCTTATATGCGAAGGAGAATGGGAATGGTAAGCGGTCGCCTCCTTCTGCTAAGAAGTCATGCTAGTGAAGGAGGAGGCGTGCGTCGTGAGGGTCTGGACAGCCCGGACCTCACGATCGACCATACGCTCACGGTAACAGACGTCGCGAGACGATTTCGCGCAATTCAAAGTGCTGTCAGTTACCTGAAGGGGCCCCCTTTTAGGGCCAAAGCCTGCCGGGGTCGCGAGACTGTCTTATCGGGAGGTCTGCCTTATCAGGTAGCCGTGACCCTGGACTGTAAAGCGCTATTGAAGGACACCGTGGATTTTAGTCAGTACGAGTCTTACAGTCCCTCCCGTCCCTGAGTGGCAGGAACCAAAAGCAGATCCATGTACCTTATTAGACATACTAACGCTCACGGCGTCGGTCGGACGTCGCAAGACGATCTCCGGCCACCGTAGGCGCGGGCATGCGGGCGGCAAGTAATGGGCGACTCGCTGTCCGACCATGGACCATGCCCGGGTCGACGGCGCGTTGTGTTCCACGCGCGCCTCAAGGAGTGCCAGCATAGTGACGGGGCCTGTAGAGGGCCATAGCCTGCCGGGGTCGCGGGACTTTCCATCACCGTAACCCCGGTACGTAAAGGGCTAGTGTAGGACACCGTGGATTTTAATCAGTACAAGTCTGACAGTCCCTCCCGCCCTGCCCTGGGTGGGAGGACTTATGTGATGATTTTACCACGAATAAAAAAAAAAATTAGACATACTAGACAGAATAATAACAACATAGCTCAGAGGAAGTACATGGAAATGTCATTCGTGGGCTGACATGACATTAAAATATTACATTATTAACTTGGCACGTTGCTTCTGTGAAGTTCATGCTATGTTTATTAATCACGATATAAGAAAATAGTTTGACGTTATGCCTATTATAAAAAAAATGATATGTTAATTATAAAATAGTATGACATGGAGCTGGAAAATATGAAATATAGGGGAACAATGTACCTATAAGACGGGGACGCGAGGTATGATGGGAAATCACACACTTAACGCAAACTTACAACACAACAGGACGCCATTTGTTAATGGCCGCTTGCAGATGACGTCCTGATGGTGCTTGCGCTACGTTAGTGTTGTGTTAAGTATGCCCCCATATTTGTATTGCCCCATATATAAGTGTATGTCCACATTATACCTCGCGTCCCCGTCTTATACACTGTTCCCTACTTATTTTTCTGGCTGAGCAAGACGGGCGTAGATTTTGATAGGTATTGGTGAAAAAACCGGACAAGTGCGAGCCAGGGTATCCACTTTCGAAGTCCGTCAACGAAGACACGGGAACGGACAGGAAGCTTCAGAGGAATCTCACCCCTTTTGTTACTGACATCGCTAACAAAGGAGGTGAAATTTCTATGAAGCTGTACGAACATAATTAATGTCAAAATCAAATTGTGGATGGATGATACCGCCACGACTGAAGTCATATTGACGCAGCGCTAGTGTGTATTTCATTATGACACGGTTCGCGCAATGGCTAAGTAATCGATTGCTGCGCAGCGTGTCGCGGGTTCGATCACCGCACGGTACAAATATTCGTATGATTTGCAAGTAGTTGTTCCGGGTCTGGGTGTTTAAATAAATAAATATTCCATAACTATCACACAACGCCATCTAGTCCCAAGCTAAGCAGAGCTTGTGTTATGGGTACTAGACAACTCAAAATATTTTCTAAATACATACATATTATAGATAAATTACACTCAGACACAGAACAAATGATCGTGCTCATCACACAAACATTTGTCCTGGGTGGGAATCGAACCCACGACCTCCGGCATAGCAGTCAGGGTCCCTAACCACTAGACCAACAGGCCTGTTTGTAAACGCAACCACGATACAGGAAGAAATTCATAGTGTAGGGTACCTCATGAGTGGACTCTAAGGAGCTATCTGTCAAATCGTAATATCATTCATTCTTAGTTCAGGCTCGTTGTCAAAACAACCGTAACTAAGACCAAAACCAATAGTTTCGTGCTTAGGGACCCCCTGACAAGCGCACAAGGGGTTCAGACCCCCCCCATAGAGGGCGAAAGTCTACCGGGGTCGCGGGGCTGTCTTATCAGGGCCCGTGACCCCAGAACGTAAAGGGATATTGAAGGACACCGTGGATTTTACTCAGTACGAGTCTGACAATCCCTCCCGTCCCGCAAAGGGTGGGAGGACTCATATTAATAATTTTACCACATAAAAAAAACAAACAACGGTTCAAAATTGCGTTTTTCTTATGTTTTGCTTAACTCCGTTATATTATTATAAACTGACTTTTACGAAGAAAAACACGACACAGTTCAAAGAAACTTCACCCACTCCATAAAAATATATCGCCCACATTAAACCGTTCGTGATAATTACAAAATCAATAAAACTTTTTGCACAACTGAATACTATAACGGGACTTTTTGGTTCATCGGTTGGTTACTCATTCGCCACGGCCATTATGGCAACCCATATATGGTTGATGGCATCCATTGTTGAAAGAATTGTAACGTAGGTATTTTCCTCTTTGAGGAGTGGCTGGATAGGCGTCACGGCGTCCTCACCTATCGCATGACGCAGGTCCTCATCGGACACGGAAGTTTCGGGAGGTACCTGTGTCTGATAAGGAGGGAAGAAATGCCTGGGTGTCACCACTGCGAAGATCGTCCGGAGGACACGTTGGAACATACGGTGCAGAACTGCCCCGATTGGGCAAATCACCGCAGTGTCCTCACGACGGCAATAGGCGGAGACCTCTCACGCCCGGCATTGGTCGAGGCCATACTGCGAGGCGAGACGGAGTAGGAAGCGGTCGCCTCCTTCTGCGAAGCAGTCATGCTCGCGAAGGAGGAGGCGTGCCGCGTGACGGAGAGGATCGTGGGTTCTTACGTAGGCCTCGGAGACCTTTGTTTTTGCATAGTGTCCCTTTTCTAGATTCTTCCTTAGTTGATTATAATACGGCACGATTAGCGCAGTAGCTCAGCGATTGGACTGCTACCCAGTCACCTTTGTTCACCCAGGTGATATTTTTCAGATGTGAACAAAGCACACCAAATAAGTCCACTCAATTCACCTCAGTGATATCACCCAGGTGATATTTTCCCGAAGTGAATCGAGGACACCAAAGTTGTCAAAAAACCTTTTCTATACATATAATAAAACTGTAGAAGGGTCAATTCTGTACATCCAAACTAATATTATAAATGCGAAAGTAACTCTGTCTGTCTGTCTTTTCTTCACGCCTAAACTACTGAACCGATTTGTGTGAAATTTGGTACAGACATAGTTTGGAACTTGAGAAAGGACATAGGATAGTTTTCACTATGCGGGCAAAAGCTAGTTGAAAATATTGAAAAAATAAATAGCGGGGGTTGTTGCTGGATCGATACCAAACCCAAATATATGATTAAAAAAATTTTTGTCTGTCTGTCTGTCTGTTTGTGCAGGCATCACGTGAAAACTAACGGTTCGATTTCGATGAAACTTGGTATAATTATTCCTTATTATCCTGGGCATAACATAGGATACTTTTTATCCTGGAAAAATACGTAGAAAAAAAATCTTATTTTTCAGTTTTGTTCATAGACGTTGTTCTGTAGAACCGCGAACAGACGTTGCATTAACCGCAGTGGATTCAGCGCTGTAATATTTATAAGATGCACTGTCAGAGTTACTCAAAATGGGGAAATAAACCATCCACGCGAAGATCGACATCTGCGCGGACGGAGTCGCAAGCGGAAGCTAGTTATACATATAATTATATGTATAGATTAACCCACACCGGGCCCACTCCCTTTCACAGACAAGGAGGTATTGTCCCACCAGCAACAGGAACTTTATAGGCTGATTCACAGAGAGCTATGCTAATAAAAAAAAAATAAAAAAAACGAACAACAAAAAAAATGGACAACTTGATAAATAGATATACCACACAAAATAACTGTCCAAGCCCTCTTTAGGAGTCACTAAACTCTAGACAGTGACCACAAAAAACAGGCAATCAATCTAATATAATTGGTAATAAGAAGATTAACACTGCACAGTGGGTCGATCATGCGTAGGCGTAGAAAAAAACATGTTACGTCAAGTATCTTGTATTTATTAATATCGTGTCCATGGTTTAAATGCCACCGCGCTTCGGAAATAAATATAAAAAGGTTTTTTTTATAGATGTATTTATATAATTATTTATACGTGAGCAATGTGACTTTTGAACTAATAATTATTAGTAGAACCATTTCCATGTTGATTATTTGCCATTTTGAGAATCAGGCTTTTAGAGAATTTTCCATTTGTAAATGACCGCTTGCAAATAACGTCCTGATGGCGGTTTCGCTACGTTAGTGTTGTGTTAAGTATGTCTAAACAGTGTATGTCCCCATTGTACCTCGCGTCCCGGCTTATGCACTGTCCCCCTATGAGTCTTGTTATTGTAATTAAATGATAAAAAAATAAGGATCTTTTCGCGTTGAAACAAGATTGACAAAGGAACGCTTTTGATAATTTTCTTTCCATACAATTCTTAACATAAATATCACAGTCTGCAGCAATTTATATAATTATAATATTTTCTCTTTGTACGACTAATCAACGAGTAAGTTAGCTGACATTTAAAATACCTAATTATACAATAATCAAAGCTAACTTGTGACACTAACTCGAAAACTCTTCCCCACAAACCACTCCGCAACTTCTAATTAACAATTTTAGGAAAACAGAAAGTTTTGTAGCGATGAAGTTTATATTTCAGTGCTGACACAGTTAATGTCGACAAAGGGAAATAATTAAAACGTCAAAATTTGAAATCAACATTACAGAAAATAAGGCTGAAAACAAGAATATATTACATAGATAATGCGGTTTCTTTATGGTAGTAAAATCATTAAATATGTCCTCCTACCACCCTACTGTCATACTTGTACGGAATCCTCGGTGATCCTTCAATAGCCTTTAACGTTCCAGGTTCACGGTTATCTGATGAGACTGTCCCGCGACGCATACACACGTACCCGGAACAACAATTGAAAAAACAAATTGTCCGTGCGTGAATCAAACCCGCATCACCAACCACGCAGTGGCTAAGTGATTGACTGCTTCGTCAAAGACAACGTCTAGAAATTCTCTATGAACCAAGTAGTATATTATTGGGCATTCTAGACCACTTTCGGCAAATCGCTCGGCGACGCCTCGCTGCCGACAGTGGTCTAGAACGCCCAATAATCGGTAATCGACTCGACTCGTTCATTTTGTTCGTTTGTTCGAGTTCTTAGCATTCTGTCGCTTTGAATCTATCTTTAATAGATTTTCAACCTCATCACAATAGTGGAAGGTACATGTATGTAGGTTGAATGAAACACTAAATGCTAATGAGATTCATTTATTTTTAGTGAGCACAGATTACAATATTATAATTGAGGGGAACCAATCTCAACAACAATAAAAATGGATGGATGGATTATTATAGTAATGATTAACAATATATTATTTATCGTAATATGTTGGTGGTTCGGTAAATAAAGCATCAGTCGATATAATAAACTCTTGTAGTTTACACCATTGTGTAGAATTGACGTCGGTCTGGACCTTGATGCGGACCAACGCCTTTTTCCACAGCTCCAACGAGTCGGTGAGGCGCGCGTCCTCAGTTTTGTATACTTTACAGTCGATGTAGTACTCGCCGTTCGTGCTTGTCGTTCGCCGCTCGCTACCGTTGGCCACTCGGTTCACGAAGTATGATGGGAGAGAAGAGGTTTCGCTGTTCGCTGTTGCCCTCCTGTTGTTATGTTTGCGGCTGATGCCAAATATATCGACGTCAGATTTCGATTTTTTACTGAAACAAACAAATTGATCTCTTGTTAATTCGCACCCAAATTTATTTTATAGTATTAACTTGAACCTGCTTTAAAACACATACAATATACAAGAATGAGAGACGAGACATACTACACAACGCTATCCATGTTCTATGAATAGCACCTAGACAGCTGATATACATTACAATTAAATACTGTTTGTTAGTAAAAACATACTACATTATATACACAGAAACATAAAAAATCTTTGCTATTAATCACATTCATGCACACATATTAATCTCGAATAGGCATTGAACCCACGACATCAGCGTAGTAGTCGCTTGCATCAAGCGACTGTCATCTACGCAATTGATTGACAAAACAATGAAGTAAATAAATCGTAAAGTTTACCTTGGGTGCGTTAAATTTTGCTTTGTTGATTTCCGTTTCCCAGGGACTGGTAGAGTTGGTTTGCGGTTAGACTTAGTGTCGTGCTCCATCACATCACTTGGTAGGTAGGTTTCGTACTCAGAGTCTGACCTGAAATAAATACATAAAGTTAAAAAAATGTTTGGTTAACCATGCAGGGTCAGAAGTTTGTGGAGAATGCTGGTTTTTATACTTACATTTTCTTTGAAGAATCGGTCGGCAGGCACAGTGACTAAGAGCAGCTAATTCGTTGAGTCGGTTGGCTGATACAGTGGCAGTGAGCAGCTACTGTCTAACTATCACTGATAAGTACTTGGAGTCTTGAAGATTTCTACTAGCACTCGTCGAGTCGATTGTATAGGCACACCGATAACATACTGTTTATAAGTCAGAAACTTACAATAATATCGCTATGTTTAGAATATGTACAACTGACGAAACAACTACGTAAAAAACAACTTTTTTCCTGGTCGTATTATACACATACGAAAAATAATTGGCTAGATGATATTTGAGGAGCATCGACGTTGATTAGTGTTGATGCAGTAAAAGCGTTCAGGGTTGTCACACCGATTGCATTAGTTATCGAACATTTTTAATGTGCACGAGTGCATATATGTAAACTCGTGGTAGCCTTAGGTAAAATAGCTTACACAAATAAACGTGTCAACTTACTGGAAAAATAATTAGGTTGAGCACACGTGTAATTTTTACGCAATATCACATAAAATTATTTGGTACCAAATTTGATATTTCAAAGCATTATTATTGACTAAGACCTCTTGATTAGCCATTGTGTAACTCGTTCTTTTATCGAGAATAAAATAAATTGTCTAAAAGATTGGTAATTTTTCACAAATTTCATTAAAATGAAAATAATACAATAATAATTATCGACATTCTTTCTTCCAAGGTTTCTTAAAAATGAACGTTGATTAGAAAATTAAAAAACACAATTATTTGTTGGTAAGATATAAAGTCAATTCTATTATGTTTTATTAGCATTTATGTCTAATGGTTACCGATTATCATTCTATTTGTTTAATTTCAGAAATATATTGGTAAACTTAATTTTACCAATTTATGTGATGGTACAATACGAACAGGAAACGAGAGCACGTCAGACCTAGTCTCGAAAGATTTTTGTCAACGTCGAATCACGAAGTATCTAGGTAAGATATAAAGCCAATATATTTTCTATTATGTTTTATTATCATTTGTGTCTAGTGGTTACCGATTTTCATTCTATTTGTTTAATTTCAGAAATATATTGGTAAACTTATTTTACCAACAATACGAACAGGAAACGAGAGTAAGTCAGACCTAGTCTCGAACGACTTTTGCCAACGTCGACGCGTGAAGTATCAACCCAGAAGCAACGTATCTGTATAAGATCTTTAATATTAGTAGTAATTAGGTACGTATTTACATGAGTTTTATTGTTTGACTTTATTATTGTGAATCAGACGATAAAAATAATAATGCCATACTGTACAGTTTGTAATGTGTCTGTAGATAATCGACGGTGGTCAAGTCATTTACGTACTAATGTACATAAAAACAGTAGTACGACCCTTCTGCATGATAACGTTTCAATTATAAACTCTACGTTTAAAGGTAGAATTTCGAGTTACAGAATCACTGCAACTAACGAACAAACAAATACTTTTCCAGAAATTTTCCTCAATAGTGTAAAGGTATACGTTAAAACTCTAATAGATCAGTTACTAGTAAAACATACATCTGTTAAGATTAACTTTGAACTTTTTTCGTATTTCCTTTTATTTAAAAATGATCAGCAGGAATTGAAGTCGTTTGCTACCAAAAACTTTGTTATTCCGTTTTATTATAACTTTGATTTTATTTATAAATCAGTAGTCGAGATACTGACAAAGAAAATAGAAGAATTTGAGCATCGAGATAGTGGTTGGACATTTTTAAGTAATTCTCATTTAGAAGTTAACATTAATAAACATCAAACTCTCAGCGGGTCTAGATTTATACCTTTGCCTAATGCTATAAAAAACAAAAAAGCATGTTTAAATATTCAAAATAGGGATGAAAATTGTTTTTTGTGGTGTGTTGTGGCTGCTTTGTACCCCACAACTCAACATCCTACCCGAGTAACGTCTTATCCCCATTTTAAGAATGTTTTAAATGTTAGTGATTTAACATTTCCAATCACATTATCTGACATAGTCGTATTTGAGAAAAATAACCCTAATTTAAATATTTTTGTTTATGGATTAAAAAATAATAAGACGATTGTTGGACCGTTGTACACAACTACTAATAAGAAATCTAAGAGCATCCATCTCTTATTTTTAGAAAATAACACAAACAGTCATTTTTGTCTAATTAAAGATTTACCGCGATTAGTTAGAAACCAGATAACCAGACATCACAGTAAATTATATTTTTGTGAGACGTGCTTATTATTTTTTCCTAATATAAATCAAATTGAAACGCATTCGTGTGGTGGTGTTGTTACAATATTACCCAACGAGGGATCGTTTTTAAAATTCAAAAATTATGAAAGAAAACAAGACGTTCCATTTGTCATATACGCTGATTTCGAAACATTGCTGAATCCGATTTCTTGCAACGAGTCCGAAAACGTCAAGACATCAAACTTGCAGCGTCATGTGCCTGCGGCGTTCGCTTACAATATCGTATCATCTACTAATAATACTAATAATGGGTATAGATGTTATCGAGGTACTGATTGTGTTTCCAAATTCATACAATTTTTAACTGAAGATCTTAAGGCACTACACACCATTTTAACAAAAAACGTACCTATGATATTTACTACAAATGATTCTTATGATTTCAGACACGCAGTTGTCTGTCATATATGTGAAAATTTGCTCTTAAGCGATCGGGTTAGGGATCACTGTCATATTTCAGGACGTTATCGTGGTGCAGCACATCGACATTGCAACTTACAAAGTAAAGTACCAAAATTTGTACCAATATTTTTTCATAATTTATCTGGTTATGATTGTCATTTATTTATAAAACAATTAGGTCAAATTCCCGGGCAAATTAGAATTATACCAAAGACAAAGGAAAAATACACCACGTTTACAAAGTTTATTCCTATTGCTAGTAATGAATATATACAATTAAGATTTTTAGATTCGTTTAACTTTTTAGGCACAAGTTTAGACAAACTCGCTAAAACTTTACAGTCACGAGATTTCGTTTATCTAAAATCACAATTTCCTGATGAAAGACAATTTAGTTTATTAACAAGGAAAGGCATATATCCTTATGATTACATGTCAGATTGGAAATGTTATGATCAGAAATCGTTACCACCTAAATGTTATTTTCATAATTCTTTAACCAACGAATATATTAGCGATGACGATTACAATCACGCTAAAACCGTTTGGAATATGTTCGGTATTAACGATTTGGGTGACTATACAGATTTATATTTAAAAACAGATGTGCTTTTATTAACTGATATATTCGAAAAATTCCGAAAAACATGTAAACAGCATTATAAACTAGATCCGGCATTTTACATAACTGCTCCTAGTTTGTCGTTCGACGCAATGTTGCTTAAGACAGGGGTTCAGTTAGAACTCATGTCGGATTTAGCCATGGTTCGTATGATTCAAAGCGGTATACGTGGTGGGTTGTGTATGTGTTCCCATCGATATGCAAAAGCGAATCATAAATATATGCCAGAGTGTAATGCAACAGAACCTCAATCTTTCATAGTATACTTAGACTGTAATAATCTGTATGGGTTTAGCATGTGTCAATATTTACCGTATTCTAGTTTTAGATTTCTCATCCAAAATGAAATAGATCAATTATGTGTAGAGCATGTTGAGGACAACGCTGAATGGGGGTATATATTGGAAGTTGATCTTTTGTATCCTGAACATTTACATAAGTATCACAATGAGTTACCGTTTTGTCCTGAAAAATGTATACCGCCGGGAGGTAAAACAAAAAAACTGATTGCTAATTTATATAATAAGTATAGGTACGTTATACATTATGTTCATCTAAAAAAGTGTCTTGAGCATGGTTTAATACTTCGTAAGATTCACAGGGTTATTACGTTTAGACAAAGTCCTTACTTAAAACAGTATATAGAACTAAATACACAGTTAAGACAAAACGCTAAAAGTTCCTTCGAACAGGACTTTTTTAAGTTGTTAAACAACAGCGTATTCGGCAAGACATTAGAAAATACTGAAAACCGAGTAAGCGTTCATTTAGTTAATCAATGGAATGACACACTTAATCGAACTAAGAAATTTAAATCCGCTGAGAGACTTATAGCCAACCCCTATTTCCATAGTGCATCTATTCTATCCGAAAATTTAGTTGCAATACAAATGAAACCAGACCAAATTGTTCTAGATAAGCCAATTTATATCGGTTTCACGGTGTTAGAGCTTTCTAAATCACATATGTACAACTATCATTACAATATTATTAAACCCTTTTATGAAGATCGAGTACAGTTGTGTTATACAGATACCGATTCGTTTGTCTACAAAATATATACCGATGATTTTTATACCGATCTCAAGTTTCATTTTTTGCAGTATTTCGATACCAGTAATTATCAAGAACAAAACATTTTTAATATCCCTCTCAATAACAAAAAAGTTCCGGGGCTATTCAAAGATGAAATGGGTGGACAATATATTTCTGAATTTGTTGGTTTAAGAGCAAAACTATATTCTATAAAAACTCCAGATAAAACTGTTAAAAAAGCAAAGGGAGTAAAAGCATGCGTAGTGAGAGATTTAGACATTACGAACTACAAACATATTTTATTTAATGGTGGAGTGATTCGTAAAAAAAATATAATTTTTAAATCTATCAAGCACGAAATTTTTACCCAAAGTATTAATAAAATTGCCTTATCAAACAACGACGACAAACGAGCGATATCTGTAAACAAAATATCAACGCAGGCCTGGGGTCACTCAACTAAGTTAAATATTTAAATATGTACAGTCGACAAAATTGAATCATGACCCACCATAAGCTTATTTTCCTACAAACATTCAAATACAATTAGGTCGACATTCGCGTAAACATACATTGTCATGGCAACGAATTTGATCTTTGTTATTTTGACGGTTACAAACGATTTATCATCAAAATGGGTCATGATTCAACTTTGTCGACTGTACCTACCTAAATAAACGCCCTTTGATTACTTTCCTTTTTAATTTTTTTGTACATATTACTGTGTAAGATTTATTTTTAGTTTGTATATTTTTAATTTAGTATTGTATTATAATAGTACCTAATTAGTTAATTTAGTTTCAAATTAGTCTGAATAAATATTACAATGTACCTAAATACGAATAAGTTTAGTGTTAGATTTAAATTAGATAAAATTGTATAGGTAATTTAATTTTAATAATTGTTTAAAAATATAAATAAATGTAAACTTAAGTGTATATACAATATACATATATATTATAATATAGATATTATACTTAGTATATTTTTAATAAGTTACTGATTGTAGAAATATAAATAAAATGTGTGACCATGTATGTACTTGTTTCATTTATCAGAAACTTGATCAAAAACATCATCCTCCTTTTTGAAGTTGGTTAAATAATAGGTAATGAAACCTTGACTCGTTGAAGTTTCTTCATCCTGAATGTAATATGATCACAACATCCGTTTCGACATTATATTATTAATTAAAACAAACACGAAGCAGTTTATTGTCCCTAAAAATGCTTAGTGAACATTTTATAGCTAAAGGTAGTCACTGACTGGAAGCATGTGCGTGTTCTGTAATTATGTATGGTTCGATTTTGTGCATTACGTACTGATTGCAGTTATCTCACTATGCACCTAAAATACCATGCATCATAAGGTTGATTTTCGAATAACTAACGTTTTACGATTAAGTAACATGCTTACAAGGCGTTGTTTGTCATTGTATAAGTGTTACCTACGTTGCAGTTCATTGGCCTTAGCCTTGAGACACAAACGCTTAGTTGACAATATTAGTATGACATGTAATTATTTAGTTATTTTGTCATCATTTACGAAATATTATTCGGCGCGAACACCTGTTTAATATTTTTTTTAACTTCCATCAAAAGTCATCATGTCGGTGAGTAAAATATTTTTAATTCGTTTTTTTATGATTGTTTCATAACTAGAGATTGTGTTCGCAGCTGTGTTGTGTTGCATTTTTCCAGAGCCTATTGTCACTAATCTAAAGTAAATCTAGACTTTCTCGATTGAAAACCCAATTAAAACGCTATACTAGCGGAATAGTGGTATAAATTGTGTTTATATTTTGTTCCAGAATTCTGACACCGAGATTGTATTCAGTCAGTATGCTCAGGATCCTTACGAGGGATTCTCCGAGATGTTTCGCAGTGAACCCGGGCAAAGCAAACAAGTCACGAAAGATAAAAAACCAAAACAACGGTGCAGGGAAAAACCCATAAAGCAAAAACCTACAAAATCCTTCGTTATGAGTCGACTACAGCGAAAAGGGATTAAGTTAATAAAAATTTCAGTGGTAGATCTGTGTAACAACAATCCTCAAACCTTAGACAGTGATAGTGACAGTGAAAACGTTATTATAAACGCTCAATATATTGTTCAAGATCCCATCGACAGTGTTATGGACGAAACTGAGTCTTTAGTTAAGAAAATATCAAAATCTTTAATAGGTACTGACTTTTATTAACCGTTTTTGTAAAGAAGTTAATATTTGTATTTTCATTATGATGTTTTTATTTAATTTTGTATTAGGTTGTGTTATTTGTGGAGTAGCGTGGAGGTGTTTAACAAAATAAAAGCAAATTTACATTATTTTGATTTTTATTTAAAAACCTTAAAACCAATAATCTAAATACAATCCACATATGAGTACATACATTTATACCCATTCTAAATATTTCCTTAAACAAAGCACATTTTTAAGAGCACAATGCTTTAGATGTTTATTACAATTAAAATTAGATCTTCCTTCACAGTATTTTTTATGCAAAACAGAGAAACTAAGACATTGTTCTGTACCAAGGTCTGATACTTTACAATTCACACACAGTTCCTTTATCCAATTCACCTTCTCCAAACCATTTACAATAATTTCCTTATTTTCTAGATATGGAACGATTATACGCCGAAATTCTCTATAGTCAATATATCCTTCATTCCAATAAATACCTCTATTTCTTTCCAACCATTTAACTTGTCTCTTTTCGTCACTTGTTAAGTGTTTAAACAAGTATGGCGGTTTTATTAAAAATGTTTGCGTATAATCACGACTTGCAAAAGCTAATTCTTTTATTATAAAATTATTGTTCAGGTCTTTAAACCCTTGAACATCTAATATAATAGTATTCGGATTCATGATATTTTTCTCACAGTATTACTCAACGGCTTGTACTCAATTATGCAGTCGTTCAATATAAGACAGTATGCAGAAGTTTGATCTGGTATATCGGAATCACTCTCAATTTCCACTCTTACATCCACAATAGGACCTGTCTTTACATTATCAGCTTGTCTAGAGCAATCTATGACAAATAGCGGCGCCAAATCTTTGAATTGTTTCTCACTTAATAAGGGTTCCGAGCGACGTCCGTAATAAGACTGTTGAAATCTGATGTATTGCTCGTATAATAAAGCGATTCTGTTATTCGCGAAACTGACATTTAGGTTTTCATACGGGAAGTAAGTTGAGTTTAGGTATACTCTAACGTCACGAACATGACAGTGATCGAACTGGGACATATCAGAACTTGAATTGTTTTTTCTATTTGTTTGTAGACCCATAATTATGTATCTTGGTTTCTCTATTTGTGAGGAAGTTTTGATAGACCAGGTATGTTTTGTAGTTTTAGGTAAAGCTGGATATTCGTACAGATCCCAATTTCTGAATATCATCTGGAGTGGTCGATCTTTTTCTAACAGTTTTAGCAAACTTATTTTTTCTTTGTCGGACACTTTAACATGCGGTACACGCCAGATGATTTTATTTATCTGAACGTCGTCTACAAATTCCCCGGTGTTAAGTTTCACAGCATTCAGATTAGTGTTACTTCGTAGCAATATCAGTTCGTGCCTACTATTTATCACGACTTTCTTGAAATCTTCTGCAAAACCGATGATGTTACAGAGTGGTATAGAAGCAGAAAAACTACCCCCATTAATATTTTTTATTCCATCGATATTCCAGCCCCATGCATTGGCTATCTTTGATTCACTTTCACTCATTGATATTAACGATTTCATGGTGGTAGTTATGCCAGCGTTTTTTATTCTATCAATTTCCACTCCATTCAGCTCATATCTTATATCTTGGAATAAGTAGAGTAGAGCATTATTCGTAAAATTAACACTAGTGGCTTTCTCTTTCATATCCTTTTTACTTACGACAACAGTTCCTTCCAAATACAAGGTACTAGCTGAGGGAAGTATATACAAGTCCTGTTGGTTAATAGGTATGCGGATTTCATCGTTTCTATTGAAACTAGTTACGTAGGGCTTGTAAGAATGGAATTCGATTCCTTCAACAGTGTTGTCATAAGTCGGAGCAGATAAAACGTCTAAGATATTCATTTTAGCAAACCGATCGCTTTGAGAAATGCCTTGTTTTCTTTAGTTAATTTAATTTTCTTCTTAGGGCGAGCTCTTATTTGGTTGGAAGCTTGAGCGGAACTGATATTTTTGATTTGTTGATGCATATATTTATTGTAGTCAATCATTTTTTTCTTCTGAGATGCAAATACAGCTGCACTTCTTCACCGCGCAAATTGATTAAGCGGTTATTTATATCTAACAGCCTGATATGTATACAGCTAATGTTGTTTTGGTTAATTGGAAAGTATATCGCGTTTTTCGGGATTTCTATAATTCTATATCCGGGAGGCACATTGAGAGCAAATTCGTGGATGATGTGACTGGGTTCTCCGTTTGTGTACGAGCCGCTTACAATGTCACATTCGATCCTGATGACTGTTGTAGGTAAAATGTTGACTGGAAAGTGCGATACATGCCATTTATTTGCTTTTAAGATCTGCTTATTAAACCCTAACAAATTCCTAAACGTACCTTCTTTATTAAAATTTATGTCTTTTGTACAATATACAGCAGCTTTTAAAGTATTGTTATTGCACTGTAGTTTGATTGATGCATCTTTCATTTCAGATTTTAAATAATCATTAATATCTTGCAATTCATAGGTGCCGTCAGGTATTTCAATAACTTCGTTAGAACCATAATAGAACTTATTATTCGTTTTGTCAATGTTTGGAATAGAATTAAATGTTGCGAAATGCAATAAGGCACACTCATACTGTTCATATAGTTGCAACGTGTTAGGATAGTAAGTAGATAAAGTTGACGAGTTTCCAGTTATCGATAATGTGAGTGACATCTTGCAAATGATTCAAATAAAAGAAAAGCATAAGTTTTATACGTTTTATTTCCAAAAATTCCATAGATATTCTAAACATAAGTGTCCACAATTTACAGTGTTGAATTTCTGATATCTTGTATAATTATAAAAAACATTACAATTCTTAAAATATCGCATTAATTCCATTGGAGGTTTTAAATCTCCAAAGCTGTCAAAATATTCACAATAATTGCATACTTTTACATAAGCTACCCAATGCGTGCCTTCGTTCTTAGAGTCGTCCAAGTTAACGACACCACATTCAACCCGTTTTGGCGTCCTTGGTAACTGATCCTTCATGTATACTCCTCGAAAGTGAGGGATGTTGCGTGCAAACCTTTGGATGTCTATATTAGTGAGAGGACGATTAGGTAGCTTATTTTTCAGTTTTTTGAAGACTTAATGAATAAACCATTACCATTTTTATGTGACTTAATGTACAAGCCCTGACCTAACTTTAAAGACTCCATAGCCTTATTATGTCGTTGTGTTTCTCGCAAATTTTGCTGACCTGCTTTGTAATCGTTAACAGTTTTTGCAATACCAGCCGCACCACCAGCTAAAGTTCCTAAAGCTGATAAACCCGCAAAAATTGGGATTAAAGGTAGAATACCTCCAGTCTTTGGTAAGGGTATCACTCGCGGCACTCGAATTTTCTGAATGCATGGGATTATTTTTTTTGCTGCTGAGTAAGCAGCGTTAATTAAAGCTTTACTGTCCTTTGGATTCAGTTTCTTTATTTTTGCTTTTATTTTTGACACGAAACTTTTAAACGTTTTAATGCCAGAACCAGATTTCAGTTTGGCTTTCATAACTTTGCTCACTAACCATGAACTAAGTTTTTCACCTTTCCCAGCATCGCTCGATTTAAGTCTTTGTTTAGCCATATTTAGTAGTTGCAAATCAGCTTTGTGACGATTGGGTAAGTCTGTATGGTTTGCATATGCAATGTCGTGATGCATACAAGCTTCGTCTAGCTTATTTACACCTCGGTCACCTCGTAATAAACGTTTCTGCAATTTAGTTCCGGGACCGCAATAATTGTAGCCGGGTAAATGAAGTTCGAACGGTAGATTATTAATTAAGGTATTAACAAGTTCACCTCCTTGCATTGTCTAATGTGTAATGAGAGAAATGATGCAAAAGTAATCGTTATATAATTATTTTAATCCACTATTGCAGTTTTCTCGATCCAACTATTTTCTTCGTTGTTTAGACCCAACCATTTCACAAACATTTTTGATCCTTTTCTTTTTAAAACCCTTTCTATCAAATAAATACCTGGATAGTAAGATTTCTGAAGTTCTTGCTCGTAAAAGGTTCCCATTATGGCTTGCTTTCGCTGATCTTGTATATGATATGTTACTGGTATGGTATGATTAATTTTTTTTATAGTAAATATTTCAGTTGACCAATTAGGTGTATAACCTTTTTCAAAATGGTGTTTGTATTTACTGATACGAACAAAGTCACCTACTTTGAACTTAGGTTTTCTACGGACGGTTACATGATTTAAGGCTTTTTTAATATTTTCTTTTATAACAGACTCGCAAGATTTATTTACTTCAATTGGTTTAAATTTAATGGTACGATGTTTTGTGTTGTTATATATCTTTAACGTAACCTCTAACGGTATACCTAACCACATATAGTTTCCGTTCAGACTAAAATATTTATATAATTTATTTTTAAGAGTTTTAATCAGTCGCTCTACGATCGAAGCTTTTTTGGTAGAAAACGTTGAGTAATGGTTAACATTGTAAGTCTTCATAAGCGTTTGAAATGAGTTGTTATAAAATTCTGTTCCCATATCAGTTTGTAAATTAACCGGTTTGCGATTGCTGTTAATCAGTATTCGTTTAAATGCATGAGTAACATCAAGTTTATTTTTTGATTTTAATGGCTCTGCCCAAGCGTACTTTGAGAAGCAGTCAATCACCACTAAAATGTAATTATGACCTTTATTATATTTTCTTAGATTTTGCATGTCCATCAGATCAGCTTGCCACAAGTCATCGATCCCCTTTAGAATGACAGGACGTCTAACGAAATTTCTTCGTGCTGCTTTGTGTATTTCATTAACAATTTGCTGTTTTGCCATTACGGAGTTTTTTGTAGTAATTTATCTACCTCTGCTTTGGTATAAAACTTATCTTCCAAATGAGTTGAAATCTCAGGTATCTTTGCTTTTAAAGTAGCCTGAACTGTGCCCTTTGCGTCTTTTATGATTTGAGAGCGCAATGAACCTATCATGTTATTAAATTCTTTTAACATATTAGCATTCAATCGATCTACATAATCCTTGTTCACGGTCAGGTTATTTAATTCTTTTAACATGTTAGCATTCAATCGATCTACATAATCCTTGTTCACAGCATCGTCTGCTTCTACTGGAGATCGGACTCCTCTTAGCCTTGATGTTTTTAAATCAAAATCTCCGTTTTCTAATTTTAACAATGCGTTCTCATTAAACTCAAATAACTCTGATAAACGCATTCTTTTGTGAATGTAGTGTCCGAATTTGTCTACGTTCATATTTAAGGTGTATTGTATCGAGAGGCTGATAATAAAATAAACACATTTTAAAATATTTATTTATTTATAACTTTACTTTCACGCAATTCTTCAATGATAGATATAATTTCATTATCTAATCCTGTGTTACCAGCATCTCGAGATGCAATTAGTAATTTTAACCTATCTACCAATTCATTTGGATCGTCCCAATAAACAAAATCAACATTTTTCTTCCACATTTTTGTAAAGGGTAGTCCTTTTCCTTTCGATTGGTGGTCCTGAATTGTACTTCGTAGTTGGAATAGAGGCTTAATAATTTGCAAATATTTTTGTCCTTTATTACTTTTGATTGGTTTACCGGGCTCATAGTCTCGTCGATGTGCGTTTGTGTCAAGTAGCATCGACTTATAATGTTTCATATCACTCTCTGTAACCAAGCTTAAATCGGCGTTCTTTTTCAACAGCAACTGTTTTAAACCAGGCGTATTTCGGTATCTGCGTCCAGCTACGATGATATACTCATCACTGATCGTTATACGAGTAGAACCTAACATCAATTTTCCGTCCTCTACTCTGACACCAAACGGAATATCGGTCAGAGCTTCTGAGGACACTGACCAGGATGACGAATCAATACCTTGGTTGTTTTCAACTAATGATTTGTACGAAGAGTCACTTTCGATATCAGATTCATATTCGTCTTCATTGTCGTTATTATCATTGGTTCCTTTACTAATTGTGAGTTCTTTTTGCAAAGTTTTATCGATAAACGGAACTTCGATTTCTTCATTTTCTATATTATGCGGAACACAAGCCTGCTTACTGACATTAGCAATTTGGTTGAGTGGTTCTGTTACCGGCTTGAAAACTGATTCCAGTACTTGCTGATTGTTAAGCTCAGCATCTCTCATCTTTCGCACCTTCTTCTTAACAGCATCTGCAGCCTCAACAATTTGTCTTTTCAGTGATTTTTCCATAGTAACAAAAAGTTCGTGATTGATTAAGCGCTGTCTGAAGAATAATAATATCGCGAGGGTAACACTCTTAAATATAAATATTTTTAATCAAAGACAACAAAAGTGTCAAATTTATTTCTATAACATCCTTTATTTTTGGAGCAATCTTTATTAATCACTACATAATTGAAAGGTTCACTCCATATTTTCGAACACATTTCACGAAATTCAATCCATGTCATATCAGTGTTGACATGTTCTTCATAAATATGCCGTAAATTAATTTCATCTTGTTTAAAAAGTATGATTAAGTTCGCATTATCTCTTACTAACTGCTTGGGGATTTTACTATATGTTTGGTTCAGATAAAAACAATCTATGCATTTGTGTCTTCCCATCGCAAAATAATCACGCATGTTATTTTGATTTTCACAAGCAACATCATCAAAAATAATCACGGAGTTGGGTTTTGCGTCCTGAACGCTTAGTACTTCCTCATTTCCCTGATATTTCTGGAGGGAAATACCGGGAACCCGTTGCAAAACTCTTTCTAAGAAAATGTACTTAGGTTGGTGCAGAGTTTTTGAATAAACATAAACATTTTCAAATCTTAATCCATTTTCGTGTATAAGAAGACCAATTAATAAATTGGTTTTTCCACAATTGGATGGACCACAAATGATACATCGTACTGAGTTAGGTAATAATTCCCCATGACGAAAACTAGTCTTACAAATATCATCGCAGACTGTATCAACATGCAGCGATTGCGGTTGTTTTACAAATTTCATGATTACTGTTGGAAATGAACCGATTGAAAATGAGTGAATGTATATAGTACGTTAACATTTATAAACTTACCACAACCTCTTTTGCGTTACTGGTCATTGATCGAGTGGATTGATCATTATTAATAAGCATTCTGTACCACCCTTCAGAGCGATAGCAAACTCGCATGATCATTTGTTGTATACAGTTATACACTAGAGAGTAAGTAAACGGAGAGTTGATGGATGATCATCGTTGCTCATCAAGTACGCAGCAAAATGTACTGTCTCGGTCGAGTTTATCGGTCGAGTGGAAAGGCGAGTCGATTATCAATTATTGGGCGTTCTAGACCACTGTCGGCAGCGAGGCGTCGCCGAGCGATTTGCCGAAAGTGGTCTAGAATGCCCAATAATATACTACTGAACCAATCGTTAAAGTTGGTCATATAGTAAGTGCGCCGGCGCCGTTTGCGAATACTTATGCATCTTACCTTTCAAAGGAACCCGATTAATTCCAATTTTCTCACCCATGCCTTACTGCTTACACCTTTCTTTAGTATGTAGCAGGTATTACAAGATTTCTGATTGTACAATCTGATAAAAATGTTTTATTGTTGATCTTTCTAACCTATTAGAATTAATGGGCCGTCTTCACGTGGCAAATGAATCTGTGAATAATGGTCTTTCATCTATAAATTAATTGCAACAGAAGCTGTTTTACCTTACCACTTCTATTTCACCCAACCTCTATTGGGTGAAATACGTTCGGAAAAATACTGAAAACCTTTGAGCGTGCTCGAAGTTTGTACTGCGTTTGTTTTAAGCGTTTATTACATTGAAGTTTTCAATACAATAAAGAAATTTCCATTTCAAGAAAAAGCGGGGTTGATATAAGAAATGAAGAAGAAGATGAAGTATTTTTTTTCATCAAAGTTCCTAATTAGTTTAGGGACGTCACAAAAACGTGAAAAGTCATGCTAAGCGGTCGCCTCCTTCTACGAAGCAGTCATTCTAGTTAAGGAGAATCAACCTATCTATGATCCACCATAAAATAATTTGAATTTTGAATTTAATCAATATTTTTGTGCAATGTTATTTAATTTGATGCACAAAATGTTTGTTCGTTCGTTAGACATAACAACGTAGTCAATTTCAAATTATTACCTCTAATATGAGATAGACTCTACTAAACTGACGACAATTACTCAATAATAACCTAATCTATCAGAGGAAATAGCTTTTTAAGCTCTTATATTCTTCTCGATTAGACTCAAATTGTAATGCCAATACACGTTCATATTAATTATTTATAACGGGTCCCATAGACCAATAGCCTTCTAAATGTATAAGTTAGCATTTTTTCTGCTTACCAAGGTTATTGCACTTCAAATCAAACATCGAATTATAGTTTTTGTTCACTTCTCTAACAAGTTTGGCACACAGTGCTAAACGGTCGGTGACTTGGCGAATTTTGTCCACAATGCATGGTTGTATAACTCTGTGCGAGTGGGCGGGGCGTGACGTCATCAGTGGGTGCCATTTTTATTAACGGTTTTTTGGAGGTTATCTGTTGATGTAGTTAAGTTTTATGATGAAGAATAATGATTTTATGGTGGATTCATGTTGTAATTTTTAAATAAGTGCCTGACGACCAAAAAATAAATTTTAATATTTGGAAATTACGCATCGACGAAATGCCTAGTGTGGGGCTTTGTTTTTTTTATGTCCCCTGTGCTTCTCACGGCCTGCAGCAGTCCATCTTACACTATCTTCCAGCCACCAGTCAATGTTCGCGACTCTAGAACCTTTGAGGTTCAACGGCCACCGGCTTTTTGTAACAATGTCTTGCCCACAGCCACTTAAGTTTGACAATTCTCCGGACTATGTCACTTAACTCGGTTCACCAGCTTTTTTGTTCAAATTAACATAAAAATATATTCCTCCACTCAGGACCTTTTCAACACAATTTCGAACGAGATTTGAATTTTAAAACGAACGCGAAAAAAAAACAACGTTATTCAAGTACCTACCTAATGGTATTTATTTAGTCTACATTATTATTCAATTGTGCACACTGTGCATTTTGTGATACGAATTTTGATTAGGGACTTCGTCAGAAATGGTTCACTGTTCTAAATATGTTGGTGTGTTACTGTGCTGCATTCCTAGGTGTTAGAATTGTTGCTACTTGATTATTTAATAGGTTTGATGAGCTGGTGGCTAAGTAATTACAGCCGCACAGGCCGATCTTCCGGGTTAAGCCACGGTCTGTGGATAGGTGACCATCTGTCATAGCGAGTTTCCTGCGTGTCTCGAAAAGAACGTACGTAGTTGGTACCGGCCGACATTTGTAGATCCTTGACAGTCGTTAATCACAGTCAGAAGCTCGAAAGTCTGTCAACCAGTCTTACCAAGGGGTATAGTATTACCTAGTTACTGGCTTGTGGAGGTCCGACAGGCAGTCGCTCCATGTAAAATACTGATATCCAACTGCATCTGGTTTGACTGAAAGCCGACTCCAAGAAGTTGGGAAAAGGCTTGGCAGATTATTTAACAGGTTTGATAAACTAATTTATCTGACCGCCTTAAATACGAAGAAAAATTATCATTTGTTTTTTTTGCGAACATGTTAACAAATGAACTTCGATAGCGCCATATTATGACGTCACACAGCGCAGAGCGTTTTCCACAAATTCCACTTTATTGTTAAAGTATTAAGTTTCAAATCGAATGGTAGAATTACTAACAACCCGTTTAAGCGATGAGCGGAGCGACGAGCGGCGCAGACAAAACATTAGTTACTTTATTATTTCGCAAAACGCCACAGGCGGCGCGGCGTCTCGTGGCGTGTTACAAACACTTCCATACATTTGATCTTATCGCTCGCTGCCCCGCGCTAACCTACGGCTCACAGCGGAAAGGTTCAAGGGCCGAATACCTACGGAACTAAACGATTCATGAAAGCCGTATTCATTACAAATCAATTAGTAAAACACGTTAAATATATTCTGCCAGCGTTCTAACAACTTGGGTGGTGTCTCAGAAGTAATTAACCAAGCAAAGATTTAAAGAAAGAAAATGTTTATTTATAAAGGGAACTGTAATTGAGGAGCTCGTGTCTAAACATATAAAACCAGGCTTGTTGCAGTGAGTGAACGAGGTGGCGCTAAACGACGTGTATAGCTCTGTCTCTTTCAGTCACTGGAGCAAGCCCGGTTTTAAGACGTCATAATACGGCCGCTGGCCGATCTTCTGGGTTGAGCCGCGCTTGCCGAGGTTGGTCTGCGGATGGGTGACCATCTGTTATGTCGAGTTTCCTCCGTGTTTCGGAAAGATGATTTCACCACGTAAACAAAAAAAAAGTAAAAGATTTCAACTGGGTCATCTCTGATAGCCGTTTTATACCAAGCCATATAGTGTACTGGTAATCATCACAGCAAATACCTACAGTTTTCTTTCACCGTTTTCTCGTAAAAACCGGGTAATAAAATTACACAGTCAGCAATTTTTTTTTATTTAATGATAGGTTCGCGTTTGACCACTATCTCGCCTGATGGTAAGCGAAGATGTGGTAGCGGTGAAGCACGCTTGCCTAGAAGTAACCCACTATCAACTTAAAGACCCCAAGGTTATAGCTGTCGGGAAATACAGACGCCGGCAGAGAATTCCACTCCTTAGCTGTGCAGTCAGTTCCGTATACATCTATCCTGCCTTCACTCGATCACTCAAACGTTTTTATCCTCTTTTTTGTACCCCAAATTGTGGCCCCCCATAATCTTGATCAGCTTTGGACAAAAGAACATAATTTGAGGTATTTCGACTATGATACGTTAGACCCTGCACGCTCTACTTGGTTCGGACAAAGGTCGGTTTTTGTCCAAAAGTTTTGGTGCGCTATAGCACTGGGGATCAAGTGAAGTTGTGTATGGTTGGCGCGTTAGTGAAATGTGACAATAGGATATTTTACTGCATAAAAAAATTGAATATAGAAATTTCATTTACAATAAGATACAGTCGTGCAGCAGCTGTTATGGATGATTAAGCGATTTTTGGCAGTTATCATCCGCCTAGCCTTAGGGATCGCCTATCCGTAGCGGTCGGCTTCCAGAAGAACCAGATGCAGCTGAATATCAGTATTTCACACGGAGCGACTACCTATCGGAAATCCGCATCCCAGTAACTGGGTAATACGATACCCCATGGTAAGACTGGTTATCAGACTTTAGAGCTTCTGACTAATAGTAACGACTGTCAAAAATTTTCAATTTACAGCCGGGACCAACGAAACTCGCAATGACAGAAGGTCACCCATCCACAGACCAACCTCGGCAAACGCGGCTTAAACCAGAAGATCGGCCTGTGCGGCTGTAATTGTTAAGCCACGAGCTTTTTGAACACGTTATCTGGACATTTTATTTTATAATCTAATGTGGCAACCCTAACTAGTGAGTTCGAACAATGTTTAAGCGCCCTAATCTCTGTTTTTGCTGCTAAAGTTCTTTGACCGTGCTCCCCTTTGTTCCACATAAGTTTTGACTGTTTATTTTACCTTCCGTTAAACCTTTTGCTAAACTACGTTGAAATCCACCTACTTTGTTAAGAGTACCATGTAATCGGGCGAATCAAAACTCAAGGTCTACCTCTCGGGCATGCGGATGGCGAGTAATGGGTGACTCGTCGTCCAATCATGCACCATGCCCGGGACGATGCCGCTACGTGTTCCACGTGCGTCAAAAAGAGCTGTCAGCAAACTGACGGGCCCCTCTTAGAGAGCCAAAGCCTGCCAGGGGCCTGCCAGACAGTCCAGTCTCATGAAGTAACCGTGACCCTGGAAATCAAAGGGCTATTGAAGAATCACCGTGGATTTTAGTCAGTACAAGTCTGACAGTCCCTCTCATCCCGCCCTGGGTAGGAAGCCTCATTTGATGATTTTACCGCGATAAAAAAGGGTCTAACCCTGAGCAGTTCTTGCAGACTCTGCTGGGGTCGCGAAATTTTGCACCGCGGTCCCGGAACGCGAATAGTGTGGAGTGATATTCAGTCCATGTGCCGGTTTTTACACACCAAAATCAAGAAGGGTCCAAATCTATAAATGGTCTCACTTTACTTTGTTTTAAGAAAGTAAGTATTACAAACGCCCGGGGTCGCGGGACTGCCTCATCAGATTACCGTGACCCTGGAACGTAAAGGGCTTTTGAAGAACACCGTGGGTATTAGTCAGTACGAGTCTGACAATACCTCCCGCCCTGGGCGGTAGGACTCATTTGATGATTAAACAACAGTAAAAAAAGTATTGCAAACACCGTTTACAGCTCAAAATGGTTTATTTTAATAGTAGAGTTAGATTCATAGCGAAGTTATTAATAATGTTAAATACAATGACCTCTTTTTATTACACCTTTTATTTTCAGATTCCATACACCTTAGATCCCTCTTCTCATCCGAAACCTATAAGTATTTGGGTATGTCGGAAGCGCTTGGAATTAATGTATCGGTCATGAAACGATCATTGAGGGAGCGCTTCTTCGGACGCCTCAAGAAGGTTACTGCCTAACCCCCTAGCTTACTGAGCAAGTGCCTTAAGTACCCCTGGAGTAGTTGTTTCACGCGAACCTTGTGCCAGGCAATGATGGACTCTTTTTGGCCCATCACGGTGTTATAGCTAAACTCACCGCGAAACACCTACTGTAGGCACGAAAATACTGGATAAATACTGACTGCTTAAATAACTTTATAAGTAAGGCTAGTATTTCCTGTGAAGACGACACCAAACACACTGACATTACATATATGTATACACAGGTAGCGCGGATCTTATTTAGTTTCACAGATTAAAAGGTTACCCTAGAGCCAATAATTTATTGTTGGCCAGAAATCTCAAGTTTCCGAATAACTGTTTAGTATTTATTACATACGTTCAGTATGAGATATTATCTTATATCTGACTAGCACTCCGGCCGCGACTTCGCCCGCTCGAATTTCGAACTTTGCCTCTGTGAAATTATACTCCCGGCCGGGTCCCTCTATGTGAGATACTTTTGGAAAATCTAAATAAATATCCAATAAAAGAGATTCCTAGCACTTGACGTAACGAAGTTTCATACAAATTATCATCGGTTGAATTTTGCAAAATCCGTGCTCATTGCACACTTACTTCGTTTTAAGAATGGGTTCCAGCGGTTCCCGGGGTCGCGGGACTTACGAATTACCATGACCCCGGAATGTAAATGGCTATTGAAGGACACCGTGGACTAGAAGAAGCACTGGAGGCTAGCGCAGGAGACTAGCGCTGGAGACTAGAGCTGGAGACTAGTGCTGGAAGCTAGCACTGGAAGCTAGCACTAGAAGCTAGCACTGGAGCCTAGCACTGGAGGCCAGCGCTGGAAGCCAACACTGGAAGCTAGCGCTGAAGGCTTACACTGGATGTAGGAAGATTAAAAATTCTCGTAATTTAAAAAATCGAGTAAGGCTCTTTTACATTTGCAACAGAACTGTCGCAACGGTTAACCCAAATAGCGTACATCAGTTCCGGTGACACGTATATGTCGGACGGTGGGCAATAAGCCTTATTTGGTTGCATTTAAGCAATTTGAGCTCGACCACATCGCGGTATTTAAATGCATGAAAGTCGGGCTGATGTGCCTAAAAATAGATTTGGGAATAAGTATTTATTTTTAATCGACTTCAAAAAGGAGGTTCTGATTTCGGTTTTTTTTTAATTGTATTTACACCGTTTACTCGTGAATAGCTCGTGGCTAAATAATTACAGTTGCACAGACCGATCCTTTGAAGCCGCGCTTGCCGAGGTTGGTCTGTGGATGGGTGACCATCTGTCATAGCGAGTTTCCTCCGTGCCTCGGAAAGCACATAAAGCCTTTGTTATCGGCTGTCATTTGTAGATCTTTGACAGTCGTTACTGTTAGTCAGAAGCTCATAAGTCTGACAACCAGTCTTACCATGGGGTATCGTATTACCCAGTTACTGGGTTGTGGAGGTCAGATAGGCAGTCGCTCCATGTAAAATACTGATATCCAGCTGCATCTGGTTCGACTGGAAGCCGACCCCAATATAGTTGGGAAAAGGCTAGGCAGATGATGACACCCTTTATTGTAAAGTTGTTGTTTTTTTTTAATTAACGGGTAAAAGAGTGCAAGAAGACATTATAGTGATATCCAAAAATGTCTTAACCTTATACATTTGCAACTGAATCACATACAAAAAAAAACTGCTAGGACTTCGCCCGTTACACTCATTTTCGACTCCCACCTTAAAAGAACGGCCTTCTTACCAAAAAAGGAACCTTGTTTGGTAACGCCACTCGACACTTTATTAAATCTTAATACAAGGGGTATAAGGACTGTTTTTAGTTTCTCTTGAGTGGTACGGTTAAGTTGGTTTTGGCCCACTCAAAACCTTGTGAGCTACTCTATGGCGTCATCGATTCAAATCTTTTGGTATATTGTGTAGATTGAGTTTCTTTGTTATGTGTTTGTAGAAAGTTTTATATTGTACATGTATAAGGGAAAAATCTTGCGTAATGCCCATTTTTTGACACGAAGAAACTGTTCCTTAAATTATTTTATCAACTGAGATTGAAATGCAAAAAAATATATGAAAAAATTAAGTCAGTTTAATTCCTAACACGTTTATTCTCTAAAGAAATAAAAAAAAAAAAACAACAAAAAAGTGAAAAATTACTTTTGAAGGAACAGTTAGGTACAACCTTGACTTTTTGGCCACCGACTTCCAATAACTTTTCATTCAGTAATTGTTTAACACATTTCTTGTGTTTTTTTTTAAGTTAGAAAAATATAATAAGTTAAGAAAAATGCTGAAAGGATTCTCGAGGCCGATTTTGACGAAAACTAAAACTGGATCATTGGATTTAAAAAAAAGAAACTATAATCCTGTCCAGGAATCGAACCGGCTGATTTTGAAAAAAAAAAAATAACACGCTATACATATTCTGGTAAGTAATGAAGTACTGCAAACATAATTCTTTATATTCAAGGAATACTAACATCTAGTAAAATTTAAAAGTTTATATATTCAAATAAAACAACATTGGCACTGCAACCAAATTAACGGTCGAATATTTAATTATTCGAAATTTCAGTCATCTCTCAGTTCGGCACATCACTAGTTCCATTAAGCCGCGCGCACATTCGCGACATTGTTTTAATTAATAACGAAGCGAGCAGTTCGAATACGTGTCCGAGCACTAATTGCCTACAAAATGAACAGCCAGAGAAATTAATTTAAAAGTAGAATGGTGTAAGCATTAAGGGGCCTTTTACAGTCCACTAGCGCCGCCAATCGAAAAAATTTCATAACTCGTAAATATAATCAAAATAAACGGCCGTTTTTGTTTTGAATGCACGATTTAGCTAAACAGCTATATTTCAAGTGTTGACAATGTGTTATAAAATTACGTTATTGCCTTTTCTACAGTAATAATAGACCACATTTTGTATTTTTGATCTATTTACGAGTTATGACATTTTTTCGATTGGCGGCGCTAGTGGACTGTAAGAAGCCTCTTAAAAAAATACATAAAGCATTCTAGGAAGGAGGCTGGTCTTATCTGTGCGTTTTATAAAATGGTAGGAAAGTCATTCAATATTTTTATAAAATAATACTTGGGGTGTGATCTACAATCGACACCGAAGCCAAAAATGATGACTGATGTGACCCCGGAACGTACCTATTAAAGGACACCGTGGATTTTAGTCAGTACGAGTCGACAGTCCCTCCCGCTCTGTCCTGGGTGGGAGGACTCATTTAATGATTTTCCCACGCCAAAAAAAAAGTAGTAGTTGTTCCGGGTCTGGGTGTTTGTGAATTTCTATGTTTGTAAACGCACCTACAATACAGGAAGAAATTCCTAGAGTGTGGCAACGATTAAAAAAAAATGGTCAAAATATCAAAAAAAAAATGAAATCAATAATAACCGCCCACTTTAAAAGCGCCCATCAATATCTGACAGTTCTGCCGCCCCCCCATCAAGTCGCAACACTGACTTAAGTGGTTCACACATTATGTGCGGTCACGGAGCCATTAAAAAGTATGATTCCAACGATTAGCTATTCACATTTTAAATGATGGAAGACATTGAAGAACGCCCTTTGTAACAGCATGTAACTATCAAATGTATGGGCTCTCTTACCCTCTAAAGCCTTTGGCAAACAGACAGGCGAGTCCGAAGCGGTAACGAACCGATACGAGAAGTCAGTCCGATAGTTCGGTCGCGCTATCGGATCGTTTTCGCTTTTCTATGTGACTGGATTCAAAAAAATTCAAACATTACAAATAAAAACGCCTCGCTTCGCATTCGACACGCCTGTCTGTTTGACAAAGGGTTAAGAGCCCATACATTATTTCGGGAGTTCTACCAATTCTTGTCGACTAGTTATTTTTTTGTTTTTTGGTTTGATGACCATTTTCAACTCATTTTTCATTTAAAATTATTATAGATTTTATTACGTACTTCTAAATCGTCGTATTACAATGGGGTTTAACTAAAAACACACGTTTAAATCTCATAAAACTACGGTTTACATAAACGTTATTACAAATCGTGGTTTTGTGATACCATGGTCTAACAATATTAGCTGTCAAAGGTGTGTCAAGGTTTCTAGTCGAGTGGGGTCAATTTTAGACAGCTATTGCGCAGGGTTCATACTTTAAGTCTATGGTTAAAACAGATTTCTTAGACCCCATTCGCACGAGCGCTTTTTTTTAACTGTATTTGATTGAAGAAGATTAAGTGCTTGGCGGTGACATTTCAGTTCAATTTACGTTTTTGTTCCAACTGAGCGCTTTTATAACGCCCAAAAAAAAGCGCTCGTGTGAATGGGGGCTTAAAAACAAAGTGACGACAACAAAACACAGGCTAAAAAAGTTAACTTTTTTTTTAAACGCGTTCTTTTTATCGTCATTAGTGAATATTTTGTACATACTGCCAGCTTGCTACTCTAATTATGGGCCAACAAACAATGCGCTTTCTCAGAAATGGCGACTGGCCGTGTAAATACGTGTATGTGGACAAGAAGGTATTTTAGTTTATTTTTAGACTAGTATCCGCTCGCGGTGTCGCCCGTATTCAATTCTTTTTATCTTTTTAAAAGACCATGAAATAGGGTTTTTTTTTATCGTGGTAAAATGAGTCCTCCCACCCAGGGCAGGGCCGGAGGAACTATCACACTTGTACTGACTAAAATCCACGGTGTCCTTCACTAGCCCTTTACGTACCGGGGTCACGGTAATGGGAAAGTCCCGCGACCCCGGCAGGCATGAAATAGGGATAAGATAGTTCTTTATCCCGATATCATGTTCCCTTTTTTTTTAAACATGGTAAAATCATAAAAGTCCAGGGCAGCCGAGCGGGAGGGACTGTCAGACTCGTACTGACTAAAATCCACGGTGTACTTCGATAGCCCTTTACATTCCGAAGTCACGGTAATTCTTAAGTCCCACGACCCCGGCAGGCTTTGGCCCTCTAAAGGGGGGCCCCGTCATAATGCTGACACTCTCAGAGGCGCGCGTGGAACACAACGCGCCGTCGACCCGGGCATGGTTCATGGTCGGACAGCGAGTCGCCCATTAGGTACTCGCCGCCCGAATTCATGTTCCCTCAGCATAACTTTCAACTTGTAGCGGGCAAAGCCACTGGCAACAACTAGTATTATGATATTGCTAAAGTGGTCTTTTTAGACCTTGCTTTCAAATAAAATTAGCAGCGGTCGTCGGCACGATCAAAGCTCCAGACACGCAGTAAATAACAAGTTAACGATCTACTCGATGGTTTCATAGCGGCTCTAGTCTATGGTAGCATCGGTCTACTGCTCTATAGTCTATGGTAACTTAGTAACCTATTTAGTGATCAGTGTCACGTGAAAATATCATTTTGTAGAGCAAGAAGTGCGGCTGCAAGTATCCGCATATACTTATGTTTTTCCGCATCGATAGTACCTACATGAATTGGACCTCCAATTTAGTGACTTGCAAGTAGTGACAGTTTTTTTCTTTAATAAGTATCTACTTTGCTCCACACTAGGAATTTCTCCTGTGTCGTGGGTGCGTTTACAAAAATAGAAACTCATATACACAAACACCCAGACCCGAAACAACTACTTGTAGGTCATACAAATATTTGTTTCGTGCGGCAATCGAGCCCACGACACGCTGCGCAGTGTCCAATCGCTCAGCCACTGCGCTAAGGCCGTATACAGAATGAAAGCTGGAAACTTATAAGCGCTTACCGGCGCTTGACTGCGCTTGTCCGTTCTACACAAAGGAAGCAGACCAAGCAAGTTGTTCATTAATATTAAATGGCAGCACCCAGCGCTGTCAGCGCGTGTTGAGGCTTGTCGGAACTTATCGCTACTGTTCAGTGCTCATCGGCGCGCGTTCATATATTTTCCTGCGCGGGTTACCAGCGCTGTCAAGCGCCGGTTAGCGCTTATAAGTTTCCAGCTTTCTTTCTGTATACGGCCTAACAAACATCTGTAATTCTCAGCCGCTCTCCATTCCCATTTACATTAGTTATAGACACACCTGGGGGCCATGACAGTGTCATTACTACTCAACAGGCGCGTTCCCAATAAACTGCTCGATAAATAATTCTCCCCATGACACCGCTTTGTTATCGACGTCCATATTTCACCGAGAATCAGAACTGGATCGGGCGGGAAAAATGGGGGGTCTGGGGGAAGTTGGCTGGATCAAATGTTGATGACTAGCTGCCAGGTGCTTCGCCCGCTCCAACTCGAAAATTATCCCACTGTAAGATACAATTGACATAAAAACAATCCTATGTGTTAATCTAGGTTGGTCGCGGGACTCACGAATCTAATTCGATTTTTTGGTTTTATAATAGGTATTTCTTCTGGTAGGCGTTTTATGAAAACTTCACAAAGTAAGAAAAAAAATATTCAAAACTAACAAGTGCTCCTTCTTCAAGTTAATGGTTGGCTAAGAAAATTATATCATTATCTCATGTTCCGACGTACGACCATAGACTAACAACCGATCATTATCTATGCACAATTGTCTAAGAAACAGAATGTCACTACTCTGAATATACAGTCCTTTCACAGTTTGTATACCTCTAACAATAACTAAGAAGCTACCTTATTCCAACGAAACAAAGTACAGTTTGTAAGACAGTGATATCATCGTCATCGTGTCGTCGCAGCGAGTCTTCTTGTATATTTCCCTATTACTCATCAGATCAGCAGTCACCTCCTTTCCAACCATCCTTCAGATAATCCATTCATTAACCTATTTTTAAAATTTACCATTTGATTATTATCAGTTGTTTCCTCCCGTCTTAGATGGAGTAGAAGGGAGTGTCAGACTCTTATTGACTGAAAATCCACCTTGTGGTTCAATTACCCTTTACGTTCCAGCGCGAAGATATACCTACTGCTTAGACATTAGACAGTCCCACGTGCTTTTCAAACAGTCTTGCAATTCGTCAACCAGTAACCAACCTATTTACAAAAATAAAGTACACTTTGATTTTGACAGTAAAGAAAAGAAGTAGGTAAAATAAATGTGAATACACTGTACCTCAAATTGAATATAGTTAACTTAAACGATACTTAAAACTGATATGTTGACAGAAAGATGAAAAAAAATAACGCAGATTAACAAAAAACTAGAACATTTGACGTAATTGAATTGTATCTTCCCGTTTTTATTTTAAAAAAGTTCCGAGGCTCTGACTGACAAACAATGGACAGCCTGAACGACTGACGGGAGGAAAAAGAAAGAGTCAGATATCTTCTCGAATATATTATTGCAATTATATTCATAAAAAATCTTCAAAACTAACAGTAGTTTAAAATAAACTTCGATTTCTGGGTCAAACTTCTACTTACAACGGAAGGAAAATTAATTAATTTGCATCAAAAATAAGGCCTCTGTTCGGGTCAAAAGAGAATGAACTTTAATCAATACCCACGAGAATCTATTTTGAAGAGATTAGATGTTGAGATTTTGGGCTCTATTACCCATTGTCTGATTTGTTCATTGTTGATCCAAAGTCTAAGTTCATCCAAATCAAGGCTCAAAGACATAAATCTAAGTTGAAAATACATACATATTTATATTGTAGAGGAAAACCTCAAAAACTTACAAAAGTATAAAAGCTAATTTCAATTTTGAAGAAACTTCGTTGTAACAAAACGGTGCCTAAAACTAGCAAACCCAGCTTCCACTATTCACAACACACCTCGACGCGGGAAAAAAGTAAAATTGACACCGGTTTAAAAATAGAACGAGTTCCCGCCGCCATTGGTTTTTTTTTTTTCAAGCGACATTAATATTTTCTCTGGAGCCGGGCCTTTTTACATTGTTATTTAAAAAAAAGAACTTTAATGTAGTGTCTTTGCTCATCATGCTGAGCATCATCGCAATTTGCTGCTTCTTGAGTTATTACAAGTATGGTGGCGATTTTTTAAAGTCATTTTATAGGAACATATTACTATAGTTTATTATAAATATGAAAAGTGAATTCATTTGTTACTTTGTTCTGCTTTCACACCTAAATTGATAATCTGATTTTGATGATTTTTGGCATAGTAGTAGATCAGACTTCTTTATTCTGTAATAACTGTTGCCCATGATTTTGCGCCTCCTGTAATAATACCTAACCGCTTAATCTAATATCTATCCCTGTACCAAAATTCTTAAAAATCTGTTCAGGCATTTTGACGTGGAAACAAAGTGTACATACATAGAAACGAACAAAAACACACGCCTTCATATTTGTTATAGGATAAAATTTGAAGCAGTCTGAACAAACACGCAAAGCCGCAGCCAAAAGCTATTTTCTTATAAAGTTAGACTTAAAATTTCAAATGTTTTACGTTTTTCAACCGTGTGTTAGTGTAATCCTACCTTTCTTACACAGAACTCGTTCTAAAGCACCTGTGCACGCCTTTTTTAGCCAGCCATATTGGATTTATTGACGCATAATGGTGTATTTGTTGAATGTTTATTTATTATCGGCTTATACATATTATAGCATGGGTGTTGAAGAAAAGAATTTGATTAATCAGAGTACTGTGAGCAAAATATATCGTTAGCATTTTATTTTTTCTGTACTTTTGGACTTTTTACTCCTTTACTCATCACCTGCCTGCCTTTTCCCATTTATATTGGGGTCGGCTTCCAGTGGAACCAGATGCAGCTGAATATCAGTATTTTACATGGAGCGACTGCCGGACTCTCGGACCTCCACAACCCAGTAACTGGGTAATACGATACATGGTAAGACTGGTTGTCAGACTTATAAGCTGTAACGACTGTCAAAGATCTACAAATGACAGCCGGGACCAACGGCTTTACGAACTTTCCGAAGCACGGAGGAAGCACGCTATGACAGATGGTTACTCATTCACAGACTAACCTCGGCAAGCGCGGCTTAACCTGGAAGAAAGCACAGACCGATTTCGAGTTAAATTAGTTTACAATAATTAATCAAAATCAAAAGATCCATTTTTCCTATCGTCATTATCTTGCATATGAAAATATTTACTTAAGAGCGTGCAAGTGTTAGAAAAGCGTGCATGACGTCAGAACATGGCGCCATCACAGTTTGGTTCTAATCGTGGTCGCATGCAATTATTGTTTTTCTTGCAATCATTAAATACAGCCAGTTATGTAATTGCCCTACTAATAAAACTTAATTCCTTTAGACACTCTCGATGGTTAACAGCTTTCATTTTGACAGCATAATATCATTCATCTACTCGAGAAAAGAGAAAAAAAAACACACACACAAGTGTTGCTATTGTAAATAATACTCACGGTCTGGGGTGTAGGATTAGCTTCCAGTGTTACCAGAATAGATGTGGTTGAATATAATATTGTTATTTTTTAACTGGTCGGTTGTTGATTTAATTTCATTCTCCTCCTGGTAAAAAGGTTTTACGTTACTTGGACATCGAATATTTACTAGCATATTTTTAAAATATTGTAGTAAAGATAGTTAATAAAATGACATTCTTATCTTTAAAGTTAGAATGGGCTGGATATCATACAACTTAATCTATATATATATATATAAAAAGCCACTTTTCGTTGTAATTTTATAACTCAAGAACGGGCTCACCTATCCAAACCCAAATGTTTAGGCTTTGTTCGGACTATTTAGTAGATGCGGTTCTTCATTTATCACATTTTTTGTAACAAATAATGATGTAGAAGTAGGATTAGTAGTGTAGTAGTATTGATTCCGTGGCGTTACGAAGTTCGCGGCGTCAGCTAATCATTTATAAAAATGAAATAAGTAATTATCTAAAAAATTCTAATGAGTAGTTTATTCTACTGGAGTACTGGACCCTATTTGTAGTCTGTCCTATTTTTTTTTACGTGGTAAAATCATCACATGAATCCTCCCACCCAGGGCAGAGCGGGAGGGACTGTCAGGCTCGTACTGACTAAAATCCACGGTGTCCTTCAATAGCCCTTTACGTACCGGGGTCACAGTAATTCGTGAGTCCCGCGACCTCCTGTTTTTAACTTAATATATTTATTTAATTCTAAACATTATGCCCTTTATGACAGGCGAAAACATTAAAAAAAGCAAGAGTAATTAAAATGACACCGCACCACTGACAACAGCTAAATCAAAACAACAACAAACATGCTACAAGTGTTCATTATCTCGTAATTTTGATAAATCACTCCACAGTACGTCACTCATTGTTCATAAACTTTCCCAAACAATTAATATTGAAGGAGGTTCCATACTTGATAGTAATCGGGGTCGTAGGCAGATCGTGTGAAACCGATATCAATCTATCGAAGTTCTATTATTATCTGTGGCACAAAATGGCCGCCTGTCAAGATGTAATTATGGCGGGATGTATTTTTTTTCGTTTAATTCTGAAGGAAGCCTTTCTTCTGGTTTCTAGTTAGTGTTTCTTTTATTCTTTAAATGTATTTTTGAATAAAATAAAAGAAGGATGTTTAATATGTACTTGGTAACTATCGTTGTTTAATGTATACGAATTAGTTTTCAAAAATAAAAATTCAACAGTAGATTTTCACTTAGTTTCCTAAATCTTACCTAATTTTTTTGTATTTTTTTCTATTTAGCTTACTACGTCTTAACTAATTTCTAGAATTTTTCCAATAAAAGGGAACAAATTTTCTCCGCTGTTCCTATCGACTTTTTTCAATAATGTTTTATGTGATGACATGAGAATACACAATACAATACCAACAAGTTGTATTAAAGCTATAAAAGTTTTATTGCGATAATTTTCTAGTAATTATGTTCCGTAACCCGTTATCTAATTAATTGTGAAGAAGACATTACATTGAAGTTGTCTGTTACTTAGTTTTTGTACAATTTTCACTTTATAATATTCACCAGCTTTTTTTAAGGAAATCGGCGTAAATATGGATTCAAACGTCATGTCAATGTCAATTTTGACATATGACAGCTGTCAAATTGTATGAAATCACTTTGCGTTCTCAAAATACGCATGTTCTTTCAACTTTAAAATACTTTTGGACACATTAAAACACCGGATATAAATATTAGACATTTATATAAGACATTTCTAGTCGAATTATTATGTATCGATATTGTATAACGAGCAAAGATCATTGCACTTAATTTCAAAATCAATATATACTCCTATTATAGTTATGCAAAGGCTGGTAAAGAGCTGGTGAAATATTTAACATGTCAAATACTACATTTTTACATGTCTAATAAATAAACCTACATATCCCCAACTTTCTTTTTAATTTTTCATTTCTTGTTTTCTCGTTGGCAAAAAGCATTTTATTTCGTTCTATTTTTATTTTCCTGAAAAAAACATTAATTTACAGGGAAAAATATACAGTAAAATAAAATCGAAAGATCAGATATCTCCTGCTTTAACCTACTAACTTACTTTTCAAGCATTATGCCCACAAATGGACACGGGCGAGTCCTCACGTCATCTACCGCTAAACCAACGGTCATAGACAAACTTATATTACCATAAACAATACGCTTGAGCTGTCAACATAATAATCACAGCAAGATCCGGCGCGGACTAGCACATTTTTATACATTTTTTTTAATCGGTTAAAAATGCCTATCGCGTACCCGAACCGTCCGGGGCACGACTGGGTTATGTGGGCCTTGCACCCACTAAAAAATACCGCCGTGGGCCTGCACTCGCCTTCATGGATGTGCCGTGAAGACTGCTACGCATGATTTTCACGACTAACCCAACGCAGTCAGCTTTCGGCCACCAACTCTTTTGACGATGTCCAGGTCTGCGACATCGCCACTACTGACGCTGGCACCTCTTAGGGTGGCATCAGGTCGCCGTGACGTCTCCTCCACCGTACCGTCCTCTCTCCTTCCCATCGTGGAAAAAATTTCTATTTTGTTTATTTGTCATTTTGATAAGTAGGCTTTTCGTGAATTTGTCATTCTGAGAACCAGCCTTTTTGACAATTAACTTGGGAATTTGCCTTTCTGAGAATTTGTCCTTTTGCGACTCGGTTGCCGCCATTTTACGAATTAGGTTTTTTGCGCGTAAACCAGTAAACATAGCCAGCCAACGCAAATGACTTACCCTGAACCATTTCCAACTCAATGAACTCATTCTTTCTTTCATTCCGATGTCTATTTCTCAGACCAACTATTCTAATAACATACCTACAACACTATCAGATCAGAGACATCGTGGGATTTTTCAAAATTACAGTATTAAAATATAATCCAGTTTGAAGATTATATCCGAGTGCCATCTTTAATAATTGTGTGAAAATGTTTGTATGAGAAACATGATTTGTATGAGATAGTATCTCTGTGTCTCGTAGAGCAATTTTAACCGTTGGTCCCTGCTGTCATTTGTAGATCTTTGACGGTTGTTACAGATAGTAAAAAGCATGATAGTCTGAAACAGTCTTAACTAGGGGGTCATCGTATTTTCATTGTAAAATTCTGGTATAATGGTGTGTTCGGTTGTGGGCCGCACGAGGGAGAGGACAGCGTCCTCCCTCCACCCCAGCCGCAGTGGTAAACGCCCACGGTGACGGACATCGCAAGACGATCTCCGGCCACCGTAGGCGCGGGCATGCGGGCAGCGAGTAATGGGCGACTCGCTATTGACGACGACGGCGCGTTGTGTTCCACGCGCGCGCGCTCGCGTTGTGGGCTAAAGCCTGCCGGGGTTGCAGGACTCACAAATTACCATGACCCCGGTACGTAAAGGGCTATTGAAGGACACCGTGGATTTTAGTCAGTACGAGTCTGACAGTCCCTCCCGTACCAATAAACATTGTTTCTTTCTCTTTCTTTCTCTCTCCCGCTCGGCCCTGGGTGGCCTACCACCCTCATTTGATGATTTAACCACGATAAAAAAAAACACTTATAATTTAATCACAAAGATGGCGGCACTAAATTCGTTACAGTCAAATTAAAGTTATCTCCAAAACTTTATTGATAAACAATGTTTTAGTTCGAAATCTCAGCAAACATTTGTGTAAAATTACTCTGTTTGTAATTTATGATTTATTGCAAGTTTTGAATTTGCATCAATTAATTTAATTGGTAACTAATGTTTGTTTATTTTCATTTTCAGGTAAGGATTGCAACGACTTCCCCAAATTACAAGCTGCAAATTATGCAAAAGGATCAGGTATTATACATTATACAAGTTACTTGTATACAAGTTGCAAAATGTATACAACTTGAACAAACCTGTATACAAGTTACAAGTAGGTAGTTTGAACTGCGGATTGTGTTTTTTTTTCAATTGAATCAACTTGTATACGAGTGTGACGTCATATTGTCTTGTACTTATTGCCAAAGCCTGCCAGGGTCGCGGAACTGCCTCATCAAGTACCTAACCGTGAAGGGCGTAAAGGGATATTGAAGGACACCGTGGATTTTAGTCAGTACAAGTCTGACAGCTCCTCCCGCCCACGCCCTGGGTAGGAGGACTCATTTGATGATTTTACCACGATAAGAATAGCCCAGATCTTATTTGAGCTAAGTGTAGTTCTTCTAAGCACACATTCATAAGTATTAATGCCTTTGTCAAACAGACAGGTGAAAGCGAAGCGTTTCCGAAGCGAGACGTCAGTCCGATAGTTTTGTCACACTATCGGATCGCTTTCGCGTTTCTATGTGACTGGATTCAAACAATTCCATACATTACAAATAAAAACTTCGCGCTTCGCATTCGCCACGCCAGTCTGTTTGACAAAGGCTTAAAAGATGATAAAACCCAAAAATAAAAAGTATAGCACCACTTAAGTGCTATACTTTTTTTATTTTTGGGTTTAAAAAAAAGCCTAAACTTTCACCCACATTATCAAAGCCAAGCCCAGACCTTAACTGTTCTAAGTCTAGATCTCCTAGGCATTACTTTCGCGGCACTAGGTCATCAATCACACACGGGCGACGTGTACAATCACTGGGCCACGCTAGGCCACGCTGGTCTGTACCTAGTTAACTAGCCCTAGGTCATAGGGTCGGGCTAAGCCTAGAATAGACCCGCGACTTTCTAAAAGGACTTTGCGTGGCACAATTTTATAATAAATAACTTTATTTTCTAGAAAAGGGCATTTGACTGAAAAAATCTAAATAGTCAGTTATATATATGACACATATGGGGCACATAAGGCTTACGTAAGCCAACAAACAAAAAGCAAAAATATGTGTTTGTATATTTATGTTTTTATGCGGCAATGTTTGAGAGAGACTATGAACGATTGCTTCAGTTCTCATGCTCCCAGCCTAACATTTTAAGGTACACGATTGGCCGGAGGACTTAATTTGAACGCATAACACTGAAACATATCCACCATATGTTAGAGCAGCTACCTCATACGAAACATGGCTTTGTCTTCAATTCTCAAAAGTAAAGTTTGAGGTAGCTCGCGGATGTTTTCTCAGAATTTTAATTGTTTTAAGGCAGACCTGTGTAGTTCCTGGAACCTTTAAAAAACTCGTTTCCGTGTCATATATTTAAGAAATGGTATATTTTGTTAATATAAAACTATATTTGTTTAGTCAAAATCAAATCTTTAATTGCAATTAGGACATCGAAGAATCGATCGACTTTTAAAATGTCGATTATTTCGAAACGAAAGTCGATTATTAAAATTAAAGGAAATAAGATGATATACAAGTTAGGTATATTCATTTTTTTATGATTTTCATTATTTGGTAATAACTACTTTTTTTTTTCTTTTTTTTTAGGCTTCCTTTTTCATTGTTTTCGACTACCTGGTATTATATTTTACAACGCAAAGTATAAAACTATGTACTTACATGCATCACAAACAAGGTTTTATTTTAAAAAAAAAGTAACTGTTTTATTGTTTTACATTCTAAATCTATATTTTTAAATAAAGAATCTAAAAAGAAGAAGAAATCATAATACAAACTACCGTAACAAAAAAGGTTTCGATTTTTCAAATTGATCGCAAACCTTTTTGATGTGTGTACGTAAAGAAAGTGCAAAAGGACCGTGATGTAGTGATGGCTAGTTATGGCAGTCGCAGCAATTTCCCGTGGCCCACAGGTCAGACTTGGCAATCAGCTCAGTACAGAGGCGGTTTGTATGTCTCTGTGTTACCTACATACGTAACTAATGCCAGGCGTAAACTAAGCAAAGCAAGTACTGTAATTATAGTGGTGAGACAAGTTTGAAGAAGGGTTGTCGATAATTTTCATTTTATTTTACGTCGTAAAATCACCAAATGAGTCTTCCCACCCAGGGCATACACTCCGGAGTGGGAAGCGATCGCCTCCTTCTGCGAAGCAGTCATGCTCGTGAAGGAGGAAGCGGGCCGCGTGAGGGAGAGGACAGCGTCCTCCCTCCACCCCAGCCGCAGTGGTAGACGCCCACGGCGTCGGACGTCGCCAGACGATCTCCGGCCACCGTAGGCGCGGGCATGCGGGCAGCGAGTAATGGGCAACTCGCTGTCCGACCATGGACCATGCCCGGGTCGACGGCGCGTTGTGTTCCACGCGCGCCTCAAAGAGTGTCAGCAAAGTGACGGGGCCCCCCTCTAGAGGGCCAAAGCCTGCCGGGGTCGCGGGACTGAACGAATTACCGTGACCCTGGAACGTAAAGGGCTGTTGGAGGACGCCGTGGATTTTAGTCAGTACTGACAGTCCCTCCCGCTCTGCCCTGGGTGGGAGGACTCATTTGATGATTTTAACACGATAAAAAAAAGGGCATACACTCAGAGGTCGGACTTGTACTACTAACTAAAATCCACGCCCTCTACGTTCCGGGGCCACATTTACCCGATAGTCCCGCAACCACGGTAGGCTTTGGCCCTCTAAGGGTTGCTCCGTTATTTTACTGAAAGATCATTGAGGCGCGCGTGGAACACAACGCGCTATCGACCCAATTTTGACAGCTAAGTCAATCGTTTTGACAGTTAACGCCCGAAATTAATATTCTATCTCAATCAAATGTTTTTGACGGACACTTCTCATTGGACATCCAAATTCGGTACTTCATTGGTAACAGACAAGGATCCAATCGAAGACAGTAAGCGAGATAGGTTCCTGCGTCAGTCATTAGTTTTGACAATTTAGTCGATAGTTTTAGGGTGTAGTCAATTATTTAGAGAACTTATTTGAATTGGCTTTTTGACTGAAAAATTCTGATTAGTCCGTCACTTAGATTATCAAAAAATATTCGACCTGTATTTTTTCTTTTGTTTCGTAAACCAAAATTGACGGAGATACGATGCTTTCAAAATTGGCAAAACGTAGCCAAATATAATATTAGCCAATTATAATAGGGTAATTTACTGCATAAAGAAATTGAAAATGTTTTAGTCCGTCAGATTGTTGAAAAATATTACATTTTTTCAACAATCTGAGTTAAATTCGGGAGTCCCGGCTTGTGATGTCATAACGCCTCTAAATTTTTTCCAATCGAGTGACGATTTGTGATTTTTAGAAGCGTTGTATATTCGTCAATATTGGTTTACGTAACAAAAGAAAAAATACGCGTCAAATATTTTTTGATAAATTATTTTTTTGAGTACTGCGCTTCAACTGTGAGATAATTTGTATGTCTGCTATGTAGCAGCCGGCCCGGGGTCGCGGGACTAACGAATTACCGTGACCCCGGTACGTAAAGGGCTATTGAAGGACACCGTAGATTTTAGTCGGTACAAGTCTGACAGTCCCTCCCGCCCTGCCCTGGGTGGGAGGACTCATTTGATGATTTTACCACGATAAAAAAAAAATGTAGTAGCCGGAGCTATCCTTAATTACTTTTAAAACTATGGTATGCAGAAGTACTGTAATTAGGGATAGCTTGGAAGTCTATTCTTTTATTTGAAGGACTCCATCGATTCGATATCGATATATAATTGTACATCCCTAATATTTTACGACCAACTATTATCCACACCTGTTTAGTACGTCGCCTAGATATTCTTGTTGCTGCAATTATATGACCACATTACCTAGGACTAGTGTGATTACTAGGCTTGCAACAAATATTCGGTTACTATTCGGTATTGGGCTGCTTTTTTATATTCAGCCGAATATCTACATATTATTCGGCCGAATACCGAATACTTAAGTAATATATTTTGTTACAGGGAGATAAATTGGTAAAATGAAAAAAAAACGATCCATTACGTATAAATACGTATTTTCATTTCTCTTATAATCATTTAAGTAGTCATTGGTACATAACACAGGTACATAATCATCTTTTGTATTAAAAAAGTTAGGATTCTATGTATTTTAATTATTGTCGTAACCGAAATTTAGAAGGGCAAAGTTTTCATTTCTTTTATTATCATTTAACTAGTCATTGGTAAATAAAACAAGTACATAATCATATCTTAGTTATAGTACTAGAAAAGTGAACAATTTTTCTATGCATTTGAATTATTTCTATAAGCGAAATTTTGAAGGGGAAGTTTATAGTGCAGAAAGAGTTTTTTTTGCATTTTTAGGAAGTAGTTTACGACCGAATACTTTTGCCTTACGAGTATATTCAGTGAGGTGGCTCGCCGAATATTCGGTATTTGATCTACTTCTAAATATACTATTCGTTTGCAAGCACTAAATGAGTCCTCCCACCCAGGGCAGAGCGGGAGGGACTGTCAGACTCTTACTGACTAAAATCCACGGTGCCCTTCAGTAGCCCTTTACGTTCCGGGGTCACGGTAATTCGTACAGTCCTGCGACCTCGTTTGCAAGCCTAGTGATTACTACTACAGTCGCTCCGTGTACAATACTGATAATGGTACTCAGCTGCATCTGCTGCATCAAGGTAAGCAGATGATGAACTGACGGACTAAACAGATTTTCAATAAGATTTGAAACTGACGTGTCCCGACGCGTGAGACTCAGTCGAGCAGAGCTATTTACTTAATTTCTTAATTTATAAAATAACTTTAATATCTCCATTACCCTAAAACTACGAACATTTAACAGCAGTTACCATATACAGGGTGAATTTTTCAACTGGGCGTGGATTACCAAATCTGAAACTAAGAGGAATATCGAATGGGCAGCGGGCGGCGAGTAATGGGCGACTCGCTGTCCGACCATGGACCATACCCGGGTCGACGGCGCGATGTGTTCCACGCGCGCCTCAAGGAGTGTCAGCATAGTGACGGGGCCTGTAGAGGGCCAAAGCCTGCCGTGGTCTCGGGACTCACAAATTACCGTGACCCCGGTACGTAAAGGGCTATTGAAGGACACCGTGAATTTTAGTCAGTACGAGTCTGACAGGCCCTCCCGCTCTGCCCTGGGTGGGAGGACTCATGTGATGACTTTAACACGAAAAAAAAAAAACAGGAATATCGAAAATGCTCACAGGAGTCTTTAACACATCATTACTTGATCCTTATTATCGACACTATCAAATGGCGTAATAATATAGGATGTGTTTTTTTTCCAAAATCACCGGATGCGATTCCTGGCCAGGATTATTGATCTTTCTAAAATCCAATGATGCATTTTAATCTTTCGTCAAAATCGGCCTCGAGACTCCTTCATCATTTTTCGATATTCTTCATAGTTTCGGATATAGCCATCCTAGCCAAGTCCAGTTGAAAAATTCACCCTGTATACGAAAGTAGTTAAAAACGCCACCGGTAAGTACGTACGTGTCCACTTAGTATTTAATATTAGAAGCTAAAAATACTTCAAATTAAAGTTTTAACGGCGTTTTTAAACTTTTTATGGCTTCTAAGGTTACGAGTTTGTGACTCTTTTTCATCTATTAACCTTTTAAGCGCTTGGCTCAATATCAATTGCTGTGCCCCTAGCGCCCGGCTACGAATCGTGCTTTCCTCTTCTCCTCTCTTTCTGCTCCTTTTAAGCTCCGATTTGTAAAATATCATGGTGTACAATAAAAATTATTATATCTGTCTATCTAAATAAATAGAGAGATATAGAATAGATGCAATCAAATCGAACAAAACAACAAGATAAATACGACACGGGCGATAGGGGCACGGAAATGTTTGTCGCATATATACGACTCTGGCGGTTAAAAGGGGATCGCGGTGAATAGTTAGATAAGAGACTCACAGAACCGAGAGATATGGCATAAAAAGGGGGAGGCCTATACCCAGCAGTGGGTGATCCCGGGCTGATATAATGATGATGAGACAATAAACAACTACAATATATGAATGATAGATAGAGGTCAAACGTGAGTGAGAGATTATTAAATAAGATATTTCAAAAAAAAAACTCCACTACATTTTAGAGACCTATGTATCCTGTATGAAACTTTATTAAAATCGATTCAGTAATTTCGTTAAATAAGTACTTTTTGTTACGTGGTAAAATCATCAAGTGAGTCCTCTCACCCAGGGCAGAGCGGGAGGGACTGTCAGACTCGTACTGACTAAAATCCACGCTGTCCTTCAATAGCCTTTACGTTCCGGGGTCACGGTAATTCGTTCGATTCCCACACAGAACAAATATTTGTATGACCTACAAGTTGTTTCGGGTCTGGGTGTTTGTGTATGTGAGTTTCTATGTTTGTAAACGCACCCACGACACAGGAAAAATTCCTAGTGTGGGGCGACGTATTTTTTTTTTTATGAATCTAAAAAACACGGAAGAAAAATGAACCCCGTCGTTCGATTCCTACGTAAAACAAGTGAACATCTCCAAGGAAAACATTTAAATGTGTGTGTGGCGCTCACTCACACATTTATAAAAAAGTGGCTTCACTATAAACGTTACGTTTTGTTTCGAACACGGAATTTGGACCTTTTATAATCTATGTAAGTACTTGACAGTTTGCAAAAACTGTCGTACAGCGTACACTTTCTTAACATACATCCCCAGTATTCTAAAATTAGTCTCAAGCTCTCATAACCCATATCTTCAACAAACTAGTTTCGAAGCAGCTGTAAACTACAACACAGTAAAGTTTTTACAACCCACATACCGTACCATTAATTAATTCTATTAATAGTAATAGTACCAGTTCAGTTAGTCACAACTAATATGCATTTTTATTACTGGCAACTCCCTTAAGTGGTAAGGAGAAACGAGCCTTTTAAATAGGCTGCGTTGTTTTTACTTTTTTTTTATGTGGCAACACTCTTTTATTCCACTGGAACATGGAGAATAGAATTCGGGAGAAGTAACTCTGTCTACGTTAAGGCGTGTCGCGCACTAGGCAGCCTGGCTGCGCATATTTGTGCAATCAGTTATCGCAGCCAATCGACGACTATTCGAAATTTTTTGCTTTGATTTTTTATTATGACACATACATACATACGCCTACACACGCTCTGGCTGCCGGCAATCAGGCGCGTTGTATTAGCTGCCACAGCCAGAAAATGCCCATACAACGTCACATGTTTTACTGGCTGATGCAGCCTGGCTGTCGCAGCCAGGCTGCCTAGTATGCGTGGGGTCTAAGAGTCCGTCAAAATGCTTTAAATAAAGATATTATTAAAGTAAATTAAAGTACAGTTTTTATGTGAGTTTCAATGTTTGTAAACCCACCCACGACATGAGACATAACTAGAGTGAACTTTTAAAACGCTTTGTTAAGTCGCACTTTTCAAAAACAATATACACAGACAATATAATTTAGAAAACAAAAACAATATATTAAAATATTGTATCCTACAATATATTAAAATACTGTATTCTATTTCTATTGCATTTTTTATTTTATTTTTGTTAATGAAACATACTTCACAGCTTTTTCAACTTACCGTCTAAGTTAGTCCTCCATAACTCTATACTCCGTGCTCTAACAATTATTTTGCATTATTAATTATAAAATGGCGACTGATATGTCACATGCTACGAATATTTTAGAATTATGTTTTGTTGTTTTTTTAGGTACGATTAATCATACATACATAAATAAACTCACGCGTTCTTCTCATGGAGTAAGGCAGAAACTACAGTTCGCCACCTGCTACGATCCTTACATACTCTTTTCGTCTCCACATTCATACCTGGTCATACACGCACGCCAATTGTGAGTACCTCACCGGACACGGATGTTTCGGGAGGTTCCTGTGTCTTATGGGAAAGGAAGTAACCCCTGGGTGTCTCCGCTGCGAGGATCGACCGGAGGACACGGTGGAGCACATGGTGCAGGACACCCCGCTTGGGCAGAGACCGCCGTGTCTTCACGGATTCAATAGCTGGTGGACTCCCGCGCCTCGCTATGCCGAATTCCGTGCAGCTTGGAGCAGTCGACACTGACTGCTTCAAGCTCTCTGTGTATGGCTTGCCTTAGCAATACCACAATAAAAACAATATAATTGGCTATTTGACAGTAGCTATAAATTACAAATATAATTAGTCCGTCATTTAAGTTTAAAAAACTAACGGACACGTATTTTTTTTTTCTTTTGTAAAATCAATGAAAATTCACCAAAATACAACGCATCAAAACTCGAGATCGGGGGCTCGTGACGTCAGAATTCAATAGAAATTGTACTAAATTGTGACGTATTGCCTATTTTGAAAGCATCGTATCTCCGTCAATTTTGGTTTACGAAACAAAAGAAAAAATACGGGTCGATAATCTAAGTGATGGATTAATTATAATTTTTCAGTCAAATAGCCAATTCTCTAGCAATAAAGGGGCTTATAATTGGCAGAAAAATAAAACAATTACGCAGTCATACATAAAGAAGTATATTTAGGTACGTTCTTATGTAATGCTATAATAGTTTATGCTACTTCATGAAAGTGGCGACCGTAAAAGGATTGGTAGGGATGGGACATGTTAGGAGCTGTTGTCGATAAAAAGCCCAATGTTTTTAAAACAAAAATAAAATTGAATTAAATAAAACTAAACAAAACATGCAACAGAGCAATACAAAAAATTCATCCTCAACGCTGTCAGCTGGTAATAAGCCCAAGAGACTGGCGGCGTAGCCTCTTTGTATGGCAATACTTAGCCTCTGACCAAGGTAAACGTCAGTCGATGACTATCTCTCTTAAGATGCTGTGAACACTCGGACCCCACGGGCCTACAATTTCAACCCCAAACGGCTCAAAAGTATAGTTAAGTAAATGAATAATTAAAATAAGAATCGTTTTAAACTACATTTCATAAGTAAACAATCTGCTAGTTTAAATCAAGAACCACCTCATTTCTAAACTTAGATCTCGGAATTCTTCAGGGAAATCAAGGGTTTAAGTTTTCTCAAAGGAAATCAATTTGTTAGATCCGCTCCTACTTTAATGTCTTCGTCGATTTACTACAACTACAGATAAATGTAGGTCTCGTCAGTGTAATTTTAGATAGTGTTCTGACTTCAAGAGCAACAGGGTAGTTGACTGCATAAATAAATTGAAAATCTGTGCAGTGTTCAGTCAGTCAGTTAGAGTTTTTTTTTTATCGTGGTTAAATCATCAAACGAGTCCTCCCACCCAGGGCAGAGCGGGAGGGACTGCCAGACTCGTACCGACTAAAATCCACGGTGTACTTCCATAGCCCTTTACGTTCCGGGGTCACGGTAATTCTTACAGTCCCACGACCGTCAGTTAGAGTATTGAATAATAATGAACAAATTTTTTTTTTCAAATTAATAAATATTGACAAAGATAAAACGCTTCAAAATTCGAGAGTGGGGGCTTGTGACGTCATAACAGGCAGTGACAGGCCTGTTGGTCTAGTGGTTAGCGACCCTGACTGCTATGCCGGAGGTCGTGGGTTCGATTCCCACCCAGGACAAATGTTTGTGTGATGAGCACGATCATTTGTTCTGTGTCTGGGTGTAATTTATCTATAATATGTATGTATTTAGAAATATATAAGTATGTTTATCAGTTGTCTAGTACCCATAACACAAGCTCTACTTAGCTTGGGACTAGATGGCGTTGTGTGATAGTTGTGGAATATTTATATTTATTTATTTATAACGCCTCTAATATTATACCAACCGAGTGACGTTTTGAGATTTTTAGAAGCGTTGTTTCTTCGTCAATTTGGTCATCACTGATTTTAATTAGAGCTCTAAGAAAAAAAAGGACAAGCAAAATCATCGATATTTTCCCATCACTAGTGCTAAACTGCGGTTACGTTCCAACCTTTTTTCAATGTCTATAAACTAACCGTTCTATATAAAAATATTGTTATTTACAACACTATACTATATGGTAATGCGACGATCAATACTACGTTGCCTTATTTATTCTTATGTAATAAACAGTTTTATCTACTATCATGCTATTAATCCTCTATAAAAGAACCTATAACAATTAGCTTATTGCCACCATTAACACACTCAATGATATTCTGATCATTATGTCATCCAAACGCGTGATATAATGAATTTCAAAAAAAGAACATTCTCATGCAATGACATTTTCACCACCAGATCGCTAACATTTTGAAAAAAGAACAATAAATTGTTGACTAATTCGTAATTTCGGATTCTCGTCTTATAGTGTTATATGTTATATCCCGCCATTTTTTCACTCGAATATGGTATGCGAATATGGTATGGTATGAGAATCTTTATAGAGGATTCACATCATGATTGTAGATAAAGTCTTGTATGCAACTGTTATAATTAGGTATTAAAACACTCATGTGATACTATAAACCCACATTCGTGTTTTAATACCTCTGATTATACAACAGTTGCATAAATAACTATTATGTACTATCGTAAATAGTAAATTAATATAGCGTCGGAACATCTAATAACGTATTCTATTTATTCTCTTTAAAATTATGTTGAGATGGATGTGTGAAGTGTCAAAAATCTATAAAGTAAGGAATGAGTATATAAAGGGAACTTTGAAAGAGGCGACTCAATTTTTTTTATCGTGGTATAATCATCAAATGAGTCGTCATAAAATGGGCAGAGCGGGAGGGACTGTTAGACTCGTGCTGACTTAAATCCACGGTGTCCTTCTGAATTACCGTGGGACTTATGAATTACCGTGACCCCGGAACGTAAAGGGCTATTGAAGGACACTGTGGATTTTAGTCAGTACGAGTCTGACAGTCCCTCTCGCTCTGCCCTGGGTGGGAGGACTCATGTGATGATTTTACCACGGAAAAAAAAAGAACGTAGGTACATTAACCTTCAGTATGTAATCCATGTTAGAAAAAACCTCACAGCTTCCCGGACAAGACACATCTGTGTCACGTATGCAGGTGACCGCCATACCGGACCATATGTGGGCCGGTCCACAAACAGGTATCGAACCTGTTACCACTGGGGTAATGGCAATATTATCTTTTTTATCATACGTGCATGTTTTAATGGACTTCATTTGCATGGGAATTGGATATTGGTGTTTAAGTTAAAATGTACGATTTATTTCTTTATTGTGTTGTTTTTTTTTATCGTGGTAAAATCATCAAATGAGTCCTCCCACCCGGGGTAGGGGAGGAGCGACTGTCAGACTTGTACCGACTAAAATCCATCTGTCCTTCAATAGCCCTTTACGTTCCGGGGTCAGGGTAGCTCGTTGGCCCCGCGACCCCGGATACCGCCATGCTCAGGTTCACATTTGCAAGCACTAGAACGACAAGGAAGTCTGAGACAGGTCAGTAAAAGTTCACATTGACCCAGACTGTACGTGTATCAGAGACGTAGCTACCGTCGTATCATACGGAGCCCCCAAGTGTGGAGGGCCTCCGACGATTGGATAAAAATAAAAACATAAAATCTTGCTCTTATTTGAAAACTTATCGCGGCCATAAGGCTGTAACAACATTTATTTTTTATTTACGTGGTAAAATCTTCACATGAGTCGTCCCACCCAGGGCAGAGCGGGAGGTACTGTCAGACTCGTACTGACTAAAATCCACGGTGTCCTTCAATAGTCCTTTACGTTCTGCGGTCACGGTAATTCGTGAGTTCCGCGACCCCGGTAGGCTTTGGCCCTTTACAGGCCCCGTCACTATGCTGACACTCCTTGAGGCGCGCGTGGAACACAACGCGCCGTTGACCAGGGCCCCATTTTTTTAAATTGGTAAAATCATCAAATGAGTCCTCCCACACAGGGTACGACGGGAGGGACTGTCACACTTGTAATGATTAAAATCCACGGTGTCCTTCAATAGCCCTTTACGTACCGGGGTCACGGTAAATCGTAAGTCCCGCGACCACAATAAGATACTTAACAAATAAAAAGCCCGCCATAAAATAGGTCAGTGCTCTATAATGTAGTCGTCGCGGTGTGCACGCGCACCACATCCGGCGGCGTGTTAAAGCGCCATCTGACGTGTACGGAATACACTATTGTAACGTCTGGCTGTGACGTCATGCTGCTTTGATGTAACCGCACCGGATTTTTGTGAGAAAAAGAGAGGTTTGGTTACAATCAAAATCAAAGCAATAGTTATTTCAAATAGCTTCCGCCCGCGACTCCATCCGCGCGGATGTCGGTCTTCGCGTGGATGGTTTATTTCTCCATTTTGAGTAACTCTGACAATGACATCTTATAAACATCTATTAGACCCAAATACGGTTAAGTCTATAATAATTAAGGAGATCGCGGTTCTACAGAACAACGTCTATGAATAAAACTGAAAAATAAGATTTTTTTTCTACGTATTTTTCCAGGATAAAAAGTATCCCATTTTATGCCCAGGATAATAAGGTATAATTATACCAAGTTTCATCGAAATCGAACCGTTAGTTTTCACGTGATGCCTGCATATACAGACAGATAGACAGACTGACAAAAAAAATTTTAATCACATATTTGGGTTTGGTATCGATCCAGCAACACCCCCCGCTATTTATTTTTTCAATATTTTAAATGTACAGAATTGACCCTTCTACAGATTTATTATATTTATAGATAGCCAGTTACAATGGGAGTAATGGTTTTATTTATTTTATTTTCTTATCCTTTATTTCAGGCAACTAAAGGTCCATAAAACACAATACACATATAAATATAAAAAGAATAATAAAGTAATACTACATATTTTAAACAATATACTTAAAAACTACTGCTCACGAAGTGAGGGTGTCGTGTTACGCTGCGAGGTGTCGCATAGCCGGCCTCGGAATCGCCGCACACCTTTCGGCCAAAACTCTTCCTTGAGAAAGGTCGCCAAAGGCTGGGTTGGAACGCACACCACAAATGAATTAAAGTTGGCGTTATGGCGCGCCTCGCGTGGTGACTCAGTGGTACCGAATCACGAGTTGCCAGTCTGACGCATTACTTTGTGTAATTTATTTCATCACTACTGCTCTTAAAACGGTGAAGGAAAACATCGTTAGGAAAGCGGCATGTCCTAGAACCAAAAATTCAAAGTCATGTGACATCTATTAACCCGCAAGTGGGCCCGAGTTGTGGAATATGGACCATGAATATGGCCTGTGTCCCAGCACTGGTAACATTGTTGGCTGATGATGATGAGGCCAGTTAAGGGGCATTTTTGAATTGACTAAAGAAGAAAAATATAGGATAAAATAATTATGGTCCTACAATCCCTGTACTGTTGGTTTGTCACCCATTCCAAAGCGTCGATCTCTCCCTCTATAGGGAAGAACGGACCAGAAACTCCATAGACACTCTTTTTCGATCGCCAACACAACTCATCATCATCTGCCTAGCCTTTTCCCAACTATATTGGGGTCGGCTTCCAGTCGAACCAGATGCACCTGGATATCAGTATTTTACATGGAGCGATTGCCTGTCGGACCTCCACAACCCAGTAACTGGGTAATACGATACCCCATCGTAAGACTTGTTGTCAGACTTGAGAGCTTCTGACTAACAGTAACGACTGTCAAAGATCTTCAAACAAATACGATTGCCAACACAACTACCCTACGTATAACTCTTTAGGATATTAAAGTCATATTAACATAAATAAATTCATACTATATAAAAACCAACCCGTTTAATCACATACCCTTTGCGTTACCCAGCAGGCGAACCCAGAAATTCGCTACTAAGGTATAGAACCGAAAAATCCCGGTACCTAGAACACCGAGATTTCCCAGTTCCTCAGAGTAACAGTCCTTGAAATCCCGGTACTGCAAACAAAAACCGGGATCTTACCGTGACGTCTTATAGCGAGAGTAGTTCCACTATGGGAACGAGATGGCGCTAGACGACTTGTATAATTCTGTCTCATTCCCACACTGGAACAACTCTCGCATGGTTCTCGATTCCCTATTCACAAAGCTTCTTAAATCCTCAATGTATTGTCCTCCTATAAGGAATTAAAACAAACTTCGTAATTCTAAGTATAATACGTAGAAAGAGAACAGTTAATTTATTCGGCCGCATATGGCGGGTCGTCTGCGCTGATTTACTGGCGTTGGTGCCGCGGCGGCTGGCTCTCACATAAATACAGGGACGCGCTTTATCTAGCGCCCGCCGGGTTAAACGTTAACTGTGAGTGTGGTGCAAACTTTAAGAGTAAGCGGGGTGGAAATAAAGCGAAGTTTAGAATACTTTTAAATTGTTCAAGAAGACAGAAAAGATTTCGGACTAAAATAAAAAAGATGATCTCTTTATCTCTCATCATATTCTGTCTCGGTAATCAAATCCTTCAACGAACGAATACCAGCACATCAACCTACCTCAATCTGTCAAATTTCTTTAATAGACTTTCAACCTTATCACAATAGTGGAAGATTCATGTTCGATTGGAAAAATTTGACAGATTGGGATAGGTTGACCTGCTGGCGTTTGTGCAATGAAACCAATTTTCATAAAGGAGTAAATTAGGCTGGACCCCGACCAGGAATCTTCGAAAATCAAAATCAAAATCTATCTGCTTGTAGGCTCTTTAACTGATGCAACATTCTGTTGTACCAGAAATGTTCATCCTCCTTTTATACGCCTTCTATCTATATAGTCTTGCTAAAACTCGAGAACGGCAGGACCGATTTCGATAAATTTGGTTTTGAATTATTTTTGGAAGTCCAGGGAAGGTTTAAAGGTGAGTAAATATAAAAATAATAGTAAAAGCCATTATTTACTTATTCCTTAGAAACTATTTCTACCTGTCAAATATTTGATGTTCGTCACCTCGTTTAGAAATCAATAAATTTAAAAAGTCATTCAGAAATCAAGTAGGCGATACGAAGTTTGCCGGTCGGCTAGTCTATACTAATATTATAAAGAGGTAAATTTGTTTGTTTGTATGTAGGGGGTAATCTGAACGGCTCAAACGATTTTGAAAATTCTTTCACCAGTAGAAAGCTGTATTGGACCTGAGTAACATAGGCTATAAGGGGAGGGGGGGGTAAGAACGGGCGAAGCCGCTGGCAAAGGCTTGTGTATCATAAAACTGCTACCGCTAATACATTGTCCCATACAACACGGAAACAATACGAGTGACCAGTTGGTTACCAGGAATGGCTGCGGACCTGACGGTCTACAGTCTGCAGCTGATGATGATAACGAGCTGGATGGCAGATAAGCTGCCTGTCCGAAATTAGCTGCTTATCCAGAAGGCCATCGGGGACTGGATCGGTGGTGGGAGGTTGGGGGTTTGGAATGTAAATCGTGAGTTTTGCATTCCTTCTGAGGGACCACGTTGAACGCATCAGGCTTTAGTTAAAGTCCTCAAAAATTGTAAATTCAGCCAAATGGACCTCATCATGCACCATGCCCAGCTCGACGGTGCATCGTATTCCACGCGCGCCTCAAAGAGCTGTCCGCAAAATGACGGGGCTCCCCATTGAGGTCCAAAGCCTGCCGGGGTCGCGGTACTGTTTTATCAGATAATTGTGCCCCCGGAACCTAAACAACATTCAAAACAATGCTTCATAATAATAAATGCTTCCTTTTTAAAGGTCAAAAACGGATAAGAATCTGTAGTATAAAAATATGTAACAAATTAATAATAATCAGCAATTTTTTTTTAAACGTTGCCCCTCATTAGGAATTTCTCCTGTCTCGTGGGTGCGTTTACAAACATAGAAACTCATATACACAAACGTCCAGACCCGAAACAACAACGTGTAGTCCAATTTCTCACCCAGCATATTTACAAAAGTAGAACTAAAAAAATACAAATACAATGAACTAAATATTTACAGGAGATACAAAATTAAAAAACTAAATCTACAAAATTATTTTAAAGAAAAAGGCAGAGATATTTAGGCGTCAAAGTACTCCGCATCGCTGTCACATGGGAACGTGCCCAGAAGACTGGCAGCATTGCCTCGTTGGATGGCAATGCTTATTAAATTATTATTATAATTGAATTTAGTTAATTGATATTGACAATAACAGATTGTTATTACTAAAATGTGCAACTAATTCATATCAAAAACAATACGTTAAATGCAATAGAAAAGAAAATATTACAAACAATGCAGTCTTCACTTCCCTCACGCATTATTTAAAGTCGTAGAATAATAAAAAAAAACTAATTTATTTGTCTGTCTATGTTAAAACTCATTGTTTCAAAGACCGACTGCACACTTATAAAGGCCCTTACTGCAGTGTGCACACTAATAAAGACGCTTTATGTTATGTTCCGCGAACCGTACAGTCTGACTAACTTCCGGGAGTTTCACTGTCTTCTATGAAATAGAAGATACATAAAAATATATATACATATAGATACATAATAAACGTATATGTCAATATATAAAAATCTCGTGTCATGACATTTAGAAAGGCTTTACTGTTAAACGATAAGACTCTAAGGCTGAAATTAATAATCGTAGCTAAGCAATTAAGGCAAAGTCATTGCTTAGCGACGTTCTAAGCATCAATTTTGCACAAAAAAATATACAGTACTTTAAAGTTTACTTTCGATGAAAGCCAACCTAATAATGCGCCAGTATCTATTTCGACATAATATCGATTTTAAAGAACTTAGCACGTTCTAAGTATGGATTTGACGTTATTGTTTGTGTCTAAAAACAGACAGTAGAAATGACAGTAATTTCACAAATCGGTATCATCGTAAAATGCGTTCAAAATATTCGTATTTATTTACTTGAAGAAACTTTTTATAATATTGTTATTAATATTAATAATTGATAATTTCGGTTCAATATAACATTAAATCAATAATAAAATAAAGTGAATTGGATTTTTTATGAAATTGGAACTATCCAGTATATTGTGAACGCTTCTGAAACATGACAGTAAAGTATTACTTTCGCTTATCAAACTATAACTTAGCCCGTACTAAGCCAAGCAATGCCCAAAGAAACGTTTATTTATCCCGAATTAGATACTTGGCTTAGCTAAGCCAAAGTAGTACTTTCTGAAACGCTTTCAACAGATGCTTAGCAACGACTATTTATTTCGGCCTTAAAGAATGGAGCAAAAAGAAAAGAGTAGGGTTAAGCCGTGGCGTAAATTACTTACTTTTTGCGCTAAGCTATAAATTAAAGTAAAATTACGTCTAGGTGAAGAAAAATGGATCTATTTATCGGTGTACTAAAACTATCGTAAATGTTGGCTATACGGTGCGTGACAGTTTTGATAGACACTAATAAATTATTAAGAAAATGGCATTTTTCTTTTGTTGATCTCTCGTGATTCGCAACAATTATAGTATTTTATACAACTGTTGTAGATGCGTCTAATTAAATACACCGTAAATACAATGACTTGTCTTGTCTAGTAGCTATGTATTTGAGCCGTTTTGGGGTTGAAACACTATGGCCATAGAATTCTTTTCTTTTTTAAAAAAAACCTGCCCCACACCAGGAATTTCTCCTGTGTCGTGGGTGCGTTTACAAACATATAAATTCACACAAACGCCCAGACCCGGAACATGTACTTGTAGATCATACAAATATTAGCTCCGACCAAGAAATACGCCAGCCCTCTGGTCACGCGAAGCGTCGACGATACGCTTAGCGATGTCTTTTAAAACATTGTGGGCACTCGAATCATTAGCGAATCGGTTAGCGCAGTTGCTGAGCGATTGGACTGCTGCGCTGCGTGTCGCGGGTTCGATTCCCGCACGGTACAAATATTTGTATGATCTACAAGTAGTTATTCTGGGTCTGGGCGTTTGTGTATGTGAGTTTATATGTTTGTAAACGCAACGTTGGAAAAAAAATCATAATATTATTTTTTGACTTGATCTCGGCCGCTATCTAGTCCAGAAACAAAGATAAGACCGTTTTTTCATCGTCGTAAAATCATCCAATGAGTCCGGTAGGGACTGTCAGATTCATACCGACTAAAACCCACGATGTTCCTTCAATTGCCCTTTATGTTCCAGGTTTACGGTTACCTGATAAGACAGTACCGCGACCCCGGCACACTTTAGCCCTCTAACTAAGGGGGATGGCAGCTCTTTCGAGGCGCGCGTATTGCTTATATTTTTAATGTTAAAAAAATTTAAAAGAGGAGAAAATTTAATCTTGGAGGAGTTCGTGGCTAATTAAATACAGCCGCACAGGCCGATCTTCAGGGGTAAGCCGCGCTTGCCGAGGATGGTCTATGGATGGGTGACCATCTGTCATAGCGAGTTTCCTCCGTGACTCGGAAAGCACGTAAAGCCGTTGGTCCCGGCTGTCATTTGTAGATCTTTGACAGTCGTTACTGTTGGTCAGAAGCTCTAAAGTCTGACCACCAATCTCACCATGGTGTATCGTTTTACCCAGTTACTGGGTTGTGGAGGTCCGACAGGCAGTCGCTCCATGTAAAATACTGATATCCAGCTGCATCTGGTTCGACTGGAAGCCGACCCCAATATAGTTGGGAAAAGGCTAGGCAGATGATGAAAAAATTTAAAAGAATAAAAATGTAACTAACGGTCATTCGTTTTTGGATTGGACAATCAATCTTGTGAACTAGCCTCTTTTTCAGTCATTCTTTACAAAAATCTAGATCTAGGTCAGTCGTGGTCTGGATTAATAGTTACTACGTTGGTTTCGGCTATAAAAGGTCATCGATCTAACGACTGGAGGAAAGGTCAAAAGGAGAACTGTCACAATCAATTGAATCAACAATCGTTTGATAAAATGTGATGATCGTTGATAGCGATTTCTTTTTTTTTAACAGGCTCTACTGCCATATTATGACGTCTTAAAACCAGGCTTGTTCCAGTGAGTGAACGAGGTGGCGCTAGACGACTTGTATAGCTCTGTCTCTTTCACTCACTTCCCTCTGACCGGCACTTCATGAGTTACTTGGTATCCTACGGCGCAAATCTTCATAATGATGGCCACCGGTGGTACATCACCGCGCCATGAACCAAAAGATTTGCCGGTCGGGGAGCACCACCTGAGCCGCATGAAAATTTGTCCATAATACTAAACGGGGACGTTAAATACAACAATTTCTCTGAAAGCGGCGCGAATTTCTAAGTATATTTTTTTTAACGTTGCCCCACACTAGGAATTACTCCTGTGTCGTAGGTGCATTTACAAACATAGAAATTCACATACACAAACGCCCAGACCCGGAACAAATACTTGTAGATCATACAAATATTAGCTCAGTGCGGGAATCGAACCCGCGACACGCAGCGCAGAAGTCCAATCGCTCAGCCACTGCACCAACCTAGCCGTCAAATCACGTATTTATTTCTAAACATTTCCATTAAACAGGAATATCGCCATTTTTCAACAATCAGTAGAAACACGGAAGTTTGTAATGAACTTGAAATTATACATTTATGTTTCGAGTTGGCATTCTTAAGATAGTGTACTGTGACCATGAGAGAGGGTCGGCCCGGGATTGTGGCCAAAAGTTATTAGACCATAAGGGGAAAATCTGTGAGTTTCTTGTAAATTATTTTATGAAATCAAGTAAATTTTATAAATTGAAATAAAGAAATTTAAAAAAAATATATTCGGAATGGCTACAAATAATATTAAATCATGCATATCAGCCGAGCTAACACAATTTTTGTAAAGGGAATTGGAAAAAATAAAAGTAAGATGAGACGCGGTGGACTGGGGGCCAGAACTTCACGCAAACCATGTCATGAGCAGAAGCTTTGTTTTTTTTGGTAAAATCATCAAATGAGTCTTCCCACCCATAGCAGAGCGAGAGAGTGTCAGACTCGTACTGACTAAAATCCACGGTGTCCTTCAATAGCCCTTTTCGTTCTGAGGTCACGGTAATTCATAAGTCCCGCGACCCCGGCAGGCTTGCGGGCAGAAGCTTAGTAAATAAAAGTAGGTTTACCTTTATTGCAAAAATTAATCACTTTTAGTTTATTTTCAACTTTGACAATTTGCGTTTTAGCGGATTTCATCAAAATAAAAGTTTCAAAAAATTACAAGACTAATCCTAACAAAAAAAGGTCTAACTTAGCTCTTCCCAGTAGGGGGTCCACACGTCTCACAGAAACAGTGATAGAACCGTTTCTAAAGTCACATATGGGCAAAGGAAAGCCCAAATGATTTGCAATGAATCGTTTGTGCGATTCCTCCAATCGTTGCATTCCATAGATTAGATATAGTGACCATGAAGGAGGTTTTAATCAGGATAGTTACTGTATAGGGTAGTTTACTGCATAAATAAATTGAAAATCTGTTTAGTCCGTCAGTTAGAGTATTGAAAAATAATGAACACGTGTTTTTGTTTATTTAAATCAATGAAATTCAACGAAATTCAGGAGTGGGCGGTTGTGACGTCATAACGCCTGTAAAATTATACCGACCGAGTGACGTTTTGTGATTTTTAGAAGCTTTGTGCTTTTGAAAATTTTGATTCACGTAATTAAAGAAAAAATAGGGGTCAAATATTTTTTGTTAATCTATATTTTGGACTAATTATTTTTTTTTTGAGTAAAATAGCCTATTGTCCTCATAACCCCGGACATAATGGTCCCTCCACACGGTCCATCGCGATGACGGTTCGTCGCTCGTTCCAGGCGGCGGCGCTCGCGTGTGAACCAGCTTTATTTATCTAAATAATGGTCGCTCATGTATAGATGCCCTTGGTTTCTGCAATGTGATTAGTTTAACGCTCTGTGGTTAGTTAGGCAAGGGAATTGTGTACCTAAAGATTTATTTTATTTTATTTGGGTAAAACCCACCACACTATTCCCAAACCACTGCAACTCCTAAAAGCCAGAATCAACAGTGGTAACCACTAGAAAAGCGCCGAGACAATGAAGCTCGACGTGTCCCGGAGAATGAATTTACCTGTCTGGGATCCTGCAACGAAATTAATCAGAAAAGAATAGTGGAGGAGTAGGAAAAACACGTAGCTTTTCCATTTCCCTCCATGCAAGCAGGAGACAGAACAAAACAAGGCCAATAGGCACAAAGGGACATTACAACTGGGAGAATCCCAGTTGCCTAGCACCACGGGTAAAAAATACTACCAATATTGATGGATCCTAAATTGCGACTGTAATATTTGAATCGTTACTGTTAGTCAGAAGCTCAAAATTGTGACAACCAGTCTTATTATAATAGTAGTGGTTTCGTATTGCCCAGTTACTGGGTTGTGCAGGTCCGATAGGCAGTCGCTCCATGTTAAATACTGATTTTCAGCTGCATCTGGTTCGACTGGAAGCCGAACCCAATATAGTTGGGAAAAGGCTAGGCAGATGAATAAACACAGTAAATATTTCAAGTACACTGTAAATAAAATACCGAAATCTTATGATAAGGCCTCGATTCTTTCAGTTTGTTTGTTTCAGGGCCATCTTTAAATAGTCCCGCAATACTTAAACTACCTAATTTATTAATTTAACCACACAAAGGCATACAGTGCAATATAAAAGTTGTAGCATTTTACCAGCTGACAAACAAACATAGTAATTTGGACCTTAAATCAATGCTTATAAAAGCCACAAGACACGCTTTTGATTTGCAACAACAGCTGGATACTGAATCGATATTTGGAGACCCGAAATGCTAGTCTTAAGACCGGTCACCCGTCAACCTGTTTAACTGGTATAAATAGAGGTGCACCGAAAAATATTTTCGTCCTTATTTGCATTTATGACCGAAAAAAAAAACTGATTTTTGTCGAATGAAATTATCTTTAGTTGAAATAATAAGGTATTTAACTGTTAACAATGTAATTAATCCGTCAGGTAGATTATCAATAGAAATAGAAGAACCCAAAACAAATGAACAAAGTAAGCCTAATCTTCGCAGGGATTCGAACCCACCATCATTGGTTTCGAAGGTCATCGTACACCGCTAAGCTATTCAAACAGCAGAAATCGCGACGAAAAGTATAACGCTATATCGATCACCTATTTTTTTTTCGGCGAATTTTTCGTCCCATTTACGAAAGCCGAAAACGAAATTCGGTCGCACTCTGATCAAAACACCGTATGACCTCTTGCACTGGTTATGTCATACATGGTCATACACTAAAATATAACCAAGGTGAAGTATTGTTAGTTTTCGAGCTTGCGATAAAATATTTATGTTGTATTGTTTGTGTAAGATAAAGTTGTTTTACCCGACTACGGCAAAGCCAAAAGGAGGGTTTGGTACCTAGCCAAAAAAGATTGTGTGAAGCAACCGGGTGGCACACGACCACGGCTATTACTTAAAAAATTCTGTAACACGTAAGATATAAAAAAGTATAATATTATTATACTTTTATACGAACTATTTTCTCTGAATGTATGCGTAATTAGAATGTATGTCTGCGAGTAGCCTTATAAAGTGCACAAAAAACCAACCTGGAGTGGCGCTAGCAGTCCCAAAATTTAAAGTGGTACAGCGCTATGATGTAGCTTGAAGGAATTTGTATAAGCCTCAGACGTTTATACACGTTCTTTGAAGAAAGACATATTTTTTACTGACGTGATTAAACGTTGTGTCAAACAGCGTTTATCAAATTTTACGTACCTATTATAACGTTGCACAGCTCAGTGTTAAGAAATACTTAATACTAAAATTTCATTTCCCCGTTGTTACAGGATCAGAATCGAAGGTCGAATGTACTCCCGAGGTGATGAAGGTAACCATCCCCATGGATGGAGACAGGAGTATCACCTACTTGGAGCAGCTCAAAGGTATGACTCATGGTTTTTTAGCACTTACTTATGACCTACGAATAGTTGTTCCGGGTCTGGGTGTTTGTGAAATTCTATGTTTGTACACGCACCCACGACACAGGAGATATTCTTAGAGTGATGTTATACAGCCTATAGCAGTCTATGCAACATAAATTAAATCAATAATTTTGCAATTCCAACCAATCGTTCAGAAACATTAGAACGTTTAACGTGCGGAGCTTATAAAGAAATCTTAAGGGCTCATGTATAAGACGCCGCCGCGCCGCCACCGCTCCGCCACCGCTCCGCCACCGCGCCGACACCGCGCCACCTCCGCTCCGCCACCGCGCTGCCACCGCGCCGCCACCGCGCCGCTTGTATGTGTACACCTTCAAACAATAGCGAATGGCGGCGTTGCGACGGCATCGTTTACAGGAGCCCACATAAGTAAAGCGAGTGAAAGTGGCTCATTCACATAATAAATTAAACAAAAGACGCCGCCATATTGTTCTAAATAGGGAAACGATGTGAAATTATGAGAAGTAACCTTGTTAGTGGTATAATGAAGTGACAGTTTGTCTTTATGGCAATTAACTGTGCTGTTGTTAGGCATGAGGACATCTGTGTTCTGTATATATAAAAGGAGAACTGACTGACTGACATATCAACGTATAGCCGAAACTACTGGGACTAGGAATGTGAAATTTCGCACACGGCTTCCTATTACAATGTAAGAGAGCACTAAGAAGGGGTTTTTCGAAATTTTACCTTTAAGGGGGTGAAAAGGGGGAATTAGGAAAGTACGTAACCCATGCGGACGAAGTCGCGGGCAAAGTGCTAGTCATCAATAAATTGAAATCCTAATTAGTCCGTCAGAGTAAAGAATTAGTTAACCAGTGCCTGTAATAATTTGATGTGGAGAAAAATAAAGATTTATGATGATTTTTGTTTTAGAATGGTCGTTTTTCGTCTATTTTCTTGAATAAACTAATTTTTTCACACTAGAATTTTCTCCTGCATCGTGGGTGCATTTACAAACATACAAACTCACATACACAAACATTCTAACCAACAATTATTTAACCGACTTCAAAAAAAGTAGATTGACAGTTCGACCTGTATGTTTGTCCGCGATTATCTCACACTAGCACTTTTCCCGCGACTTCGTCCGCGTGGGTTACGTACTTTCCTAATTCCCCCTTTTCACCCCCTTAAAGGTTAAATTTCCAAAAACCCCTTCTTAGTGCTCCCCTACATTATAATAGGAAGCCGTGTGCAAAATTTCACATTCCTAGCCCCAGTAGTTTCGGCTGTACGTTGATATGTCAGTCAGTCAGTTTTCCTTTTATATATATAATATATATATATATATTTATATATAGATAGATTTGGCTGCACCGATTCAGATGCGGTTTTCAGATTGGTGTTCCTTACATTCTTGAGAAGGTTTTAGTATACAACAATAATAGATATTCTGTGACATTGTCCACATGGGTGTGGGTGTGTTATTGCTTATTTTGATGGCTTTTTCAAAGACGCCGATTTTAAGATTTTTGTTGAACTTCTGAAGTAAAAAATCGGTCAAATAAAAAACTTAGTTAAAAAAAGCTACCGACTTCAAAAACAAACAAAAAAAGTGTAAAATAACTTTTCTTTCGAAAAAGTCAATAGGTAGCAAGTCAGTAAAATAAAAAATAAATAAAGTCACCGACTTCCGACAGAAAAGTTATTTTACACTTTTTGTGTTTGTTTATGAAGTTCTTTTTTTAAGTTTTTGTCTATATAAAAGGGGTATATTAACTCTACCTACTGACATTCTAAATTACTTGTTTTTTTTTTTAACGCTGATGAAGACGTGTGCTGAAACTAGTCAACACTAATATTATAAAAGATTTAATTGTTGAGTTGTATTGGATAGGCTCCGAAACTACTTAGTCGTGTCAAATAAACCTATTTTCTTTCTTTCTTTCTTAACTTTTTTTTTACGTTGTAAAATCATCAAATGAGTCCTCCCACCCAGGGCAGAGCGGGAGTGACTGTCAGACGGGTACTGACTCAAATCCACGGTGTCCTTCAATAGCCCTTTACGTTCCGGGGTCACGGTAATTCGTACAGTCCCGCGACCAATACTAATGGACCGATTTCAAAAATTCTTTCATTGGTTCAAAACTACTTTGGTCGTGAGTGATATAGACAATAAGGACGGGAGCTGGGCGCTGGCAAAAGCTACTTTAAAATAAAAGTGAAGTGGGGCTGACATCTCAATGCGATGGGGCTGACAGCAGATATATCAACCTGGATGAATTTTGATAGCCCTTACAACTGTGGGAATGGAAAGATTGATTCCTCACGATGGACGAGGAAGAAATAAAATAACAAATTAAATGGTTTTTTTTTTTTATGAGCCTACGTTGTCCCACTGCAGGGCAAAGGCCTCCCGTCCCTCCTTCCATCTTTCGCGATCTATTGCGATTGTAGGCCAACCCTTTAAAACTGAATCCAGCTCATCTCGCCATCTCCTTCTGGGCCTAGTCTAAACCCCTTCCCAAAATGAACGACACAAATTAAATGGTTTGTAAAAAAAAAAAGTTGTTTAAAAGTTGTTAACATTACAAACCTTATTTAGGGTGTGAAAATCATTAAATGAGTCCTCTCATTGGGTGGTGTGGAAAGTTCTGACCAACTTTATTCAATACTCAATATTTTATTGCATTCCACATTATTGTATACTTAGGTGATAAAACCTGGTCCGTCTTACTACAAAAAATTTAAAAGTTGCAACTTTTTAATTTTTTTTACACAGGTGTTTAACTTTTTTGTAGTAAGACGGTTACTGACTAAAATCCACAGTGTTCTTTCAATAGCCCTTTACGTTCCAGGGTCACGGTTACCTGACCTAAGACAATCTCGTGACCCTGGTAGGCTTTGGCCCTCTAAGAGAAGCTCCGTCAGATCGTTAACGCGCGTGTAACGTGCCGTCGACCTGGGCATGGTCCATGAGCGGACGGCGAGTCGTCTTCCTCTCCTTACAAACTTAGTATTCTATCTAACTTTCTTCTTTTATAGCTCTACAAATATAAATGTTTGTATTCCACGCTTCTGCTTTATATTCTCGTCACGTGCGGTTATAATTGAATCAATTCTCAGAGCGCCCTCACGACTTTTACCAGCTAGTATTTATTAATAAATATTTTAATTAATAAGACGTGTGACTAGTATGGAAGAAAGAGCAAGACTTACGTGATTAACACTCGGATCTTCTTTCTTTGAGGTTTCAGTAGTTAAGCACGTGTCTTTACCAAAAGTCGATCGTGACTATTTTACTGAAAAAATGTAATTAGTCCGAAATTACATTATCATTAATATACATCTTTTTGAAGTGAAAACTTCTTTAGCGGCGTTGAGCACTTTTCTGTAATGGGTATAAAATCTTAAACTCGCGTCAGGACACGTGACCCTGACCGAAAAAGCGTAGGACGGCGCAGGGCGCTTGCGTGAATGTTCGTGTGACTTTATTACTTTTAAAGAAGTTTGTATGCTGGATACATTCGTTGCTAGGTAACATTGTTTATAAAAGATGTACGTCACATTGGAACATTATTGAAATAAAAAGTCAACCATTTTTGCGAGTTTTACTAAAATCTGTTCACAAGATATTTCCAACAATTACCATTCAAGTTTTCACTTCTGCCGGCACTCCCAGAGTGCAACCCGTCTTTTTTTTTCTGGATTTTCTCCTGTGTCGTGGGTGCGTTTACAAACAGAAACTCACATACACAAACGCCCAGGCCCGGAACAACTACTTGCAGATCATACAAATATTTGTACCGTGCGGGAATCGAAGCCGCCACACGCTCCGTAGCAGTCGATCATTCAACCACTGCGCCAACGACAGCGACTTCGTTGCATATTTCAAGCATTTATGTTGCATATTTCGCGATTTTAGATTGCATATAATCCGGTATCTAAATTACTGTCTTCATTTCCAGAATACAAGCCATGCCAGCCCGAGATGATCGGCAACGTCGCCATGTACGTGCTGGACCTTCAAGACCCTCACAGATGTGCTGTCGTCAGGGTCCTGGAGACTGGCACTGTGAGTATTAATTACCTGATTCATCACCTAGATGTTAGTACATAGTAGAGGCGTCTGGTAGATGCGATTGTTCAAGCGTTTTCAAACAACTTGATCCCAACAATTTTTCACACTGTAGGCATTTTTTTTTCAATAGCCTATTATGTGTCCCACTGCTGGGCAAAGGCCTCCCCTTTCTCCTTCCAAACCACTCTATTTTGGGCAATTTCTGGCCATGTCAGCCCCACGAACATGTTCAGATCGTCACACCACCTCCGCCGCGGTCGACCTCGACGGCGATGTCCTCCCTCAGGCGTCCAGTGAGTGACGATCTTTGCCCACCTCTCCGGGCGCATACGTTCAACATGGCCCGCTCACTCCCACTTCAGCTTGGCTGTTTTTACTCCCACATCAGCTACTTTGGTAATGGAGCGCAGGGTGGTGTTTCTGATTCGATCCGTTCGCTTCGCACCTATTATGCTGCGCTCCATCGCTCGCTGGCAAATCTTGAGTTTGGACTTTTCTTGTTCGGTAAGTGACCAACTTTGTTCACCGTAGGTTAGGACGGGTAGGATGCACATGTCGATGAGTTTTCTTTTTAAAGTTATGGGGAGACTTCCCTTTAAATGCTCCTTAAGGGACCAGAAAGTAGGCATAGTCTAAACAAATGCAACATTGCTTTTAAATCGACTGGCTTTGGCCCTGTCAGTTTGCTGTCAGCTCTTTCAGGCGCGCGTGGAACATGACGTGCCATCGATCCGGGCATGGTCCATGATCGGAAGGCGAGTTACCCATTACTCGACGTCACCCATTACGGCTGGAAATGGCCTCACCACGTCCGTTGCCGTGGGTGCCTCGCACGAGGGCCGAGTCGCGAGGTAGACGCTGTCCTCTCCCTCACGCGTCCCGCTTCCTCCTTCGCTAGCATCACTGCTTTGCAGAAGGAGGCGACCGCTTCCCATTCCGTGTTGCCCCGCAACATGGTCTCAACTTATGCCGGACGCGAGAGGTCGCCGCCTGTCGTCTCCGTGAGAACACGGCGGTGCTCTGCCCAAGCGGGCCAGTCCTGGTAGCCTACTATGACGTCTTTAAGCGAGAGTAGTTCCGCTGAGGGAAAGAGACACAGCTATACAAGTCGTCTTGCGGCATCTCGTTCCCTCAGCGGAACTACTCTACTAGGCCCTTGCACTGCCCAAACTCTTGCGAACACAATTCCAGCCATCTCATTTTTTTAAGTATTTTAAATCCATGGTTGTTATAGTAATATCTATCCTGTAATTAAGTCAATCTACACTTATTTAAGCGCAATTATGTCAATAAATGTGGTCAGTCTCTGAGAATTTTAACATAAATGTCTCAATTACAGGGCAAACGCACGTTCTACCGTACCATCATCATAGAGAACTCATCAGGCAGCATGGAGACGTTGACGGCGCGTTGCATCTTGCCGGGCAAGCTGCGCTCCCTCACCAGGAGAGATGTGCACCCCTTCCCGCTGGACTTCAACGAGCCCGAGTTAGTACATAACAAACGTTTTCTCGTCCAGAATACCTCAATGCCTGAAGTCAAAAGCTTTCGACTAATGTGTTACCAGTGATGACTTATGGCACCGAAACTATGGACCTCATTAGTAAGCTCAAGATAGCCAAACGAGCTATGGAGAGGGCTATGCTCGGAGTCTCTCTTCGTGACCGACTCAGAAATGAGGAGATTCGTAGACGAACCAAAGTTGCCGACATAGCCCAGCGAATTAGCAAGTTTAAGTGGCAGTCGTCGCCAGACGATCTCCGGCCACCGTAGGCGCGGGCATGCGGGCAGCGAGTAATGGGCAACTCGCTGTCCGACCATGGACCATGTCCGGGTCGACGGCGCGTTGTGTTCCACGCGCGCCTCAAAGAGTGTCAGCAAAGTGACGGGCCCCCCCTCTAGAGGGCCAAAGCCTACCGGGGACGCGGGACTGAACAAATTACCGTGACCCCGGAACGTAAAGGGCTATTGAAGGACACCGTGGATTTTAGTCAGTACGAGTCTGACAGTCCCTCCCGCTCTGCCCTGGGTGGGAGGACTCATTTGATGATTTTACCACGATAAAAAGAAAAGTTGAATTGGCAGTGGGCAGGCCACATAGCACGCAGAACTGATGGCCGATGGGGCCGTAAGGCTCTCGAATAGAGACCACGCATCGGCAAGGGCAGCGTTGGACTTCCACTAGTAAGGTGAACAGACAATCTGATGAAGATCACAAGGTCGCGCTGGATGCAAACGGCTGCTATCCGGTCTTATTCGAAATCTACTGGAGGAGGTTTATGTTCAGCAGTGGACGTCCTAATGCTGATATTACGATGATAAACTGGTTGACCTAGTTAAGGATCATCATCATCATCATCATCATCATCACCTGCCTGCCTTTTCCCAACTATATTGGGGTCGGCTTCCAGTCAAACCAGATGCAGCTGAATATCAGTATTTTACATGGAGCGACTGCCTGTCGGACCTCCACAACCCAGTAACTGGGTAATACGACGTTTTCGTCGCGTGTTTTACGTAACGTTACTACTAAATTAATTACGTATAAACGTAACGTATTTGCCACGCGTCCGCGACGTCCTTGCTGCGCAGCCACGGCGTGTTCGCGGCGTACGATATGGTAAGACTGGTTGTCAGACTTTAGACCTAGTTAAGGATCATAGGGAGTTTTATGCGGCTTACACGATCATATCTTTAGAACGAGTTGTGTGATATCGTATCAGCCAAGGGTTGCCAGGTGGCCGGGAAATCCGGGATTGCCCCGGAATTACGAGTATTGAGTTCTCGAGCAGTGCTATAAAAGGAATAAATATTTTAAAATGGTAAAGTCAATAATTGACAAGTTTAATGTTTTATTTCTACAGTGTTCTCAACATCACTCGTTACGAGGAAGGCAAGGCGCCTGAGCCAGTTCTTGGAGCCATCGTCAAGCAGAATGGAAAACAGTAAGTGTACTAAACTATATTTTCATCTTTGTCATGTATCTTTGATGTTAATCCAAGTTTTTTAGACACCGGGCACGGTTCAATTGCGGCCGTAAGACTCCTCTTTGGGGAGTGACTAGATAGGCGTCACACCGTCCTTACCTTCCGCTTGACGCAGGTCCTCACCGGAAACGGATGTTTCGGGAGGTACCTGCGTCGGATGAGGAAGCAAGAAACGCGTAGGTATCACCACTGCGAGGATCGCCCGGAGGACAAGGTGGAGCATGCAGTGCAGGACTGATCCGCTTGGGCAGAGCACCGCCTGCACTAGCGGGTCGTCTGTGCAGGAGCCCCGTTGCTCAGCTGAGGCTGAACAACGGGGCTCCTGCAACAGTTGTTACTTCAAAATAAATATAACTGTTTTTAACATAAGCTAAATTCTACCAAAACATCTTCCAGGGTATCCGGCGAGATCTCAGTAACGCCAGGCACTCCTCTGACGATGGAGATCTTCCTCAATGAGAAGTCAGCGCCCATCTACGGTCTATTGGTGAACTATATGCACGTGACTGACACCGGCAAGCAACAGGAGACTATCATTTTAAATGGGTAAGTTTTGACATCAGTTAATACAGTCCTACATGACAACCAGACTCGTTTGATAATTTCCCACACCAAAACAAAAGACGACAGAAATAGGAGCCCTGCGCAGCGGGGCTCCGCCGGTTGTGCCTTATTACAATTAAACAAAATTGTTTAAGTATCATTATGCGGTTACAATATTATGCTTTCGTTCTCTTTATTTATTTTATGACATTATTTTACACTAGCACTGTGCCCGCGACTTCGTCCGCGTGGGTTACGTACTTTCCTAATTCCCCCTTTTCACCCCCTTAAAGGTTAAATTTCCAAAAACCCCTTCTTAGTGCTCCCCTACATTATAATAGGAAGCCGTGTGCAAAATTTCACATTCCTAGCCCCAGTAGTTTCGGCTGTACGTTGATAAGTCAGTCAGTCAGTTCTCCTTTTATATATACAGATTTTAATATTAGAATTTTAAAAGAATATTAAAAGATCCATCAGCATCCAATCTAAGCTGCTGGTAGTTAGGGCTCCCGAGAGGAACCTCCTCACTATACGCGCTGTGTCCAAGAGAACTGGTTTCTGCATTAAGCCTTTGAGGCAGCCGTACTATGAGATGAGAGCCTCTTAAGGTGTTGGTCGAGGCTCTTTACGATTAGTCCATCATTATTATTATGCTTTCATCATTATAATGGCGAAACATTTCTGCCAAATATTATTATGCATACTTAAGTACTCATTTTGCTGAATTTCGCTATGTCAATATGATTTATGACAATGTATTTTAAACTCATAAGTAAACCGTAACATATTCTGTCTTAGGCCGTCTGCGCAGCGTCAACTTTGCGCAAACGTGACGTTGACGTCGCGATTCTTAAGTGGCAAGCGTTCGACTTGCGTCCTCGCAACGTTAACGTCGCGTTTGTTGGCCATAGTACTATGTGCGCGACGTTAACAACGCGTTCAGCGGACGGGACGTCAACGCTTGCCCCGCGTCACAACGTTGACACTGCGCAGACGTTGGAGAGACGCCAACGCTCGTAAAACGCCAGTGGGATAGCGGCCTTACCACAAGAAAAATAAACATCTGTTGAACACGTTTCTCTATTTAACATTGTAACTATTTAACATTTTACAAGTTAACTAGTGCCTGTAATTTCTTGATGTGGAGATAAATAAAGATTTATGATTTACGTATCTAAAAAAACTGTCAACTTCAAAACGTCACTAAAGTCTTCACGTTGTTAAAAGGGCCGTTATGCAGTTACACTTTCTTAGACTTTCTTTTTTTGGTAAGGCAGATTGTCTTTATCTATACAACATTATTTTAAGTATATGCGAAACCTGAATATAGTTTGTTCAGAATCAGTAACTGAATTGATTCCAATCATTTTTACACCGTGTTATATTTTGTTCCAAAAATATTTTGATTTAATTTTATCACCAATTAATTAAAATACAATCACTGTACGGTTAGGTACCTCTTGCAAAACTATTATCAATGAGTGTACGACACAGGAGGTGCGGGTTAAACGGATGTACCGTGTCCCGCCGCGGAATGAGCATGTTTTTTGAACGGACAATCAGGTAACATAACAAGTTTATAACTTCGCGATTTTTCATGATACAGTTTTGATATTTTGTACATGGATTCTTTACACAAAAACAGGTAAATCGGGTTTCTTATAAACAAAAAATAATGTTGTATTATATCTATTTTCCTCTTCTTCCTCAGTTGCTCCGTAGACACCTACCTTTTCGACAACTTCGTGACATCTGACGGGGACACCCTCACAGCTAAGTTCAAAGCGTTCAAGTTCCCGGACACTTCGTATGTGCAGTTCAGGGGAACCGTCACCGTGTGCCTCGACAAGTGCCAGGGGGTGAGTAGAGATCTAAACTACGTACATACCATAAAAAGAGAGTTACTCTACCAAATCAAACCAAAAACATTTATTTCGATTAGACCAGTTACAGGCAATTTAGAATTGTAAAATACATGAAATAAATATAATTAAATACTACAAAATTAAGGTGTTACCATCCCAGTCACAAGAAATAATAGCTGTGAAAGTACCGTAGATGCCCATTCCAAGGAATACAACAATTAATAAAGGAGTAATTATTCTAGAATGGATTGGAAAGATCTTTATGGAGAAGAACGGGCAAGAAACTCCATGGACACTCTTTCTAGATCGCCAAAAATATTAAAAACCTTGAGATGGTACGTTTATGTGAGAACGATGTAGCCAGTTAAAAGTGTCCTCAGTGACTATTGCAAAATAAAGACAATTCAGAAACAAAATAATCAATAATTAAAAGAAATTGCTTTGGGCCATTAGGTCTCGTTCAAGGACACGCGACGCGTCGAAGGGCGCACTAAAATCCACGGTGATCTTTCAATAGCCCTTTACGTTCCAGGGTCACTGTAACCTGATAAGACAGTCCCGCGACCCCGGCAGGCTTTGGATCTCTAAGGGGGGCCCCGTCAGATTGCTGACAGCTCTTTGAGGCGCGCGTGGAACACGATGTGCCGTCGACTCGGGCATGGTCCATGATCGGACGCCCATTACTCACCATCCGTACCTTTTATGTTGGATTTGAGTTATCGTGGTGAAGTGCTAGTGCCTCATTTAGAGGTGGCAGACAGGGCACGCGCCCCGGGCGCCAGCATCCAGGAGCATCAAAAACATATGTGCAACAATTATTTTAAGGACATGTGACAAAATAAAATAGTATTGAGGTTAAACAACTAATTTTAGAAGGCTGAAGAGGGGGGGCGCCTCTATCAAGTTTTGTCCCTGTTAGAAAAAATGGTAGATCTGGGGCTGCCGAATACTACCTGTCCAGGGTACGCCGCGCTTTTGGAATCGCAGTTTTTTTTTAATTTTTTTTTTCGTGGTAAATCATCAAATGATTCCCACCCATGGCAGAGCGACAGGGACTGTCAGACTCGTACTGACTAAAATCCACGGTGTCCTTCAATAGCCCTTTACGTCCCGGGGTCACGGTAATTCGTACAATCCCGCGACCACAGCAGGTTTTGGCCCTCTAGAGGGCTCCGTCATTTTGTTGACACTCTATGAGGCGCGCGCGAAACACAACGCACCGTCGACCCGGGCATGTTCCATGGTCGGACAGCGAGTTGCCGGTTACTCAATGCCCGCATGCCCTTTGGAATCGCAGTACGATAATTTGAACATCATTCGCAGGTACAATGCAGCAACGGCCAGATCGCATACGGTCGCAAGCGTCGCTCCATCAGCTCGGGGGCTGACTCCAACAAAGTGTACGAGGTCTCACTGACTACCTTCATCAAGGTGGAGTACGAGGAGGGGCAGAAAGAAGCAGGTTTGTGGAACTTCAACAGTTTCTTTTTTTGACAGGCCTGTTGGTCTAGTGGTTAGTGACCCTGACTGCTATGCCGGAGGTCGTGGGTTCGATTCCCACCCAGGACAAATGTTTGTGTGATGAGCACGATCATTTGTTCTGTGTCTGGGTGTAATTTATCTATAATATGTATGTATTTAGAAATATATAAGTATGTTTATCAGTTGCCTGGTACCCATAACACAAGCTCTGCTTAGCTTGGGACTAGATGGCGTTGTGTGATAGTTGTGGAATATTTATTTATATTTTATTTATTTATTTCACATTTGACCTTAATTGGTAAATTTTTGGGTATCTTTTTGAACTTTGGACAGAGGAGCTCGAGGCTAAATAAATACAGCCCCACAGACCGATCTTCCGGGTTAAGCCGCGTTTGCCGAGGTTGGTCTGTGGATAGGTGACCATCTATCATAGCGAGTTTCCTCCGTGCATCGGAAAGCACGTAAACCCGTTGGTCCCGGCTGTCATTTGTAGATCTTTAACAGTCGTTACTGTTAGTTAGAAGCTCTAAAGTCTGACAACCAGTCTTACTATGGGGTATCGTATTACCCAGTTACTGGGTTGTGGAGGTCCGACAGGCAGTCGCTCCATGTAAAATACTGATATCCAGCTGCATCTGGTTTGACTGGAAGCCGACCCCAATAGATATAGTTGGAAAAAGGCAGGCAGATGATGGACAGAAAAAATCCCCAATTTTAAAAAAAGGAGATTCTTTTGAGGTAAGTACTGATCACTGGTATATTCTAAGAAGTTTTAAAGTTAGAGAATATTCCTATACATTAGTTGCCTATCTGAACATGAAAAGTTATCATAACTTTACTGAAGCGTAAAGAATATAGCACCGTATATGTCAGAGGCAAAAAGGTTGGAAATGACCTCTTCCATGCCTCTGTTCAGTTTGAACCATACTTTCCTGGACACCCTGTAGAATATCCCCTTAAAGTATCGGTTATCGGAAACCGAACACTCTGTATAAATAAGTCTAGGTTCCTCATGATGTTTCCCGTCACAGATGATCTTCAGTGATTACTAAGATAAACTTTGAAGTTATTTTTGAATTGAAAAAGACACATTAGTTAACGCCTTTTTATACGTGTTAAAATCATCTAATGAGTCCTGTCACGCAGGATGGGGTGGGAGGGCCTGTCAGACATGTACTGACTAAAATCCACGATGTCCTTCAATAGCCCTTTACGTTCCGGAGCCGTAACTACGGCTCGCGACCCCGGCAAGCTTTGGCTAAGGTCCCCGTCATTTTGTTGACAACTATTTGAGGCGCGCGTGGAACACGACGCGCCATCGACCCGGGTATGGTCCATGATCGGACAGCGAGTCGCCCTTTAATCGCCGTCCACATGCCCAACTTTGATACATGCATACATGAGAAGCGAGGTGCTTAATCTCAGGCCAACACGACAGAAATAAAAGTAGGTCAATAAAGTTTTTAAAAGCATTTTCTGTATGATGAATGAGATGAAAGCTGCCTCTCTGATATAAGGTTTAAGTGTGAGGGGATTCGAGAGCGTTATAACTCATTTTGTAATTAAAATGGATGACTTTTTGTGTATTCCCTTTCGGAATGACCTAGATGGCTTTATAATTACATGATCTATGTAACTGAACGGCAAATTACCTACTTATTTTAGTATCCGGTTTTTTTTAATTCTATAGGTGAATTAAAAAAAACCAGTTGGTCAGTTAGTCAAATTGTATGATATATTTTTTTTGTAAGAATAATCATATATAAATAAATCCTGTGTAGTAGAACCTTTTTAAAACTTGATTTCATAATTTAGAAATTTAATTGGTTTTTATTTGGAACCTTACAGTTAATTATTTTGTGGGTATTGCATAACATTTTAAATTGCAACATTATCTATGGTACCTTTCTTGTTTTTGGTTTTTATTTTTCTTCGATTTATACACGTGAAAAATGTGTGAACCAACGTAAACTTGATTTAATATTGTTTATTCAGTTTAAAAGCCTTATCTCAATAGTGGGTACCTCCAAAACAAATTAAAAACATAATTTTAGAGTAAAATAGTAATATTAAGATTCATGGTTCAAAAAAACTTCAATGTGTTGATAACATTAAACTATTGTATGTTAACAATGAATGTTATTCACAAGATTTTTGTAACCCACCATTTTTCTTTTGCAGAAGACGTATTAGCGCTCCTACGGAACCTTAAAGTAGCCAACCAGCGCCTCGGAGACATGGACGGAACCCCAGCCACTGTAGCTGAACACACCGGTAAAAACGTGCTTGTTTATGAGCAAGATATCGTAACTCGGACCAACAGAGCGAGCATTGTCTCTGGCAGTCTACTAGTTGTCATTAGCTTGTTACTTCTTTTCAAATAAAGAATTTAAAGGTATTCTTTTTTTAAATTGGCAATAATAAAGTAGGAGCTACAGTCGTTACATAGTTATTTTACAAATTAAATGCAACCTTAATTTGTAGAGAAAGAAATAAAGAACATTAAGATTTTGGACAGATTATTCAAATAAAGAACTTGGTTTGGAATACTATGAAAAGACTGTAGAGAAAACAAAAATATTTGTTTGAAACAATTTTAAATTTAGAAAAGACAGTTGCTACTAGCGCCATTGATAACGGTGGCTTTTGAACTAATTTCCATTCCAATTTTGAAGTTGATTTATTCTCTTCATACATTTTTTAACCGTTACACGTACTTTTTATTGTTTGCCAAAAAGCTTAATAAATAAAGTACTCGTTAGTACAATAATTGCTCTGAACCATTCCTTAGACAGCTAACATCGAATTTAGTTTAAAAATAAAGTGATTTAACTATAATAATGTAACGCTAAGGACGTAATTAATGTAGTTTAGATTTTAATGATTTAATACCAGTGTAAAGGTAAGCGCACATTATCCACTTTTCTTTCAAAGATCCTGGGCAAAATGTCCATCCAAAATATTAAGCAAAGTTCAGTGAAATGCCATGCCATCTCTAACAGCATTTTGTTTGAAGTTTGGTTGAGTGCAAACTCGCAATCTATTCAAACTATACAAACTCTGGCTAAACACTGAGCCAGGATTGGCTTAATGTGGTGCCGACTTTGACCAAATACCATGTAAAGTTTGAGTAGTTGTCATGGTGAATTCGTCTAAATGCTATGCCAACTATAAAAAGATATAATGCCAAGTTTGGCTAGATATCATAACAAGTTTGGCTAAATGTCTGGCTAAATATTTCATTAAATTGGTTACATATTTTAAACATAGCTAATTGTTTTGCAAAGTTTTATCGTATATCTTGACAACGCCAAATATTACGCCAGCCCTGGCGGAATATCGCACTAACTTTGGCTAAATGTCATGCCATGTTTGACTAAATGTCCAACCCTGGCTAAATATTAAGCCGACTCCGAACAAAAATCTGGAAAGTCGATCAATTTTTTCTTGGCTTTTTCCAGTAATGTGCGCTTCACTAAATCGTAATGCAGACGCATTAAGTCCACTAGTCTTATAATAACTGTTCCATAGATAACCTCGGTCCATTAATTGTGAATATTAAACATAGTGCACTTACTTTTGTAAGAAAAAACCTGCCTTTTTAAGTTGGGAACTTTTTTCTAAAAGCAAAATAGTATTTTCTGAATCTTAAATTTTAACTTGCTACATTTTATAAATCATTTAAGAAAATTGAAAAGCCAGGCTTTACTATTTTTTTTATATGAAATTTTTTGAGTAAATGGCGACAAAAAAATTCTATAATTTTTGAATACAAAAGAATACAAGAAAAACTTTAAAGATTTTTCAAAAATCTCTTTCATTGGCCATATTTTTTTTACTTTTTACTAAATAGATTTTATTTTTTGGTGCTTGCAATACTTACTCTGATTTTTTGTGATTACAATTTTAATGTAGCTTTTTAGGGACCCTTTTACAAATAGAATATCGTTTTTCTTTTTGGCTTAACTTCGAATAGTACTTAAATAAGGGTTTTATTATTGTACTCTTTGCGAGTTGCCTGATTGGGGTATGTTATTTATCACTGTGTAAAGTAAAAAATAATTCATATCATCTAATTCGAAATATACATGTATTGGCTTAGAAAAATGAGTTTAGGTTCATAATTATCACATGATTTGATCCATTCAGTTATATTTTAAGTTCACAAGTTCGAATTATTAAAGATTTTAAATCAATGTTTTTTTTTAAAGTTTCACTAAACTACAACAAATTTCGACTGATTTGCGTCGCTGACCAAACAGAAGTGAACCACATAAAGGTGCTGTCAATTTAAAACTCGTGGTTGACTGTAGGTAGTCACTTTTTTCTATCTACCCACAGTACCACACGTTTCACAGCTACGATGACGTAAATCAGGCGATTCAAATCATGAGTAATGGCGGGAACGGAACAGAAAGCCATATTGGTAACAGGGTTATTTTTACATAAATTATTATCATTTTAATATTTTTTTATTTTCAAAATGAGAACGAATTTGTAAGAGGGTCCTTCGCCTAACGGTAACTTTAAGAATTAAAACAAATAAAAAGAATATTTCGGAATTGCTTGTAGTTTTATTTAAGGTTCTCTTTTTTGTCAGAGGTCATAGACTATTGGCGACCAATTATTGTGTGTGTTATGTCTGGTCGACTTTCTCCTCTACTATGTTCTACTCGTACAGAACTTTTGTTTTTAGCGTGGTAAAATCATCAAATGAGTCCTCCCACCTAGGGTAGAGTGGGAGGGACTGTCAGACTCGTACTGACTATTATCCACGGTGTCCTTCACTAGCCCTTTACGTACCGGGGTCACGTTAAATCATAAGTCCCTCGACCCCGACAGGCCTTGCCCCTATAGAAGGGGGCCCCCGTCATTTTTGCTGACACTCTTTGAGGCGCGCGTGGAACACAACGCGCCGTCGACCCGGGCATGGTCCATGGTCGGACAGCGAGTTGCCCATTACTCGCTGACCGCATGCCCGCGCCTACGGTGGCCGGAGATCGTCTGACGACGTCCGTCGCGGCGGGCACTCCTTCACGAGCATGACTGCTTCGCAGAAGGAGGCGACCGCTTCCCACTCCGTCTCGCCCCGCAGCATGGCCTCGACCAATGCCGGGCGCGAGAGGTCTCCGCCTATCGCCGTCGTGAGGACACGGCGGTGCTCTGCCCAAGCGGGGCAGTCCTGCACCGTATGCTCCACCGTGTCCTCTAGGACAGTGTTCCGCAAAGTGTGTGCCGCGGCACACTGGTGTACCGTGATCATTAGTTGGTGTGCCGTGGAAAAATAAGGTTATCTTATAAAATTATTTTTAGTAAGAAAAAGTTTGACCGTCTATGCTCAATTAAACAGTCTCATGTTTCGCATTAAATACTTTTTCTGAAATTTAAAGTTTAAGTTTGTTGATTAATAATAAAAGTTGATTAATATTACTTAAAAACTGTTTTTTAATTTGTGGTGTACCTCATTTTTTTTCGTTTTCCTAGGTGTACCTTGAACACAAAAAGTTTGCGGAACACTGCTCTAGGAAACTCGTACAGAACTAGGGAAAAAATGAAAAGGGGAGGGAATCTGCGGCCAAAAGCTAATTAGTAAATTAAAAATCAAAGGTAAGATTTCAGTCTTTTAATAGAACCGTTATCAATAAATGATCTAACAATATAGGTACATAGCAATTAAAAGTAGTCTTATATAAATCTAATAGTAAATGAAAATCACAACTATATACGAAACTTTAATAATTTTTCATAATAATTCCAAGAGTTTGTTATTAAAAATAGTTAATAATAATTATTATCGGAAAAATTGAGGATTTATTTTTAAACTCAGAAGTTTATAGATTTTGAAGATATTTTGTTTTTTAAGAAAGTGCCTTTACATCTGGTATTGGTGACGCCAAAATTACGCAAACTTTACGTAATGTTTACGCAGCGTATACGTCTTTTTAACAAGCCTTACACGTCTTGTTTACGCAGTGTATACGTACGATAACATCCTACGCTAGCTGCGATTGATATTTTTTTTCGAAAATTTTCAATACCAGGGCCAAAAATCCGTTATATTTTTTTCATAAATTTAAATTTGACACAAATAATGAAAAATAACTTAATTTCTAAAACTTATGTTAACACTAACACACTTAAAATACAAGTATAACGAATATACAAAATGTTCAATTTATAGACAATTGTATACAGGGTGGTCAAAAATCTGAAGCTTAATTATTGCATGATCCATTTCTATGTTAATAAAAATGTCAAACATAATCCGTCTCGAAAAAAGACTCGATTTTATTTTACACCCTGTATACATAATAATAGTTAAACAATTCCATATTGGCATTACAGTGACAAATCTAGCAACTAACAAATTCAGATGCAGTAATATTTAAATAACTAAAAAAAATAACATAAAATAATTAATTTCAGTTTTACATTTTCGTTTAAGTTTAACAAAAATGTAATAGAAACAAACTTTAGAAAAACAAATCTATTGATTCGAAATTCAAAATGCTATAAAATATTACTGCTCCCTGACAAAAGATTACACTACACATACCTACTTATTATTATTAAAATATTTACAAAAACTTATTGCTTTAAATGGAAGAATAAAATATAATAAAAAAGCATTATGGCAACATTACGCTTCAGAAAAATAATACTTTTTATTATTATTAATTTGGTTATTTTACTAATAAAATAACCAAATTGACTATTATTATTTCGGTTATTTTACTAATAAAATAACCATATTGGCTATTGCATATAGAGGTACCAGTTTTTAGAATAATGCCTTTGTCAAACAGACAGGCGAAAGCGAAGCGATACCGAACCGAAGCGAGACGTCAGTCCGATAGTTCTGGCACGCTATCGGATCGCTTTCGCTTTTCTATGTGGCTGGATTCAAACAATTCCATACATTACAAATTAATAAAAACGCCTCGCTACGCATTTGTCACGCCTATCTGTTTGACAAAGGCTTAAAAGATAAAAGACAAATGAATGGGAGAGTGAATGGATATCAATTCATTCACTGGAATTAAGAAAAAAAACATTGAAATAATTACGTTTTTTTTTTTCAAATTGAAAATTTTAATAAGCCCTTTTAAAATAGAGCAAACATTATTTAAAATAGTAAAAATACATAAATATTAAAATGAAGGAATGAATTATAAACAAACAAATGATGGGTGGACGGATGAATGTAAAAAAATATATTTTGTCGCAAAGGCATAACATAACACATTTGAAATGAGCATCTTTTATAAAATATAATTAAATAAATATTTCGTAAAAGGTACTTGTTTCAGTAGTTACATTAGAAAATAGAGTATCTCATATAAACAAATAAAATCATAGGAATAGGAAAAAAATAATAAAAGTACAACGTTTGGTCGTTTTTTTTTTACATATAAAACTGTTAATTTATTTGTTAGAAAGATGATGATCTAGTTTTACGAAATATACTGATTATTGTGGTTCTGTCACATTCATATTAACAGTAAAAAAAATTTGCGAAATTCGACCCCTAAGAATTGATAAAAATTTTGTTGGGTATTGATTTAGAATTTCCAAAAGTACCTATATAATATAAATTCACACACATTATATTCTTTAGGCCCCCCGTTTGATCGCTATTCATATATTTTTTGGAAACATTTAAGTTTATTTTTCGTAAAACTAGTATCATTTCTATTAATTCGAGTAGAATTAGAAGATTTTAGTTTATAATCTACTTGGCACGATCACTACACATCCATTTTTACGCAACGTAATTATATTATACTCGAAGAGTATTGGCAATATTGGCATTGGCATGAATAATTTTTGTGCTTACACGGGCAATTATTTGCGCAATTCTTGGCTATTATTTGCGCGATTCTAGGCAATTTTTTGCACAATTCTTTACTATTTTGTGCGATACCACGGGCCGACGAACCCGGACAATTTATATAAAAGGTAGTATTATATAGATTAGGCAAGAATTGTGGAAATTTTCGTTGAATGCAAAAAATTACTGTCTTAATAATTTTACGCAATTCTTTTAATTTTATCAATATTATTAATAGTCCTATCATTCAAGTTCTTTAAAACAAACTTCCCTACACGATCTACAAATTCGAATTTTTAATTACAAATAATAATCCCAGTATTATTAAATTTTTAGAGAGCGTTATTAACACTTCTATTTATAACTTTTACATATAATTTTATTATTAAAATCAAATTCATATTATTACGACAAATTAGAAAAAAGGCAAGTCTTGTATTATTTTTGAAATCAAAAGTCAACTACATTTTATTATGAAATTCCGTGACAAAATAATTCGATAAGCGATAAATGAATGGATGTTCAATAACAAATTAGGTGAATGTAAGATGAAAAATGAATGAATGAATGATAATTGAGTGGTAATGAAACCAATGAATTATGAAAGAATGAATGAATGATAATTGAATAGAAATGAAACGAACGAATGATAAAATTCTCAATCAATGAATAATTTATCAAGGAATGGACAATCATTTTTATGAAGGAATTATTTTGGAATCATCAAGATTTTATTTCATTCAAATCACATCATATTTAGTAATTTCCACATAGACAATAGTGTATAAAACCGTGGACAGGCAATCTTATTTAAAATCTAGTAATACGTCTAATATTTTATGGTATTTCCATAGTTATTAGCACAGCACACAGAACACTCGACCGAAGACAATATTTTTTATACGAATGTATTTTATTGAAAGAACCTTTTTTACTTCAACTGTCAAGCTTCAGCTGCCTCAAACATTTTTGTAAAATATCAGTTCTATAAATAACATTATCAGAGATAAGAACACGACTCCGGTTAAGCACTAATTTAAAAAAAAGATATTTTTTTTTTAGTTTTTAAGAATCCAGAAAGCCAGAATCTTGTATCTAGTCTGTAACCTGTTTTTCAGATCCACTCTGCCACCCAGAATCCATAGTATTAGTGTCACTATAACAATGGTGATGGTTCGTCTTCAATATCTCCTCTTTACCATCCCTCACTGGCTCATACTGAGAGTCAGGACCCAAACATTTTGACGTTTCAGGATCATTCGAATATACTGTGTCCTGAGGCCTGTCATCATCAGACAGTAATGACTCTTCAGTATTGGGAGATAGAGGTGAAATTTGTCTGAAATCAGGCTTGTTTGAGTCCGAACTTGACTGCCTCGGGTGGTCTTTAGGTACGTTTTTGGGGCTAGATCTAGCAATTCGCAATGGGCTTATGTGAGAACGCATTTTTGGACTGCCATCGATTCTCATGCTTGAGTTAATGTCGCTCATTCGTTCAAGGCGCGAGTCGTTCAGTCGTTCAATACGGGAGTCATTCATGCGGTCGCTGTGGCGAGTGTCACTTCTGTCACTAAGTTTCGACTCGTTCATTCTTTCCATTCTCGCTTCAGACATCCGCTCGCAAACGCGTGAATCGTTCAGACGTTCACTTAGTCTGGTTTCGTTCATTCTGTCGCTGATTCTAGAGTCGTTCATTCTTTCTATCCTCGGGTCCATTACCTCGCAACTCCTAGAATCATTTAATCTGTCTCTAGAATCATTCATACGCTCACTCATTCGAGTTTCATTCATTCTGTCGCTAATACGCGAATCATTCATTCTGTCACTGATACGCGAATCATTCAACCTTTCCATTCGCTCACACGCTCTGCCATCATTCAACCTGTCTCTAGAATCATTCATCCGCTCACTCAGCCTCACTTCATTCATTCGTTCACTCAACCGCGTTTCATTCATCCTATCACAGATCCTCACATCATGCATGCGTTCTCTATCATTCAATCTATCCCTGGAATCATTCATGCGTTCACTCAGCCTGGTTTCATTCATTCGGTCTCGTTCGATTCGTTCGTTCATTCTCATGGAGTTGTTCAGTTGTTGTTCTATTTGATGTTCTGTCAATCGTATAGAGTTATTCAGTACCTGTCGCATTTTTTCTTGGTTTTTCATGTGTTTGTCTGTTTGCCGCGGTCTCCGCTTGGAGCCGACTTGTGGCTGGGGGCGCTGCTGTCGCGTCAGTGTGAAGGAGCCGGTGTCTGACTCTGATGTTGACTCTGGGTGGTTCTCTATGGTTCCTACCAGAGCTGAGACGTTTGGGTTCATGCAGCAATCGGCCTGGAAAAACAAGGATAAGGCATAAATAAATAAATAAATAAATAAATAAATAAATAATAAAATAAATTTAATAAAATAAAATTCCACAACTATCACACAATGCCATCTAGTCCCAAGCTAAGCAGAGCTTGTGTTATGGGTACTTGACAACTGATAAACATACTTATATATTTCTAAATACATACATATTATAGATAAACTACACCCAGACACAGAACAAATGATCGTGCTCATCACACAAACATTTGTCCTGGGTGGGAATCGAACCCACGACCTCCGGCATAGCAGTCAGGGTCACTAACCACTAGACCAACAGGCCTGTCTATAAAGATACCAAGATAAGTAGATTAAAAATATAAAGCACTAGCACTTTGCCCGCGACTTCGTCCGCGTGGGTTACGTACTTTCCTAATTCCTCCTTTTCACCCCCTTAAAGGTTAAATTTCCAAAAACCCCTTCTTAGTGCTCCCCTACATTATAATAGGAAGCCGTGTGCAAAATTTCAAATTCCTAGCCCCAGTAGTTTCGGCTGTACGTTGATATGTCAGTCAGTCAGTTCTTCTTTTATACAGGGTGGCCAAAAAGTCGTGGATCAAACGAAACAGGGAGATAAAGGAGGTAATTTCCAACAAAAAATCTTTCCCCAGCATGGCCATAACTTCATTGCACGAAAAGATATGAATTATTTTAGTTTTTTCAATGAAACTACCGAGTTTTTTTACAATTTAATCAGTAAAAAATTAAATTGATTAAAAACAATTAAACAAAAGGTGTTGTATTATGAGTCGATAATGTATCAATACTACAAAAAATGTATTGCAGCTCTTGGTATCAAACTTAACGAGCAATGATTTTTTTCCGTAAATTTTGAAGCGTTACAAAAAATTACTTCTCACTTTAAGACCACCATTTGAAAAAAAAATGTGTTACGGAAAAGTGACCTTGTATTAAAAAAACTTGCTGGTTTAATGCTGATTCAAGTGAGATACAACACTTTACTCTTTGATCTTTAGTTTTGGATTTATGGGGCTATTTTAAAGAAATAGTGTATCAAAGTGAGAATAACACCGAACAAGAACTACGACAAAAGCTCGAGTTTGCTAAGTTACAAATTCTAAATAACAGACGTGCATTCCGCCGATTACGTGCGAATTTTATTAGGCGGTGCAGATTGTGCATTATGGTCAGAGGTAGGAACTTTGAACATTTAATGTAAAAAATTGTATTTTAATAAAAATTACTAAGTCATAATCGTTCTTTTATTTCATGATGGCTTTTGAAATTACTACCTAGTATGTATGAGAAAAAATCTTTTTTTCCTTAAATTTACCATTTTGTTAAATTTGCACCTTGATACGAAAAAACGACCATAAATCCAAAACTAAAGATCAAAGAGTAAAGTGTTGTATCTCACTTGAATCAGCATTAAACCAGCAAGTTTTTTTAATACAAGGTCACTTTTCCGTAACACATTTTTTTTTCAAATGGTGGTCTTAAAGTGAGAAGTAATTTTTTGTAACGCTTCAAAATTTACGGAAAAAAATCATTGCTCGTTAAGTTTGATACCAAGAGCTGCAATACATTTTTTGTAGTATTGATACATTATCGACTCATAATACAACACCTTTTGTTTAATTGTTTTTAATCAATTTAATTTTTTACTGATTAAATTGTAAAAAAACTCGGTAGTTTCATTGAAAAAACTAAAATAATTCATATCTTTTCGTGCAATGAAGTTATGGCCATGCTGGGGAAAGATTTTTTGTTGGAAATTACCTCCTTTATCTCCCTGTTTCGTTTGATCCACGACTTTTTGGCCACCCTGTATATATAGATTTCTCTTGCTCTATTCTATCTTTAGTTTTTTTTTTCCAAAACAGTTTTTGGTGTGTTACATCTTTAGTAATGCTTATAGCAATGATTTTGTGAAATGAAAGGGAAATGTGTAAAAGGAATTGGATTGGGCAAATTTAATAAGGCACAATTTGAATTGACCAATAAGCGCGCAGTGGTAAAGTTAGACGTTATAATGGTAGCAACTCTTGTCAGTGTATTCGTTCGTGAATTGGATAGGTCACCAAAGTTAATGTGAGTTTCTATGTTTGTAAACGCACCCACGATATAGGAGAAATTCCTAGTGTGGAGAAATGTTAAAAAAATAAATTTACAATAGGGCATTTTACTGCATAAATAAATTGAAAATCTGTTTAGTCCGTCAGTTAGAATATAGAAAAATTACGGACACATAATTTTTGCTTTTTTTAATCAATAAATATAGACAAAGATAAAACGCTTCAAAATTCGGGAGTGCGGGCTTGTGACGTCATAACGCCTGTAAAATTATACCAACCAAGTGACGTTTTGTGATTTTAGGAGAAGCGTTGTAACTTCGTCAATTTTGGTTTACGTAACAAAAGAAAAAATTGGGGTCTAATATTTTTTTATAATCTATATTTCGGACTTATATTATTTTTTTTGAGTATAGTAGCCTATTGGAGAAACATCAACAAAATAAATGTGAATACCTTAACACTCACATTGCAGCAGCTGGAGACATCTGCGAAGTACACCTCGGACTCCGCGTTCTGGTTGCTGGCCGCGCGACAGTCCTGCAGGGAGGACCTGGAACAACAAGGACTATTGTTCAACACAAGTACATGGGGCCTACTAGATTCCTAGTGACCTACCATGATGTCTTAACGCGGGAGTATTTTGATGTTAAGTTAAAACTCTATTAAAGGCTCCTGAGCGGTTACGTTTATCGATTGCCAGGTGTCTTCTTGTCTGGCACGCCGCAATCGCGGCGGTAAGACCCCTCTTTGTGGAGTGGCTGGATAGGCGTCACGGCGTCCTGACCTACCGCATGACGCAGGTCCTCACCGGACACGGAAGTTTCGGGAGGTTCCTGTGTCTGATAGGGAGGGAAGAAACGCCTGGGTGTCACCACTGCTAGGATCGTCCGGAGGACACGGTGGAGCATACGGTGCAGGACTGCCCCGCTTGGGCAGAGCACCGCCGTGTCCTCACGACGGCGATAGGCGGAGACCTCTCGCGCCCGGCATTGGTCGAGGCCATCGCAAGGGGCCTCTAGAAGGCCAAAGTGAATACGAATTACCGTGACCCCGGAACGTTAAAAGCTATTGAAGGACACCGTGGATTTTAGTCAGTGCGAGTCTGACAGTCCCTCCCGCTCTGCCCTGGGTGGGAGGACTCATTTGATGATTACACCACGTTAAAAAAAAGGAGCAAATACTAACCTTATAGGAGAATGCTTATCATTCTGAAAGCCCAGGTTCTCCTTGCCTTGCTTCAGACAGGAGTCCGAGCTCTGATCTGAAACTGAACGAAATGAAAGATTAGATATCTAAATATACAGGGTTATATTTTCTAAAAGATAACGTTACTACAAAAAGTTAAACATCTGTTAGCTTGTCTAAAAAAAGTGTAACTGCAAAACGGACCTTATATCAACGTCAAATACTGACACTTTTTTTAGACAAATGTTCAACAGATGTTTAACTTTTTTATAGTAAGACTGTTCCAATCTTTCATGGGTTTAAAGTATATATGGCACTTTTTTTAAAAAATACGATTTTATTATTTTTCGTTAAGTAATCATCATCTACCTGCCTTTTCCCAACTATATTGGGGTAGGCTTCCAGTCAAACCAGATGCAGCTGGATATCAGTATTTTTCGTTAAGCAATACCATTTTAAAATACCCGTAGTACATAAGAAAAACCTGTTTAATGCTGAATAATAAATAAACAAAAAATGAGCTGCACACATTCATTCCTCTTATAGGATCAACATAAAAATTCAAAAGAAAAATAATACTATATCAACGAACCTTTACTTCCAGTCTTCTGATGCAAGCACTCGATAGCAATCGTATCATCAATCCTGCAATCCCTATGTAGGTTACTAGCACTCATGCCCAACCTCTGACATCGATACGGAACCAAATGTCCCCTCAAAGTATTAAATCTTGCATCCGGTGGCATATGAGCCAATTCCGCTTGCAAACGAGCCATTTCCGCCACGTCTTGAGGAAACATTTGACCCATGTGGGCTAATTCCGGATTTAATCTCGCCAATTCCGGGTTCAATCGTGCAAATTCAGCCAATTCCGGATTTATTCGGGCCAATTCCGGGTTTATTCGGGCTAATTCCGGGTTAATTCTGGCCAATTCCGGATTAATTCGAGCCAATTCCGGGTTGGTTAGCCTGATGTCGTTAGGTGGTATGTGTTGTTGGATGTGGTAGCTGTTCCTGGTGCATGTGTGGGGTTGTATGGGTGTCGGATGGTCGTGTATGGTGGTGCGATGCTCCATGTGGTGGTGGTGGAGTAGAGTCGCTGCTGCTGGGTCTTGGTGGTGGAGCTGGTGTCTGGAAAAGGGGAAAAAATGGGATTTTGAAGAACTTTTTTTGTACTTCTTTTTGTCGCTCAGCTGAAGCAAGCTGGACAATCGTTGAATAAAAGCAAATAGGTATCTTTGAACATTATTCTGAAATATGTATTCACAAGTCATCGTTTTTTTTAGCCATAACTTTTGGCATATTTTTTTGTCAAATGTTAACACAAAAATTAGTGATATTGACCAGTTTTTTTAATACCGTTCCGTTCTACTTTGTTTCATGTAATCATTTCATTGTATGGGAAAAATAAAAGCGGGAGTGAGGAGACTACAGATTTGTATACAGCGCGTACTATACTGATAAATGTGCGACCATCTTAATACTTAGGTCTCTCCTCTCCTCACTGTCACTTATTAGTCTAGATAAGAGACCACAAACAGGAAAACTGCAAGTGATCTCCACTAAGTGTGTGTGTCCCACCTGCTTCCACTCCGTCCCTGCGGACTGTACGGCGGCGGAGGTCCCCACTGTCCGGTGGACACGTCGAAGCTGGCGGGGGACTCGCCCGAGAAGTTACCGGGAGGCTGAGGAGATACAACATTTTATTACATAACCAGCTGCAACTTGTAGCGCCTGTGTGATATACATTTTATTACTATAAAACACGGGTGCCCGTAATTGCTATGAGAATAATCGTAGGAAACTGATTTTGTAACATATTTTTGTGAAAACCAACTAAATGATCTGGCTCATTAATATTACCTCTCTTTAAATACTCAATTTTAAAGATACAAGGCCTTTGTCAAACAGACAGGCGAGTCCGAAGCGATAACGAACCGATACGAGACGTCAGTCCGATAGTTTGGTCACGCTATCGGATCGCTTTCGTTTTTCTATGTGACTGGATTCAAACAATTCCATACATCTATCTATACTATAATAAATCTGTAGAAGGGTCAATTCTGTACATTGAAAATATTGAAAAAATAAATAGCGGGGGGTGTTGCTGGATCGATACCAAACCCAAATATATGATTAAAAATTTTTTTGTCTGTCTGTCTGTCTGTCTGTCTGTCTGTTTGTGCAGGCATCACGTGAAAACTAACGGTTCGATTTCGATGAAACTTGGTATAATTATTCCTTATTATCCTGGGCATAACATAGGATACTTTTTATCCTGGAAAAATACGTAGAAAAAAAAATCTTAATCTTCAGTTTTATTCATAGACGTTGTTCTGTAGAACCGCGAACACACGTTGCATTACCCGCAGTGGATTCAGCGCCGTAATATTTATAAGATGTCATTGTCAGAGTTACTCAAAATGGGGAAATAAACCATCCACGCGAAGACTGACATCCGCGCGGACGGAGTCGCGGGCGGAAGCTAGTTACAAATAAAAACGCCTCGCTTCGCATTCGTCATGCCTGTCTGTTTGACAAAGGCTTAAAAGTTTCGAAAGGCCTTAAACACTTTTTTGGGACCAAAAAAATCAAAGGCCAAAAAGTTTCGTTCAAAACCACTTTTGCTCAGTCAGGTCAACATTTCTGTGTTTAGGGATAATTGAAGAAGAATTGAGCAAGTATTCAGCGTGCCTCAAGCACTTTTTCGATATTTGGAGCACCTCTTAAGTATAAAATCCATACCTGCACAAAAGTCCCGGAGCCCTGCGCGAAGTTGGCCTGTCCCTGCGCGAAGCTGGAGCCCTGCGCGAACGTCCCCGAGCTCTGCGCCCTCGTGAAGGGAGTCTGGTTGAACGAGTGCGGGTATCTGTCGTCGTAGGGCTGCGCCTGTTGTATCGGGGGGGCTTCAGTGTCACAGAAACCGTACGCACTGTCGCCGGACTGAGGGACGCCCATACGACAACGGGAGCTGGGGATAAATATATTTTTTTACGATCGATACAGACATTTAAAGGCATAGAGTTTGTATCCTTCATAGATTATAAATTTTAATATAGTCATATTTATATCAATTATATATATTACATTAGAACAAAAAACATTATTTAAATCATCATCTCATCTGCCTGCCTTTTCCCAACTATATTGGGGTCGGCTTCCAGTCAAACCAGATGCAGCTGAATATCAGTATTTTACATGGAGCGACTGCCTATCGGACCTCCACAACCCAGCAACTGGGTAATACGATACCCCATCGTAAGACTGGTTGTAAGACTTTAGAGCTTCTGATTAACAGTAACGGCTGTTAAAGATCTACAAATGACAGCTGGAACCAACGGCTTTATGTGCTTTCTGAGGCACGGAGGTAACACGCTATGACAGATAGTCACCCATCCACAGAACAACCTCAGCAAGCGCGGCTTAACCCGGAAGATCGGCTTGTGCGGCTGTATTTATTTAGCACAACATTCTTTAAATCATAGGTTATAAAATGTCCAGATTCCGTGTTCGAAACAAAACGTAACGTTTTAGTGAAGCCACTTTTTTATAAATGTGTGAGTGAGCGCCACGCACACATTTAAATGTTTTCCTTGGATGTTCACTTGTTTTACGTAGGAATCGAACGACGGCAGTAATTTTTTCTGTGTTTTTGGTTTCAATTCTCAGTGGTCTACTAGAAATCTGGATTTTCTTTAATCTAAGGTAACACAACTTGGGCATGCGAACGGCGAGTAATGGACGACTCACTGTCTGATCAGGGGCAATGCTCGGGTCGAAGGCGCATCGTGTTCCACGCGCGCCTCAAAAACTTGCCAGAAATATTATGATGGCCGAAGCCTGCCGGAGTAGCGGGACTAACGGGTAACCGTGGCCTCCGAACGTAAAGGGCTGTTGAAGGACACCGTGGATTTTAATCAATACAAGTCTGATAGTCCCTCCCGCCCCGCCCTAGCTAGGAAGGACGGTCGCGGGACTGTACCAATTACCATGACCTCGGAACGTAAAGGGCTATTGTAGGACACCGTGGATTTTAGTCAGTACGAGTCTGACAGTCCCTCCCGCTCTGCCCTGGGTGGGAGGACTATTTGATGATTTTACCGCGTAAAAAAAAACTGGGATGGACAAATTTGATGATTCTTACCATGAAAAAAAAGGTAATACAACTTACTTCTGACTGTTACTCCTGGGCCAGGGGAACCAGCTCCACGCAGAAGTCTTCCTGCCAGTGCCGGGGTTCGGAGAGTACAGATTGCCTATGCGGCCTGCGGACCATACCATTTCATTAAGAACACTTCTTCAAGTCCTGACGCCCCAGAGGTTTAAACCTCTAGCAGGCACACGTACACACAGATTCCAGCATCGATAAATGACACATCTAATTAGTCGATTAGTTAAAGTTTTATAAAATAATGCATGCGTATTTTTTAATGTATATTTTTTTTTTAATTCTAACATCTTGTATACCCTTATGGCGTAATTTTCATTTTAATAATGAACGTTACCCCACACTAGGTATTTCTCTTGTATCGTGGGTGCGTTTACAAACATAGAAACTCACTCAGATCAAAAAAAATAGGCAGATAGAGCGCTCAGAACACGCGAGTGTGTCGACCAAAGATAATACAAAATCCAAGGATAATACAAACTCGCGACAGTACCAAGCTACGCATCGTCTCGCTCACACGTCACTAGTGATTTGCCATTTTAAGTCAAAACATGCCGTCTTGTGTGTTTAAACACTGCAAAAAATGTTCACAAAAACAAAGAAAACAAGATGGAATATCTTTCCACAGGTAACTCTTGTTATTTTTATTGTTTTGGTATTTATTTTCCATAAAATATTTTCGGCTCACTTGAAACACAAAACCTTAACAGTAAATCGTCTGTGTTGCTAGTTTAGGACGGGTAAATTACCCTGAATTAGGGGAATGTGTATTGTGCATAAAAAATAACAATCAAATACGTCAATACAACTGCACAGTCGTAATCTATAGTACCTATACAACATTCGTTATTGCTTATGCGAAACCTGAAACACGTGTCTAGTATTTTTTTCACGATCACTTATCAGATACACACTAAACTATTTCGCGTATCGCGTTGTGTCATAGGCGCGTGCGACTGTTACAACCGGACGACTGAAGACACACGCGGGGGGCGGGGAACACAACCCCGACCGGGTTGTGTTCCCCGTCCCCCGCTGCCTGTGCGCTGCCGCCGCACGCGACTTCAGCTGATCGCTATGATCTGCCGTAACCTCTGTAGTGCTCGCGTATGATTGCGGATAGGTGTCCAACTCCTAACCTTTTTAAATAATTTTGGGACAAAATATAACATGGTGTAAAAATTATTGGAATCGATTCAGTTATTGATTCTGAACAAACTGTATTCAGGTTTCGCATATACTAAAAATAATGTTGTATGGTCTATGGTCGTAATGACACAAGGTCACTAGTTAGTTCCGTCCGGGTCGTAAAGACTTCGGGTCTCGTCTCGGGATGGCACCCCCGCGCGCGGGGCTGTATTCGTATTTTTGCGTGAGAAAGTGGGACGGAGAGCATGCCTTTGAGCTATTCGGTACTTGTAAGGATGTGCCGCGCTCGCGCCGCTGGATTATTTTATTATTTGTTGCTATCTGGATATAACCATAAAGCAAAATCGCGTTACCAATTTGAAACATTAATAGTATGTTTGTACAATATAACAGGTGCAGAACTAAGGCTGTTAAAGTTTATAGTAAATTGTGTGTAAAATTATTATTATTTTAATAAATGTGTTGATTGTTATAACAAATTGTTTATCTTTTTAAACTAAAAAACCTGTCCTTAAATAGTTTATTAATCAAATTACTAAAAAGCGTTATGAAGTGTTATCCGTTCTGATATAAATTAATTAAATAGGTAGTAAGTAATTACGCATATTAACTTTTATTCCTTATTATTATTCTGTTAAATAATATATACTACACGCTTTTGCTCTCTGGGTATAACCATAAAGCAAAATCGCGTTTCCAATTTAAAAAATAGTGGTACAATATTGAGAACAATTTAACTGAACAAAATGTGGGAGTATTTGTCAATATCTGGCAACCGTAAACGCACACAGATGCACGTGTTCGTACACGGCGCGCCATATTTGCCGCGCACACTAAAATAAAAACCGGCTTCACTTTGTTGTTCGCGCATGTTCTATCTGCCTATTTTTCTTGATCTGAGGAAACTCACATAAATAAACAGCCAGACCTGGAACAACTACCTGCAGGTCAAACAAATATTTATTCCGTGCGGGGATCGAACCCGCGACACTCTGCGCAGGAGTCGATCGCTCAGCCACTGCGCCGACCGTGCCTTATTTGTATGCAAGAAGCTTATAAGACACTACAAATATGATAATGATGTACTCACCAGGTGCCCAAAAGCGGTGCTGTAAACTGATGTCCCACGCAGGCTGGGCGGGGTGACACTGTGCACAACAACTGCAGTTGCTCTGCACAAAATAATTACAATTATGAGATACACCACACCCAAATATAAAAAACATCGTCGTTTCTGCTTCGAATGTACATTGATTCTTTACACAAAAATAGACAGGTGTATCGGGTTTTGTCTATACTAATATTATAAATAGGTAAAATTGTTTGTTTGTATGTAGGGGGTAATCTCAGGAGCTGCTCAACCGATTTCGAAAATTCTTTCACCTGTAGAAAGCTGTATTGGTCCTGAGTGACATATGCTATAAGGGGGGGGGGGGGGGGTTAGGAGCGGGCGAAGCCGCTGGCAAAGGCTAGTATATACTAAAAATAATGTTGTAGGTATGTATGAAAATGACGAATTTTCGAACTTATATTACTTGGCCGAGAGCAATCCTACAAACTTTTATGTTTATAATACTCGTATTAGTAGAAAGTAGGATTTTTTCTTTTTTAGCATGGTAAAATCATCAAATATGTCCTCCCACCCAGGGCAGAGCGGGAGGGACAGTCAGACTCGTACTGACTAAAATCCACGGTGTCCTTCAATAGCACTTTACATTCCGGGGTCACGGGAATTCGTGAGTCCCGCGAAACCGGCGGGCTTTGGCCCTCTAAAAGGGGGCCCCGTCATTGTGCTGACACTCTTTGAGGCGCGCGTGGAACACAACGCGCCGTCGACCCGGGCATGGTCCATGGTCGGACAGCGAGTTGTCCATTACTCGCTGCTCGCATGCCCGCGAGTAGGAAATAGGAAAGGATAGGATTACTCTAAATGACTATTGTGCCAATTTAATATTTATAAAATGTGTTTCTGATCCATGTCGTGTTCTTGTGATGTCCGTGTCGTGTTCGTGTTGTGTCCGTGTCGCGTTCGTGTCGTGTTCGTGTCGTGTTCGTGTCGTGTTGGAGTCGTATCCTGTTCTTACCTGGACCTGTCTCCCTGCTGAAGGCGCGGCCTGTCCTATGGAGGGTCTGTATAATGACCTGCAGCGAAGTTCCAGCTGCTCCCAGTACATCTTCTTGCGTTCATGACTACAACAAGATCAAATATGTTGGTCATAAAATAGGCAATACAAAATACACTGAAAAAAGTTACGTAGAGTCCGCGCCACCACCCATCACCTTTTTTACGTGGTAATCATCACATGAGTCCTCCCACCCAGGGCAGAGTGTGAGGGACTGTCAGACTCCTACTGACTAAAATCCACGGTGTCCATCGATAGCCCTTTACGTACCGGAATCACGGTAATTCGTGAGTCCCGCGACCGACCACCCATCACCTGCGGAAAGTTCGAGCTACATTTTCTAATGCAATTTGATTTGACGACATAGACACTAGCGCCGCGTCAAAAAGCCTTGAGTGGTGGCGCGGACTCTAAGTAATACTCGCAAAATTGCATTTTCAAATAATTTGATTAGTAACGTCTCCAAAAACGCTCATTTGAAAACCAGCGTCAGGCACCTAGTGGCCTAGCTAGTCTGCTGAAATGAGCCTATTTGGCAAAGCCGTGAGACACACATTACCTTATGTGTTCTTTCGTGTGTATGTTTTTTGTGAGAACATTGTGTTCCTTGCCTGTATCTTTTTTCTAGTAAATCTATAACATTCCGTACTCTGTGCGTTTCTACCTCGTCATAAGGACATTTGACAATTCTATATTTAAACCAAAAAATATTCTGCAAACATCAATCAGACAACAGTCACTCTGACAGAATCTGTTTCAAAGTCTGTACAGAATTCTTTATTCTGAGGAATCTCGCCAAAATGTTCAGCGGTACTGACACTGAGCATATTTATAGTGCAAGTATATTTTCCCTAGACCGCGGATCCGACGATGAATTAGCTAGAAATCTCGAAACTCTCAAGAAGCAAGTCAGACTTCTTCGCTTAGAGAACGAAGTACTAGAGGCAAGTATCATGAGATTGCAACCATCATTAATGACGGGTGCATACGCAACTTTAGAGTCCGCTCTTAGATTTAAGCAAACAATAGGCTCTAGGACAACTCTCGCCAGTGGAAGCAAGATTTCAAAACTCGGTATAAGCAGTGACCAGAGTGTCTCAGTTCCCGATAATTTAAAGAGTAAATCCAGAATGCTTCAGTGGAAAGAATCCTCCATCAAACCAGTGTCATCAGTAAGACTCCAGTCCAGGTCAATGCTCGGCACACCATTACCAAAGGTCAACGTTGAAGAAAAACTAGAACTTGTACATACTGTTATGGAAATACTAGGGAAAGATTTGAAGAAAGCAGGAATGGAAGCGAAGAAGAGACATTGTTACTTGAAAGCACAGTTGGAAGAAATTGATCTTCGATCCAAAGAGTATGAGGAGTGCACTACAGCGTTCGAACAGGAAGTCATGATTGCAGGTGTAGATGCTATGACTAAAAGAATACCCGCAGAATTATGGATCAGATTCCTAACAGAGCACGTTAAAAAAATAGACATACAAATAGGTAAACTGCTTCTTAGAACGAGTGCCGCAAACACACAACACAAAGCATTAAAAACAGATATAAAACGCAAGCAAGAATTAACAGAACATTTAGTACCGGTAGATTTTCAAGTGAAAACAATACAAATCCAAGAGGCACTGAAGAAAATAGAAACCAAAAATAGAGATTTTATTAAACAGAAGGGAATGACTGGGGCCGCTAACTTGAATTTAACTGGGTACAGGTATCGTATGATGGATCTAATTAAATATCATAACAGAGTGAAAAATATGACAGTACAAAAAAAACGTCAAACATTCGAATTAGATGCTGAGACAGCTAAGATGGCCGGACGAGTTGAAAAGTTACAAAAACAGCTAGATACACTACGGAACCTAAGAGAAACATACTTTGCTCCCGACATGTTTGAATACATAGCTCTGAAGCTAAAAATTTGTGGATTAAAACAATCCGTCGAAAGATTGGAGAAAAGTCTTAGTTTAAAGAAGTATGCAATAACTAGTTATAAAAAGGAATTGTGGAAGTCTAAAATGTTATTTAAAGAGACGGCTCTTCCTCCTGAAAAGCCGTCAAAAACGGTAAAGGAGAGTGAGGTAGAACTTGAGTCAACTGAACTGGTTGAAACGAAGATTTGCAGGCCATGTGGCTTGTTGCTACGTGAGTGAAGAGCAATGACTACCAGATTAACAGCGTTATGAAAGTAAGTTGTTGTAAATGAAAGCTTCCATGTATATCTTGAATAATGTATGATGTTAAAATGGTACTTATCCATATTTTTATTATTGAACTAGTATTTTATTTAAGGGGTTCGAACCCGTACTTCATCTATTTTCTTCACCTGGGTGTAGCACGGAGACTACAAAAAAGACTTTGGGTCTCGTGCTCCAACTAATGCAATTTTCGCATCATTGTGCAGTAACGTCATCAGTTGGAGCACGAGACCCCAAAATTGAAATTGATAGTCTCCGTGCTCCACCCAAGTGGAGAAACAAGGTGGAGCACGGATCCGCCCCCTATTTAAGACCGTCTTATGTGTATAGCATCTTACGTATGTGTAGTCTGAATTAGGATATTTTAATTTAATGTAAATCTTATTTTAATTTATTTAAATAAATAATTAACTCGTACATTTGTTTTGATTTAATTTTCACATGTGTTTTATCATGAACCTCTTCGATTTTCTGTGTTTTTTATGCGAAAATATCATTCGCGTTCATGTAGTTGTTAGAACAAGACCCTAAGCCCCCATTCGCACTAGCGCTTTTTTTTCCGGCGTTCAAAAAGCGCCGAAATAGAACAAATGCATTTCCATGTATCTGGTCACACGTCAGAGCTTTTAAGCGCTTTTTTTCGAACTGTATTTGATTTTATGTGCTGAGTGGTGACATTTAAATTTAATACACCTTTGTGTTAAAATCCAGCGCTTTTTTAAGCCCGTAAAGCGCCCGTGCGAATGGGGGCCAGGGTCCAAAAGCTATTTAAGTGCCGTCGACAAAATAAGTGCAAACCATATTCGGTTCGTCGTAACACCAAAAGCCATAAAAGACGCCGATACAGCCAATAAACTAGAAACCTTAGACTATTATAGTCACGAAATACTAAAACTATCAATTTTCGCGTGTTCACCCTACATATCCAACCTCTTTGAAAGGTCAAACACAAAATGAAATTGGCCAGAAACACTTTCGAAGTGTCACGTCATTTGAAATCTATTATCACCATGGCAACGGTTGCCAGGCTGCCACTTACGGCAAACTGACAAATCCGCCAAAACACACACGAATCAGGTCATTTTTGTAAAAAAAATTAAAGAACCGTAGCAAAAATGTCTTTAACACAAACGGGAGGACGGAGCTGTGTTCTTAGTCAAAACTCTCGTTCTACGAGCAATGGACGATGGGATACAGATATGGACGTTCTCACTGACGAAGAGCTCGTAAAACTTGTGCAGGACCTCAGAGATAAAGTCAATATACTGACCCTCGAAAACGAAATCTTAGAAAAAACTATCATGAGGTTAGAACCAACGTTAATGACTGGCATATACCAAGCCTTAGAATACGCGACCAGGATACCATCCGGAACCTCAGTCTCATTGATGAGAGGAGGACAATCTAGATTCGGTCTCGCTGACCAAATATCTTGTGCTTCGAGAATGTTTTCAAGCCCTTCGAGGTTCCAGAGTAGTCCTTCAAGGATTCTGGCTAGTCCATCAAGAATTTCGACTCGAAAAGGAGAGTCTAAGACCAAACTCAGCGGTGGCACTATAATCGGAGCTGGAGCGAGAATCAACGTCCTAGAAAGGTCTGAACTAGTCAGCAAAGAGATGGAGATTCAAGTCAGCAACCTGAATAAGGAAAGACATAGAGGGGCAAAACAACGTGCTCTATTAAAAGCGAAGTTAGAAGAAGTTGGGCTGAAAGAAAGTGAGATTGAAAAGGCAAGTAAAATGTTCCGTCAGGAAGTCTTAGAAGAGGGCTGGGATAAAATAGCTCAACGAATTCCAGCTGAAATATGGATCAGATTCATGACAGAATGGATGAAGATATGCGATAGCCAAATAGGGAAGCTGCGACTGAGAACTAGTACTTTAAATACTCAGTACAGCAAGCTTAAAGGACAAATAAAAGTGAAGGCAGAACTCAGCGAGAGTCTAAGACCTGTGGACTTCGAGAAACTTCAAATAGAAAACGGAGAATGTCTAAAAGTGATAGACCACAAGTTCCAACAGCTGGGAGAGTTGAAAAAGATGACAGGAGACGCGAATTTGAACCTGACAATCCACAAGAAAGCTATGCAGGAGCAAAACTGTTACTTGAACAAAGTTCTATCAACGATCAAGAACAAAGAAATCCAGACGATTCAGCTGGATAAGGAAAGCAAGAAAATCCAGATGCAAGTAGACTTATTCTCACAAAGATTAAAAGAAATAAGGAAAGTGAGGATGAAGTACCAAGTTCCAAATGTGATGGAGTATGTCGAGGTGAAATGGATGCTGACAGGACTTAAACATACGATAAAGATCTTGGAATCAAGGAGACATATTCAGCAGATTGCTTTGGCGTCTATAAATAGGAAGCTGCAAACAATGACTGAGATGAGGAAGAGCTTTTCCGAGTGATCAGATGCATGTTTTTGGAAAAAAAAAAGGTTATGTATGTGTGGCAAGATTTGTCCAATTGTTTTTTTAGTAACTTTAAGATAACTTTTTTCTTCAAACCGCATTTTGACTACGGAACATGTCGCAGAGACATAGTGCCGGACTTTTAGGCTAAGAACTCACGGAGCGATTTTAGGCCGCGCCCGCCGCGTTAAAAAATTAAAGCACAACTCACGACGCGATTTACGGCCGCAGTGTGCACGGTTGTTTGCGGTTCCCGCTGCGCAGGCGGGAAACAAAGTAGAATCGCGAGAGCCGCGGTCACCTGCAGCACAGATTACATCCCACAGCCTCGGCGGGTGACGCCCGCGCGCTCTACGATCGGTTTGCGGTTTGCGACCGCGTTGGTTGGCGGGGGGTAAGGCGTATAGAAATCCAACTTACAACCGACCGTCTTTGCCACACAGTTTGTAAGCGTTTTTGCCATACCTACTATTGAAATCAAATATACCAGCCCACAATTAAGGACCCATAAATATTAATAGTAATTTTTATCCGTGTTGCTACGCAACTAGGCCCCAGTTGTAATGTCCCTTTGTGCCTATTGGCCTTGTTTTGTTCTGTCTCGTGCTTGATATGGAGGGAAGTGGAAACTACGTGTTTTTCCTACTCCTCCACTATTCTTTTCTGATTAATTTCGTTGCAGGATCCAAGACAGGTAAATTCATTCTCCGAGACACGTCGAGCTTCATTGTCTCGGCGCTTTTCTGGTGGTTGCCACTGTTGATTCTAGCTTTCAGGAGTTGCAGTGGTTTGGGAATAGCGTGGTGGGTTTGCCCAATTAAAAAAAAACCGTCCGTCTTGCGGTCATCGTCCGCCACGTCTGCGGGTGATGATCGCAACCGCGACGGCTGCGTAACCGCGCAAATAAGCGGCCTCGTGAGTTTAGAAATAAAACCGCAATACCGCAACCGCGGCGGTCGCGGTTGATAAACGTTTCGTGAGTTCTTAACCTTACGAGGCATATCCGCGCGACTTTGTGGGACAATGTCGTTCGACATTTGTATTGTTCACACAAAGACTACTAGCGTCGACTTACGACAAGTCCCGCGACCCGTAGATGTCGCAAGTGACATAGGACGACATCAAGTGATGTCGAGCGACAGAGTCGTGGACCAATGTCCCCTAGTGAAAATGCGCCTTCAGAGACTTCAAAAATGTTTTTTTTTTTGTTCTTGTATTTTCTTATTATCTTGATTTACTCGTACTTTTTAAAATGAAATGCCTATTTCAGATGCATTCTAACTTAAACTTTATTGTAGTTTATTTTGTTTTTATAACAAAATTGTATAAATCAATCTATATATTAATATTTGGTTGGTAGTAATAGTGCTACGGAGTTCTTAGTAGGTTTTTTTTGTAATAATTTTCAATTAAATATTTATTTTGTTACTAATTTTGCGTTTTAATGGTCGTTCGTTCACAATTTTTAAACTGTGAGCGATTATACAGCCTGTTAGTGTAATCAGTCTTAACCTTGAAACCATAGGTAGTTGATTTAATTATAAAAATGTTTGTCTGAATTTAAAAATAAATAAACGAATTTTTCTTTAAAAAAATCAAAAATGTTTCTGTCCTACACCGTCCGTTAATTCATGGATACTATGCGCCCGAGTTACGTATTCACTGCAAAGGGCGTTAACCTGCCGCAATAGCCGTCCGTTTAACTACATACCTACATAAGTTTTAACTAACTACATCATAAAATACAGGTAACCTGTGATGTAACTAACTTCCCTTCATACTTTTCCTGGCTTAGGACAGGCAAAAATACCTACCTTTGTTGCGTGACGAGTCCAGATGATGTAAGTTAGTCAGCGTACATTCTCCGAGCCTCGTTCAGGTTATCACCCGACGCGGCGTAAACCCGGACCATTTCGGTCCACTGTTCGTTTGTGTACGACATAATCACTAAACACTAACACTTGCGCGAAAAATTAACGGTGGGGCGGCGCGGAGTCGTGCGCTGCGCTGCGAGCGTACACACGTACGTTCCGTAGCGACGCTGCCGGCTGACTGATCACTGAAGTGTGCGCGGGCGACGCGGCGGCGCCGGCGTCGCGGCCCGGCGCGCTATGTCGCGGCTTATTTGATCTTACCTTTGCGTAATAGGGTGAAATAATTTTGGGGAAAAATGGAGACTTTATTGAAAAAAAAAAAGTTTTTATTTTTTATTGAATTTACGTTCTGTAAGTGATACCAAACCACTGGTTTCAAGTTTAAGACTGATTACACTAACAGGCTGTATAGCGCGGTTCGGCGAGGGTTGCTGAACTGAGCCTATTTGGTACAGCCTTCAGACACACGTTACCTACCTTTTGTGTTCTTCCCTATTCCTCTTGTGACAACATTGTGTTCCTAAATAGAACGCCTTGTCATCACCACCGTCATCATCATCACATCAGTCGTAAGACGTCCACTGCTGAACATATCAACATAGGCCTCCCCTATTGACTTCCAATAGGACCGGTTGGAAGCGGCTTTTCAAATAGGCTTTTTTTTCTTTCTGTCTTTTCTTTCTTTAACCAACAACGCAAATACACTTAACACAGTACTAACGTAGCGCAAGCGCCAAAAGGACGCAATTTGTTAATGGCCGCTAGCAAATGACGTCCTGATGGCGCTTGCGGTACGTTAGTGTTGTGTCTAGTATGCCTAAAGAGTGTATGTCCCCATTATACCTCGCATCCCCGTCTTATATACTGTTCCCCTACAAGTCATCAAATGAGTCTTCCTGCTCTGTGTAGAGTAGATAGGACGGACTCTTTCCCGTTGTAAAATCATCACATGAGTCCTCCCACCCAGGGCAGAGCGGGAGAAACTGTCAGACTTGTACTGACTAAAATCCACAGCATCCTTCAATAGCCCTTTACGTACCGGGGTCACGGTAATTCGAGAGTCCCGCGACAACGGTCAGACACTTACTGACTAAACATGAGATTAGATTAGAGAAGATTCCATCAGTCCATTCCGTTTTAGGATAGCGGTACGCTGTTTAAAAAGTTCCGCTGCGAATACACCACTACGCTATAATTAAGCAGTCTTACCTGAGCAGTTGGTACGCCAGCATACAGCTAAAGATGCACACGAGCACCGCGCTGACTGACAATGCGAATACGCCGCGTAGGCACCAGTATAACGCGCCGTGCACTACGCCGCATTCTGATACGCCTTCGAATACGCAGCGTACGCCTGGGAAACAAAACACTCTTAAGCTTTTGTCAAACAGACTGGCGTGGCGAATGCGAGGCGTGACGTTTTTATTTGTAATGTATGGAATTGTTTGAATCCAGTCACATAGAAAAGCGAAAGCGATCCGATAGCGTGACAGAACTATCGGACTGACGTCTCGCTTCGGTTCGGTATCGCTTCGGACTCGCACGTCTGTTTGACAAAGGCATTACAACTGGGTGAAACACAAAGGGGCATTCAAGGACACATGTGAGGTTTTAGTCGTTACTTTTGGTTACTTATCCCGCCATAAAAAATGAAATGATATTTATTTTTGCAAGTATTTTATATAAACCCTTTTACACGTCGTCTTTTAACAGACTAGATGAGGCCGGTCTTTCGTACCTGGCTACTCTGAGAAGAAACAGCCGAAACAAACTCAGAGGTCACTGTCTCTTTTAAAGTCCAGACATTATATTGATCATGTTATACGAGGGCCATGTAGTTTAATGTCTGAGATGGTCTTTTGAAGAAAGAACCACACAGAATTGGACCTGTCCAGTCAGTGCAAGCATTTGTCAGTTATCGTTAGCTCGAAATCTTCTACAAGGTCTGCTGTGATGCCTCTAGTCTTCTCATGCAGTTCTCATTCAAATACAAATATTTATTGCTGAACACAGTATAAATGAAAACATTACAAGATGTTGAGTCATCATCTGCCTGCCTTTTCCCAACTATATTGGGGTCGACTTCCAATCGAACCAGATGCTGCTGAATATCAGTATTTTACATGGAGTGACTGCCTATCGGACCTCCACAACCAAGTAACTGGGTCATACGATAACCCATGATAAGACTGGTTATCAGAGTTTTGAGCTGATTAACGACAGTCAAAGATCTATAAATGACAGCCGGGACCAACGGCTTACCGAGACACGGAGGAAACTCGCTATGACAGATGGTCACCCATCGGCCATTGACCAAGATCGGCCTGTGCGGCTGTAATTATTTAAACCACGAGCCCCTCAATTACAAGATGGTGAGTGAATGAAATTGAATGAATGCTTATTAAATGAAACTCACCCTCATCATCAGCCGCACTGTGCTGCGTGTCAGGAGGCATTGAGAAGCAGGTGCAGGTACGAGTCAACTTGGTATACTCGCAGAACTTCAAGGTTTGGAGTCTGAAACAAAGTATACAGTGAAATGAGTTACAGCTGTTATCTGACCGAGGTTTCGAACCTGCGACATGCAGTATACGCTACGTACGAAGTTGGTGGTGGGGACTCTAAAACCGATTGCAGCGCGCGATGTGACAGAGATATGAATCAATGGATGCACACAAGATAAAATAAATAATACAAACATATATATTTCCATATTCTGATCTGTTCAACTGTATTTGATTTGAAGTGCTGGGCGATGAAATTTAAGTTCAATTCACCTTTTTGTTACAACTCAGCGCTTTTTTAACGCCCGTAAAAAAAGCGCTCGGGCGAAAGGGGGCTGAGGCTCTTTCAAATATACTCACTTATTCATATGTATAACAGTTGTGGTGATGGTGACCAGCACGCACGTCAGCGCACACACCAGGCAGCAGGCTCCCACCACCTTGATCTGGTACAAAAGAACATACAAAATTAAATAGTTCTGAAGAAAGACTGCGGCTGTATTACGACGTCTCAAAACCAGGCTTGTTCCAGTGAGTGAAAGAAACAGAGCTATACAAGTCGTCTAGCGCCATCTCGTTCACTCACTGGAACAAGCCTGGTTTTAAGGCGCCATAATACGGCCCCGGGTCTCCACTAGGTTTTATAATAATTTTGTCGATCTTAAAAGAGTGTACATGGAGTTTCTTGACCGTTCTTCTCCATAGAGATCTACTCCTTGGAATGGGCATCTACGGTACTTTCACAGTCTTTATGTCTTATGACTGGGACTGTAGCACCATAATTTTGTAGTGTTGGTGCCTATAAATGGCCTAATTGAAATAAATGCTTTGATATTTTGATTTTGTTCCGTGATATTTCTTTTTGTTTCGGAAACCCATTATTGGTGGGGATTAATCATGTATTTTTATCCCGGGTGTCTAAAAATACCACTTTAGGATGCGAAAGGGCGGGCATGCGGAGGGTGAGTAATGGGTGATTCGCCGTCCGTCATGGACCATGCCTGGTTCGACGGCACGTCGTGTTCCACACGCGCCTCAAAGAGTTGACCACACGATTTGAGAATATTTGATGATGACTCATCAAACAGTCATCACCATCATCATCAGCTTGTATTCGTCCAGTGCTGGAGACAGGCATCTCCCAACGTGGCGTACTGAGCCCGTCCCTAAGCCCTCCTCATCATGCCTCTTTCTGCAAAGCAGTCATGCTCGCGAAGGAGGAGGCGGGCCGCGCAGTGGTAGACGCCCAAGGCGTCGGACGTCGCAAGACGATCTCCGGCCACCGTAGGCGCGGGCATGCGGGCGGCGAGTAATGGGCGACTCGTTGTCCGACCATGGACCATGCCCGGGTCGACGGCGCGTTGTGTTCCACGCGCGCCTCAAGGGGTGTCAGCATAGTGTCGGGGCCTATAGAGGGCCATAGCCTGCCGGGGTCGCGGGACTTTCCCGTTACCGTGACCCCGGTACGGAAAAGGGCTAGTGAAGGACACCGTGGATTTTAGTCAGTACAAGTCTGACAGTCCCTCCCGCCCTGCCCTGGGTGGGAGGACAGATTTGATGATTTTACCACGATTAAAAAAAAAGCCCTCCTCATCATAAAATAAAAATAAAAAACGACATGCGAGCATTACCTAATTGAAAATTATTACATTTTCGTGACAGAAATCAATCTACAATACAAACAATTTTAACGTGTTTGCTGAAGAGACAACCAACATAATTCGGAAGCATGAAATTAAGCGATTAGGGGCTAAAATAATTTTCTTAGTGCACGCGAAGTTGAAGTCTTTTATGGTTCAATAAAACACAAATTGACATGCGACTGTAAATACTGACAGCAATACCATTCCGGTATTATCACGATGCCATAAAATGCTTTTTTCTACCGAAAGACATTACGACAAGTATAATTGAATATCTCGACTTAGTGCGCGAGGTTGTCGACATGTGGAATGTGAGCTCGGCTATCATTGTGCCGATAGTCGTTACGGGCAGTGGCCTGATAGCCAAGAGCCTCGACGAACACTTGTCGAGGCTCTCCCTAGGTGGTTGGCCAAGCGCCTGATTCAGAAAGTAGTGCTTTTCGATACGGCTCGCATTGTGAGGAGGTTCCTCTCTCAGGAGCCCTGACCACCGGCAGTCCGGACCCTGTTCCCGATGCTGGTGGACTGCTATATTTATATCTTTAAATGTTTTTTATTTCTTTTTTGTAAAAATATTTATAAATGTATTTAATGAGTGAAAAGATGAATAAAAGATAATATTAAGTATAATTGAAATTACGGTGACTAAAAACACTTTTTGAATGGGCGAAATTTTTTTTCCTTCTGGTTTACTTAAATGAAAAATGATGCAATGAAAGATTTGGAAGCTCGCGCAATATTTAAAGACCGAACATTGACCATGCAGCAAGCATAAAACTATATTTCCCCAGATCAGTGTTCCTCCTGATAGACCGTTTGCACAGATATAATATATACATTTTTAATTGGTACTTGTTGACTTAAATATAAATAAATAATAAGTGGTCCTTCGACCCGGATCAAAAAGTGATAGGTAGAATTGGAAGCTCATGCAAATAACAAATACAAAAATCATGCAATAAAAGAGTTGAAAACAAAATAACAATCTTGCTCTTGTAACACAACTTGCACAGATATAAGTGGTCCTTCGAGCCGGATGAAAATGTGATAGATTCTAACTCATGCAATATTCAAAAACGACTAAGTAACACACGACAAGCACTATAAAGCAGTGATATAATGAATGACATCGAACATACTTTTCTTACCATATAGCTGTATCTGTTGCGGCGTCGGGCCAGGCTCATGATACACACGCCTGTTAGTACCAACTGGAACAAGGGTTTATTCATTATGGACACATCATAACAGCCGAAAGACGTCCACTGCTGGACAAATGCTTCTCTAATTGTCCAACAATAGGCTATTTTACTCAAAAAAAAAATTGGCCCAAAATATAGATTATAAAAATATTAGACCCGTATTTTTTGCTTTTGTTACGTAAACTAAAATTACCGAAGATTCGACTTCTTTTAAAATTCCCCTCTCTCGAATTTTGATGAATTATATCTTTGTAAGTATGCATTGGTTTAACGAAAGAAAAAATACGTGTTTTTCAAAACTCTAGCTGACGGACAATTTAAAGGATATCATTCAGGCTCCATACATTTTGTGACCGAAGAATAAATTGGTACCTATGGGTGACTTTCAGAAAAGGCCCAAAAACAATGATCTCTTTTGCAATTTATTGATGCTGTGGAAATTTCTATTACATAAAATAATGCACCTTGTTTTAGTAACAATCTACAACGCATAAGTCGGGGCCGATACCATTAAGCCACCACTGTTGTATATCGAGGTGGTTTGTGCTAACTCTGAATGCCACGGGCATGTGGACAGCGAGTAATGGGCGACTCGCTTCCCGATCATGACCATGAGCAGGTCGACGGCGCGTCGTGTTCCACACACGCCTCAAAGAGCTGTCAGCATAAAGACGTGCCCCCCTTCGAAGGCCAAAGCCTGCCGAAGTCGCGGGACTAACTAATAACCGTAACCCCGAAACGTAAAGGGCTATTGAAGGACACCGTGGATTTTAATCTGTACAAGTCTGACAGTCCCTCCTGCCCTGTCCTGGTTGGGAGGACTCATTTGATGATTATACCACGTTAAAAGAAAAAGCTCTGAATGTCTTACCATAGCGGCCGGCACAGCGGCGGGCACAGTCTCCAGATGTTGTGGAGAAGCAGTGTAGGCCCGTAGCAGGATGTGCTGCGCCGCCAGTAGACCGCCCAGCGCAGCCGCCAGGGCTCCACATCCCACACACCACCACGCGTATTTTCGCCGACGGCACGTGTTCTCATTGCCATTGCATCCGACCGAAGCTGAAATCAGAACAATATTGTTATTTATCGTTTGTTCGTACGTACAATATAAACCTGAATGTAGTTTGTTCAGAATAATTATATATATTTTTTTTAAACCATGTTGTATTTTGTTCCAAAAATGTTTTTTTATTTTTTATTTTTATTACCAGTTAATTACAATACAATAAATATTACAAGCTCATAACTTTTTGATTTTTCATGACTCGTTCATCATTTTAAAATTTTGTGCATACCTCGGTTCTTTACACAAAAATACTAGACAGGTGCATCAGGTGTCGCATAAACAAAAATTAATGCTGTATTTTGCGCGACAACATTAACAAGGGAAATATATTTTGTGCAATTGTTTTTTAATAATGTTTACATAATTTCGACTTTTGCCAGTAGTTTCGTCCCACAGAAATATTGAACTTGGTTCTAAGCGTTATGCTCACATATTGACAACAACAAAAAAAATAACCGTCTTAAAAACCACTACTTACAAAAAAGTGTAAATATTTTCTTTTTCGGAAATCGGTGGCTTTGTTTTTTTTTTTGTTCATTTTTGCCACCGACTTCCGAAAGATAAGTTATTAATCGACTTAAAAAAAGAAGTCGGTTAATAAGGGGGACGTTACAATATGGTGTCAGTAACTCTCCTTCATAGTTGAACTGCATAGGTAGTAACTAACTTTCTGGCTTTTTTTAAATCCCCTTTTCCGCCATAATCTCTTATTTCTGCACCCTCCATCTCGGTCTCTCTCGGTGTTCGGTCATGTTTGAATACACACAAAAATAAAAACGACGGGTGCACTCTGGGAGTGCCGGCAGAAGTGAAAACTTGAACAGTAATAAACACACACGAACATTCGCGCAAGCGCCCTACGCCGTCTTACGAATTTTCGATCAGGTCACGTGACCTGACGCGAGTTTAACATTTTTACCCATTCCAAAAAAAGTGCACAACGCCGCTAAAGAAGTTTTCGCTTCAAAAAAATACCACGAAATTGATAATCCAATCCTTGTTAGTTAATAGTTCATCAAACTGCCATAAAGTCGAATTACTACTACAGTAAAAACTTTTTACAAAAACCGACAAATCGTTAATTTACCGTAACAATGAACTTATACAATGTTACTATGAAACTTTGAACGCACGATTTACAAATATTCCAACCACGATCTTTCGACTATCTATTTTTTTTTTTTTGCTACACAAAAGTGACACCGTGCGTGATCAGAAGCGAAGATTTTTTTGACAATAACAAGCCTGTCTTTGTTAAATCGTTAAAAAGTTTTGTAGGTAGTAAAAAAACAGTTTTAAGTTTCAAGGGATTATAAGTAATGTGGTCTTGAAAACTCTGTTTCTGAAAGGTTATGTATTTAAAAAAACCGGTTCACATCTAGGTTCGAATAAACTACCTACAAATGTTGCTATACTTTTTTTAACAGTTTAATTAATATAAAATTACCAAAGTATGGTGGCGGCGGCACATAGTGTTGCGGGACTTCAGCAGCAATTGTAGATCTTGGAGTGGAGACCTGGTATTGTACTACTTGCATAACACCACACGCTTGCATCACAAACTCGCTAAACCGTCGCCCATTTTAATATAATCCAACAATCAATTATAAAAACAAAAACAATCCAGAGCAAAAAAATAATTTATTAAACTAATTTTTTTCGCGTCAGATTTCCCGCCCTGTCACTTTGTTTTTTTTTAATAACACTCGCACAAGTCACGATGTTCAAATTCCACCGTGAACTTTCAAATCTCGCGCCTTTTCTGTAAAATCGATATTTACACCCCAAGCTAACCGTGCGTAAAGAACAATGACCTCTTTACATATAACAACAATCGTTTTTATAATAACTGGCTGGATTTAAGCTCGTTTCTGTCACTATTAGATTAAAACTTATCAATTCCTTTAATTTTAATTCCATTTATTCCCGTTTTATTTTTTTCCCCCGTTCTTTTGTTTTTTCCACTTTATAACACAAAACACGTTGATTTTTTATCGTTTTAAATGTTTTCGATCACAAATGTTAATAATTCACGTTTTATTACAGTTTATTTTCACAATAAACAAATTCTCCTTGCATTACTGAGTTTACGTTGTAAGGTTATGTGATTTGACAATGGCCGTTTCGCGCAGAAGCAATGGGGTTCTTTATGAGGCTCAGGTAGAAAGGTCTTAAATTAAATATATGGGAATGTGACTTATGGATTTTGTTGTGTGCTTAAACTGTATTACTGTGGTATAGATACCTACACACACTTTTTTTTATAGAACAGGTAGTTTTGTGCAAAAAGGTTTGATAGGTGAATAGGAACTTTTTTTTATAATCTTTGAAACTGAATGACATATTTGTTCCTTTTGGTGGGAAACTATTTCGCCCACACATTTCTTTAGACTGTAACAATCAGTTTTACTTTTTTTGTTCTTTTAGAAATCGATAGAATACACGTAGATTGATGTCCGGAAAACATTAAGCATTGCTTTAACAATAAAATTCTATGCCTCCGAATTTTGCAACGCTTTTCAAATAGACATAAGAAACTGTAAGATTTGTTGACGTATTTGGGCCGATACCTGTCATTATTTAAACTGCTCTTGCGACAGGTACTTCGTTAATAAATCGAGGTTTCTATCATTTATATTCAGAATTCGTTAAAAAAAGTGAAATATGTTTCCCGCCAGTCCAGATGTCACTTGAAATCGAAATTAGAAACTCAAATGCCTTCAACTTTTTGCATGCAGTAATGTAGGTTGTAATTTTCGTAGACCATGTTTTACTTCTGTAAGTAACAGAACGGATCATTGATAAAATATTAAGACTGACGTCTGCTGACGAACATTGATCCAGTAGCTGAATCCAGCATTACTGGGTTTCAAACTGAGGAACGTATTCTATTCTATTTCGATCTAGGGCTGGACGCAGGACGCTGTACTAGCGGTGGGCTGGAACAGGTGAAAATAGAAACCTGTTTCACCAGTGACAGTTCCACGGAAAAAACAGTTTCAAAATCCTGTTCCAAGAAAACAGCCTGTTACATTGGAACCAGTGACTCTTTGATGGGTGCATCCGAAACAGCGACAGGCAGAGAACAAAATATGCTATCTTTTTCTATCACAATAAATCAGAAGAGAAAAGAGTTTGTTCCAAAGAACAAATGCTATCTCTTTCAATTACAAAAAGACAGAAGACTAAAGAGCATGTTTCAAACTGTTCCAATTAGAGTGCCTCTTGTAGATTGTTTGAGGAACAGGCGAAAGGAAGGCTGTTGTGACTTTGAAATACCTGTATCTTTTAACTGTTTCGATAAATACGCCTCACAGCTACGCTGTACAAGATGCCAATTCTGCGTAGGAATCTAGTGTCGCTTTCCACCCGTCTCCATCTCTCCGAGGTGTAACCGTACCAATAACGGACCATCTCAACCACCTTGGGATCACGTTGATATCGTCCCTCAATTTGGGTCCATTCATTGTGGCCAAAAGTCAGTTAGCTGCTGGTTAAAAGTTAGGGATCCTCTCCAAGGTGAGACGTTACGTCACGCCTGAACAGCTGCTTAACTTGTATAAAGCGCAAGTCCGATCATGCATGAAGTACTGCTCTCACCTCGGAAGCATCTACACAAATACCAACTTGATGACCTTGAGTCGGTTTACAAACAGGCCAAGAAGCCGATAAGGCAAATATCGACTCTGGTCGACTCTAAACTGTTCAAGGATTCTGCACCTGGTATTTCCACTGTGGGAACGAGATGACGCTAGACGACTTGTATAGCTCTGTCTCTTTCCTATAGTGGAACTACTCTCGTTTTAAGACATCATGGCAGGCCCCAAGATCTAAATACGTCCCCAAATGCTCGTTTGTACACTCCTTCTGGACGCAAAGGTCGACGTGATACGCACAAGAGAATCGTGGCAGATTTGTCCCTTCTGTACAAGTCCTGAGGGTATAAAAAAGTTTTACTGGGTGTAATTTATCTATAACATGTATGTATTTAGAAATATATAGGTAAGTATGTTTATCAGTTGTCTAGTACCCATAACACAAGCTCTGCTTAGCTTGGGACTAGATGGCGTTGTGTGATAGTTGTGGAATATTTATTTATTACTCACTATTATTCCTCCTATTGGTAGCTGCGAGTACGCTGGTCGGTGGTCTTGGAGGCAGCGCGGGGGGTGTGTCTGTCTTCGCAGGGGGAGGGGGTCCAGGGTCGTCTGCGCATGCGTACTGTACCGAAGCTGGCTTACATGTGCAGGCTACTTGGTACTGGAATGCAAGAAGGAGATGGTGTTAGGATGTTTTTCTTCTAACGTTCTTTGGTGCAAACTGGTTGATGTTTCTCCGTTTCTCGGCTATTGTGGACAGGTAGCATGACGGCCGTTCAAGACCTTGCTGCTGTAGGCGGTGGCTTAGCGCGGCAAAGAATTCGCGTGCGGTTCTCTTCGAACGAATCGCGGGAACAAAACCACAAAAGTATGAATGCGACGCGACGAAATAGAGCGGCCTGGCCTACAAGCTACTTGAAATTATGGAAAAGTGCTCGAGGCACGCTGAAAACTTACTCAATAGTTCTTCAATTATCCCTAAACAAGCAGACCAGAAAAAGTGTTTGAGGCATTTCGAAACCTTCATAATTGTAAATTTCAGCTAAATGATCTGACTTATTAATTCACTTCTTTAAATATTCAATTTAAATTACTAATGGAAAAACCCAAAAACACTTCGCTAGAACTGGGAATCTAACCCGGGAACTTATGCTCACCTGTTTCTCATCAGACATCCTGTCTTTCTCCCCAGGACATTATAGTTAGCCGGTTGAAGTTCGTACCTTGTGCAAATCAGAAGTGACTGAAGCGCTGGTGTCGCACTCAGGGCATGCCTCGGGCGCTGGCGAGCTGCGAGCCGACGTGACGTCACCTAGCGACATCGTCACCGTGATGATGCTGGAAAGAGATAGCAAGGGTTGAGATAAAAGATAGAAACCTAGCTTAGAACGATCCCCAAGGCGAAAAAGGCCCAAAGAAACAGTGAGAGTTGAGAGAGATGGAATTCATAGAGGACAGGACAAGGTGGCTCGTTTCATTCACTAATACTAAAGGTACAGCGAACAGGATCAGACTTCATCATCTGCCTAGCCGTTTCAAAACTATATTGGTGATAGCTTTCAGTCAAACCAGATGCAGCTGAATAATCGGACCTCCATAACCCTGTCACTAGGGAATACATTACCTCATTGTAAGACCTGTTGTCAGACTTTAGAGCTTCTGACTAACTACGACGACTGTCAAAGATCTACAAATGATAACAGGGACCAACGGCTTTACGTGCTTTCCGAGGCACAGAGGAAAGTCGCTATAACAGATGGTCACCCATCCTCAGACCAACCTCGGCGCGAGAGCTATTTAGCGACGAGCTCTTCAAATAAAAATAATGGTGTTTTATCTTGCATAGAAAACTTGCATTAAAAACAACAGATACATGTAAGCCGCACTTTAGAGATTTAAATATTCTGACAGTACCGTCGCTGTATATCTATGAGGTTCTGATGTTTGTAAAAAACAATATGCACTTGTTTAGTCACGTAGAAAGTCAACGTCGCTCAGATAAGCTAAAAACAATAGTTACTAAGACTGCTTTTGCTTATAAAAGTGTCTATGCAATGGCACCTAAATTGTACAACAAATTACCTTGTGATATTAGAAATAGTAAGAATAATAATGAATTCAAAAATAAGCTCTTTAAGCTACTAAATGACAAGGTATATTATTCAGTCAAAGAGTATTTGGATGACAATTTCTGATGAATATTTATAATTTATATTTTCTGATACTTTAATGACATTTTCACTACTTTATCGACGCAATTTTGATAATTTGACATGCATGCATATACTCGTACTTTAGACATTATTATTAACATTTTTATTTTTTTTGATACTTTCATGACATTTTCCATATTTTATTGACACAATTTTGATAACTTGACATGCATAATTATACTCGTACATTTTATATTATTAACATTTCTAAAACTGATTTTGTATGCCTATCGGCGGGACATGGTTTGTACTGTGATCTATTGAAAAACACCTGTAAACACCTATGTTTCACAAAATGAATAAATGAATTATGAATTATGAATAGATATCGGCAATTTTTGGTTTGATTTTCCTTTAATTTTGGTTGGAATAGGTTTATTTGTATGCGTATATTTTTTGACTTTATCACTATGATTGAACTGCCAATCGTGAAAAAGAATGTCGTTAACAACCATCGTAGAATGTAACCTTGTACGAAGCCGTAATAAGAATTAAAGCCATAACAACACTACTTTTGATTCCAATAAAATATCAATTAAAAGAAATATCATCAAGGAACCATTACCTACGATAAAGCATTAAGATAAAATCCACATTCTTCTACTAAAAATACATTTGCCATAAAACAGGAATGGCGCGCAAAAAACAAATACCAGCGTGCTATGGCAGCAAAAACAACAGTTAATCCATCTATATCCGTCCTCTATGGCCATATCCGGTGCGAACAGCTGTTTTACCCGACTGACCAACCAAAGAGGTTCGTTATTACAGCTGTATTTTATTGAATGGCGAATATAAATAATGGAAAACAGGCTTTCAAGTTTTGTAGTCAACTTTCTTCGGTTTGATATCGATATTAAGAGGTATTTGTGTTTGTCCCTATTCATTACTTGGCATAATGGCGATATTAAGAATTGTACGTAATTGTCTTTTGCCAACCCCTTCGCCAAATACATAGACACATAAATTCGTCAAATGAGTCCTCCCACACCAGCAGGCTTTGGCCAGCTTTGACAGCTCTTTGAGGCGCCTTGGAACACTACGCGCCGTCGACTCGGGCATGGTCCATGACGGACGGCGAATCACCCATTACTCACCCTCCGCATGCCCGCCCTTTCCTATCCCTATCCTAAAGTGGTATTTTTAGACACCCGGGATAAAAATACATGATTAATCCCCACCAATAATGGGTTTCCCAAACATGATTGGACAGCGAGTCACCATGCCCTTTCCAAATGTGTTGGGGTCATTACGGGCTTGGTGAATCCAGATGAATACCTGTGTTTTACATGGAGCTTTTTGCTTGGTCCAGTTAAATTACGTACGTAGTATATAACTTTGCGACGAAAATCTAGAAGTTTAACAAAGGTACGCTATGTAAAACAGCGCCTTAATAACCTTTTTTAGAACGTCTGTACGCAAATGGCATTTATAGTGATTAAAATGAGGCCAGACCTATCACTCGACGATCTAATAAACTGTATTGTCCTGTCTTAATGCCTTTGTTAAACAGACCGGCGAAAGCGAAGCGTTTCCGAAGCGATACCGAACCGAAGCGAGACGTGAGCGAGACGTCAGTCAGTCCGATAGTTCTGACACGCTATCGGATCGCCTTCGCGTTTTTATGTGACTGGATTCAAACAATTCCATACATTACAAATAAAAACGTCACGCTTCGCATTCGCCACGCCAGTCTGTTTGACAAAGGCTTAAGAGATAATGACGTCGTGTGGCGGATTTAGCGTTATTATGTTTGAACTGTAACCTGGAAGGTATGAAGGCCATTTGGTGGTAATTTTATCAATACTTAGTAGGTCAGTTAGGTGTTTAGGCTTGCACTTCGTATCCGTATTACCACTTTAAATTCATTCGACATAACTCTTCGAGGTTAAGCCGCGCTTGCCGAGGTTGGTCTGTTGATGGGTCACCATCTGTCCTGTCGAGTTTCCTCCCTGCCTCGGAAAGCACGTAAAGCCTTTGGTCCCGGCTGTCTTTGTGATGATCTTCGCTGCAAAGGCGGCGCTGACAGACCCGGAGTACTACGCACAAAGCACCGCGCTCAGGTGTCTGGCAGCTACCACCAAGATCGAGAGCATATGGAAGGAGGTGCTGCTTGATAACCCTCATATTTATGTAAGTGTCTATGGGAACAGTATTTTACTACGTTTACTCTGTTTTCAAAACCAAAAAGTACAGACTCCTCAAAATTTGTAGATCTTTAACAGTCGTTACTATTAGTCAGGAGCTCTAAAAGTCTGACAACCAGTCTTACCAATGGGGTATCGTATTACCCAGTTACTGGGTTGTGGAGGTCCCATAGCAGTACCTCCATGTAAAATACTGATATTCAGCTGCATGTGGTTTGACTGGAAGCTGACCCCAATATAGTTGGGAAAAGGCAGGCAGATGATGATGAACATGGACAGTGAGCATACTTAAAGAAAAACATTCTGATAAATGATCTATTCTAAGGTATTTTAATAAGGTTACTCGTGCCCTCAAGCTAGCAAAGATGAGGCCTACGATGAATCGAGTTCACTCAGAAGCAACTGGAACTCGTGCGCAGCGACGGAACACAGTACCTTTTTTTTAAAAAAAAATCTTTGCCTTAAGCCTCATTTAGACGGAGTAAGAACTCGCATGCGAGTTTCACTACATTGCAGAATTTGATTAATCAACTGAATTCGTTGTACCTATAAAGTCCGCAATGTAACGCAACTCGCGTGCGAGTTCTTGCATCCTCTAAATGAGGCTTTACACTAGGAATTTCTCCTGTGTTGTGGGTGCGTTTACAAAAATAGAAACTACACTACACAAACATCCAGACCCGGAACAATGGGCGACTTGCTGTCCGACCATGGACCATGCCCGGGTCGACGGCGCCGCGGCGCGTTGTGTTCCACGCGCGCCTCAAAGAGTGTCAGCATAGTGACGGGGCCTGTAGAGGGCCAAAACCTGCCGGGGTCGCGGGACCAAGGGATTACCGTGACCCCGGAACGTAAAGGGCTATTGAAGGAAACCGTGGATTTTAGTCAGTACGAGTCTGACAGTCCGTCCCGCTCTGCCCTGGGTGGGAGGACTCATTTGATGATTTTACCACGATTAAAAAAAAAAAAAAAAAAAGACCCGGAACAACTACCTGCAGGCCATACAAATATTTGTTCAGTACGGGGATCGAATTCGCGACACGATGCGCAGCAGTCAAAGAAAATAAATAACTTGACTGATAACCAATCTCCTTCGCAAACTATACATCTCGTGCCTACAAATTGCTATAACAAAACATTAGCACGATCGGCATTCAGCAAGCAATGCTAATGTTTGTAACTGGTAGATTAGTTATGACTACAGCGCGTTGCACTTTGATCTCAACACGTATTTAAGTTAGGTAGACTGTTTTATATGTTTGTATAATATCTTGTATTGTCTCTCTCTCATCTCTTGATCGAACATCGACACAGATCGTTCATTCACTGAATGCACGATTGAACGATTACGCGCGGTCATTGAACTGGACAAAGTGGTTTGTCAACAATTTGTGAGTGATTTTTTTTTGTTGTTTTTAAGCGTGGGAAGTCGAGATAATGCCTAGTTGTTTGTGAAGGCTTAAAGTCTAGATTTTAAACTTGTTTTTTTTTATGTCAATGATTGACGTGAAAATGTCCTAAAATAAGCAGTTTACTCAAAGCAACGTATGAGGAAAATCAGCTCATAACTGTGATAAAACTACAGTTTCGTCAAGTATCTTAACGCTTGTCAATCATGGTGGTCAAAGGCAGTAAATAAAGTATGGCTGGATATAATTATTGATTTCTGACAGCTGTCATTACTAGCTTGTATTACCTTTTTTGACACTTTTATGGCTTCTGACAAACTGCGGTGGCGGTGCGAATTAAATTGAAGTATAGTAAAGGTACAAAATACAATAACTGGTTACGAATTATGTATTTCGCCGGTTTTTTAAATAAAGGAATTATACCGCATACCGGTTAGACTGGAAGTTGACCCGAAATATTATTGGTAAAATACCTAGCCTTTTCCCAACTATATTGGGGTCGGCTTCCAGTCGAACCAGATGCAGCCGAATATCAGTATTTTACATGGAGCGACTGCCTATCGGACCTCCACAACCCAGCAACCGGGTTATACGATACTGTTGATAAAATGCTAGACAGATAATAATGAGGTTTCTTTTTCTTCCAAGTATATTACTCTGGTCGCGGGACTTAAGATTTACCGTGACCCCGGTACGAAAAGGCTATTGAAGGACACCGTGGATTTTAGTCAGTACGAGTCTGACAGTCCCTCCCGCTCTGCCCTAGGTGGGAGGACTCATTTGATGATTTTACCAAGTTAAAAAAAATCAAAAGTAAAATAAACCGGCCAAGTGCAAGCCGGACTCGCGTATGATTATCTATAGGTACGTTAATATTTATGTTATTCTATTTTTTTTTTGTTAAAGCGTTAATCGAATTACTCGATCTGTTAAAAATTCAATCGTCTTACTATCCCGGTTCATAAGATACAGCCTGGTGACGGCTGTCTGTCAGGACAGGCAGACAGACGGACAGCGGAACCTTAGTAATAGGGTCCCATTTTGCCTTTTGGGAACGGAACCCTAAAAAAAGGCCATACGACAACCATATAAGGTATTTTACGTTGCAAGAACGAGCTGCATACTACTTACATTACAAAAATCCTCATTAAAAAGACTCCTGCTTACTATTGCGATCGTACTAATAAAAAACCAAATCTGCTCGATCGGGGCAACACACCCACACACTGCATTCCTTCCTGTCTTGTTATTCTAGGGACCAATGGCCAAGGGGGCTTTAAAAATAAACTAACATTTAATAAACTCCTTTATCAATACCGCTATTCATAAAACCTCATAAAAATATAATAATGGCGGCAAAACTCCTAAAAGAGAGAAGATTAATTGCAAAGGGCCGCTCCAAAATATTTTTGGAGCAGGTAAAATTGTCTATGGTTCATTTCTTTTTTCAATAGCATGTTTGTAAAGGCACCTGGCGTTATTATTCTTCAAATATTGGCACAGAAATAGTTTCTATGGGACATTCTTTGGGTGTTAGCAGAAAACGTAATTGGTGAATCGATGATCTTTCTTAATCGACTTGAAATCGAGATTCTGATTTTAATGGTTCTGTTTTGGGCAATTTTTACAACCTGGAAGTTTTTCCGAAATTCTGACTCCCAGGGGTCGTTTACCCAGTTCTACCCGGAGGACACGATGGAGCTTACGTCGCAAGTGTGCCCCGCTTGGGCAGAATACCGTTGTGGCGGCGACCTCTCGCGTCCGGCATTGGTAGAGGCCATGCTGCTGGGCGAGACGGAATGGGAAGCGGTCGCCTCCTTCTGCGAAGCAGTCATGCTAGCGAAGGAGGACAGCGTCTACCTCACGAGTCAACGGCCACCTTAGCACTGTAGGCGTGGGCATGCAGACGGGAGTAATGAGTAACTCCCGACCATGGAACATGCCCAGGAACGTAGAACACGACGGCGCGTCGTATACCACGCCCGTAAAAGAGCTGTCAGCAATCTGCTTAGAAAATGTACGCCCCGAGTGCCGTCTATAGAGCATCAAGAAGCGTCGCCATCAAAATTTTTCTTACAGTTTGTTGTATCTAATACAAAATGTCTGCAGCGAGTGCTTTCCGATGAGCATCAGAATTTCGTCTGCCAGAAATTTCTTACCGTATGTGGTCGCACAGGGTCGACGGCAGGTCGTGTTACACACCTCAAAGAGCTGTCAGCAATCAGACGGGGCTTCCTCACGCGGTGTCCTGCAAGAGCGACGAACGACGCGACGCCATTCGAACGAATTCAACTAATATTATACTATTATTATTATATTTGCTTCGTGTTGCATCGCGTCGCATCGTATTTGTCGCTCAAGCAGGACAGCGCCTTAGAGAGCCAAAGCCTGCCCGGGTCGCGGGACTATGTCATCCATCAGGTAACCGTGACCCGGGAACCGAAAGGGCTATTGAAGGACCACTGTGGATTTTAGTCAGTAAAAGTCTGACAGCATGGGTGGCAGGACATATTTGATGCTTGTTAAACACCTAGGCAGCTACTTCAGTTAAGAAAAACCTGTTAGACCTAAAACACGTGTAACTTAACGTGTCCTGTGCGAAACCGGTCTAGCATTCTATATCGGGTGGCGGACTCAGGACAGATGGCAACCGTTTGATGTGAGTTTTTTTTTAATGTCACAGCCGAGTAGTATCGATGATGTTAAGAGTAACCATGGAGTTTCTTGCCGGTTCTTCTCTATGGAATCGACCAACCCGAACCGAGCACCTGCTGTCGACGTTTTATAAGTGCCCTCATGGGCCTATGTGAAATAAAAACTTTTGATTTTGATGATGGCCCAGTGGAATCGGCCCCGACTTACGAGTAGGTCGTGGGTTCGAATCCAGCCAGGCGCATTACTTTGTGTAATTTATTTCATCACCGCTGTTCTCAAAACGATGAAGGAAAACATCGTGAGGAAACCGGAAATCCTAGAACCAAAAATTCGAAGACATGTGACATCCACCAACCCGCACTGGACCCGCGTGGTGGATTATGGCCCACTCCCTCTCACAGAGAGGAGGCCTGTGTATCAGCAGTGGAAACATTACAGGCTGATGATCAGCACCTGCTGAACCCTTTTTAGAGTTCCGTAGCCAAAAGGAAAAAAAACGGAACCCTTATAGATTCGTCATGTCTGTCTGTCTGTCCGTCCCTATGTCACAGCCAGTTTTCCCTTTTTTTTATCGTGGTAAAATCATCAAATGAGTCCTCCCACCCAGGGCAGAGCGGGACGGACTGTCAGACTCGTACTGACTAAAATCCACGGTTTCCTTCAATAGCCCTTTACGTTCCGGGGTCACGGTAATTCGTTCAGTCCCGCGACCATAAGAGCTATCCTGTTGAAACTTGGTAAGTAGATCTATACTAATATTATAAATAGGAAACCTTTGTATTTTTGTATGTTTGTATTGAATAGGCTCAAAAACTACTGGACCGATTTCAAAATTTCTTTTACCATTACTTAGAGGAATTCTTCCGAATCCGTATAGGCTATATTTTATCCCGGAAAATAGATAGGATTTATCGTGGTAGTGAAAATTGTGGAGTAAGGCATCGAAAAAACTGCCGTACGTTAACGATTCTCGCGAACGCTGCCTAAATGGTTAGAAATGTATGGTTGACTTCTATAGAAAAGTTGTAGAACTCAATAATGCCTACAAAAAAGTCCGCGATAGTATAAACCAAACATTTATATTTTAGCCATTATAACCACTTTTCCATAGAATAAAAGTAATTAAAATTATTAGCCTATGTTTATTGATCACATTATCGTCAAATACTAATCCTTATCCAAATAAACTATTTATTGAGCAAGATTGTTTCAATAGCTATAAATTACTTTTTAGGGTTCCGTAGTTAACTAGGAACCCTTATAGTTTCGCCATGTCTGTCTGTCTGTCTGTCTGTCCGTCCTCGCTTAATCTCTGTGACCGTTAGCACTAGAAAGCTGAAATTTGGTACCAATATGTATATCAATCACGCCGACAAAGTGCAAAAATAAAAATTGGAAAAAAATGTTTTTTTAGGGTAGCCCCCCTATATGTAAAATAGAAAGTGATTTTTTTTTTAATTTCAACCCTAACGTGTGATATATCGTTGGATAGGTATTTAAAAATGAATAGGGGTTTACTAAGATCATTTTTTGATGATGTCAATAGTTTCGGAAATAATCGCTCCTAAAGTCAAAAACAATGTGTCCCCCCCCCTCTAACTTTTGAACCATAAGTTTAAAAAATATGAAAAAAATCTGGAAAGTAGAACTTTATAAGGACTTTCTAGGAAAATTATTTTGAACTTGATGGAAAGAACAGTTTTTGTGCAAAAAAAACAAGAAGGTGGTACAAAATTCCTGGACTAAGTTTGTAGTATAATCAATTATTTAAGTTTAAAAAAAGGCTATTTGTTAACACTTATTGTAACGGACGGGAAACTACGGAACCCTACACTGAGCGTGGCCTGACACGCTCTTGGCCGGTTTTTTTATTTTATTCCAATCGGACAATCCATTCAAAAGATATTACGAATTTAAAATTGTAATAATGAATGATGGTGTCGCACTTCTCGCACGGCGAAACCGCAGGGGAGGGGGGTGCACATCTATGAAGCAGGTTGCCGGCTCTCTACGCAGGGGATGCGGCCAAATCGAGTAAATTTACTGAATTAATGCACTTATTAAAATTGATTTCGGAACTATTTAGATACTCATTATCAAAAGTTCTTTTCAAAAATACTTATAAATAATTTCATTCAATATTTCTTAAATATATTCTTAAATAATTCGAATTATTTTCGAAAAACTGGTATTTATTTTCGTCTGACGATAGGTAGGGTTTTTTTAACATAAACCCAAGATAAACAATATGCCTAAACAGAAACGATCGCAGCCATCTGAAAGTACTTATCAAGCGAGATTAGCAAGGGGTGCTAAGACAGGAAACCTCCACGTGCGCCCGTGGACTGGAGTTCCCCTTCGGATACGTCCGGGGAGAAGACCAGTTTTTCGGGCCGGTGCACCCTGGGATGCGGGCAAAAACTCTTTTAGGCACTGTGTGCCTAAGGGGTCTCTTTGCCCGTATGCGAATAGCCTGTCGGGTGGATGCTCCAACGCGTGTCCCTCTGAACAGCAGAGGGCACAGCGGCTTGCGGACGGTGAGTAGGTAATGGGTAAGCTCGCCGTCCGACCAAGGACCAAGCCCGGGTTGGTGGCGCGTCGTGTTTCACGCGTCACCGACGGGGCCCCTTTCGGGCCCAAATGCCTGCTGGGGTCGCGACTTTTTTCTTAATCCAGGATACCGCGGCCCCGGAACGTAAAGGGCATCCGAAGAAACACGGCTGAATTTTAGTCAGTAAGAGTCTGACAGTCCCTTCTGCCCCGCCCAGGGTGGGAGGACTCATTTGATGATTTGCCACCCTAAAAAAAAAAGAAGAAGAAAAAGATTAGCAAAAATACGTCGCAATGGGGAATCTTCTTCAGAAAATTCTGAACGTCTCGCAAGTCAAAGAGAATACGTTTCACAGTCGCGGGCAAGAGAATCTAGCGGTGAACGCTCGCAGCGCCTTGCTGAAAATAGAGATAGACTTTCACGAGAACGCACTAGAGAAACCAGCGATGAACGTTCACTTCGCCTGGCGGAGCAGACTGCGAGAACATCACAGGTACACCAACGCCAATCGAGTACCGAACGCGCACAGCGACTTGCTGAAAATAGAGTTAGAACCTCGCGAACGCGTGCTCGAGAATCTAGCACCGAGCGCTCGCAGCGACTAGAAGCACAGAGAGCTAGACAACAGTCCTTAGCGACTAGAACGCGCAATAGAATTTTAGCCCATAGTAATAGATCGGCGAAATTAAAAACAAAAATAAAAGAGTTAAGCAGGTACTAAACAAAGAAATGTAACACGAATAAAAAACCTATAAAAACATACATACAAAACAATTTTTTTTCAGAGAGCTTAAAAAATAAATGTCCACCCGTGCGAAGCCGGGGCGGGTCGCTAGTGTATTATAAAAAAAATTGGGATTCCCCATACTTAGAATTGAAATTCAATTTTTTTTTTTTTGGCACCAAACTCACACGCGTGGGGTATCTGTGGATAGGTCTTTAAAAATGATATAGAGGTTTCTAATATCATTTTTTTCTAAACTGAACAGTTTGGGCGAGAGACACTTCCAAAGTGGTAAAATGTGTTCCGCCCCCCCCCCCCCTCCCCGTAACTTCTAAAACAAGAGAATGATAAAACTAAAAAAATATATGATATTTTTGAAGTGGGAAAGGGCCTTATAATTAGGCCAAACGTAGCACATAACACAATTAACATAAACAAACAAAGTACTACCCATGAATTGCCCATAAAAAACTACTTTCTCTCGACCTCTGACATGCGAACTAAACCGCTATTGTACTAATATCTATGTACAACGTACATTGGAATTACAACTTTAATAACATAGCACAGAGCACTTTCACTGGGGAAGTAAAACAAACGTGATAGTTTCGAAGTAAATTATGAGCTTTTAAAAACAATGTATTTGTGGGAACTGCATTTGAAGACATAAAATTGGTTCACCTACAGTTAACTTGGTCGCGGGACTAACGAATTACCGTGACCCCGGTACGTAAAGGGCTATTGAAGGACACCGTGGATTTTAGTCAGTACAAGTCTGACAGTCCCTCCCGCTTTTCCCTGGGTGGGAGGACTCATTTGATGACTTTACCACGATAAAAAAAGCCTGTTGATATCAATAGGTTCGCTTCTGTTACAAAGAACTTTACCATCCATAGCTTTGCAGATCTGGATGAACATAGGTACTGCAACTAATTGCATGTTTTTTTTAAAAAAAAATTGCCAGAAAAAATGGCTGAACACACTTCTTCTTCTTCTTCGTGACGCTGGCACGACGGTATTTATATTTTATTGGCCCAAAACTCCGCCAATTCCACACTGTTATCTACTGAATTTCACCTGTGTCATAGATGCATTTACAAACATTATACTCAAATTGAGTATTAAGCACAAATACAATAATTTCACAAGATACTCTCATTAAATCCCTCTTCGAGGTCACTGGCCTGTGTCTATGGCTTGGGTCAATTAACACTACCAGACAATTGGCAAAATTGTGTCACATCTAACTGTCACTTCTGAATTAAAGAATTTAAATGGAGAGTTAAGTTCTATTAAAGAGTTCTATGTGTGAGGCGAAATGAGTTCGATTGTGCGCTCACTTTTTCGAAGTGAGCTCGTGTACCTTTGTCTCTTCAAAGGTGTAAACCTGTCGCTGTCGTGCCTGTGGCTGCTGTTGATGTTGCCTTTTTCTCTATGATACCATAGATACCTCAATCTGTCTCTTTACTAGATTCTCAAACTTATCACAATAATGGAAGGTTAATGTTCGATTCGTAAAATTTGACAGATTCCGATAGGTTGACCTGCTGGCGTCTGAAATACTATCAAATCACTTCGGCCCAGCAAATAGTAATTTTGATCATGATGTCAGTTGAACTGTAAAGTGCAGATAAGAGACTTTATAACTGAAAACCAGGATTGTACAAAGTTGCTTTTACAAGCATATTTACATCACCCACAAGGTCAGCAAATATTTCTCACCATCCACCTCGTGGAATATTCCATTGACAAAACATAAAATGACAATAATGTTAAGCAACTTTCAAGCTTACGCAATGTTACTACAGAAGTTAATTTTGAAATTCCATTGTTTTAAGTAAATAATGACAAATTTCAACAGGGGTATTATATTTTTTAGAACTGAATTGTGAGCGACAGTCAAGCAGCCTTATACATTGATAACTGGTGGCTTACCATGACATCTTAAAGCGAGTGTAATTCCAGTGTGGGAACGAGGTGGCGCTAGACGACTTGTATAGCTCTGTTTCATTTCCACACTGGAATTCTACGACGTCTTATAGACGTCATAAAAGACCAAGCGGAGGTAGAAGTTGGCACTGTCGCCTGCTAAGATTGAGTCTGTCGACAGCTGAATTTGATTCTGTCGACAGCTGAATTTGATTCTGTCGACAGCTGGATTTGCTTCTGTCGACAGTTGGATTTGATTCTGTCGACAGCTGAATTTTATTCTGTCGACAGCTGAATTTGATTCTGTAGACAGCTGTATTTGAGTTATAATATCATTGTTACGCATTAACGCACGTCGCGTGTCGTTAAAATATTTTTGAGGAGAGAAAAATTCAGCTGCTAGTGGGACTCGGACTCGCGTCTTCTGGTTAAGTACTCCTGATGCCTTACCAATAAGGCTACTGCAGCTCCACATTTCGAGGCTGTATCTTTCATTTCCTTGTTTTTTCTTGAACATTTTACAGTAACGTTGCGCCATCCCTTGGATTAGTGTCTACTTCCAACTAACACGTTGACGTTACAGCCAAATGTTGTATATGAGATAGCGTCCTATTTACATTCATAGCTGAATTTTTCTTTTTTCAAAACTATCTTTAGCTTAATTTGATTCTGTCGATAGCTGAAGTTGATTTTATCGGCAACTGAAATTGAACTATAGTGCTACTGGTCTGTACGTTTTCGTAAAGAGAAAATAAAGTTTGGAGCCATAGAGAAAAATCTAGAACCAAGTACGCTTTGTCTGATTCGAGAGTACCAAAGTAAGACCGGGCTAAGTCGTAGATAATTTTAGAATTGATTAAACAAAGCGCATACGGCAGTCTGTCATTCCCCACTAATGGATCCAGTTAACAGTTGCCACACTGTGATGTCCGAAGTTTCGTAATTTTTAATTGAAAGAACATTTGTTTCAATAATTTTCTTGACAACAAGAAAATAGTGAGATGACTTTGTCTCTGTCTCTTTGAGCAACGAGCAGCTTGCTTTGTTACTACAGTTTAATGCAATTATTGTTAATCTTTGGTAACTCTTCTCTTTGCCCGTAGTTCTACTGTACTGCTTCTTCTTAGTGTTAATGATACTCAATACAAAATTATTAAATTTAAATTAGCTTTAATTCGTTTCCGTCTTTTTCTCTCATACATTTCCATCACTATTATTTCTAGCCATCATCTTTCACAGAATTTATCAATATTTTGTCTTCTCTCCCATTATATTCTATTTAGATTTTGTAACTCTCCTAGACAATCTATCCATTCTTTTCACAAGTATTATTTACACTGCCACAGACAGAATTTCTTCCTTTTTGTACACCCTTTTCTACCCCATCTAAAAGGACCGGGCGCGGAAATGAAAAAGTTGTAAAGTCCGTAACGCAGGCGTCCATGAGCTACGATGAACGCCTTCCACCAGGCAAGCCATGTGTTTGTTTGTCATGTTTAAGGTTACTGTTACTGTCAGCTTGTGTCATCCCACTGTTGGACAAAGGCCTCTCCCCATGACTTCCAACTATTTCGATGTAGGGCTTATGTCAGCCCCCGGTCGTTAGTTTTGTCTAGCTTCTCTCTCTCTTCTCTCTTTTGACGCCTTCTGGCTGTGTCAGGGCTCCACATAGTGATTATTTTGGCCCATAATTCATTGGGCATCCGGCAGACGTGGCCAGCCCAGTCCCACTTCAGCTTAGCGGCCATTTTAGCAACGTCGGTGATCTGTGTTTCAAAACAAATTCAAGAAAAAGAATAATTCGTAAATGATTAATTCCTCCATTGTATGCCTCCTCGTGTAGGTATACATCTGGTTACCCAATTTCGACTCAACACACGATAATATGATAAAGAGAGGGGTCTGTCAATTTAGCAGCAAGTAGTAAGTACCACTGAGGACCCTCTGTTCTGCACAGTCAGTCGTTGTTTTAAGCGTCATTTGATCCCAGAGGTCACGAACTGATGTAAAAGAAGATGGTGTTTGGGAAATTATGTAGTTAGAATTGAGTTTATTTTTATGTATACGACTTTTGGGAAGTTCGTGATAAAGTGATAAAACTAGTTGTTTTGCAATGCTATCATTTCATTGCATATACTCGTTTTTTTATTTATGTTATACTCGATTCAATACTGAGAATTCAGGGGAAAAGTTATAAGTATATAATACCTATGTGAAAAAGGGTAACAAACCATCAAAGACTGAGGAAAAAGATATTGATAGAGACGGTAACTTCTGATGCTGTTACAATAAATAAAGAATCAGGAAGCAAGCATGCTGCACCGATCCCAAAGAAATTGAATTCCCTGCTGGAGCACAGACTCCAGCTGGGAATTCTGATAGCTACAACCTTGGGGTATTTAAGTCAAGAGTGAACGGGTTACTTCTAGGCAAGCGTGCTTCACCGTCGACCACATTATCGCGAGATAATGGTCAAATGAGAATCGCTAATGTTTTTAAATGCAACAAGGACTAAATAATGACAAAAACCGATATCCCCACAAATTCTTTACCAGGGGTCAAGCTACAAAATAGTTACAATAACTATCCCGCAAGTTCATATAGTTTCTCCGCAGACATTGTGTTATATGATCCCACAGTTGTTACCAGACTCGTGACTCGATAACACCTACTATTTCAATGTAATCTATTTGAAAGTTGCCGACGTTAAAGGCAAAAACACGAGGTTCCAAACTAATGTTATTGCGGATATGAATCTCAGTGTCTTAGAATTAGATATTCCTTGAGAAAAGTATTTTTTCCTTTTTTTTTAAACGTCCCCCACACTAAGAATTTGTCCTGTGTCGTGGGTGCGTTTACAAACATAGAAACTCACATACACAAACACCAAGACCCGGAACAACTACTTGTAGGTCATACAAATATTGGTTCCGTGCGGGAATCGAACCCGCGACACGCACCGCAGTAGTCCAATCGCTTAGCCAATAATTAATAGTAGATTACGCACCAAGGGATTAAAGCATTGCCTTACGTCATGGGCATACTGAAGCCCGGAGCGACACTAAGGATTCTGGTGTGAATTTCCGTAGTGTAGCGAGGAGGTTCAAGTTTAATTAAGTTACGAATCTTTAGTGAATTTTGGGTCGGTTGCGGGACTTACGAATTACCGTGACCCCGGTACGTAAAGCGCTAGTGAAGGACACCGTGGATTTTAGTCAGTAAAAGTCTGACAGTCCCTCCCGCCCTGCGAGGTGTGAGGGACTGTCAGACTGTGAGGACTCATTTGATGATTTTAACACGATAAAAAAAAAGTGAATTTTGGGTCGAACAAAATGATTATGAAATGAAAATTTGCCATCGACACGCTAAGAAGAAGTGTAACGAGGGATTTAAGTAAGCTCTAGACAAAGGCAGTTTTATTCCCGAGGAGTGTACTCTGCTTTTCCATCGACGAGAAGCCAATCCCGTTGTCCCCGACATAGTGAGATCAACAGTAGTACGATAACCTTTGGTTATCAAACATACAGGAACAGCTTATGACAACTCATACACCCATCTAGTAAGACTGTTCCAATGCAATGCAGAAGAGGTTTGTCCTATAGAAATTTAACATAGCTTAGTATTGTTTCGAACTTAGCTTTTGAAAACCGTGAAAACGCGATATGTATCCTTCAGATATTAGTTCTAGCGACCAGCCCCGGCTCCGCACGGGTGCAATCACTACTATATTATGCATGTTAAATACATAAAAACCTTCCTTTTGAATCACTCTATTAAAAAAAAACCGCATCAAAATCCGTTGCGTAGTTTCAAAGATTTAAGCATACAAAGGGACATAGGGACAGAGAAAGCGACTTTGTTTTATACTATGTAGTGATGAACTTTATTTTAGGTTTGGTAAAATCATCAAATGAGTCCTCCCACCCAGGGCGGGAGGGACTGTCAGACTCGTACTGACTGACTAAAATCCACGGTGTCCTTCAATAACCCTTACGTTCTGGGTCACGGTAATTCGTAAGTCCCGCAACCCCGGTAGGCTTTGGCCCTCTAGAGGGGCGCCTCGTCACTATGCTGACACTCCTTGAGGCGCGCGTGGAACACAACGCGACGTTGACCTGGACATGGTTCATGAGTCCACAGCGAGTCACAAAGCACAGGACAGCGAGTCGCCCATTACTCGCCGCCCGCATGCCCGCGCCTACGGTGGCTGGAGATCGTCTGCCGACGTCGGTCGCCGTGGGCGTCTACCACTGCGGATTAGTTATGAACTTAGGACAGAGATTTCAACTAAAAGCAGATAGAGATAGAAAATAGAGGTAAGGTAAACTAGTGCATTAATAGTAACAATTCTTTATCAAAGCCAGCTGACACACAGTATTTTCCTCGCTAAACTCTATAGGAAATATTCCCCACACATTCCATTACTGAACTATGTAAGTCATGCCCAACAGAAGGCAACGGCCGGACTATTAGTTCCGAGCGAAGTAACCTAACACTTAGCATTTGATGACTGTGAGAACGCAGCCACGTTTGTTATTATATCAATCGAAATGGCGGCCGCAATGACAGCGGGCGCCATTGTTGATATCGTTTTTTTTTTAATTTGGCAATGGCAGTTAATTGCTTTATGCCTTGTTATGATCGAGATTCAACTTTATTTGAATTTCGAAAGTGAATTTGTTACATTTTAGCCGCGGGAAAAAAGTTTGTTGGATTTTTTAAAGCTATCAATTTGCATTAATTACTTTTTGATGGAGATAAAGGAACTGGTGGATTTGTATTTGGGTGGTTTATTCGTGATTTAGTTATCTTGATGATTTTGAGAACGCAACCATCAAGGTAACTATATCGGCGAATGAAATAATGGCGGGAGCGAGCGCATAGACAGCGGCGGACATTGATATTGCTATTATAATAGATTTTTTTTTAATTAAACAATCAATTTTCATAAAAAACTGAATACAATTTAGAGAGGTTACCCTTATAGTAATCCTAATGATACATTATCTCTTATCTATACATATAATCAATCTGTAGAAGGGTCAATTCCAATGACAATATAGCCACTTGACCGCTCAACGGGCGACTCAGGCTCACGACACATCAATGGAATAGCACTTATATGAGATCCCGATACGAATTAATGTTTTAGTACTGACCAGTTGTTGGATCTGTGCACATTCCTTAATTTTGGAACCTAAAAAAACATTTATCGAATAAAACCGAAGCAAAAATGAGTACCTGTGCAATTAAATGGTGCGGGAAATCATCTAAAACATCTATGTAGTTATAAAAAAGATGGTATAAGTTTTCATCGGTAAGTAAAATATGTTTATATTTATTTACATTATTGGTAATTAGAGGGCTCAAGCTAAACTGGTTGGTTACGAAAAAAGGATTACGCGTTGATGTCTTTTGGGATACCGCGTTGATGTCTTTTGAAAAGTCCTTTACTTTCACTAGAATATTAGATAAGTCTATCTCTTTCTATCCATAAGTACTTTGTGCTGTGTGCTGAAGTGATGTGACAACTTAAAACATTGTTGATAAATTATTTAATCGATAATTTCTAATGGTAAATAAAAAATAATGTTATTTTTCACGTTTACATTTTAGATTTCCAAATATTCCGGAAGTTAAAGAAAAGTGGATTAATGCCACTAACAGGGAAAATTGGTTTCCAAAATATTATAGCGTCATTTGTTCAAGGCATTTCACAGCTGATTGCTTTGAAGCTTTAAAGGACCGACGCCGTTTGTTTAGTTCAGCAACGCCGACCCTGTAATGGTCTATTTGAAATAAATAATTTTGGGTTTGAGTTGTCTAAATTTAAAAAAATGTTTTTTTTTTTTTTTTGAAATGTAGTAAATAAGTAAGAATAACAAATAAAGGATATTATTTTTCGTTTAATCTTCATTTATTTCTCTACATACAAATCAACATTGAAAAAACCAAAAGAAGACTTAATTGCCATCGATTTTATCGATATCGACATTATTGTTGCTGGATTTACTTGTTATCACTATTCTTACTGACATTGTTGCATCGGCCAATCACAACTACCGCGGGTCGAGGAACGGGGGAAGACGCAATCCCCCGGTCCCCGGCCCGCGCTAGTGAATCGTGTGCCTAGGCGAAATCGCTCTATGAGCTCTCAAGTGGTTTTAATTCTCTTTGGTCAATTCTGTACATTGAAAGTGATTTAATAAAAAATTGTCTGTCTGTATATGCAGTCATCACGTGAAAACTAACGGTTCGATTTCGATGAAACTTGGTATAATTATACCTTATTATCCTGGGCATTAAAATGGGATACTTTTAATCCTGGAAAAATACGTAGAAAAAAAATCTTATTTTTCAGTTATTACAGAACGCGAGCTCAAAAGCAGTAGCTCAATAGAGGGATCTCCTTAATTATTATAGGCTTAGCCGTATTTGGGTCCAATAGATATTTATAAGATGTCATTGTCAGAGTTACTCAAAATGGAGAAATAAACCATCCACGCGAAGACCGACATCCGCGCGGACGGAGTCGCGGGGAAGCTAGTGTAAAATTAACTAAATTATGCTCACCTTGGTTACCCGTCATCTGCCAAAGTCACCACGAGTTTTCTTAAAAGATAGACAATCGTTCTTTATTTTTTTAGGTGATGATTATTCTTCAAATGAATCTTCCAGTCCTTGGTAGAACAGGAGGGACTATTCGTACTTTCTAAAATTCACCATGTTCCTTCAAGAATCTTTTACGTTCGGTCCCTCGAAATCATTGTTACTTTTTTTTATCATGGTAAAATCATCAAATGAGTCCTCCCACCCCCCAGAGCGGGAGGGACTGTCAGACCCGTACTGACTAAAATCCACAGTGTCCTTCAATAGCCCTTTACGTTTCGGGGTCACGGTAATTCGTACAGTCCTGCGACCGAAATCGTGGTTACTTAGTTAAGATTGAGAAACGAGAGTAAAAAACGTTTCACGGTTTTTTTTTAATTACATAAAGCTGATGGTCATGCTTGAGCCATGAGAAAAAACTCGATTCGATTAACAACAGTTCAAAATCGTGAAAGAAGAAGACAGGAAGTCTTCAACAATCAACGACAATGGTACGGTAAATGATATCGTGTCAAAAGAAAATCATCTATCATCTCTTTTTATTATACAACAACAAATTGTACAGAAGCAAATACAGGCTCTTCAATGGCCTTTGTAAAATTATACCGTGACGATATTGTTGAGCCTATCCTTAAGAATTCAAGAAAACAATAAAATGTGGTCAATTTTAGAAAATCCTTTCACAGTTGTAATCTATAAGCAACCTAAAAATTTCGAAAATAAAGATCATTATAATATTAACAGACTTGCCAGTGATATCAACGTGACAGCGACATTACTGAGAGGTTTGGACAACAATGAAAGAAAGGACAGCAACAACCATTATATGAAACACGATGGGGTGGTGCGTGAAAAAATTCGCCCTTAACAAGCACCCAAAGAAAAAAAATCAACAGAATTTTGACCAGCATCCTTAAGAAAAAAAGTGTTACCTGATGTAACCTCTATAAAGATTCAGAGCTGTAGGGATATACGGGTAGACAACATCAATGCTAGACAACATGGAATTGGGGCTGTAGGTAGGTACGTGGATTCCGATTTTGAAAATAAGTTATTTAAAAGGTAAATTGAATACCATCATTCCAATGGGAGATAACGGATGAACATTTAACCATTATCTGCCTAACCTTTTCCCAATAATCGAGTCAGCTTCCATTGAATATCAGTATTTTCCATGAAGTGATTGCCCATCTGCCCTCCACAACCGAGTAATTTGATAATAATTATGACACCCCTTGTTAAGACTGGTTGTCAGACTTCCGAGCTTCTGACAAACAGTAACGACTGTTAAAGATCTGACGATTGACAGCCGGGACCAATGCTTTACGTGCTTTTAGAGGTAAGTTTGTTTGTTATGTCAGCGAGACATCTAGAGACTGGAAAGAAGAGTGTTGGTCATCCGGAAGTGAGATGGACACGACATTATTGCCATCGCGGATTCAAGTCTCTTCAGGCTGGATCAGAAATGTGACAGCAAGGTTCTCCTTGAAGGATCCAAGGATCTTCTGATCTAGCAATGAGTGTGGTCAGGCTGTGGATGATGATGATGTAGTTCGGAGGTCAAATAGTAAAGACAAAGAACTGGATAACGCCGAGTTTGAGTTTGGTTCAATTGATTCTTTGTGAGAAGATAACGGATGGACGTTTAATAATAACGGGACCGTAAGTATTGCGTCTATTGAAAGAAAATAAAGCAGTTTGAAATTCTTAGGATAAATAATGACTGAGTCAACAGACGAAGGAAAAGGGACGTCTTTTGCTTACTTCGTTTAACTATATTTAGTTTAAGTTTTACACCCCCAAGACTCGAATAAAGACATTAAAGTTCTTTTACGATTCCTTTAATTTTGTAATACTTTTTAATTACCAAAATTTTACGAAGACTCACTGAGGATGTTATGGGTCGTTAAAAAAAAACTTCCTGTAAATAGATAAACAAATTTTACGATTTGTTCTTCAATTTTGTTAGTTAAAAAGCTTGAAAAATCTTAACTATGATTATATCGTGTTCTATAAGAAATGGCTTCATGATTTTATTTACTTAAATTTCAAAAACCAGACATATGTAACAATTTATTGGCAAAAGACATTATTATGATACACACTTCGCATTTTATCAATAATATTAGTTATCAGTTGGAAATCGGCATCTGGTAACGACATAATTGACTGAATGTGGAAATTCTGACAACTTCAACAAACACAGTGAAAATCACGAATGTCAGCAACAGGAAATTCTCTAACAATAGCAAGAGAACAGAAAATGCAGAGGTAAAAGTTACTGAAAACCGTTGTAAACGTAGAACAAGCGAATGCCACTAATTTAGACCAAAGACCCTGTAGCCCCAAGGAGGAGGCAGGCCGCGTGAGGGAGAGGACAGCGTCCTCCCTCCACCCGCAGTAGTAGACGCCCACGGCGACGGACGTCGTAAGACGATCTTCGGCCACCGTAGGCGCGGGCATGCGGGTGGCGAGTAACGGGCAACTCACTGTCCGACCATGGACCATGCCTGGGTCGACGGCGCGTTGTGTTCCACGCGCGCCTCAAGGAGTGTCAGCATAGTGACGGGGCCTGTAGAGGGGCAAAGCCTGCCGGGGTTGCGGTACTTACGAATTACCGTGACCCCGGTACGTAAAGGGCTATTGAAGGACATCGTGGATTTTAGTCAGTCAAGTCTGACAGTAATGGGTGGGAGGACTCATTTGAAAATTTTACCACGAAATAAAAAAGCCCTGACTCGCAACAAAATGACAAGACGACTCGTATACAACGCTACATGAATGCAGCACGGAATGTGTCCAGCAATGTGCACGGGAGCTCACAGCCTGCAGAGAATGACAGATGACAAATTCCAAAGTTCCTTGTTAGCTCCACAGAAGTGTTGATAAAAAGTTGTACTTAACAAGAACCAATTAATAAGGATTGCGGTATTGATACTGGTGATGGAACGTTGATCTGAGGGCAGCTGAACGGACCACTGAAGATATAGTAAAGAATTCAAGGTATGTGACTGACATATTTACAATTATTTGAGAACTTATACTTTACGTTTTGGTGCAAGTACATTTTATTATTATCAGTACTCGATGACCACGAGAAATACATACAGTTTTAGTGGCTTTAAAACTACCGTTATGTACACACCTACCAAGATATAAGCCACTGCATATAGTGTACATACAATAGTCACAATATGCAATATTTTTTGGGTCTTGTAATATTGATAAGAAATAACAGTACATCGTGGAATGAGATAAAGCATTTGACTGCATAATGATCGATTTTTCTTTGAAGAGCTTGAATTGTAGAAATAAGTGGGAAGACTTATTTTTGGAGGTTAAAATTGCCTCTTAAGCGGCTATACACATATCAATGTTGACACTCTTAGCCACCAGCCTTCTACTAATAAATTTTGGAATCCCGCAGGGTAGTATTTTAGGACCATCCCTGTTTCTTTATAAATACGTCATTTTTAACGGTTTTAGATGACTCAACCGTGGTCTAATTATGTTGGAACGTCGGGTTAAAAGGTCTGTATCCCATAGATCACATTTTTTTTAACTGAACACTTGAAAACACATAGTTCTTTAATGCTTGAAAATCATTTTACAAACTTTACCTGAAAAAATACTGTTGTAGATTTTTGTCTGCTGGTCCTTGCATATTTTATTTGATTTTGCATCATAATTACTTTCTGATAGCAGTTAAATAACTGCAAAAGAACTCTAATTTTGAATCGTGCGTCTATTTTTTTTCAATTATTATATTGAATTCAATTATTATATGAAATTAAAATATGGCCATGTTGCCGACATCAACCCTTTTGCACAGAAGCTATTAGAAAGTCTTTGCGTATCTACCTACTTTAAAAGTTTTTAAACATTAATTCTACACGGCTATAAATCTCTAACTATTAGCAGTTATCATAGTTTCATGGACGCCTCATCAAATTAATTAAAGAAACTAAAATATTTAAACTATAGAAGGACTTTTACAATATTGAATTCTTTTTACTTACCTTCTACATTCAAATTACATTTGATAATGGTACCCAATTTTTTTTCAAATATGTTATAATTATGTATGTCAAATACCTTCGAATTGTTGCTTTTTTTATCGTTTTAAAATCATCAACTGAGTCCTACCCAAGGCGGGGCTGTCAGACTTGTAGGTACTTACTAAAATCCACGGTGATCCCGGTTTACCTGATGTGATATTCTCGCGAATTATTTGAGAGGTAAGACCTGACTGTCACAACTGTCAAAGATCGACAAGCAACAGCTGGGACCAACAGCTTCTGACTGATCCGGGTAAGTTTTGAAAGCATTGTTATAAAAATATTGCTTCAAAGGAAACAAAATTAGCATCAAACTTCATAAAAATTGTTGAATTGCACTTCGCATAAGTTATAATTGCCATGCAAGCACGACTTGTGAATGTGAGTCTGATCCTATGACCTTACCATAGTTTAAATTAAAAACAGTTCATAAAGAAGCCAAAGGATATCTCGAAAGGAATTCCAAACAAAAAGGTTTTATTCTCGATTTAAAATGATTAAATATTAATAATATAAGACTTTAAATACAAGCACAAACATAATCAATTGTCTTAAAAAATTATGTAGGAATAAATTATACATAGAATGCAAGCCATTTTAACTCCCACACCAACATTTTTTTCATAAAAAAATGAGGCAATGATCCTACATCAAACATCCTCGTTACCGTTCGACCTAACAACTAACGAAATAAACCGCTTACTTTCAAAACTAGTTTACGTTTTCTTTGTTCTTCACCGGTCATACGTTCATATTCTCACGCCTTAACTAAAACTAAATTTTTACTCAATATTATAACCTAAAACTTACCATAAAGATGAAAAAAGTACAAAAAATCCTGTTTTCGAAACGTAACAGCACTCCTTTTGCACACCACACAACAATTTTGAATTTCGAAACTAATTTTATAAATGGGAACACATGTCAAACGTCGCACGGTTACACATACACTGCGTTAAAACACAAAACTAGCATTTATTTGTGCATTTTTCATTGAAAACTATGATTTTAAGTTACAAAATTACAAAAAAGTTTATATCAAGACGCGTACGGTCCGCGCCGCGTCGCATTTTCACTGGATTTGAGTCGAGTTAAAGATATTTTTACCTGTGATGGCAAAAAAAGTTTTGTTCGTACTCTGAGCTTAATTGACTGGCACAACCGAATTCTAACCGTGTCTTGACTTTTTTAAAGTCGATTTCCCCTTGCAGTTGATAAATTGCATTAGTGTGACCATAGTTATGGACACTGCTGGAGAAATATATGATGTAAAGTCACGTGAATAAGGTTGAATATCGCATGGTTATTGATCCAAAAGCTTCGTCTTGAGTCGTATGCTTGTGGATATATGGTGGGCAGTTGGTTTCGATACAAAGATTCTAAAAGTTTTTTTTTATTACCATTTCGGCCATTTTGGATTCGAATGGTTTAATTACCACGCTTGGATGCGGACGCAAGAATTTCTTGATAGAAAGAAAGAAAATTGTGTTTACTGACACTTAAACTTAAAATTAATGAATACTATAATAATCAAAGTTGTAACAAGTGTACCTAATACAAGAAAAATGAGAATGAACAATAAGTGAATATATTTGAACTTTGCGGTTTGGTTACCTCTGCCATTTCATTATTATATGTATTTGATTGTACTTATTTATAAACAACAAAATCTGATTTTATTTTCTTTTAAGGGTATCACCGTATTTTTAATATTCCCACTTATTTTATACCCCACGTTTTTACATTTCGAAGGCTGCCCGCGCATGGGTTCAGTCAACCAGGTACCTGTACATATACCCAATCCACACTAGGAATTTCTTCCTGTATCGTAGGTGCGTTTACTCCCAGAGTGCAACCCGTCGTTTTTTTTTTTCGTTGTAAAATCACCAAATGAGTCTTTCCACCCAGGGCAGGACGGGAGGGACTGTCAGACTCGTACTGACTAAAATCCATGGTGTCCTTCAATAGCCCTTTATGTTCGAGTGTCACGGTTGTCGAGGTCAGGAATATACTAACAAAAAAACAAACTAACAAAATGTCTTTGAATATCTTTTTGGTATAATTTAGCCTTGCCATTACCCAATACTAACGAAAGAAAAATATAATCACAATCTGTTTATTTATAATTCAAAAGCGCATTTGAACCACATCCGTAGAATTTCGTCTAAAAATAACGACGTACCATCAATCATGTCTTGTTATATAGGACACAGATCGACACACATCTCCCGCGAAGCGAGCGAGGAAGTTGGTGAAATAAATTGTACTTTTCACCGTAAATGCCAGTTGTACAACATCCTTTTATATAAAAAAAACGTTCTCCCACACTAGGAATTTCTCCTTTGTCGTGGGTGCGTTTACATACATTTAAACTCACATACACAAACGCCAAGACCCGGATCAACTACTTGTAGATCATACAAAATTTGCTCCGTTTGGGATTCGATACGGAATGGAACCCACGACACGCAGCGCAGCAGTCCAATCGCTCAGCCACTGCACCAACTGTGCCGTCAATCCAATGATAGGGCATTTTTCAATTACTGGCTACCTATGGAAGAAGGAGAGGAAGGCCAAAGAAAAGATAAATAAATAAATAATAAATATTCCACAACTATCACACAACGCCATCTAGTCCCAAGCTAAGCAGAGCTTGTGTTATGGGTACTAGACAACAGATAAACATACTTATATATTTCTAAATACATACATATTATAGATAAATTACACCCAGACACAGAACAAATGATCGTGCTCATCACACAAACATTTGTCGTGGGTGGGAATCGAACCCACGACCTCCGGCATAGCAGTCAGGGACACTAACCACTACACCAACAGGCCTGTCAAAAAGATGGATGGATTGTCTAATGATACTGTGACGTTTGATAGAGGAGAATGGAAGAAAAAAACGTGTTCCGCCGACCACAAGTAAAATGGGATAAGGTCAGGAAGATGATGAGATGATGATGAATTACCTACCTATGACGAGGTTGTCTTCGAGCGCGATCCTTGAGATAGTGTGCCGTCTAGGGCGTTCGAAACTGTGATCGCGGATACGGCTCGGCTGCTTATATTCCGTTTCGACAATTTTATTTTGACGTATATCGGTGTCTGTACCCGTATCTGCATTCAGGGACTTAAAAAGTAGACCTAAACCTGCCCCGTATTTTCGTTGACGGACTAAAAGAGTAAACTTACCTTACGCCTAATATCATCGACTGTTTACTTTCGAATTCAATCGATGAACATCGTTGGTAATAATTAGCTAACATAGCTGATCTCGCGATGCTATTAAATAAATATGTGACTTATTTGTGTTAGAAAGAAAAAATATTTTATTTGACACAGACATGCATACATGCAATAGAGAAAATACATTGTTAGTGCAACGAAAATACAAGACCCTTCTTTATACAAGTCGGCTCAGAAACTTTGAGCGCCACTCGCCAGGACCCGTGGCAGCGCAAACAGGTTTCAAGTAGAAATATAATAAGCGGCCACATGATACGAAATTAAACCGTTCTCATTGCTATCTCCACTCCGCGCCATCGCCACGCAGGTCCGACATGCTGGCATGACATGCTGGACAAAACAATTGATGTCAGCTGGCTAACTGGACCTCAAGTCTGCTATTACAATAATGTCAGAATGGTCTATCATTGATTTCATAATAGGCTATTTGGGGCCGTTCAAGTATTACGTAAGCATTACTGGGGGGCGGGGGGGTCTTTGATTTGCTTATTTTGGATGACATGGGGGGTAGGGGAGTCTAGATGATGATTACGTCATCGGTAGTTATTTACTTTTTTACACGAATGGCAACCCTCACATTGTCTTTGCTTGAAAACGAAACGCATTTTCAGGGATTCTGGCAAATAATGCATATGTAAATAATACATAAATTGAAAAATGTTTACGTAAGCATGGGGGAAGGGGGTAAGTGATTTGCTTACTTTTGCTGACAAGGGGGACGGGGGGGTAAATAATTGTAATAAATCAGCTTACGTAATACTTGAACGGCCCCTTTTACTCAAAAAAGTTATTAAGTAGTCTGAAAAAAAAGATTATCAAGAAATATTTGACCCCTATTTTTGAAGTGAAAACTTCTTTAGCGGCGTTGTGCACTTTTTTTGGAATGGGTAAACAATGTTAAACTCGCGTCAGGACACTTGCGCGAATGTTCGTGTATGTTTATTACTATTCAAGTTTTCGCTTCTGCCGGCACTCCCAGAGTGCAACACGTCGTTTTTTTCTTTTGTTACCTACACCAAAATTTACGAAGTCCCAACGCTTCTAAAGATCACAAAAGGTCACTCGGTCGGTAGAGCGTGGTATAAGCGTTTTATTTTTGTCAATATTGATTTATTTAAAAAAAAAGTAACAAAAATACAAGTTCATCATTTTTCAATACTCTGACGGACTAAACAGGTTTTCAATTTATTTATGCAGTAAACTACCCTATAGGACTCACGAATTACCGTGACCCCGGTCCGTAAAGGGCTATTGAAGGACACCGTGGATTTTAGTCAGTACGAGTCTGACAGTCCCTCCCGCTCTGCCCTGGGTGGGAGGACTCAATTGATGATTTTACCACGTAAAAAAAAATAAAAGGAAACTACCCTATTGATTCGGCAATCTGAACAAGTTTTTGCACATTACACACATTAAAACTTGAATAACTACAACTATCTACCTACTTACGAGAGGATGAGGTGGCAACCGGTTTGTCATTACAAGCCATTGTTACAGCTTTACTTAATAAATTGTCGCCGTGAGTTCGGTAGGTAACCAGCCTACAGAAGGACATACCTAAATCTTTAAAACTGTTTTTAACCGAATTCAAAAACGAGGAGATTCTTGAAGAAGAGAGTTTTGAAGTTACTCCGAGATTTTTGGACATCAGCATGATGACTGCATCAAAAAGTTATCACTTATTTTGCATTTTTTTTATTCATACAATTAATTAACGTGACGAATTCGTGACTTCAGAACCATCAAAATAATACCTAGAAAACGAGACGTACCTTTAATCTCGGAGAAGCTCGTGGCTAAATAAATACAGCCGCATAGGCCGATCTTCCGGGTTAAACCGCGCTTGCCGAGGTTGGTCTGTGGATGGGTGACCATTTGTCATAGCGAGTTTCCTCAGTGCCTCGGAAAGCACGTAAAGCCGTTGGTCCCGGCTGTCATTTATAGATCTTTGACAGTTGTTACTGTTAGTGAAGCTCTAAAGTCTGACAACCCAGTCTTACCATGGGGTATCGTATTACCCAGTTACTGTGTTGTGGAGGTCCGACAGGCAGTCGCTCCATCTAAAGTACTGATATCCAGCTGCATCTGGTTTGACTGGAAGCCGACCACAATATAGTTGGGAAAAGGTTAGGCAGATGATGAGAGACGTACCTTTAATGTTTTTGTATTTTAATGTGATTCTGTTTGTTATGCTTTCACGCCTAAATCGCTGATCCGATTTTGATGAATTTTGGTACAGAAATAGATGGGACTCTGGAGACGATTATAGGATTTTTGCATATCGTTATAAAACTTGTAAACACGAAAAAAGCTCAATCAAATAAAACAAAAATCAACAATGAACTGAAAATATGATTTATTTCATTTCTCTACTTACAACTAAATCATAATTATATATTCCACTGCAGATGTAACATTGTCCTGACGTGAGCTGGTGATCCACCTTCTCCTGAAGATTAGGCACTCTTTTTGGGCACCCAGGGCTCTATCTTCTCTCTGGTGGTGCTGTAAGGAACGTATTGGCCGGTGGTGCCTGACATGTTCTCTGTGAAGTCAGCCATCCACTTGTATTGGGGTCTGCTGGGGTCCTGAAATGTGGACAAAAGAGTATTTAATTAAGATGAAGTTATATATTTGGTTAGATGAGTATCAGACCTCCTATAAATGTAGCTCTAGGTTCATAAACACAGCAAGCAGGTTGGTGGGATTCACCACGTAGCATTCCACACTGGACAACGGCATCACTGACTACATCTAACGGCTCTGCGAAGCAGACATTCTAGCGAAGGAGGAGGCGGGCGCCGTCAGAGGACAGCCTGCACCTCCCAACCTAGACGCCGCGGGAGACGCCCACGTAATCGGACGTCGCGAGGCGATTTCCAGCCACCGTAGGTGCGGGCATGCGGACGGCGAGTAATGGGCGACTCGTCGTGCGATTATGGAACATACCCGGGTCTACGGCGCGTAGTGTTTCACGCATGCCTCAAAGAGCTGTCAGCAATCTGACGGGGCCCCCCTCAGAGGCCCTGCCGGGGTAAAGGGCTATTGAAGGACACCATGGATTTTAGTCAGTACAAGTCTGAAAGTCCCTACCGTCCTGCCCTGGGCGGGAAGGACTCATTACCACGTAAAAAAAAATGGCAGGCGACATGAAGTCTATGTGTAGTGAGCGAAAAGGCAGATTTTAAAGGTTTATAATAATAATAAAAAAACACGGTGTCCTTCATAGCCTTTTACGTTCCGGAGCCACGGTTACCTGATAAGATTCGCCTACCATAGCATCAAGATTTGGATTATAAGAAACTGCACAAGCTGCAGAGCATATTTTGCCAAAAAAATTCAATGACCACTATTTTTTTGACAATTCTTTGAGTGCTTTTTAACCTGGGCAAAACTTGATAATGGCGCTCTCCCTCTCCAGCCTTTTAAAATGTATTGTAAAAGCCTCAAACCTTTTAAATTTTCTCTCTTTTCCTGGTCAATAGATATTTGTTGCATATTACATGATTTTGGAGCACTGGTGGCCCAGTGATATCGGCCTCTACTTACGAGTTAAGGTCGTGGGTTCGAACCCAGCCAGGCGCATTACTTTGTGTAAATTATTTCATCACCACTGCTCTCAAAACGGTGAAGGAAAACATCGTGAGGAAACCGGCATGTAGTAGAACCAAAAATTTGAAAACCACCAACCCGCACTGGTCCCGCGTGGTAGATCATTGATCACTCCCACTCACAGAGAGGAGGCCTCTGTCCCAGCAGTGGGAACACTTATAGGCTGATGATGATATGATTTTGGTGCACTGATGCTGGGGCCAGGGCCACCTGTTACGCCTGCCAGCCCTAGATCCGGTACTGCTTACCTGGTGTGGCGGAAGATCAGTTTTGTAGTGAAGCCAGCCGAACCATTCAGCGGGGACCTGAAACACATTAAAATCATAGCATTAAAAGGTATGTTAATACTGACTTTCATTATCATCAAATGCCTGCCATTTCCCAACTATACAGCCTGTTAGTGTAATCAGTCTTAAACTTGAAACCAGTGGTTTGGTATCACTTACAGAACGTAAATTCAATAAAAAAATAAAACCTTTTTTTTTTTCAATAAAGTCTCCATTTTTCCCCAAAATTATTTCACCCTATTACGCAAAGGTAAAGAACACTCCGCGGCGCGGGGAGACTGAGGTATGCGCGGGCCCCGCGCATACCTCAGTCTGCCGGCAGTGTCGTTATCGAACGTACGTGTGTCCCGTAACAAACGCTCGCAGCGCAGCGCAAGAGTGCGCGCCGCCCCACCGTTAATTTTTCGCGCAAGTGTTAGTGTTTAGTGATTATGTCGTACACAAACGAACATAGACCGAAATGGTTCGGGTTTACGCCGCGTCGGGTGATAACCTAACTTACATCTGGACTCGTCACGCAACAAAGGTAGGTATTTTTGCCTGTCCTAAGCCAGGAAAAGTATGAAGGGAAGTTAGTTACATCACAGGTTACCTGTATTTTATTACAATGATGTAGTTAGTTAAAACTTATGTAGGTATGTAGTTAAACGGACGGCGTTAACCTGCCGCACTGGCAGGTTAACGCCCTTTGCAGTGAATACGTAACTCGGGCGCATAGTATCCATGAATTAACGGACGGTGTAGGACAGAAACATTTTTGATTTTTTTAAAGAAAAATTCGTTTATTTATTTTTAAATTCAGACAAACATTTTTATAATTAAATCAACTACCTATGGTTTCAAGGTTAAGACTGATTACACTAACAGGCTGTATTATGGTTGGCTTCCAGTCGAACCAGATGCAGCTGGATATCAGGATTTTACATGGAGCGATTGCCTATCGGACCTCCACAACCCAGTAACTGGGTAATACAATAGCCCATGGTAAGACTGGTTGTCAGTACATAAGTTGTATCCTCACCTGGCTACCGTCATAGTTCAAGTAAGTCTTTTCATTGTACTCCACCCAGCGGTTCCTGCCGTAGAAGAATCGAGGGTTCTCATAGTATTTGTTGCCATATTTGTCCTCTCCAACTAGCTTGCCGTCTTTCAACTCATCTTGTCTGCAAAAATAAGTATTTAAGATTTACAGTGACTGTGATATAATGCATTTAAAAGACGAAGCCATGTAGCAGTCTTTTCAGTAGTTCCAGTGAGTGAAAGAGACAGAGCTATACAAGTCTAGCGCCACCTCGTTTACTCACTGGAACAAGCCTGGTTTTAAGACATCAATACGGCCCCTGTACATATTTCATTATTTATTTATGTTCACATAATTTTTTTACATTATATATTATATTAAGTGATTTACTTAGTTTATGCTTATTATTTTGTTTCGAAAATATTTAGTTTAAATTAATTATATTGCAAAGTTTTAAATAGTGTATGATGAAGATTTGTAAAATTTAAAAGAATATTAACTAATTTTAATAAATAATATACAGTGACAATGAAGAATCCTTGAATGACACAATACTATTGATGAGTTTTTTCTTTGATTATCTTGCAATCTGTTGCTATCCTATGACCGATTTTTAATTTAAATATTATTTCAGCAAAGATCTGCCTCTAAAAATTATTAACTCTAACAGCTTAGTCTCCTATTATTACTGTGGTGTTTGAACTTTACCATTGTTATGGGTTTACCTTTATTTTATTTCTTAATTTAATCCTTCGATATTTTGGTCAGTGGGTAACCTTTTGTGTCTCTATGAAGTGTTCAATTTCCTCTGTAATTCTGCAACTGTTAGTAAGAAAATATATTGCTGCTCATTCTTGAGACACCAGCAAGATTGTATTTTTGGCAAGACATATTATTTTTTGTTGTGTACTACAACTTCAAGTAATAATGATACGTCCTCAATTTTAGGGCTAGAAAGCGCAATTTTAATGCTATGCAGTCATAAATTCATGTCAAGTTCAAGAAACTGCGCAAATATCAACTATCAGCTGAATAAAAATCTGGGATAAATATAACCTAAAAGTAAATTACATAATAAATCAAATTATTCCTTACCTGTACAGTTTGTACAAGGAACTTCTAATTCCACCATTCTGGCGGATAATATTAAAGAACGTTGCAAGTTTATCAAGCGCGAATATCTTCCCTAAGGACATTTTTAACAGGTTTTTCGTTTTCGTATCCCAGTGAAAATATTGATTGACAGCTTTGGTTTGACAGATCGCAAACTTTGTGTTGCTGGTTATTTATTTTTATTTCTACTAAACCGTTAACATAGATATAAAGTATGGACCGAACATTACCAGCTAAAAATTGGCATACTCTCCATTGTGATCATTAATCGTGGATATTTTTTTATTTTTTTAAGACGTTGCCTCATACTAGGAATTTCTCCTGTGTCGTGGGTGCGTTTACAAACATATAAACTCACGTATACAAACGCCAAAACTCGGAACAACTACTTGTAGGTCATACATATATTAGCTTCGTGCGGGAATCGAACCCGCGACACGCAGCGCAGCAGTCCAATCGCTCAGCCACTGTGCCAACTATGCCGTCAATAGTTCATTATTTTCTGTTACGTTTTTGGCGAAACTAAAATCGTGATTTCTACTTGAATAAGAACAAAGTTACTAAACTTGTCTGATTGAAGCCCAAAAAATTTAATGTTAACTAGGAAGAGTTAATAATGACGTCACAATATAGCTGTCACAGTCACGAACGTTTGAAGTGTGGTAAAATCGTAAAAGTTTGGTATGATTTAATAATTTTCTTGTGTTTGTTTAGACTACTGTATATTATTGACATAAAATGAATGGAATGGAAGCACATCGCTAAAAAGAGCAGTCCTCGGGGAAATCAACGACCCACCGAACATCGCTCCGTGTACCTCGTCTGCGCAACCACGACCACTCTGACAAGAGTGTTACGACTAAGAAGAAGAAACATGCATACTCACTAAGATTCAATTTGAATTCCATAAACCTTCCTCGAAGTGACTAAAAAAGAGGTTTTTTTTTTGCAAAAACAAAAGCTGTTTAAACATAAATATAATTTATTTTGACTATTTTTTCATATCATTTAATGCTATAATTCAACACTTTTATCCTTTTTATATTTATCTTTCTTCGTTTTATTTTCCTTACATATTTCATTTCCCGCGTCATTCCTTTCCACAACATCTGCTGTATCTTCATTTTCTCTGTTCTTCTTTTTTTTCTTAGGCTTCGAAACATCTTCGTCTTCCTCGGGGATCACTTCAATTACACGAAAATCTTTCTTCTTTTTTGATTTCCTACTAACTTTTCCTTCTTTTATCACACTGGCAACACTGTCATCGTCTGTCACTTGACTTTTAACTGGCAAAGGCACATCTGATTCAGCCCAGCCTGTTGTACTTTCAGTTTTTTCGTTACTATTACACCGTTTTCTTTTCTTTTTCTTCTTTTTACGTTCTGTGCTATCAGAGTCACTGTTAAGATTTATTTCTTCAACTTGTTCTTTTAATTTCTTGGCATGCGAATAGCCATTGTATTTTGATTGGGACAGCAGTAATGCTTCTTGTTGAGCTATCCTTGCCAATTTTCCTGTAGCCTTCAAACCATGACGAGCTCCTCTGAAAAATAATTAAAAAAAGAGATATTAATAAAAACTTCAAATCAGGCACTACAGAAGTTTGATATTGAAACAATGAATGGAAATGTTACTAAAATCCATTCTTAAATAAAGACTGCGGTTGCTACAGGCTATAGAGGAATTCCTAATGGATATCCTTGATCATGGGGCAAAACCAACCTGTCATAAAAACCCGAGACCATATGCTTAGTAGTCACACTGTCTACCACTAAAATAACATAGCAATCTACTCAACTAAATACACACATCAAAAAGGTTAGCGATCACTTTAAAAATCAATAACTTTTTTGTAATAGAACATTATATTAACAGTTCTTCATGTTTTTTTTTAGAGCCTGCTCTGTCCCTTCCTGGGCAAAGGCCTCCCTCCACTCCTTCCACCTTTCACGATACTGGGCGTCCTTCTTCCAGTTCGGACTTTTCGTCTTTTTACGATTCTTTATTTAAAAATATAGATTTAGAATACAAAACAATAAAACAGTTCACAGCTTATGCTAGTGATCACAAACTATTTTTGACAATTATGTGTACAAAATAATAACCGATACTAACTTATGAGCCGTTCTCCCCTCACACTTCGCAAACAGCTCCTCATCGGTCATCTTGAACACATCTTTCTTTTTGCCTTCCTCTTCAGATTCAGCATCCCTCACTCTCTCTACATTGCTAGCACCGTTGGTCAACACCGCAGTTCTGACAAAGTAATCGGCGTACTGTTCTTCATTGTCAGCATCTCTTGCTTTTTTGTTCAGTTTCCACGTACTGTTGGTTATGACAAATTCTGTTTCATCTTTTGTTTTGATTTTCTTTGTTTTACCGTTCTTTTCTTTGACCTGGAATATTTGAGTTGGCATTGGTTAAAATTATAGTCTCAAACTAAATATTACTAAATAATTGTAGTTTGATTTTATAGCCAATTTAATTACTAAATCTTTGTGATAGTGTGATCCATGCAGTGTTGCAGTGATTTACTACACAGCATGTGGCAGTTTTGTTTACTACATGGAAGAAATATTTATATGAGCACGTGGATTTTCCGGGTCTGGCTGTGCGTTTAAATGTTTGTAAATGCATTCACAAATATGAAAACTGTATAAAATAAATTTTAGGGGATTCCTATACAACAGACAAGTTTTTTATGTTATCCTAATTAATGGTATGGAACCCTTTGTCTGCGAGTCTGCTAGCACTTTTCAATACTTTTTATAGTAAATGAAATTGGCTTCTTGAATTTTTATAATACAGAGACAGTACCTCAACATTGGCAGCAGCCTTATCATACAGCGTAGTCCACCAATGCTCATTAAACTCTGCAGCAGGATCGTGACCAACCCCGGCCACACTGCGCTTTAGTTTAGGTTTGAGAGCCTCTGACATGCCATTTTCATGTTTACCAAGTCCTTTACCTGTTTGAAAAAGAAATTATTGTTTGTTTGTATTGACTCCGAAATTACTCGACCCATTCCTAAAATGTTTTCACCAGTTGAAAGTTGCTTTGGTCCTGAGTGACATAGGCAATGAGAGGGGTCGGAGGTGAGCGGATGAAGCCGCTGGCAAAAGTTAATTTTAAATAAAATGAAGTCTGACAAAGTGAAGTAAGTGTGACATTTCAATGCAATGGGGCTGACAGCAGAAACTACTACTATTATATTATAACTGAAATATAACACCCATAATTAATAAAATTAAGAGGACTTATGGTGGCTTTCAAAGGTGTTTATGTACTTGATAATTTTAAAACTTAAAAACTAGGTACCAAAAAATAATTACCATCGGTCCAGCCGTATTTTTCTAGTTGTTTGCGTGCAAAATCCATAATTATGTAACCTAAAGAGTTTCTATCACATTTGTTCCACTTTAAACTCTCAAAATAACACAAATAAATGAACAGAATATAAACATAACCTATATTCGAAGCATGTTGCCTGAAGCACTGACAAGCACAGATGATCAGGTTCAAGGCTCAACCATAGACTTAAAGTATGGACAGCGCAATAGCTACTTAAAATTGACCCCAGTTAACTAGAAAGAGAGGAATCGAAGAGCGGATCCTATATTTCTGTTAGGTCGCGCCATGCTCGGGCAGAAGACATGTCGAGTTGAATAGAAAGACCTTTGTCTTTTCTTGGTAGAATAGAGATAGAAGCTAGAGTATGGCAGGCCGATTTTATCTGTCAGCTGTTGGCTAAGGACGGCGCAGTCCATCTTTCTAAATCTATGAATGATACCAATGATACGTCTCATTTCAAGCATGCTTTAAAAAGTGAAGACAAAAGACATTTACTTTTATTGTAATAATTTTTCTTTCTTGTTCGAGGGCGAACAACAAACCTGTTTTTTTTTGAAGTGAAAACTTCTTTAGCGGCGTTGAGCACTTTTTCTGTAATGGGTATAAAATCTTAAACTCGCGTCAGGACACGTGACCCTGACCGAAAAAGCGTAGGACGGCGCAGGGCGCTTGCGTGAATGTTCGTGTGACTTTATTACTTTTAAAGAAGTTTGTATGCTGGATACATTCGTTGCTAGGTAACATTGTTTATAAAAGATGTACGTCACATTGGAAAATTATTGAAATAAAAAGTCAACCATTTTTGCGAGTTTTACTAAAATCTGTTCACAAGATATTTCCAACAATTACTATTCAAGTTTTCACTTCTGCCGGCACTCCCAGAGTGCAACCCGTCGTTTTTTTTTTTCTTCAGGCTACACTGTCCCACTGCTAGGCAAAGGCCTTCCCCAAGTTTTTCCATGTGTTCTTGTCCAGCGCCACTTCGAGCTGTAATTAACAGATCTTTTTTTTAAATATTAGATTTACTGTAAATGTATAACAAGAATTAAGTTTTACTCTTCGAAGATAAGAGATAAGCTCGCGTGGGACCGCCGAATCTCCGCAGCGCCCCGGACCCGTGACACATGTTGCGCTCCATGTTGCAGCATGCAACGCTCGCTGCACGGTCGCTTGCATGTCGCTTGCTTGATTGCATGCATTTTAACCAACATTGGTTTAAGTAGAAAACGGTCGCAAGGGCAACCCGAAGTTAGAAATAGGAGACCCGCGAATTTTTCTTTCCACAAATCTTTACTAGAACTTCGAACTTTGCGACACAGGCGTTAATACGTATAAAAGAAAAAAAAACAATATTAAAAAATAAAATCTATATATATAAAAATGAATTGCTGTTCGTTAGTCTCGCTAAAACTCGAGAATGGCTGAACGGATTTATCTTATCTTGGTCTTGAATTATTCGTGGAGGTCTAGGGAAGGTTTAAAAGGTGAGAAAGATTCGAATAATTGCCGGGAAAATCCTCAAAACAGTATTTTTATATTTCCCATACAAACGTTTTCTAAATAAAATGGAGAGTCATTTTGTAATTTATTACCGCCGCATAAAGTTCAAATTCGTATGCGCGTTGGAGGATCTAATATCGCGTTCCGAAACTCAACAAAAGTGAAAGTGAATCGCGAACGCGACAAAATTGCATAGTCTCAAAATACATAGTACATACATAGTGGTTGGCTTCGAGAAAATTAATTTTAGCTAACTTCAGTTATTAATCTGTCAGATTATTTTTTTAATAAGACTATATAGAAATCGAAAGATAAATCTTAAGTTTTGTCACAAACGTTTAATTATAAATCTTAAGTTAAATTTCTGAACGCAATCATAATATTTGACATTAGATTTGACAACCAACTAATATGTCAATCCATCCTGTCTGTCGCTTTTCAGTCAGAGCACGGAAAAAAGTATTACGATATTATATTGTGTTAAGAGTTACGATATCTATGAGTGCATCCTTCTATCTTTGTGGCTACGTGCGCGAGAACTTTCTTTACTTTGGTGATCCTTTGTGATAGTGACACTTTACTGCTAAAATAAGCGGGAAATTTTCTCACTTTGATTAATTACAATTTAACATACGAACTGGAAGGAGGACGCCCAGTATCGTGAAAGGTGGAAGGAGTGGAGGGAGGCCTTTGCCCAGGAGTGGGACAGAGCAGGCTCTTAAAAAAAAAAAAAAAAACGACGGGTTGCACTCTGGGAGTGCCGGCAGAAGTGAAAACTTGAATAGTAATTGTTGGAAATATCTTGTGAACAGATTTTAGTAAAACTCGCAAAAATGGTTGACTTTTTTTTAATAATTACAATGTGACGTACATCTTTTATAAACAATGTTACCTAGCAACGAATGTCACACGAACATTCACGCAAGCGCCCTGCGCCGTCCTACGCTTTTTCGGTCAGGGTCACGTGTCCTGACGCGAGTTTAAGATTTAATACCCATTACAGAAAAAGTGCTCAACGCCGCTAAAGAAGTTTTCACTTCAAAAATTACATCAACATGTGTAAATATTGAACTAAACTAAAAACATGGATTAAGGAATGCATTTGTTTTGAGATTTTTTTACAAATATCTTTTGGCGTGTGCAAAACTCGTAACGAAAGCTGCCGTTTACTACATCCCAACGTCCTCTTGTATCAATAAAGCACCGAAAGATCAAAATTTACGCACGTCTGGCTCAGTCTTACAATTTGATACTGAAACTGGCCTTTTTAAGTGAATTAATTTAGAAATATTGTTATAAAACGGGATAGGAGTTCCAGTTTTGATATAGGCCATGTGTAAAAAGAACTTTGCAGCTATAATAAAAACTCTAGTCTTTTCCGCTTCCTTTCGGCGTTACGTCATCGTCGTCCAAATCGTCAATAACGGACTCATTGTTGCTGTAAATAAAAAGACAAATAACATCACACATTATAGTCCTGAAATTTTTTGTTTGCGCGTGACATGCAATACAGTGACATTAAAGTTTTCGCACATTTATTAACACCGTACGCACCGTACGCGCCGCATTTTAGAATTCTTCGTATATATACACATCAAACCTTGTATGTTTATTCGCACCGTACGCGTCGCACGCATCGTACGCGTTTCACGCACCGTACGCGCCGCATTAAAAAAAAGCTATCAAATCCTAAGCGGAAGCAAAAACTACTTTAATGAAAATTCATTTCAAATAATTAACAATTATAATAAAAATTACAACAAAATCATTCACTCTTAATTTACTAAGCACTTCAAACTATTTTTATTAGGTGAGCTATTTTTTCTTTTTTCTATAACTTTCATCAAACAAATCGTCTATCGTCTCTGTCGTCAATTTGGAAGCTGTTCTGCAAAAATAAGAAAATATTTTGAAGATTTTCTTTTAATACCTTTAACAAATATGTAACTCGTCAATTTACTCTGGAATCATCACTTTCGATAAAAATAAATTTAAATACTATATTGTAGAATTCCAAATAAAATATTAGATGGTCGACAAAAACGTACCTACTGTTTTATTACGTTATATTTTTTTTTTGAAAGCTGACACATTTAATGGCAATAAGAGCCTCACAACGAGACGGGACGTACGACGTATCGCAACAATACTGGAAATGTATATGTGCTTTTCATGTAGTAAATAAAGTTAGATTCTGAGTTGCCGCGTGCGTGGTGAAATGTGTTTCTTTTCGTGTAGTAAATAAAGTTAGATTTTGAGTCGCTCTGTTGAAATGTGCGCGCAGCGTCGCGCTTCGATGTTAATTAACCCTAATCCTGCGTAGAAGAACCCATGGAGGATAAACTGGCGACCAACGTGGGCAGTCAGGCAATTCTCTGCAACTTAATGGTACTCTACGCACGCCGTCATTTGTAGCTCAAAATCTGTCCCTGCTACCTACCGACACGCGACATCGCTAAACGACGCGTTCAACAAGGATAAAAAAAATTGTTAACGTTTGAAATATTAATAACGTTTCGTTACAATGAGGGCAACCTAGTAACAACCGTAGACATATAGAATGGACTGAGCAATACCTGCATGACATTGAAAACTCTGTAGAGTAGTGTAGAGAGACAGGAAGCAATTTTGCGGCATTCAAAGAGTAACTACTCTTGTGACACAACCGTACACTTAGTGGACAGCGCCTTCCATAACCAAATGATAGATTGGTCAAACCCATACCTTCGTCAGCCAAATGACAGATAAAATTGGTTATATCTTCGAAAGAGAGGAGAAAAATTGTATGACCATGATATCTTACAGGAAAGAGATAGGTAGTCACACAATATCTTTCCTCTCTTTCTAGAGAGTATGGTAAATTTTATGTAGATAATGCGCAGTCTATCCTTTAAAAACATGGGCAAAACTTGCTTTACAGCTGAATTAAATAGGGAACGCTCTATCCATTATGTGTATCTATCGTAAAAACGTCAACCATCAGCACAGAGTAAAAGTTCAGTAGATCAATTTAACAAATGAACTAAGTGTATGTATGTTTATGTATAAGTTTAGTATATAGTCTTTTAATATATTAATAATTAATAGCCAATAACGAAATACTAGGAGTAATAGACACCATTAAGAGCGTGTGTTTATTATTTAACTGAGACTACGGCACTATCACTCTAAGCATTCCGACATGCTCTTAGCCTGTTTATAATGTGCACAAGTATCTAAGTGCTAGTGTGTTATGATTTCAGCTGTACAATGGTGCTAAGCTAGAACTTGCTTACTTCACATCATTATATATCTGCTGTTAAAATTAAAAAAAAAAAACTTCTACAGATAAAAAATCAGCAAATGAAAATGAATCAATCTACTGGCCTTTACCTGTACTCTACTCATGGTTGTAATCAGGCTTAATTTCATTTTTATAATTATGGGTGGAATCTCTCTGAGACCTTTCCAAGTATTTCAAGCCATGGGGACCACTGCTACTATAGTTCTCCAAGTGGGGCCTGCGGACTAGTTCTGGTTTGAAGTTCTTTAAGAAGTATACCCAGCATTTCACAGGTTCCCTGAAAATTATAAATGTTAATTAGCAGGATTTTTTTAGTTAAAATCATCAAGTGATTCCTCCTGCCCAGGACCAGGACAGAAGGGAGTGTCAGACCAGAACTAACTAAAAACCACAGTGTTTCTTTAATTACCCTTTACGTTTCAGGCTCACAACTGAGCTGATAGGACAGTCCTCCTTGTCTTTTGTAAATCATCATATGACTCCTCCCATTCTGTGTGGAACAGGACTGACATACTGTCACTGACTGAAAGCCTACCCTGTTACTTCAATTGTTCTTCGGGTTCCAGGGCCACGATAACTCTTTTAACGCGCACAACCCTGGCAGCGTGTAAGGCTCATGTCCAGGCGGCAAAATGGCTGCCATTAGCAGGGTGTGTATATAGTACATTATGTGTTTTGGCAATAGAAATTAATATTAATAATATCTAGCGGCCACAGATGCATCTGTCGACCACGAGCTCCTATTTTTGTACTCCTGAGGCCCTATCATAAAATTCAAATAAGGCTCAGATACTTTATTTACAATGTACGAGTATGAGAAGCTGATAGAGCTCTCTAAACAGGGTTTCTCAACAGGATATCCCTTATGGATTCAAAATTAAAACCTCAATTAAAAAACAGTTTAGAAAGATTAAATGACACTTACAATGTGTCTTTGGTAAAAATCTCATCTATTTCCCGTATGTAATATTTTGGGTGATCCTCTAAAATGTCTAGATTTCCAAGCATGTTGTCATCCACTTCATATATTTCTCCTGAAAAAGGAACCCGTCATCAATAAAGGCTTAATTATATGAGATTAACGTTATAATAATATTGTTGGCCTGTTGTAACAATATCTCACCTTGCACATGATGCCCGTCTCCAGGGGAATGCAACAAAAACGGTATATTGTACTTTGTGGCAATTATGAGAGGGTACTTAGTTTTTGTGGTGCCATCGCTCAAATATTTCCCGATGCCATTTTTCTGATCTTGCAACCAATAGTGGTTCGGTTCGCCTTTCTTCAGAGTGCCATACACAAAGACTTTGTGCATCATCTGTAAGTTTGAGAGAAAAGGACTTAAAATTAAGTAGTAAAGAAAAGTTAACACATTTTCTGCAAGATTTTTTTTTTACAAAAATGTTACCTAATGTTACCAATGTGGATAGCCAAAACTTGTGGTCACAGGTTTTTTTTTTATTTCTTTTCAAAAGGAACAAGAAACAAATACAAACAAGAAATACATAGGTAATAAGAATCATCATCTGCCTAGCCTTAACTCAATTATGCTGGGGTTGCCTGCCAGTCAAATCGGATGCAGCTGAATACATTTTTCATTATATTTGAGATAGGTTTACTCTTGACTCGTATAGGCCAGAGGTAACTGAGACAAAGTCTACATACTAAGAAGCAATATGTAATATAATTAACGCACCAATAATACAGGAGAAATTCCTAGGGCGGGACAATGTTTTTTTTAAATAAAAAAATTGCTTGCAGCCCACAACAGCTCTAGTGGAATGTATAAGGAACACTAACAAAAATGTCAATATGCTCAAAAGGGGAACGAAAACCAGAGCGAAATTTATAGGCACCCACTGAAAATAAACTGCAAGCATCTGTCTTTCATTTGTAGAAAGTCTTACGAACCATATAGCACACCATTTTGGACAGTTCAATGCAGTCAAATTTATTTCTGATAAAATATAAATAATAACCCACCACCAGGTGGCCAGACAATCTAATGAAGACCACAGGATTGTGCTGTAATGCAAGCTTGTTCCAAATAATCCCATAGATATTATTTAAGGAAGGTTATGTTCAGTTGTGGACATCCTATGGCTGGTTTGATAATAATGATGAATATTTGGTCAGTAGGTCATCTTAGGGGTTGTGTTATCTACCAGGAAAATGAATAACAGTGATGTTAAGGGAAGATGAAGGTTCGGAAAAGGAATAGGGAGGACTCACAGATCTTATCGAATGCAATTGAAAACATTTAGGTTTGAGAACGGAAATCTTTAACATATACATCAGTCTAGCGTTTTATTTTTTAACCTAGCATAATGATCACAGAGATAATGATCTAAAATAAAATTGAAAAACTACCCTTGACAGAAAAGCTATTCTATCAGATCAGCTGACAGCAGTCTTATATAAACATGGGACATGGACTCAGATTCAGATTAATTTTAATTCTGTTTTGTCAAAGTGTCAAAATAATGTGCTTTGTGCTAATGTCATAATTTATTTTGAATTTTGATGCTAATATTTGCCATGGTTTTATAATACAAAAATATTGAATGCCCTATTTTGTTTGTAAGCTGTTTTCTCTTGCGTATGGCAAATATTTTTATTTGACACAATATTGCAAAACATATTTTCTGTTCCCCTTCAAAATTGTTATTGACAATTTGGTTGGTAAAGTTAACAGCGCTATCGTTGGGTGATAGGTACTTTTTGAAGACCGGTAATAGTTCCAAAAATTGAACTGAAATGTAATGTTGATTTTTTTAATTCTTGAAACAGTAAACTAGATAAAGAAACAACAATAATAAACATCTTTTATTGTCCATACAACACTGAAGATCAAAGTTCACGTCACGTCACTTTGAAATATATAAACTCGAGGAATGGGCAACACTGGTTCAGTCGAAAATTATTCTCTTCGCGTGAAGTTAGTGCTGGTGAAAAATCCATTGTATTAATTTTTGAAAACATGTGTTCTAATCATCTGTGACTGTGAAATAGTTTTGTCGTGGTATTTTAACAGTTATTCAGTTCTTTAACGTTGCTAAAAGTTTTTCAAGATGAGGTTAGCGGGGGCTATTTTCTCCAATGTTACGAAAATGCTTGATTTTTACTCGCAATTCAACCCTTCGCCGCTGTCTATAAAACAATTTATAGACTTTGGTAAGTACTATTTATAATATGGCTTTAATTTATTGTTATTACATGGAACTTATTGAAGTTCCATGTAATATCAAGGTCGGTCTTACCGATTCACACTTGACCACTGACTATTTGTTTTTTTTTTCGTTAAAAGTACTTAGTGTAGAAAATTATTGATAATTGGACGTCTTGCCGTAATCCTTTGGCTTCCAGTAATTTTCTGGAAATTTAAATATTAGTATACTTTTCTTTTACTTAAAATTAAGTATGAACTTTGCAATTTTTTTTTTAATTTTTTTATCGTTCTGACCTTGGCACACTGCAGCCGGTTGCATTTCACTTGAGCGGACATTTGAATACAAATTAAATATTCATACACAGTTTATCGGCAAATCTAATACCCGTAAAAATTACATTTAGCACCAGTTATGTTGATTCACACTTCCCAGGACACCATGTAAATAAAACTAGCTTTTTAAGAATTTCCTACTAGTATCATAATTTATGTCTTTTTTTTTCTTTTATTTAACAATAGTCTCATGTTTGACCACTCTCTCACGTGATGGTAAGCAAAGATGTGGTTGATTGTGAAGCACGCTTGCCTAGAAGTAACCTATTCACTCATGACTTAAAGACCCGAACATTGTAGCTATCAGGAAATACAAACACTGACAGGGAATTCCACCCCATAGCTTTGAGTATAATAAAAGTATTGGTAAAAAGCTATCTATGTAAGTGGGGAATTGCATGATGTCCACCATATACTGGTCCACCATGTACTGATGGCACATTGCTGTACATATGTCTTGTAGTCCGATGATATATATAGGTAGGGGGTAGGTAGAATCAAATTGTGGAGCTCCGTCCCACACTCTCCGAAGGCTTAGTTTAATTTGTTTAAATGTTCACAGGATATTTAAAACTGGTATACACACTATAGAATAAACTAAAAAAATATATTTACTAAAATTATTTTACTGAAAATCTCAAAATTTAAGATTGTATAATGAATGAGAAGCATCATTTAATTTTTTAAAGCAATGCAATAACATTCTGTTATTATCATATTTGACCTCATCTTTCATGCCAGCCATAAACAATCCAGTATACTTACTCCACTTCCAGCTTACTGCAGACTTGACAGTAAAGTGATTGTCTATGCCTTGCATCTGGTGATCAGATCAACCTCTCTGCAACATGCCTGCTAGGCTATAAAATAAAAAACGAAAAAGATTTTATTTCAGTCTTAATTTAGAATTTGAATCAAATATATTTGAAGTGTATATATTTAAAGTATTGTCCTTCCCTCCTGTGACTCTTAAGTCTACCTAAATTTTATAGTTAAAGTAACTTTCTATGTTGGTAACACTAACCAAAAAAGTTAGTGTCTAAAAACAAAAATATCCACCTCAACGTAATTTTCCCTTCCCTTACAAAATGCTCAATTTTCAGTTAACATCAAGTAGCATAATAATAACAAAAAAAAGAACTAAAAATAACTGTTGCATTCTCATAATAATGTTATGTAGGCCACTTTTAAGTACAAAGTATGGTACTGAATTAGGTTGCTGACTCACTGCACTGCCTGTTTTGTTATACATTGTGCACAACTGCATTTAAAATGGACCAGACATGTGTTGCCAGTATTTTAAAACAAAAAATAATTTAAAGAGCTAGTGTGATGCTAGGTTATGGTGGAGACCTATTCTCGATGGTGTATTTCTGTTTACCAATTCACGCCAAAGCCAACCAGGATGTCTCTTCTCTTCTCTTTGTTCCGCCGCAACTCCATGGAATTTAGCTGCATCTGCTTAAGATTGGAAGCCATCCCCAAAATAATTGAGAAAATACTAAATAAATAATTACTGAAACCGATTTTGTTTAAAGCAACCGTTTTAGTTTAGTTACGAAAAGAAAAAAACTAATAAACATGCAAAGCATGATACATACATCGCTATTTTTCATAAATGCCGAATCGAACTTTAAATGTTATGATTAAAAATAACTAGCATTAATGATTGAAACAGCTACTTGAAAAACTAAGTGTTCAATATTATTTTTTTGCAATAATAAATTAGTAGAATAAAATGTAAATAATTATAGACACGAATACATAATCATCAAATTATTTATTTTGTGACTTATGAAATGATGACGAAACTAACGAATAGCGTTGGGCGCCATCCGGAAATTAGGTTCCGTTCAGGAACGAAGTACTGACGGGAAGAGTTCAAGTTTTTTGTTGCATTCTTTCCCGCTAGTTAAAGAACGAAAAAAGGTCTTAATTCTGCACTGAAGGACATAAAAAACGTTAATGACGTCGTGATCGCCGACTTTTTTTTTATCGTGGTAAAATCATCAAATGAGTCCTCCCAACCAGGGCAGGGCGGGAGGGACTGTCAGTCAGTCAGACTTTACGTACCGGGGTCACGGTAAGTCGTAAGTCCCGCGACCCCGGCAGGCTTTGGCCCTCTACAGGCCCCGACACAATGCTGACACTCCTTGAGGCGCGCGTGGAACACAACGCGCCGTCGACCCGGACATGGTCCATGGTCGGACAGCGAGTTCGCCGACTTGGCTAAAATTATTTCACAAGACGTACCTACCCTCAATATGATAGAAGATGATGAAGACATAGGCAGTTGATAACTTAATTTACCTAGGTAGGTATCTTTTGCCTGTCTATTATTTCACTCGATACAAATTATATTTATTTTTGTAAGTAGGTTGCTCTCTTGTAAACACCATACATCGTTTTAGTCACATGTGACGATCGTGCAGGTTTCAAAACACTTTTTTCCCGCCAAACGAAAAAATACCATTTCCAGTAAGTGACAGCCCCTTTTTTCGCGCCAGAATGCTGTATTAAGTTTATTATTGTTACAATACCCGGGTTTTGACCGCCATCTCCCCGGATCGTGTTATATTTTCACGCAATACAATCATTTACCCCTTTGTCAGATGTCACGGATAAGCATTATCAATATTATGACTTTTTACAACAAAGGATTTCGTGAAAATATTGTACTTAAAGTAATACAATTTCATTGGATAATGTAAACATTTTTAGCACGTGAAAAGTGACGAATTTATTGTAAAAATCATGAACAAATGATTATCATTATTAAAACCAGGTTACAGGATCGCGGTGTTCTCCTTATTTTTTCTTATTCAACTTGTAGGTATAACTATAGACCAGAAGCCCAGAATTGGGATAAAGTGGTCTACAATCATTTTATATCGATCTTAGGTCTCCCAGATCCAACGGAGCGTGGTGATCAATGCAATTTCTTTGAAAATATAAAACATCTTATGAACTGTCAACAAGCATTGGTACCAAAGTTTGCATAGAAAACATGAATAAATTCCATTTCAAACTAAAAACTAGTTTTCTTATTACAAATATCTCGACGTCCGAAACGATTTCTGTATTTCAATCAACATCCATCATAGACTTTAGAACAATAGGATTCTAAACAAAGGTTACAAATATGTGTGGGTAATATCATATTGGAATGTATTCCTTTATCAATGTATGTTGAAAAATACCAGGGAGGAAATGAAGAACATAAGACAAAAGAAATTGGATTTTTGACAAAAACTTTATGGCGCGAATTCCCGAGATTGTTGGTTGTTAATAAACGTCTCATCTTGGCATTTCCTGTCCTAGAGATTAATGTCTGACAGAAATGTCTGCAATTTCCGACAAGCATCAGATCCCACCCAAGGTTTCTTAAGGCGATTAGGGGATTGTTTCTTACGAATTCTGAAGCTTCTTTCTTTCGCCAAACTGTAAAGATAACAAGCCAGAAAATGTACTACAAACCAAAAACTGTGTTAATCACTTTTTCTTGTCATACCACCTAGACATACCAAAAAAGGTCTTTTTTCAAGGTTCAAGACTCATTTTAACAGTACAGAACGTAATTCTCGGATCGATGACTTAGATTTTGTCGGACCAGATAAGTGGTACCCTGAACCGCTCTATCGTTTGCCTCATTTAAATTATTCTATTGAACTCGACGCAAATCTATTCAATAAATTAATAGGAATAGGTAGGTCATGTCCTCTTTCAGCCAGAAATCGATAGCAGATATAGAAACACGCATTTTGAACTATCGCTCTCATGAACCTTTAAAAACTACTGTCGCCCAAAATTATTCTTTCTCCATCTAAATCCTGATCGGTTTCTTTTGACGGGCGCTTGTGATTGATCATATTTAAGACTCAGATAGACAAATTCAATCGTTAAATTGTTACAGACAAAATCGAAATCAAGATTTCGACCCAGATATATTATTAATTTCCATCGTTTCTGATAAATGGGTTTAATATTACTTAACTTAGCCACTCCTCAATTAAAACACTAATCTACCGTCTCGCAAGTCCTGAAGTAAAATAATCCTTGGATCTTCCGAATAAAAAAATAGTGTAAACCTAGTTTGATTCACTTTTCCCTACCCTTTTTTGGCAAACCCTCGGTGAAAATACACTAATCAACTGTGTTCAAGTCCAGAAATAAAACTATCACTATCAGTAGTCTTTCAAATAAATGTCTTTAAAAGCAATTTGATTCACTTAATCCCTTCCTTACTAGGCCAACCCTCCGCCAGTGATATTACGTAAGTTTAAAGACCTAGGGATACATAAAGGTCAGATTACGTAACCGGCAGACCGTACATATAAGTAAGTACCTAATAAAGATTTAAATGCTTCAAGAGTTCTTCATAAAATATTGGACAAGGTGAGCGGGTTTATTCTCTACGCTATTGTTATTAAGATTCACACTTCATTGTTGTAAGCTGTTGAAGTTTTCTTCGTCCTTGATTCTTCTTGAAATTGGAGTGATTTCCGAATTGGATTAATAACTACCTCATGAAACCTACCTTCTACAAAATATCAAGTGACACTCAATTAGCCATGATTGATGACTATCAATATAATGTTTCGGGAAAAATCAATTCAAAATTCTCAAGAACTAGAACCAATTTTGGATAACCAATTACCTGGCAAAATGGTTATGGATATGCTATAAATCAGTATATTTCCTCATTTAGTATATCAGCTAGACTGATATACTGGAATTCATGATTTACAAATGAAGATTGAAAAATACAAGCACTTACGTTCTAGACGCAATACAATATCTGTGGAAGGCTATACGAGAAGCTCAGCTGTGCCATAGTTTTTCCTGTCTCGGAACCCATACGAAGATGTCGGTCTTCACTAAATCTCGACCCAAATTACTTGAGCAACATTTCATTAATTGGTACCGAAACAAACTTACGTGCTCTTTTTTTTTTTTTTTTTTTAATTATGTAAACCGCTCACGTAGACTTCTAAACTTGTTTGAGAAGTATTCGTGACGTCTGTAATAATGTATCTTTGAGAAGTCCTTAGTCCTTTATATGTTATTTTAGTTTCTCTAATCAAGTTGTCTGTTCCATCTCTTTTCTCTTCTCTTCATTTTCCTTCGCTTTTCATGCCATCATGCCTTGCCTCGGTACTGCCATTGACGGCTGTGAAATTTTGAGCTCGTATAATTTAAATTTTTTATTTATAATTTAATAATATCGTGCCAGAATCTGGAATACTCGTCATTGTAAGCCTGATGTTTGCCATTCTGTTCAGAAACAGAACATTTAGGCTAGCTTATAAAGTTATAAGTCAATAACAAGCCTGTTATTAATTCGGCTACAATAACAAGGTTATACGGAAATCTTTAACATATACATCAGTATAGCGTTTTATTTTTTTAACCTAGCATAATGATCACAGAGATAATGATCTAAAATAAAATTGAAAAACTACCCTTGACAGAAAAGCTATTCTATCAGATCAGCTGACAGCAGTCATAAATAAACATGGGACATGGACTCAGATTCAGATTAATTTTAATTCTGTTTTGTCAGTGTCAAAATAATGTGCTTTGTGCTAATGTCATAATTTGTTTTGAATTTTGATGCTAATATTTTGGTTTTATAATACAAAAAATATTGAATGCCCTATTTTGTTTGTAAACTGTTTTCTCTTGCGTATGGCAAATATTTTTATTTGACACAATATTGCAAAAAATATTTTCTGTTCCCATTCAAAATTGTTATTGACAATTTGATTGGTAAAGTTAACAGCGCTATCGTTGGGTGGTACTTTTTGAAGACCGGTAATAGCCAAAAATTGAACTGAAATGTTAATTAACTGACGACTTTTTTAATTCTTGAAACAGTAAACTAGATAAAAAAACAACAATAATAAAAATCTTTTATTGTCCATACAACACTGAAGATCAAAGTTCACGTCACGTCACTTTGAAATATATAAACTCGAGAAATGGGCAACACTGGTTCAGTCGAAAATTATTCTCTTCGCGTGAAGTTAGTGCTGGTGAAAAATCCATTGTATTAATTTTTGAAAACATGTGTTCTAATCATCTGTGACTGTGAAATAGTTTTGTCGTGGTATTTTAACAGTTATTCAGTTCTTTAACGTTGCTAAAAGTTTTTCAAGATGAGGTTAGCGGGGGCTATTTTCTCCAATGTTACGAAAATGCTTGATTTTTACTCGCAATTCAACCCTTCGCCGCTGTCTATAAAACAATTTATAGACTTTGGTAAGTTCTATTTATAATATGGCTTTAATTTATTGTTATTAGGCAGTAAGTTCCATGTAACATCAAGGTCGGTCTTGCCGATTCACACCTGACCATTGACTATTTGTTTTTTTTTTCGTTAAACGTACTTAGTGTAGAAAATTATTGATAATTGGACGTCTTGCCGTAATCCTGTGGCTTCCAGTAATTTTCTGGAAATTTAAATATTAGTTATACTTTTCTTTTACTTAAAATTAAGTATAAACTTTGCAATTTGCTTTTTTAATTTTTTATGTTTCTGACCTTGGCACACTGCAGCCGGTTGCATTTCACTTGAGCGGACATTTGAATACAAATTAAATATTCATACACAGTTTATCGGCAAATCTAATACCCGTAAAAATTACGTTTAGCACCGGTTACATTGATTCACACTTCCCAGGACACCACGTAAATAAAACTAGCTTTTTAAGAATTACCTACTAGTATCATAATTTATATCTCTTTATTTTTTCTTCTATTTGGCAATAGTCTCATATTTGACCACTCTCTCACGTGATGGTAAGCAATGATGTGGTTGATGGTGAAGCATGCTTACCTAAAAGTAACTACTCATGACTTAAAGACCCCAACATTGTAGCTATCAGGAAATACAGACACTGACAGGGAATTGCACTCCATAACTTTAAGTATAATAAAAGTAATGGTAAAAAGCTATCTATGTAAGTGGGGAATTGCATGATGTCCACCATGTACTGATGAAACATAGCCATACATGTCTTGTAATCTGATGATGGTAAGAGGTAGCTGGAATCAAATTGTGCAGGTCCATTGTAAACTCTCCGAAGGCTTAGTTTAGTTTGTTTAAATGTTCACAGGATATATAAAACTGGTAAACACACTACAGGATAAACCAAAAAAAATATATATATACTAAAATTATTTTTCTAAGAACCTCAAAATTCAAGATTGTATAATGAATGAGAAGCATCATTTAATTTTTTAAAGCAATGCAATAACATTCTGTTATTATCATATTTGACCTCATCTTTCATGCCAGCCATAAACAATCCAGTATACTTACTCCACTTCCAGCTTACTGCAGACTTGACAGTAAAGTGATTGTCTATGCCTTGCATCTGGTGATCAGATCAACCTGTCTGCCACATGCCTGCTAGGCTATAAAATCAAAAACGAAAAAGATTTTATTTCAGTCTTAATTTAGGATTAGTTTCAAATATATTTGAAGTGAAGTGAAAGTATTGTCCTTTCCTCCTGTGACTCTTAAGTCTACCTACATTTTAAAGTTGTTTTTGAACGTAACTTTCTATGTTGGTAACACTAACCAAAAAAGTTAGTGTCTAAAAACAAAAATATCCACCTCAACGTAATTTTCCCTTCCCTTACAAAATGCTCAATTTTCAGTTAACATCAAGTAGCATAATAATAACAAAAAAAAGAACTAAAAATAACTGTTGCATTCTCATAATAATGTTATGTAGGCCACTTTTAAGTACAAAGTATGGTACTGAATTAGGTTGCTGACTCACTGCACTGCCTGTTTTGTTATACATTGTGCACAACTGCATTTAAAATGGACCAGACATGTGTTGCCAGTATTTTAAAACAAAAAATAATTTAACGAGCTAGTGTGATGCTAGGTTATAGTGGAGACCTATTCTCGATAGTGTATTTCTACTTACTAATTCACGCCAAAGCCAACCAGGATGTTTCTGCATCTTCTCCTTGTTCCGCCGTGACTCCATGGAATTTAGCTGCATCTGGTTAAGATAGGAAGTCATCCCCAAAATAATTGAGAAAATACTAAACAAATGTTTGCTGAAACAGATTTTGTTTAAAGCAACCGTGTTTGTTTAGTTAAGAAAAGAAAAAAAACTAATAAACATGCAAAGCATGATATGTTCATCGCTATTTTTCATAAATGCCGAATCGAAATTTAAATGTTATGATTAAAAATAACTAGTATTCATGATTGAAACAGCTACTCGAAAAACGAAGTGTTCAAATATTTGTAAATATTTTACTTTTAATTTTTAAATGTAATGTAATGTGTTGCAATAATTAATAAGTAGAATAAAATGTAAATAATTATAGACACGAATACATAATTATCAAATTATTTATTTTGTGACTTGTGAAATGAGGACGAAACTAACGAATAGCGTTGGGCGCCATCCGGAAATTAGTTACCGTTCAGGAACGAAGGACTGACGGGAAGAGCTCAAGTTTTTTGTTGTGCTCAAGTTGCGCTCAAGTTAAAGAACGAAAACAGGTTTTACTTCTGCACTGAAGGACATAAAAACGTCAATGACGTCGTGATTAAAATTATTTGACAAGACGTACCTACCCTCAATTACAAAACCACATTTTCCCAGTTTCCAAACGAAATAAATACCGACTGGAGCGAAATAGAAATAGACCGGGAAATAAATAGACTAAAATCTGATAAGAGTCCTGGGCCAGACGGAATTCCAAACGAGGCATTAAAACTGGCGAGAACACAACTGACACCAATAATTACACACTTATTCAACATTATTAATAAAGAACAGACAGTCCCCGAACAATGGACCAAATCAAATATTATATTGCTTTATAAAAAAGGTGATCCAGAGGACATAGGCAACTATCGACCTATCAGCCTACTGCCTAGCCTCTACAAACTATTTTCACAATGTCTCCTAAGCCGAATATCTGCGAAAATCGACGACAATCAGCCGGTAGAACAGGCTGGATTCCGTAGAGGATACTCAACGGTCGACCACATACAAACCTTGGAAAGTATAATCGAGAAGTATAAGGAACTGCAGAGGCCCCTGTATCTGGCCTTTATAGATTACCAAAAAGCTTTCGACTCGATTTCACACACTTCAATATGGGAGGCACTGAAGGCAAACAACATAGAAGGATTATACTGTAAGATATTACAAAATATCTACGAGAGAAGTACAAGTAGAGTCAGCTTGGAAAAAATCGGACCGGAAATAAAAATTAAAAGAGGTGTAAAACAAGGTGACCCGATATCTCCCAAGCTCTTCATCGCAGTATTAGAGGAGGTATTCAAAAAACTTGACTGGAAAAATCTGGGTATACAAATTAATGAGAAATACCTCAGCCACCTGCGTTTCGCTGACGACATAATTTTATTCTCTCAATCTAGCTCTCAACTAGAACACATGATACACCATCTGCAAGCTGAAAGCGCAAGCGTAGGATTAGAGATGAACTTGCAAAAAACCAAACTAATGACCAATTCTTCAAAACCACCAATAAAGATAGGCAACGTAACCTTAGATTATGAAGACACCTACATCTACCTGGGGAAACAAATATCATTCCACCAGAACAACAATATAGAGGAAATAACAAGAAGAATAAACATGTCATGGAAAAAGTACTGGGCTCACAGAGAAATAATGAAAGGAGATATGCCACTATATGTGAAAAAGAAAGTTATGGATAGTGGTATTCTTCCCTGCCTATCATACGGTTCACAGACATGGACGTACACAAAAGCAGCGAGAGAAAAAATAAGAATATGCCAAGCAGGTATGGAAAGATCCATTCTAGGAATAAGGAAGAAAGATAAAGTACGCCACACTGAGATAAGAAAAAGAACAAAACAACTGGACTTCCTAACTCACTCTTTAAAACAAAAGTGGAAATGGGCAGGACACATAGCTAGAACGGAAGATGACAGGTGGACGAGTCTCACCGTAGCATGGGTGGGTCCCAAAGAAAAAGGAAGCGAGGCAGACCTTCAAGAAAATGGGTCGACGACATCAAAGAAATAGCAGGAGATGAATGGCAAACGAAAGCAAGGGACAGAAAATTATGGAGAAAAATGGAGGAGGCCTTTACCCAAGAAGGGGGTTCTCATTTAAAAATAAAACAAAAAGAGAAATGAAATTTAAACCATCAAGAAAATTAAAATATATTAAACTTATGAATAATCAAATTAAACGGATGAATTAATTATACTAGAATAAAAATAATATTAATGAACAGGTTACTGAAATAAATTGAATAAATTAATTATTTACCAAACAGTTGTATGCAAATCAAAATATTGTAAAAAAAAAATGAGAAATAATAAAAGGCTTATTTATTTATTTATTTATTTATTTACCTACCCTCAATATGATAGAAGATGATGAAGACAGGCAGTTGATAACTTAATTTACCTAGGTAGGTATCTTTTGCCTGTCTATTATTTCACTCGATACAAATTATATTTATTTTTGTAGGTTGCTCTCTTGTAAACACCATACATCGTTTTAGTCACATGTGACGATCGTGCAGGTTTCGAAACACTTTTTTCCCGCCAAACGAAAAAATACCATTTCCAGTAAGTGACAGCCCCTTTTTTCGCGCCAGAATGCCGTATTAAGTTTATTATTGTTACAATACCCGGGTTTTGACCGCCATCTCCCCGGATCGTGTTATATTTTCACGCAATACAATCATTTACCCCTTTGTCAGATGTCACGGATAAGCATTGTCAATATTATGACTTTTTACAACAAAGGATTTCGTGAAATTATTGTATTTAAAGTAATACAATTTTATTGGATAATGTAAACATTTTGCACGTGAAAAGTGACGAATTTGTTGTAAAAATCATGAACAAATGATTATCATTATTAACACCAGGTTATAGGACCGCGGTGTTCTCCTTATTTTTTCTTATTCAACTTGTAGGTATAACTATAGACCAGAAGCCCAGAATTGGGATAAAGTGGTCTACAATCATTTTATATCGATCTTAGGTCTCCCAGATCCAACGGAGCGTGGTGATCAATGCAATTTCTTTGAAAATATAAAACATCTTATGAACTGTCAACAAGCATTGGTACCAAAGTTTGCATAGAAAACATGAATAAATTCCATTTCAAACTAAAAACTAGTTTTCTTATTACAAATATCTCGACGTCCGAAACGATTTCTGTATTTCAATCAACATCCATCATAGACTTTAGAACAATAGGATTCTAAACAAAGGTTACAAATATGTGTGGGTAATATCATATTGGAATTTATTCCTTTATCAATGTATGTTGAAAAATACCAGGGAGGAAATGAAGAACAAAAGACAAAAGAAATAGGATTTTTGACAACAACTTTATGGCGCGAATTCCCGAGATTGTTGGTTGTTAATAAACGTCACATCTCGGAATTTCCTGTCCTAAAGATTAATGTCTGACAGAAATGTCTGCAATTTCCGACAAACATCAGATCTCTCCCAAAGTTTCTTAAGGCGATTAGGGGATTATTTCTTACAAATTCTGAAGCTTCTTTCTTTCGCCAAACTGTAAAGATAATAATAATAAACCTGACATAGTAGTGATAGACAGATCAGCGCGCCACGTAATGATAATCGATGTTACCATTCCTCATGACGAGAACCTCGTGAAGGCTGAGAAAGAGAAACAAATCAAATATCTCGACTTAGCGCGCGAGGTTGTCGATATGTGGAATGTGAGCTCGGCTATCATTGTGCCGATAGTCGTTACGGTCAATGGCTTGATAGCCAAGAGCCTCGACGAACACTTATCGAGGCTCTCCCTAGGTGGTTGGATCAAGGGCCTGATTCAGAAGGCAGTGCTCCTCGATACGGCTCGCATTGTGAGGAGGTTCCTGTCTCTGGAGCCCTAACCACCGGTAGCTTGGACCCTGCTCCCATACCGGCGGATCTCTATTTTTATATTTTTAAATGTTTTATATTGTTTTCTTTTTTTATTTAAAATATTTAAAAATATGAATGTGAAATGAATAAACGTAAATAATAATAAATAATAAATAAATATTCCACAACTATCACACAACGCCATCTAGTCCCAAGCTAAGCAGAGCTTGTGTTATGGGTACTAGACAACTGATAAACATACTTATATATTTCTAAATACATACATATTATAGATAAATTACACCCAGACACAGAGCAAATGATCGTGCTCATCACACAAACTTTTGTCCTGGGTGGGAATCGAACCCACGACCTCCGGCATAGCAGTCAGGGTCACTAACCACTAGACCAACAGGCCTGTCAAAATAACAAACAATAGACAAAGATAACAAGCCAGAAAATGTACTACAAACCAAAAACTGTGTTAAATCACTTTTTCTTGTCATACCACCTAGATATACCAAAAAAGGTTTCTTTTCAAGGTTCAAGACTCATTTTAACAGTACAGAACGAACTTCTCGGATCGATGATTTAGATTTTGTCGGACCAGATATGTGGCACCCTGAACCGCTCTATCGTTTGCCTCATTTAAATTATTCTATTGAACTCGACGCAAATCTATTCTATAAACTATTAGGATAGGTAGGTCATGTGCTCTTTCAGCCAGAAATCGATAGCAGATATAGAAACACGCACTGAACTGTTGTCCTCATGACCCTTTAAAAATACTGTCGCCCAAAATTAATATTATTTTTCTCTATATTATCTAAATCCTGATCGGTTTCCTTTGACGGGCGCTTGTGATTGATCATATTTAAGACTCAGATAGGGCTATTGAAGGACACCGTGGGTTTTAGTCAGTACGAGTCTGACAGTACCTCCCGCTCTGCCCTGGGTGGGAGGACTCATTTGATGATTTTACCACGACAAAAAAAAGACTCAGATAGGCAAATTCGATCGTTAAATAAAATTGTAACAGACAAAAATCTAAATCAAGATTTCGACCCAGATATATTATTAATTTACATCGTTTCTGATAAATGGCTTTAAAATTACTTAACTTAGCCACTCCTCAATTAAAATACCAATCTACCGTCTCGCAAGTCCTGAAGTGAAATAACCCTTGAATCTTCCGAATAAATAATTAGTTTAAACCTAGTTTGATTCACTTTTCCCTACCCTACTTCAACAATCCCTCGGTGAAAATACACTGTAATCAACTTTCTTCCAAGTCCAGAAATTAAACTATCACTGTGTCTTTCAAATAAATGTCTTTAAAAGCTATTTGATTCACTTATTCCCTTCTTACTAGGCCAACCCTCCGCCAGTGATATTACGTAAGTTTAAAGACCCAGGGATACATAAAGGTCAGATTACGTAACCGTCAGACCGTACATATAAGTAAGTACCTAATAAAGATTTAAATGCTTCAAGAGTTCTTCATAAAGTATTGGACAAGGTGAGCTGGTTTATTCTCTACGCTATTGTTATCAAGATTTACACTTGATTGTTGTAAGCTGTTGAAGTTTTCTTCGTCCTTGATTCTCTTTGAAATTGGAGTGATTTCCGAATTACGCGGATATTGGATTAATCACTACCTCATGAAACCTACCTTCTACACAATATCAAGTGACACTCAATTAACCATGATTGATGACTATCAATATAATGTTTGGGGAAAATTCAATTCAAAATTCTCAAGAACTAGAACCAATTTTGGATCACCAATTACCCGGCAAAATAGTTATGGATATGCTATAAATCAGTATATTTCCTCATTTAGTATATCAGCTAGACTGATATACTGGAATTCTAATCCAAAAATAAAAACAAACTCCGAATTACAAGTGAAGATTGAAAAATAAAAGCACTTACGTTCCAGACGCAATACAATATCCATTGAAGGCTATATAAGAAGCTCAGCTGTGCCATAGTTTTTCTCGTCTCGGAACCCATACGAAGATGTCAGTCTTCACTAAATCCCGACCCAAATACCTTGAGCAACATTTCATTAATTGGTAACGAAACAAACTTGCGTACGTGTTCTATCGTGCGTTTGTAAAGTCTAACTAATATCTTAATTTTGTGAGGTATAACTTACTTGAAAGACGTTATTATGTAAACGGTTCACGTAGACTTCTAAACTTATTTGAGAAGTATTCGTGACGTCTGTAATAATGTATCTTTGAGAAGTCCTTAGTCCTTTAGACGTTATTTTAGCTTCTCTAATCAAGTTGTCTGTTCCATCTCTTTTCTCTTCTCTTCATTTTCCTTCGCTTTTAATCATGCCTCGCCTCGGTACTGCCATTGACGGCTGTGAAATTTTGAGCTCGTATAATTTAAAATTGAATCATTTAATTTTCAAATTTATAATTTAATTATATCGTGCCAGAATCTGGAATACTCGTCATTGTAAGCCCGATGTTTGCCATTCTGTCCAGAAACAGAACATTTCGGCTAGCTTATAAAGTTATAAGTCAATAACAAGCCTGTTATTAATTCGGCTACAATAACAAGGTTACCTGTTTATTTTTCTTTTTTATTGAAACTTTTCCATTTACCTCTCGATCAATATATATCGCTTATATTAGCTTATAGGAACGTATTTACTTGTCTTATGAAAATATAATGGAATATGTAGCGTTTATTTGCTTAAATTCCAAAGAATTAAGTAACATAACATGTCACATTATGTGAATGTCACATCCAGAATCTGCCTTCTTCTAATTTAACCATTCCGGGATTTAATAGAGAAGTGTTAAGCATATAAACAATCGGGTGGATGGACCATGCCCGGGTCGATGGCGCGTTGTGTTCCACGCACACCTCAAGGAGTGTCAGCATAGTGACGGGGCCTGTAGAGGGCCAAAGCCTGCCGGGGTCGCGGGACTTACAAATTACCGTAACCCCGGTACGTAAAGGACTATTGAAGGACACCGTGGATTTTAGTCAGTACAAGTCTGACAGTCCCTCCCGCCCTGCCCTGGGTGGGAGGACTCATTTGATGATTTTATCAGGATAAAAAAAAAGCATTTAAACAATATCTTAGCGATCTCTGCAACTAGCTGTTAGTTCATAGTTTACACTGTAATCGTTAAGTGCAGTAAGTGCTTAGCAAACACTACTTGCTAAATGCGTTTATGACACACCACTCCCTTTATGGTCGTCGAAGGACAGTAAGGGATTATGTCATGGGGACGAGCCGTTACGCCTTTCAAACTGTCAATAACATAATATTCTTTGTGCCAAGGTTTAAGGGGAAAAGGTTTATTTATAGCAATAAGTATATTATATTTAAACTATACATTTATGTCGTTTTTCAAATCTGTTTATGAGAACTAGTCTCATTTACTGTAACATTTTTTTTTTAAGATCCACACATTAAGAGCAGTGGTTCTTAACCAGTGGTCCCTGGAACCATTCCAAGTGCTCCGCAGAGCTATCCTCCAATAAATGAGTCGACACAACGCGACCTATATGATACGTGCAACGAGCAGCCTGTAATCAGGTCTTCTTTTTTTTTTCTTTAAATTGGGGCTATCCTACCGCACTTTTCCCAAACCACTGCAGTTCTTGAAAGCCACAATCTACAGTGGCGTCCACCAAAAAAGCGCAGAGACAATTAAGCTCGACGTGTCCCGGAGAATGAATTTACCTGTCTTGGATCCTGCAACGAAATAAATCAGAAAAACATAGTGGAGGAGTAGGAACATACGTAGTTTCCACTTCCCTCCATTTCAAGCAGAAGACAGAACAAAACAAGACCCATAGCACTACGGATAAAAATGCTACTTATATTTATGTGTCCTAAATGTTGAGCTGCTGTATTTGATTTAATGATAGATATGGCAAAAACGCTTGAACGCACGGAAATTTGTTCTAGTTTCCATAAGGTCCGTATAGTAAATTACTCCGGATATGCGGGTGTAGTTCGTACACTATTCAAATAATATTGCGTTAATTTTGTCAAAAAATACACTCCCAATGAGATATTATTATGATGTGCAGATTGTTCATATTCGTAGTCAGATGTCGCTAATAAGCCTGACATAGTAGTGATACACGGATCAGCGCGCCGCGTAGTGATAATCGATGTAACCATCCCGCATGACGAGAACCTCATGAAAGCTGAGAAAGATATTTTGACTTGGAGCGCTAGGTTGTCGACTTGTGGAATGTGAGCTCGGCTATCATTGTGTCGATTGTTGTAACGGCGAATGGCCTGATGGCCAAGAACCTCGACGAGCATCTCGGGGCTCTCGTTGGGTAGTTGGATCAAAGGCCAGACTCAGAAGGCAGTGCTCCTCGATACGATCGATTGTGAGGAGGTTCTTGTCTCTGGAGCCCTAACCATCGGTAGCTTGGACCCTGCTCCCACACCGGCGGACTACTATTTTTATATTTTTTAATGTTTTTTATTTCTTTTTTGTAAAAATATTTAAAAATGTAACAAATAAGTGAATAGATGAATAAAGGAAATTGTATTTGTTTAATCTGAGAATGATACAATGAAAATATTCAATAAACAAAAAGAAAACTGTCTTCACTAGTCATTGAGTCTATAGCCTAATGAAACGCCATGAAAGTATGGTTAAAGTGCCACTTTGTCACTATTTAGCTTCCTATTACAAAGCTTTTACGCTCAAGGACATATCAAGGGCTTTGGCAAAGTTCTGAGCATAATATTGTGGGGTTTGACCTTGGTTGGAGGTTATTGAGACCGTGAGAATGAGAATACCTGATAGTCTGACATGTGTGGGATAAATGACAGCTGAATAAAGATGGCGGATATAATTCTAGATAATTATAACAGTCATAAATACTACATGCATGCTCACATTATATTTTGCGTACCTACATTTCTAAATAAAATATGTTTTCCATATCAACATAGTTGTTGCCTGCGGTTTTCCCTATAACTTACATTCTCTTTGAGTATTATTATACCAAAATTCATCAAAATCGTTCCAGCGGTTTAGGCATGTACGCGTAACAAACAAACTCCCTTTCGCGTTAATATTATTAGTCGGGGTTGAAACATGAAGGGTGAAAAAAGTGGTATATTTTCCGCTACAGTGGATAGTACTGTTTACTTAATTATAATTTATTTTATTTTGCCGTTGAAGTCTTGTCAATACAAAAGCGTTCATAACAAATTGTGTTTTCTCGGAAAATGTGGCGGTATATTTATTCAAGTGTAGTTTTTTCTGATGGGATTTTTGCTATAGACAACCTTTGATATAGGTATATTTTTACGGGCCTACTCCATAACTTAATAAGTTAAATGACGATATTATAAAAAATCTTAGTAGATATTGTTTTTAACTGACTTCAAAAAAAAGAGGTTTTCAATTCGACTGTTCGATGCAGTATCTGTCATTTGGTCCCACAAAAAATTCTTTCTTTCAGTTTAGTTATCATCCAGTTGTAGCCATAGTATTTATTTTATCAAGGTCCCTGACAAAGAAACTGAAATGAAACGATTCCACAAACAAAGCAACGAAGACAACTAAAACGTTACATCCGTGATAACTTTATACTTTAACAGTATTTTGGCGGCAGTCCGCCATCTTTGGCGCCGTGCCACACGTCATCTCTAGGTCAATGTTGCCACTGCATTCATACCAGACGTCTAAAAATAGAGATGCTTCCTTATTATTATGGATATTTAAAGAACGAATTAGATAGTGACGTAGTTCTCCTTTTTTACTTTTATATTTATTTTGGGTCTTTGCAGTATGATTGTCTTATTCAGCGTTGCCAGACGTCCTGATTTTTGAATCAAAATTAAATGGCCCGCACGAGATTAACTTAATCCCGCTATTGAGGATGAGTTTGACTTTTGTTATTTTATTATATTTATATTCCAAAAAATCATTGCATAATTTTCTCGGGCTTCCGTTATTAATATAAAAGTATTAGTAACCATAAACCGTAACAAAATTGTTTGATATGGCAATCTTTTCCAAACGAAAGAATGAATTCTATAATTTAAAAACTGGTCTTTAGACAGTTACATAATTATAGTCCTTGTAACTAGTCTGCTTCAGAGTTGGGTTTCCCGCCAGCCATTATCACGAAACGAACTTTGAACGACTACAAAATCTAGGTCGAGCGAACGCCTTCTGTCAAAAACAATTTCAAGCTTGTCTCTGGTGAATAATTTAATGTTGGAGCGAAAAGGGAATTTTATACTGACACAAATTAGTTATTCCAGAAGGTTCTTTACAATGCTATAGATTTCTGCGAATCTGACACGTGAAAAGCTAGCAGAATCAATACAATCGTGTATGTGGTTCCGCGTGAAGATAAGCTATTTATCACCGGTCTGTGTTATTTTAATCGATTTATTTGCTCGAATAGCTGCCCAGATTGATTGGATCAGGGCATGACAACTCTGTCGCGTACCAAACCAGGTGTGGGCTCAGAACTCGGTGTTTCAAGTTGCCGTGAACCCGACACGGGTTCTCGGGTAATGAGGATTTTTAGTTTCTTATTGCGGCAAGCAAAAGAATACCTACGCCTTTTTTAACCTTCTTATGATACTGCTTCTTTTTTTTATTAGCGTGGTAAAATCATCAAATGAGTCCTCCCACACAGGGCAGAGCGGGAGGGACTGTCATACTCGTACTGACTAAAATCCACGGTGTCCTTCAATAGCCCTTTATGTTCCGGGGTCACGGTAGTTCGTTAGTCCCGCGACCGCGGCAGGCTTTGTCCCGCTTCGGGGACATCATTTTAGTACTCCATTTGCACCATTGTATGATAGGTAAGTAGTTCTTGTATTCTATCGCTACAGTTATCTTTGATGCTTATTTATTAATTTAAAAACATACGAAGTTAAAGCTTGGTGGAGCCAAAGGAAAAAGCTGCTTCACTATATTTAATAGAAAGGGGTAACAAACCTTGCCTGCCGGGGTCGCGGGACTTACCCATTACCGTGACCCCGGTACGTAAAGGGCTTGTGAAGGACACCGTGGATTTTAGTCAGTTCAAGTCTGACAGTCCCTCCCGCCCTGCCCTGGGTGGGAGGACTCATTTGATGATTTTACCACGCAAAAAAAAAAAAAAAAAAGGTGTAACAAACCTCGAAACACGATTGACTAGATCTTTCCAAGGCATAGCGCTCACCAAACTTGTAAAAACATTAAATTTTAACAATAACGTGATAAAAAAACAGGTAGAAGTTCTCAGAAATCTCGAATCAACCTTGCGGAAAAAATAAAATTTGGACTTGACCGACAGACGACGTTGAGTCACGGATGCAAGAACGAAGAAAATAAAGAATTTGGATTTATCACATAATGCAACGAACGAGTCAATAAATATGAAATAATGATATAAAATAAAGAACGTGTCCTAATTCGCTTAAATAAGTTGGATAGATACTGACAGTTCTGGCATAATAGTGTATACGGTTGCCGAATTATTGCGTAAAAAAAAATTGATTGCCATAGATGAAATTGTTATGTATTCATAATTACCTCATTAACACAAAAAAAATCCTAAATTAAAAGTAGTTTGTTAAATTTTAATTCTGCTTTTTGACAATAAATTCTTAGAACAAACATTCGCAACATTTCCTAGACTTCGCGCCGTTATACTAAAACAAAAGATATTTTCGAGACAGTATTTTGTAAACAGTACAGTCACTACTACACTAGTACGGTCATTCCTTTATTCTTTAGCCTGCTGTAGTGGAAACTATTCCTTTGTCCTAAATTGTTTGAAAATAATCTTTGCGTTGCCATAATAACATTGCTTCTTAGAAATATTCCTAGCTCGTGTCAAAATTGTTTATGTGTATACAGAATGAATTTTTAAACTGGGCGTGGATGGCTATATCCGAAACTATGAGGAATATCGAAAAACGTTGAAAGGAGTCTCGATGCCGATTTTGACGAAAACTAAAACTGCATTATTGGATTTTAGAAAAATCAATAATCCTGACCAGGAATCGAACCCGCAATTTTTGGAAAAAAATCACACTCTTAAATACTTAAAAATAAACAAGAAAAAAAGGTTAAAAATAAATAAAAAATAGCAGTCCACCAGCATCGGGAACAGGCTCTTGAGAGAGGAACTTCCTAACAATACGTGCCGAGTTCAGAAGTACTGCCTTCTGAATCAGGCGCTTGATTCAGCCGCCCAGCGATTGCCTTCTCAGATTTTGTTCGAGGCTCTTGGCAATTAAGCCATTGGCAGACACGACTATCGGCACAATGACTGCTGTATCTGCTGGGACGTAATCCCACATGTCAACAACCTCGCAAGATCAGATCAAGATACTTGAATTGTTTATCTTTTTCTGAAAGTCTAACAGCATCATTTACTTATTATTGAAGCTGAACCTATTCAACTGTACCTATTTGTACTTGTTATCTTAAAATAAATGACTAGAAATTAAAAAAAAAGGAAATCGAATAAACCGATTATATTTTCGGTTAGTCAGCATCCAAACAACCACATGGAAATTAATTTAAGCCAAATCGTCTTTCCTTCTGCGAAGCAGTCATGCTCGCGAAGGAGGAGGCGGGCCGCGTGAGGGAGAGGACAGCGTCCTCCCTCTACCCCAGCCGCAGTGGTAGACGCTCACGGCGACTGACGTCGGCAGACGATCTCCGGCCACCGTAGGCCGGGCAAGCGGGCAGCAAGTAATGTGTCCGACCGTGGACAATGCCCGGGTCGACGGAGCGTTGTGTTTCACGCGCGCCTCAAAGAGTGTCAGCAAAATGACGGGGCCTCCCTCTAGAGGGCCAAAGCCTGCCGGGGTCGCGGGACTCACGAATTAGCGTGACCCCGAAACGTAAAGGGCTATTGAAGGACACCGTGGATTTTAGTCAGTACCAGTCTGACAGTCCTTCGCGCTATGCCCTGGGTTCCTACCCAGGGCAGAGCGGACTCATTTGATGATTTTACCACGCTAAAAAAAGCCAAATCGTCTGGTTACAAGCTTAATTGCGGTAGTTTCCACTCCAGCACTCAAAAGTCACGGTCCGCGGCCATTTTAAATTGCTGGAGAGTAAAAATCACTTGCAGGCCAATAAAAATGAATCAATGTGACAGTTCTAAACTAGTCTAGAAATAGACGTTATCACTGTTAGTGACAGCTTCCTAGTTTCGTCTGTCCGGTTACAAAGTGCATCGGGAATCTAACGAACCTTATAGAAGTGTAATGAAGGAGTTTCATTTTAGCTCATAGACATAGAGAGTGGACTGAGCAATATCTGTACCTATAAAATAAATAAATTTCTAGTAATTTTTTGTTGAGTTCTCTCAATTTCTCCATGATCCTTTAATCAGATCCTGAAATCCTAAATAATGGAACACTGGAAAGTATACCCTTTTAAACAAAAATATAATTTCAATTTGGTCCAGGCGTCTTTGAGAAATCGAGTAACAAAGATGCATAAAAAAGGTACAGACGAATTGAGAACCTCTTTATTTTTCGAGTGTGGTTAATATTCTGCTAAAGTTGTAATGATGTGTTAATTTAAAAACTTATAACAAACCCAGCGACGAGAAAAAGATTTCATTGACCGTCTGACATGTGGTCGACGTTATAATATTAATGGAGACTATAGTAGCTACACAGTGATAATAATTAATTAATCCTAATAACCGACACGAATGTCTGTGGCCAGTCACGTAATATCGCATCTATGATAGCATCACAAACATTGTCTATGTTTACGCCCGCCATTTTAATTGTTATAAACCTCGACCTTTTTGCACTTGAATGATTAAATTGCTCTTGTGGTGATCTTGATTATGTTGCCTGTTAAAAAAATGAACGACATTATATCTGCGGCTTTATTACGTAAAAAGTTACAGTTATTCATCCATTTGTAAATCTTAGATGTTCATTTTATAGTGATCTGCTAATTTTGTGGTTTCCAGCATTAGCAAACACTTGAATTATTTTTTGTCTATTATCTTTATGTAAGAATATAATTATGGACTCTTCATGGGCCCGATGTGGATTTCGTAGCGTCCGTATCCTGACTATGTTTCGGTGACCTCTTAAGTGAAACTGAAGGTGTTGTCTATGCAATTATGGAAGAAGTTATGCTGACGAATAACTACCGGAAACATTATGAAAGACGGGACGTTTGACGTGTGTCAGGCATGCCATCGTCCGGCTGAGTCTATCGGTCATTATCTCTGGTTGTTCTCGTCTAGCTAACGGCGAGTACTTACACAGCTGCACAGGCATAACCAAGTGGCCAGGATAATTCACCAGCAACTTGCCTAGAAATATCAACTTGTGGAGCCAGAGGTTCCGTATTACAGGCATGTGCCCGATCCAGTTCTCAAGAAAGACCATGTCACATTGTACTGGGATCATATAATTACAGACAGGACTATTGTCGCCAATAAGCCCTTTTTAAGTGTTTTCCAAGTGGTATATGAAAGGATTTCGAATGGTTTCAAAGCCACTTCCCTCATCAAGAATAACTCACCAACAGTATAGCGAAGTATGCAATATGTATATTCTAGAAATAGCCACCACAAACGGATGACTAGTGACCATCCTACTGATTAGCAGGCGACCTCGTGCCATGTAGTTGTTTACTTAACGCGTTGGCCATACTAAGTAACTAACTAGTAAGTAACTCATCTACATAGTTTATACCTCTGGCAGGAAAGAACATCAAGGAAGATTTGAGTTTAATGTCCTCCCAAACTAGTTTTGATCCAGCGGTCCATTCACGGATAGGAGAACAGGCAGGAGGTATTGTAAGTGCATAAGTGTATGCGCAGACAGTGCCTAACACTCTGTTCACTTACCCTCATCATTCGATGTGAAGCAAGGGAAACAGCAGAAGTGGGAGTGAAACCCACGGCTTACCGAGCCATAAGAGAATCGCAGCTAACTTTATGACTCCAGCTAGCGCCTGAGAAAATTCAACCGACAAAATCCAAAAACAAACTGCCCGATATGGACTTTACGCTTCTGCAATAGAGCTTGCGACCACTTGTCTAAAATGGAAGATTTAATAGAACATTCCCGAAGTATATGACCCTGACGTAATAGAAAACACGTGTGAAGTGCAGTGATCTGGAAACCGAGTTAAAACATCGCTTCGTTCGAGGATGTCATTATATTTGAGTCAGTGATGGTACGATAGGCTATCCTTCTGCCTGCTAATTAGCAGGATTAGCTATTAGAGTGCAATTACGCTCTGCATACGAATCGCGTATATGCGAGCTAATCTAATGCAAACACGATCCAGTTTACCAACAATTTGCACCGCATTGGATATGCATCCGGTAAACTTAGAAATAAATGAGTTCCTCGTCCATACACCAGAGCCGCTTTTTTTCATTTTCCAAAAAATAAACGCTGTAAATATTTCAGGTTCGCTGTACAGAAAATACGGAAAGCTTGTGATAAGGCCTCCGAACCGAGTTTGGCTGACAGGACAGTGTCCGTGGTCCTTCAGAAGACAATACATCTTTTAATAATGTTCTTTAGTATTGCTTGTTTATTTAAGAGAATAGGGAACAACATAAAATATTCTTTTAACTTTACGTAATCAAACTCATTAATATTTCACACAATTGACAGGTAGTTTTGCATTGCCAAAGAATCTATACTGTCCCTCGGCTGATGTTAGACCCAAAATCTGTCTCATTTCATGCTATTTTCCTTAAATATCTCTATATTACTGGGACCCAATAGTAAGTGTCCTATGCTGTCTCTCATTTTTCTAGATCTGGTGCCCTACCATGGCGCGAGACCTAGCG